>JAAALK010000288.1:74341939-74352148 GCA_019279435.1 Zizania palustris | reverse complement strand
TTTTCGAACGAAGCCTTTGATGTATCCGATCGAAAGCCTGCCTCACGGAGATGAGGGGCTTCGAACTGAGATGATGGCTTCGCCAGGAAACAGCCAGAAAAGTTGTCTAGAGCGTGTCAACTTCGGATCGAAAGCTGCGTAGTAGAAAGTGAAAAAAATGGCACAGAGCACTGTAGCTACAGTAGCAGTACTACTTGCAACAGCAAGAACTAGTACTACTTCTCAAGATGAACACACGCAACAGAGAAGCTTCTGAAGCCTCACAAATCATGGAAAACCTCCCTGTGCGAATGAAATGAAGCCATTCAAACTTTGCAGATGCTGCACACAATTTGGAAATAGAACCTTCACTGCAACAATAAAGGCAAGGCAACAAAACAGGGGGCAAAAACTCCCTGGCGGCGCAAGCAAGAACAGGAGAGGAGAGAGGCAAGGCAAGAGACAAAAAGTGACCCAAAAGAGTGGAATTGATTTCAGCCAAAAAGGGTAGTCCAAACCCTAGGGATTGTGGTCCTATTTATAGGCTCCCAACACTAGGAACATTCCACCTGCCCCTTAGGGTTTTTTACAGACGCAAGAATAAAGGAAAAGACTCTAACTGCCCTTAGGTATTTTTACAAACACGACTGACTGACTGTGGGCTAGCGTTACAGATGACTTATCCGGAAGCTAAGCTTCGTAGCGACTACGGCTTCTTCTTCTGGACAGTCGGATACAAGATCGACGGTTGTCAGTTTTGCGCCGAAACTGACAAAGCCTCCACCGGACTTTGCACCAGGTACCCGGATTGGGCCGGCCCGACTCCGCAGCTCTCTCAGCCCGGCAATCGCTCACCGCCGTGCTACTTGAGTCAGTCCTGGTCAACAGCCCAGTGGGTTCTTCTACTGCTTTCTGGCCAATGTACCCAGATTGGGCCAGCCCGACTTCGCGGCCTCCTCTGCCCGATAGTCGCTTGCTGCCCGTGTACCTGAGTCACACGCGGCCCAATGAAACAGCAGATCTCTTCTTCTTCTGTCCTCTTTGGACTATCGTTGACAATGATTCATCACTTCTGGAGCCATGAGGCCCACGCTATTCAGCATGGCTCCTCAACCATCAGGAAGCTTAAGACATTGGTCTTGACATACACTACCAGTGTCCTAGTTCATACCAAAGTGCTATGGTATGCAGTCCAGAACAATGCACTGCGACAAGACAAAACCCCCTGGATCTTTTCAATTTTAAGCATAAAAAGGCATGAAATTTTCATTTTTCTGGTTTTTCCTTATTTTATAGCACATTTCCATGATCAAAAGCATAGAATGTCCAAGTTGCGTATTTGCATCTAAGTAAGGAGCGAGCTACAAGGTATGTATCAGATAGCAAAAACATTCAGCCTACACATGCTAGTTACCAGAAGCAATGGTGATCAATTTTCAAGTTTTAAAGCATAAAAGCCATGCATATGACAGATATCAGACATATCAAGTGAACTGAATCAAAACATGATCATTGACAAATACTCAAAAGGCATGTACAAGCTAGACTAAGTAAACAGTTCAATCATATAACAGAAGCAGCTCCAAAGTGTGATATGTGAATATGCAAAGTATGAACACACACAAAAGACTCAAGGAAAAGAGTAAAGAAGAAAGAAAACTGACGCAAATATCCTAAAAAGGATACACAACACCAAATACCTCGTAATGCTCAAATGTAGACTGATGTAGGGGTGTGGTGAAAATGTCAGCCAACTGATGATGGGTATCAACATGAACAAGGTCAATGACACCTTTTCTCATATTGACCACCGCAGAAATGAAAGCGCACATCAATATGTTTGGTTTTTGAATGGAGACACGGGTTTTTCCCTACACTAATAGCACTAGTGCTGTCGCAAAACAATGGAACCCTGGTAGGAAAGAATAACCAAAATCTCGCAGAGTGGAAATCATCCAAACCAACTGTGAGCAGCAGCTAGCAGCAGCTACATACTTAGCCCTCTGTGGTCGAAAGAGCAACTCCAGATTGCTTTCGAGAAGACAAAGAGACAAGTGAAGAACCAAGAAACTGGCAAGTACTGGAAGTCGACTTGCGATCCAACCGGCACCCACCAAAGTCGACATCCGAAGCCAGATAAATCAGAGAAGATGATGCTGACAAGAAAAGACCAAGATCGGGCGCATAAGTGAGATACCTGAAGAGGCGCTTGACAGCCTGCCGGTGAGACGCGCGTGGTGAAGACTGGAAGCGCGCGCACAGTTCCCACGGCGAACTGAATGTCCGGTTTGGGTCACACGTCAAGTATAACAGTGAACCGATCATCCCTCGAAACTCCCTCTCGTTGACCTTGATGCCGCTCTCGTCCTTGTCCAGACCCCCAGATGTGCCCATCGGGGTCATCTGGGCTTCAATTCACCACCAAAGTCAATTTCTTAAGCATGTCGCGAGTGGTACTTACCTTGGTGGATTAAGGTGCCGTCCTTAGTCTGCTTGATCTGGAGCCCTATAAAGTACTTGAGCTCACCCATGAGGCTCATCTCAAACTCGCTGTGCATCTGCTCAGAAAACTTGGACACAAGATCATTAGTAGTACCGCCAAAGATAATATCGTCCACGTAAATCTGAGCGACTAAGAAGTCTGAAGTGACTCTGAGCAAAAAGAGAGTTTTATCCACAGAACCCATCACAAAGCCCTTCCCCAACAAAAACTGCTTCAACCGGTCATACCAAGCCCTGGGGGCTTGCTTCAACCCGTATAAAGCTTTTTGCAATTTAAAAACATGTCGAGGAAACTTAGGGTTCTCAAAACTGGGGGGTTCCCTAACATACACTTCCTCCTCTATGAACTCGTTCAGAAAGCACTCTTGACATCCATTTGAAAAAGCTTAAAACCCTTCGAAACGGCAAAAGCTAGAAGAATACGAATGGACTCAAGACGGGCAACAGGAGCGAAGGTTTCTTCAAAGTCAATACCTTCCTTCTGGCAATAACCCTGGGCAACTAGTTGGTCTTTGTTGCGCACCACAACCCTATCTTCACCTTGTTTGTTCTTGAATACCCACTTGGTGCCAATGGGGTTGCATCCTGGTGGCGGCTCAACTAGTTGTCCAAAACCCGATTGCGGACAAAGTTCTCAAGCTCTTCTTGCATAGCATTAATCCAATTGGAATCAGAAAGAGCATGAGAAACGTCTCTGGGCTCAAAAGATGCAACAAACGCAGATTCAGCAAACACAGCGAGAGTGGCAGAAGAACGCAAAGTTCTCTCAGTCAAATCACCTATGATGAGCTCTGAGGGATGGTCACGCTGAACTGTTCGGGTTCCCTGGTGATCTGAAGTCACCTCACAGAGTCAGCAGCAGGCACCTCTGGACTCGACTGAGGGGGCTCGATCGTAGTGGAAGAAGTGATCAGAGGTCCGCCCTCATCATCAGTCGAAGTCTCAGAAGGTGTGGGCTCTGCGGGGGATGCAGAAGGCCCACCCTCATCAGCAGCTGGAGTATCCTCATCTTCCTCGAAGATGGACTCTCCGAGCTTATCATCACCAGAAAGCTCAAAAGAAGGAGTTAAAGAAGGCAAGGACTCATCAAATGAAACCTCACAAGTCTCGACAAGCAGCTGGGATTCGAGGTTCCAAACACGGAAGCCTCGAGAATGCAATGCATAACCAAGAAAAACACCATCCCAGCAACGAGACTCAAACTTGTCCAAATGCCCTCCCTTCTTGAGCACAAAGCACTTGCAGCCAAACGCTCGCAAGTGGCTCACCATTGGGCTGTCTGCCAAACCGCAGTTCATATGATGTCTTACCAAGGTAGCTCTAAGAAAGATGCGGTTGGCCAGATAGCAAGCCGTGTTCATGGCTTCAGCCCAAAAATGCCTAGGAGTCCTCTGCTCATCGAGCATCGTCCTGGCCATCTCGACTAGCGTGCGGTTCTTTTGTTCCACAACGCCGTTCTGTGGGGGAGTGTAAGGAGAAGAAAACTGATGGTCCAGACCCTGATCACTACAGAAGCTGATGAACTGAGAGTTCTTGAACTCAGAGCCGTTGTCGGAGCGAATTGCTCGCATCCAACCATTGTTCTCATTCTTCAGCTTCAAAATCAGGTCATGAACAAACTGAAACGTTTCATCCTTAGACTCCAAAAAGAAAACCCACGAGAATCGAGAAAAGTCGTCAACAATCACAAGTGCATACCACTTCCCACCGACTGATCGTACCCGAGCAGGACCTACACTGTCCAAATGTAAAGCTCGCCCTGATACAAAGTCATCACCTGAGTCACAGGTGAGTGAGAAGCGGCAAACCATTTTCCCATGACGACAGGGATGACAAACTAAATCCTTCTCCATCTTAAGCTTGGGCAATCCTCGGATGAGGTCCATAGATCTCAACCTGACTAGCAGATCAAAACTCAAATGACCTAACCTCCTATGCCACTTCCAGAGCTCAGAGGAGGATCCAGCAATCAAACAGTGAGAAGGGCCAAAGGAGCTAGAGAAGTCAATTCGAAAAACTTTACCGAAGGGTAAAATCTGACAAACCAAGACCCTCTAGAATCAACCACAGAAGAATTGCCCTTCTTAAAACGCACTTCCAAACCATCCTCAAGAAGTTGCGAAACAGAAATCAAATTGAAGTTCAAATTCTTAACCAAAGCAACATTCTTCAAAGAGAAATGATTTGAAATGCAAATTGAGCCTATACCACTTACTTTCCCTTGACCACTGTTCCCGAAAGTGATATACACTTTGGAGCTCGGGGAGTGAGACTGGAGAACCATCTGTGATGTCCCGTCATGTGGCGAGAACATCCTGAGTCCATGATCCAAACATCCTCCAGTCCCCGATCCTGCACAATCAGTGGCTGTAAGTGGGAGCAAATGGTCCGGCACCAGGTTTAGCAAAGGAGCTAAACCAGTGTCGAGCCATCTGCTCAAAAGATGGAAAGCGAAAACCATCAAAAGAGTTTGGACCAAAACGCGGCTCAAAGCGCGGTCCTCGGTTCTGCTTAACCCTGCGGCCACGAGGTCCAGAACCGTAGCCAACATGGTCTGGAACTCTGCCGGAACGGACACCACCAACTGGAGCACGGGCAAGAAAGCCGTCTCCTCTACCACCACCTACACGACGCGGCCTGGCCTCCAGCCTCTCCCCGCGTCGAGGAACACGCAGTCTACCACCTGGCTGGTAGAACTGCTCCTGACCACAATGAGCCCTCTCTGCTCTCTCAACCCGCTTCCTCCTGAAGCAAAACTCTGCAAGATGCCCGTCTCTCTGACAGTACTCACAATGATAAGTGGGCTTCTTGGGATGTGGTTGGGGCTTGGGATGTTTGGGCTTGGTAGTGTTTGGTGTGGTCTTTTTGGGTTGAGAGGGTCTAGGAAGAGAGTCTAGAGAAGAGTGGAGGTGTTTGGGCTTAGGAACCCAGATAGGCTTCTTGGGTGAAGCTTTGGGTGGTTCATGAATCACTCCATCCTTGGGCTGACAAGCCTGGGAGGTCTCAGTGGAGTGAGTCTTGGGATACATCTGCTCTGGAGTCATTTTGCTCTACTCCACTGCCCGGCTAATGGCACTCTCAAAGTCAGCCTTGGTGTAGGTGTAACCTACCCCAAACCCATCCTGCCTCTTGAACTGCTGGATCATCATGCCAAGCTATGGCTCTCTGGCACTGATCCAACTCAGGATAGAACGGAGGTAAAAGTTCTCATTCTAAGAATCTGCTAGCTCCTCTCTCAAGGAAGCTAGAACCTCCACCTGAGACAAGTAGGTCTCACACTCACTCTCTACTTGGACAGACTTTTTGGCTTTCAGCTTGATCAACTCCATTCTAAGAGACAGATAGTTCTCACAGATAGTGGGTGGAACTGACAGTGTCTCAAGCTCTAGCCTAGTCTGGGCAAGCTCAGCTCTCAACCTCTCCAAATCACCCAGATGTTTATCACCCTTGGATTTCAGCTCAGCTAAGGCAGCTCGATGAAATGGGCAATCAACACAGGGTGCGACGACAGTGGCTTGAGCATCTTTCAGCTCCAGCTGAGCGCTTTCAAGCTCAGTGTCCAAAGCGTCCCTCTCATCAACCCTTTCTGTGTACTTGGACTTCAAAGTCGATAGGTCACACAGAAGCACCTCACACTTCGGGCACTCACTGCTATCACCCAAGCAAGGGGAAGAAGATAGACTCTCAATTCTGCCGTTGGCCACGGCAAGCTCACTCTCTAACTCATCTATCCTCTTCTTAGCCCCCCTAAGCAGTTTTTTCCCGACATTTCAACTCCTGACGATTACTCTCAAGGTAAATCAACGATTTCGTGCTCGTAGGATGATACATTGTTGTCGTCGTCGTCGGAGTCGTTGGAGGAGCTCTTTTCTTCCTTATCCCCAAGAGCCATTGAACAGAAGCTCTTGCGGGATCTTCGGCGCTGGTGTGAACGGCTCTTCGGCTTGTCTCCGAAGGCCATGAAGTAGAGGCCCGCCGGATCATCCTTGTCCTTCCCCTTCCTGATGACGATCTCCTCATCGCTTGAGCTTGATGAAAAGGAAGAAGACGTGGACTGCTTGGAGTAGCTCTTCTCCATCTTGGCGAAGAAGGCCTTGCCGCGCTTCTTGTTCTCTCGCCGGTAGTCCTTCAGGGCCTTCTTGAAGAATCGGGTCTTCGGCTTGCCCTTGTTGAAGGATGAGCTCTCATGCTTGCCGGAGTCGTGGAAGCTTCCACCGGTGCCCTTCTTGTGTCCATTGCGCTTGGGGCAGTCGGCGATGAAGTGTCCTGGATCACCACACTCAAAGCATCCGGATTTTGTGCCGTGTCTTTTGAACTTTCTCTTGTCATAGACACGACGCACCCGGTTGTTAAAGAGACATAAATCATCATCTCCCAAAGACTCAAGCTGGTCCTCAGTGATAGACATCAAGGAGAAACCAGCACAGCTCACAGCAGAGGGATCAACAGAAGGTGTAGCAAGGGCCAGGGATTTTGATCCAGAACCAGTGAGATTTGATCTCAGCTGGATATCTACCTCAGTGGCCTTCAGCTTGCTAAACAACTCAGAAATGTTCAAGGTATCGTAAGAAGTGCTCTCAACGATAGAGGATACCTTGATCTCCCAGATCTTTGGGTCCAAGGTATGGAGAACCTTGAGCGCCTGCTCGTGATCTGACACTAACTGAGCACCCTCAGCCTTGTTGTCCTGAAGCTTGTTAATGATCGATTGAAAGCGACCAAACAAAGCTTCAACAGATTCACCCCGGCTTTTGTGTGAAGTTCTCGTACTCACGCCGGTAGGTCTGATAGAGCTGAGCCTTGACCTGAGCTGTTCCCTCATGGTGTGCCTTGAGGGTAGCCCAGATCTCTCTCGCAGTGGAGAGATGGCTCACACGCTCAAACTCAGTGGGACCTAAACCAGAGAAAAGAATGTTCATAGCCCTACTGTTGCTCAGATGCTGAGCAATGATACCAGCAGTACCATGCGTAGCGACTGGCAATATGACAAACGTGGTGTGAACGCAAATGTCCCAAATGTCCGCGGGTCCGTGGTGCGCGCGGTGCACCATGGACCGCGGGTGTGCGTGGTCTGTGGTTCACCGTGGGCCGTAGGTAGGGTACGCGGTGCGCCAGGTTCACCGTGGACCATGGCGAATTAGATCCAGAAAATGATTTCTAAAATTTTAGAAAAAGCTTTTAAACTTCAAAAATTCATAGTAAATTCATCTTAACTCGGATTTTGCTCATAAAAATTTTAGAAAATCCAGAAAATTATGATCTTTAATTTCATGCCATTTAATTGTACTGTTCATGTTGTTTTTAATACTGTTTTAATTATTCTTCCTCGGTTTGCGTGTCTAGTCGACGTCAAGACTATCGAGGAGTCATCATTTCCTGCTGCAGATCCGTACCAGTATTACGAGGATCCAGGCAAGTCACAGATTCCTTTCCGTGGAAATAGTTGATCATGTTGAACCCATCTTTATATTAATTATTGCTATAACCCATAGGCTAATAAATGCATTAGATCACACTTTTAAATGTTTAGTTAAAGTTTAGTTTAAACCCTGTTGTGCAAACCTAAGCCATGCTTTGTACTACGTTCTCCTTGTCACCTTAAAATATTTATTAGTTAGTGCTCTAAAGTAGAGGCACGTTTGCTAGCGTTAAATTTAATATCTATTACTAGATAGGTGGATCATCTCTATATCCTTGTTTTATCTCGTCTCATTGTGATTCTGAGTTGTGATTCATGAAGCGTGGAGAATGGTGTGGTGTTGAGCATGGTGGGTTCCGGGTGCAAGCTCGGAAATTGGTTGGTCGCACCCGGGTGTAGGACCGAAAGTAGCGACCAGAGGGGGGGTGAATGGGGCGCCTTAAAAATTCTTTCGAATCAATGACAGAAAATAAACAGATAGCCTAAGTCTAAAGTTATCTAGCCTAGAAGCAACTGAGGTTAAACAGAGAAATACCAAAACAGTGCAACTAGGCAGATGGACAAAGCATACTAGACATGTCAGGCTAGACTTCTCAATGAAATGATCTAAGTATATATAAAGTGAGATGAGAAGTTACTGTTCAGATTTGTCTCCTGTTAGGAACTCGGCGGAGCCTGCTTCGCAAGTTGAAGCCTGCTTTCGCTAGCCGAAGCCTGCTTCGGAGGTCGAGGTCTACTTCGCTGGGTTGAAGTCTGGTTCGGAGGTGGTAGTCGAAGTCTGTCGAAGGTGTTGTGAAAATGCCGAAGGTAGGAATCGAAGTATGATTCGAAGCGAAGTATGAGAAAGTCGGAGCCTGCTTCGAAGTATGTACTCCGAAGGCAAGACTTCGAACACAGCTTCGAACCAGGTACTTCGAAGCAAAACCTTCGAACAGAAAACTTCAAATGCAACACACAGACGGACAAACTTCGAACTAAGAAGCGAAGCCTGTCACACGACAGAGGCACCAAATTCGAAGCCTACACTCTACCTTCGAAAAGAGCAAGCTTCGAAAAGATAAACGAAAGCTGGCACGCAACAAAGAAACCAAAGCGAAGCCTAACAGAACGACAAGCCTCGAAGCCAACTTCGAAACCTATCGAAGTGTGGACTTCGAAGAGCTCGAGGCGGAGTACCTTCGCACTGTCGTTCGAAGTATGCGACGCTATCCGTTCAAAAAGTACTTCGCAGCTAGCAGCTCAGGACACAGAACGAAGTTCAAAGTTCGCCCGAAACCTTCGAGAAAGTCAGATCGAAGCCTGCCTCACGGAGCTGAGGGGCTTCGAACTGAGTGGATGGCTTCGCCAGAAAACAGACAGAAAAGTTGCTAGGGACTGTCTACTTCGATCAAAAAGCTGCGCAGTAGAAAGTAAAAAGCTGGCACAGAGTACTGTTGCTACAGTATAGTAGTACTACTTGCAACAGCAAGAACTAGTACTCCTAGCACGAAGAACACAGCCAACAGAGTACCCAACAGTGAATAGAAATTGCACACGGTACACAAAGATTCAGATCCACAAAACTAAATGCACACCTCGCACTCAACAGAGAACCAAAATCTCACTGCATTAATGAAGAACAAAATGAATGCAGGCAGGAAACAAGCCCCTGGCGGCGCACAGAAAACAGGAAAGAAAGAGAGTGTGCAGGAAACAAAGATGACCCAAGGAATGATGGAAAAAGTGATTTCTAGAAGGGTTAGTCCAACCCTAGGGATTGGGGCCCTATTTATAGGCTGCCCAATGGCCTAGAATATTCCACCAGCCCCTTAGGGTTTTTACAGACGCTAAAATAAAGGAAAAGACTCTACTGTCCTTAGGAATTTTTACAAACACGACTGACTGACTGTGGGCCTAGAGATACAGATGACTTATCCGGAAGCTAAGTTTTCGTAGCGACTACAGGCTTCTCTTCTGGACAGTCGGATACAAGATCGACGGTCATCAGTTTTGCGCCGAAACTGCAAACCTCCACCGACTTTGCACCAGGTACCCGGATTGGGCCGGCCTGATTCCGCAGCTCTCTCAGCCCGGCAATCACTCACCGCCCGTTACCTGAGTCTACCCTGGTCAACAGCCCAGTGGGTCTTCTACTGCTTCTGGCCCATGTACCCGGATTGGGCCAGCCCGACTTCGCAGCCTCCTCTGCCCGACAGTCGCTCGCTGCCGTGTACCTGAGTCACACGCGGCCCATGAAACAGCAGATCTCTTCTTCTTTTGTCCTCTTTGACTATCGTTGACAATGACTCATCACTTCTGGAGTCATGAGG
>JAAALK010000288.1:74324248-74340939 GCA_019279435.1 Zizania palustris | reverse complement strand
GAGCGAGGGGCTTCGACGAGTGGATGGCTTCGCCAGAAAACAGACAGAAAAGTTGCTAGGGACTGTCTACTTCGATCAAAAAGCTGCGCAGTAGAAAGTAAAAAGCTGGCACAAAGTACTGTTGCTACAGTATAGTAGTACTACTTGCAACAGCAAGACTATACTCCTAGCACGAAGACACAGCCAACAGAGTACCCAACAGTGAATAGAAATTGCACACGGTACACAAGATTCAGATCCACAAAACTACAATGCACACCTCGCACTCAACAGAGAACCAAAATCTCACTGCATTAATGAAGAACAAAATGAATGCAGGCAGGAAACAAGCCCCTGGCGGCGCACAGAAACAGGAAAGAAAGAGAGTGTGCAGGAAACAAAGATGACCCAAGGAATGATGGAAAAAGTGATTTCTAGAAGGGTTAGTCCAACCCAGGGATTGGGGCCCTATTTATAGGCTGCCCAATGGCCTAGAATATTCCACCAACCCCTTAGGGTTTTTACAGACGCTAAAATAAAGGAAAAGACTCTACTGTCCTTAGGAATTTTTACAGACACGACTGACTGACTGTGGGCCTAGAGATACAGATGACTTATCCGGAAGCTAAGTTTTCGTAGCGACTACAGGCTTCTCTTCTGGACAGTCGGATACAAGATCGACGGTCATCAGTTTTGCGCCGAAACTGATAAAGCCTCCACCGCTTTGCACCAGGTACCCGGATTGGGCCGGCCCGATTCCTGCAGCTCTCTCTCAGCCCGGCAATCACTCACCGCCCGTGTACCTGAGTCTACCCTGGTCAACAGCCCAGTGGGTCTTCTACTGCTTCTGGCCCATGTACCCGGATTGGGCCAGCCCGACTTCGCAGCCTCCTCTGCCCGACAGTCGCTCGCTGCTCGTGTACCTGAGTCACACGCGGCCCATGAAACAGCAGATCTCTTCTTCTTTTGTCCTCTTTTACTATCGTTGACAATGACTCATCACTTCTGGAGCCATGAGGCCTACGCTATTCAGCATGGCTCCTCACCGGGGCACTATAAGGACCGGTCTGCGGGATCTGTTGCGAAGCATAACAGTACTGACCACAAGTCTAATGGGTAAGGCCTAATCCGAAGTATGGGACGATTCAGCTTGATGCACCGAGCGGAGGGGACGAGTTCACTTATCGGGAGTGCCCGGTGGTGGCTTGGTCCGACGAGGCCGAATGGGGTCTACGTATGCCAATCGGGGTCTGCCCATGATTTTTGGGTGAGATCTCAGTGGAGCGTGGGCGAAACCTAGTGTGGTTGTCCTCTTGCTAAGTCAATTCATATGACGGGTTTTGGCATGAACTTGATTAGGGTATCGTGGTGGTATCCTGGTGCACACCGGGTTGTGCCTTGTGGGTAAAGTAGTACACCTCTGATCAGAGTATAAACTTTTCGAAAAGTCGTGCCCACGGTCACGGGCGGCCTAGTGATGTTCTCCGCAGTTAGCGTTTATTTTCTGCATTTGTGTGTGAAAGCATTGAACATGATGGAATGGGTTGAAAGAGCGAGTTGGCACAGGTGTGCAACTCGAGGTAGTGGAAAATTATTGTTCATATTTATTTCAGCATTTTATATTCATGTTTTAATTTTATCACTAAAGCTTAAAACAACATTAAACTTGCTCATTTATGCAAACAAGCCTAGAGTATGCTCCTTTGTTATTAGCCTTCATTATATGCATATCTGTGGCTTGTTGAGTACTTTTGTACTCATCCCCATTGATTATCTCTTTTTAGATGTTGTTTATCAAGAAGATGAAGTCCAGGAGTAGCGACCCAGTCGAGGTGTCGGATTTTGGGATCGAGATGTTCTTCAGGCGCTTTTGTTTCGCTTCCGCATTGATTTTAGGGAAAATTGAAAAAATGCCATTACAATTTTATGAATTTTGAAAAATGTCACTGTCAGTGACTGTGGTAGGTCCCATCTGTCAGTGACACACCGATGACATATTTCAAAACTGTGAAAATTATAATGCATGAAAAAATTTGGCCCTTGATTTTAGTTTGTAATAAGTGTAGCCCATGAACTACGTACTATGTTTTTAATTTCGTTATGCGTCGTCGGTTTATGAACACCATGTGGCTTTTTGACAAGATTTGAAGCATCTTTTAGACTTTTAGTCCTTCTAGCCTCCAACTAACTTGATATAACAAATTACAATGGAGAAATTGTTGCTGCAAGAGTGCAAGACGATAGTCAGCAAAGTAAATTGGGTGTGCAAATTGTCTACTCCTTAATAGATTCAGTTAATAGTAAAGACACATTCTACTCTTGTCCTGCGTGGTCTTACGTGTCAATGAAAAAAAAGAGAAGAGTAAAATAGGCCATCACCATGAACTCAATCTTTCGAGGTGTAGAGATAGAGATTCAATATATTTTTTACACTAGTATTACTTTGTTTTATATTATAAGTTATTTGAATTTACAAGTAATTTTTTTAATTTTGACCAAATTTAAAAACATATATTAATATATCCGATATCAACTAAATACACTACTAAGACACATTTTATGATGAATTTAATAAAACTAATTAAATGTTGTATTTGCTATTATATTTTTCTATAAAAGTAAGAAATTTGGCTTCTAAAAAATTCAAACAAATTATAATATCGAAGTACCTCGCAACAAAACATGTGTTCATGGAAATTTACGTTCAAGTGGGATGGAACATTTGTTCTCCGAGGATCGTGTAAATTTACATTAAATTAGCATCGACCGGTTGATATTATAAGTTTTTGACTTTTCAAATCACACTTTCTAACCGTGATAAAATTTTAAAAACATACATTACGGTATCAAATAAATAAACTGTTAAGATATATTTTACGATGGATTTAATAAAACTAATTTGGTATTATATTTACCTTTATATTTTTATAAAAATAATCAAAATTAGAGTAATTTGACTTATAAAAAAAGTCAAAACTTATGGGACTTATTTGGTATACCTCTAACTCCAAGATTCATGTTGAATTTAATATGTTTATACTACTTTAAAAGAAGTTAGTGTTCCTTCTCATAGCAAATCAAAAATGTATAACTTCAATTCATTATTTCCATTTACATTATGTTTTTTAATGTTATAAATTTTTTTCCAGTTGCAACTTACGGGTAGCTAGTATATTGTAAATTAAAATAGTTTAAATATTTATTTTTAGTATAAAAAATATAAATTGTTCAACTAAATACCCTTAATCTGTATGCAGCTTCATATTGAGGATTTTTTAGAGCTAGGTTTCATCAACTCAAAAAAAAACTAGATTGGAGATGTGCCAAACGGCCCATAATATCGCAGAGGAAGTATCTCGCAACAAAGTGACTCAGCTCAGTCCTTTCCATTGTTACCATGGAAACTTTACATTCAACTGATTCAAGTGGGATAAAACATTTTTTTCTCGGAAGAGAGTGGAAATTTGCATTGAATTAGCATGGACTGGTTGCACCTTATCCCACTTAGGGGTGACTTTTCAATGATTTCGTAGCTAATTGACCATTGTATGCTATTTATTCATGATGTGCTCCCATTGTATTAAGAGCTGGTAAAGTTGATGGGCCATGAATTCAATTTTTTTGACCAGCAAATGACTCAGAAGTCAGAATCAGTCTCCCTATCCAGTAGGTAAGAATGCTCTGCCATGCCATTTCCCTGTCTTATATTGTGGGAGATGCCTAAGTTGCTAAAATTGACCAATAATTCTTTCAGTTGGTGTAAATCTCTTGTTAACACAATATAGACCATGTTTGAAGGAGTTTCAAGCAGATGCAGAAGAAATAAATTAATATTGAAAAGCTCTTCTCCAGATTCTAACGGACTAGGCAATCACCGTTAGTTTATCAGAATTTTAAGCTCCCGAAACAGTGTGCATGGCAGTGCTGAAAGTACATAACTAGTCCTAGCAGGTACACGTCCCGTTGATCAAAATAGCAGGTTGCCCCTTGCCGAACTTGCAAACTGATAATATAATTGATAAAGGAACAGCAGAAAAAACGAAGTCCTTTTTAGCTAAGACAGCACGATTGAGATAAAGAGGCGTGGTCAGTTTGGTGTCACGCGAACTGTCCCCATCAGCTTTATTATAAGCAGTAAATTGGAAAGCTCTCGGTGACAAATGCATCGTTCTTCCAGTCTCACCGCTATGAAAAGCGTAAGTGCATAGGCTCCAATGGTAACGGGAGCAGCAAGGATATTCTTCACTCGAGGTATCCATCCTTATTGCAATTTGGTTTGTTCTGTATGTTCATATTGATCATTTATTACTTATGCATGTCTATCTCCTCTTCAGAAGTAGTTCTTGCACATCAGAAATGAACTGCAAACATTCTTTCTCTGCCCTTTCTGCTGCAATGATCCTCAACATGATCATATTGTTTGTGAGTAGCCATACTGCAGCAGCATCAGATACCCTTTTTCCTGGGCAATCTATCTCCGGCAGGGAAACCTTAGTATCAGAAAATGGCATGTTTGAGCTGGGTTTTTTCTCCCCACGTGGTACGAAGCACTACCTGGGCATACGGTACAAGAACATGACAAGCAACAACCAAGTATCCTTCTGGCTGGGAGACAGAATTCCCATTACCAACTTCCTTAATGCAACTTTGTACATTGATGCGGGTGAACTTTGCATTGCAGAGCTCGGCTATGTTCTATGGGTCTCAAATTCACTGGGAAATAGATCAGACACAGCTGTGGCAGTCCTCCTTAACACTGGAAACTTTGTAGTAAGAGATCAGTTCAACTCTTCTGTGGTCACATGGCAGAGCTTTGATGACCCAGCCGATGCACTGCTCCCCGGAGCACGGCTTGGCTGGGACATGGTTATTGGAGCCAACATCTTTCTTAGGTTGTACACGTCTTCTTATAACTGTACCCTCATGATTGACCAAAGTAGGAAGGGGGGATTCATCCTGTTCATTGATGGGCACGACTATCTTGGAACATTTCCAGATTGGATGGTTACCTATGTCAACAATGGAAGTTTGGTCCGATTAAATGATCCAGAAAACCCAAATGATATTGAATTCATGAAATTGCATCTGGGGCAAGTCAGTTTATTGAGGTGGTTGGATAACGAAACAATCAGTGGTTGGCAACCTGTGTGGAGCTACCCTTCCAGCTGCAAAGAGAGTGCTTTTTACTGTGGGGCGTTTAGTGTTTGCACGATCGCAGGAGCATGCAAATGTATTGATGGCTTCGGACCAACAGATCCAAATGAATGGGAGCTTGGACATTTGTTAGTGGCTGCTCTAGAATTACCCCCTCAAATTGTCAAGGTGTCGTTCCTACTGACTCGTTTGTTTTGTTAGACAATCTGCAGGGGCTTCCTGACAACCCTCAGGATGTGATGGCAACAAGCAGTGAAGAATGTCAAGCAGTCTGTATAAGCGAATGCTACTGTGCAGCATACTCCTATCACTCTGGGTGCAAGATTTGGTACAGCATGTTGCTTAACTTGTCTTTAGCTGATAACCCTCCTTACAGTCAGATCTATATGCGTATAGGTTCTCAGAGTAAAAGGGGGAAGCACATGCACGTGCACATACTGGTTGTTATACTGATTGTGATTGTTGGGTCAATAGGGATTACTGTTATGGTGTTGATTCTATCTTTGATGTACAAGAGATCCTCATGTCTTTCAAGACAGACAAAAACGGAAGGTTTCCTTTCAGTCTACTCTTACGGACAGCTCAAGAAAGCCACAAGAAACTTCTCTGACAAACTTGGGGAAGGGAGCTTTGGAAGTGTTTTCAAGGGAACAATTGTTGCTGGTTCAACTGTTGTTGCTGTGAAGAGGCTCAAAGGTTTAGGACACAAAGAAAAGCAATTCCGGACAGAAGTACAGACTGTTGGGATGATTCAACATACTAATCTTGTGCGTCTTTTGGGAGTCTGCACTGAAGGGGCTAGAAGGTTGCTGGTCTATGAATATATGTCAAATGGTTCTTTGGATTCTCATCTCTTTTCAGAAAGCTCAACGGCATTGAGTTGGAATCTTCGCCATCAAATTTCCGTTGGAGTTGCTAGAGGTTTGGCCTACCTGCACGAGGAATGCAGAGACTGCATTATACATTGTGACATTAAGCCTGAAAATATACTTCTTGATGCGGAATTATGCCCCAAAATTGCAGATTTTGGTATGGCAAAGCTTCTTGGACGGGATTTCAGCGCTGCACTGACCACTATCCGTGGAACCATTGGCTATCTTGCACCAGAGTGGATATCTGGACAGGCTATCACTCACAAGGCAGATGTCTATAGCTTCGGCGTCGTGCTCTTCGAATTAATATCGGGGCGGAGGAGCACTGACCAAATGAGGTTGAGGAATCATCGGTATTTCCCTCTGTACGCGGCCGTGAAAGTGAACGAAGGAGATGTTCTATGCTTGCTTGATGACAGGCTGCAGGGAAATGCTTGTGTGAAGGAGTTGGATGCTGCCTGCAGAGTTGCATGTTGGTGCATCCAGGATGATGAGATCCACAGGCCATCCATGAGGCAAGTTATTCACATGTTGGAAGGTGTTGTCGACGTTGAATTGCCTCCGATTCCGGCTTCCTTCCAAAACCTCATGGACGGTGATGATAGTGGCATATATTCTCTAGAAGTTTGATTCATGCCAGGCCTCTTCAGTTGCTAGACTGGTCATTTTTTCTCTCTTTTTGTTTCTTGACCTTGATGTTGTCTCACGAGGAAGTCTCGTAAGAACGAAATCGGTGATTTGGTGTACCATTTAATTGTCTGTACTGTATGATTGGTGTCAGTTTTTTTGTAAGATGGATTGTAATAGTTGCTAACTTGCCGTGTTTGTCAGATTCGATTTTGTTCAAAGCAACGGGGCGGGAGGGTTGCCGAACAGCAGAAGTTTATACTTCATCTGCATTTGTCGGATGCGCAGGCCGCGAGTGACGATCCAAAAAATATTTGATTGATTTGTGCCTCCTAAAAAATGGTTTCGATTATTTGTTACTTTGATCAATTGACATCAATTTAGATGGTCTCACTTGTCATCTACACAAGTAATAAATGATTAAACTGTATAAATTTTTTAGTGTTCAATCCTCAAATCTCTCGCGATCCAATGACAAGAATCTACTCGGCTATCCAAGACTTTGCATATGAGCCCCCCACGTAATAGCGGCCATTGATAATTTTAGGAATTAGTATAGGTAACTCAAGAATTGATCTAGTAATACATAATTCTTTAAACATAAAATCAGATTCTTAATTTTCAATCTACACTATATCGGATAAATAACCTCCTTTGTTGGTTTGGCAATGCCGTTTTTCCTACATGGTTGTCCCCACCGGTACAGGGTGCTTAGCTCGATCAGAACAGTCGACTAAGAGCATCTCCAAGAGGTGTCTTAAATTTTATTTCCTAAAATTTGATATAGGGATCATCCTATTCATGTTAATCCCTAAAAACTAATTTAATTTCCAACAGTTTCCCTATCCCTATTTTTAGATAAGGATTGAGAAATTAATCCTAAATTTAATAACAAAGAATTTAGAAAATGGTTTAGGATAAGGATTTATTTAGGGGTATTGTTAGAGTCTAATTTTTCATCGAAATCTTTAATTTTAAATTTAAGAACCTATATAAAAGCTCTCTTAGAGATGCTCTAACAAGTGGTGTTACAACCATTTTTAAGGCTGCAAAGATGTGTTCTTGCTAGTCGGGCGGTGGTTGTGCTCAAGCTCAACTCACAAAACCTTAACCCAAGCAACAGTGGTGGCATGAGAGAGTGGGGCGTGTCGATGGCATAGGGTGAGGAGGTGGCTCTCGCAAACACGTCATCATTCTAGATGGCGTACATGCACTTGCATGCGGCGTATGAACCGTTCTTCCTTGAGGCTATTGAGGTCGACGATGCTTCTACGATGTCACACCTTCAACAATTGTATGAGTTGAAGCAACTCATGAGGGGTTTGTCGGGAGTCGGGGGACTCACAACACACCTTGAGACCTAGGTGCGTGAGAACTAGGCGTTGTTGTGATCATTCGACGCCATGGTAAACCGCTTACAGGCCATGCTCAACGTCAAGGATGCCACTGCCATCGTGCTATGGGGGAACTACAATGCTTGGCTTGTCGTGCCCCTTGACCATGACCTCATACCGCCGTGGACGTGGATCGTGATGATGTCGTTGGTGCCTTGCTCTTTGCCGATGTCATTGACTCTATCGTCCAAAATGCTCTTTACATCACCCACCGCTTCACTCGCTCACTTGCCGAGCTCCTTCGATGCATTGGGTGGGACCTTGCAATCAACCATATGTGTATCCTATTCCAAGCCTGGCCACCACCGCTATGCACTCATATCCCACGTCTTCCTATCCATGTTCGATTGCTTTGATTCCTACTAATTTGGTGGCACAAGTGATACACCACGCTTGAAGAAATCAACATTGCTGCAATCTGTAGGAACGAACTAGTCACTGTAGAATTCATTGAGCAAACCGGTTAGGGATCGCTCATATCACTAACAACATGGTCTTGTTAGGATTAAATCTCTCGGGAGGAGAGGGAGGGCCGAGTCCCTCTCCTCCCCCTAAGACTCTCCACACCCTAACTAACCCTCCTGGTCTTCAGACGCCTTGATTGGAGGCGCCCCAACTGAAGTGGTTGAGGGCCCCTGTCGCACGACATATAGAAGGGGAAGCTGGGCGTATGAGCAGGGGTTGGTTCATACGTCTAGCTCCACACATTATGGCTACCGATCTAAGTCATGCCGAAGCGATGGGAAGCCTCCTCAACTCCACTCACCGGACTTCACAGCCACGGCAGAACCAAAGAGGTACGCCACCGACTCTAAGTTTTTACTCTGCTAGTCCTATCCCTAGACGATCCTAAGAACTCTAAGTCCTTAGAAACTAACAATGGTATCAGAGCGATGGTGCTAGGGTTCTAGACTAGTTAGAGGAAAGAGTAGTGTCGGATCTCCCTGATCCGACACCCACAACCGCATTAAGAAAATAGGGTTAGGGTTCTCCGAAACCCTAACCCTAATCCTTGTAAAGCCCTTTGTTTAACCCCAAAGAATACCCCTAAGAATCCCGAACAGAAACCTAAGAGAAGGAGGTTAGAGCTTCGGGTAGATTAAGAAATCCCTAAAAGAACGCCTCGGGTAGACGCCCGGGCATCCATCACTCACCGCCGCATGCCGGCGAACCGGTGCAAGGGCTCGGGTCGGTCGAGCAACACCGCCGCTCCCCGCATGAACCCTAGCCCTAAGCACCCCGCACCCCTCTGGATAGCCTTCGGCGGGAAGTAAGAAACCACAAAAAAAATGAAAGAAGGGGGCTCAGATTTTGAAATTAGGGTTAGGGTTTCCACCGAAACCCTAACCCTAGCTAAGAGTAAGGGGGCAGGGTTCTCACCGTGGGTCCTCGCCTCGCCGCGTCGCCGCTCGCCGGAGAACGGGCACCGTCGGCCTTTTCGGGTCGCTCGCGTTTTTGACCACCGCGGGCTAGCTCGACGGAGCCCCGCTCACCCTCGGGTGAGCGCGGTGCTCCGGCCAGCTAGCCGGCGGCGGCGGACCGCTGGTCGCGCTCGCCGGCCGAGCTTCGCCGCGCCGCGCCATGGCTGCTCCGCTCGCGCAGCCGCACTTGCGCCGCCGCTCTCGCTGCGCTCGCTCGGGGCTGGGTGCAAATGAGTTAGGGTTTGGGCGTGCGGCGCCGCGGCTGGTTTTGTGTGGACGCAAACGACGCGCGGCCGTCGGATCTGATCCGACGGCCAGGATCAGTCGGACCAAAATGCAGCCCAAGCGGGGCGCGAATTAGCGGCCCAGGCCCAGGTTGCGGCCTGGGTGCGTGGGCGCGCGCGGTGGAGTCTGTGGGCTGGGTCGGTTTATGTTTTGGGCCGGACCGTCGCACTGTTTTGGGCCAATTTTCCATTTTTATTTTCCAGAATTTATGAAATTGTTTTTCTGTTTTATTTATTTATGAAAAATTAAGAAAAATGCCCAAAAATAAGATAAAATTAAGTTTAATGCGGGGAAAAAATTCAGTAAATTTCATCATGATTATTAGCACTGTTCTGAATTTTTTGAGCAATTTTAGATCTTTTTTATGTTATTTTCTGATTTAAATGAGTCCAACGACTTTTTTTATTAGAAAATAATTGTTTTTAAGTATTTAAATTCAGAATTTTGCTGATGATTAAACAGTATTTTAGTTTGAGAATTATGTTGTGATATCACTATTAATCATATCACTTTGCATCATTTTTAAGCATTTTCATAATGTTTTCCTTATTGAATTTAGTCAAAGGACTATATTTAATTGGGAAATATTAATTTAGAACCTTTTGTTTAAGTTTAAATTTAAGTTTTATTATTGTTTTAAGCAGTGTATTAATTAAACTTAAGACTTCCGATGTGCATGTTTAGATTAAGTCTTTCATTGTGCGTACACCGTTTAAAATTAGTACCATGCTGTAAATTCAGAATTTATTATTGATTAAGCGGTGTATTAATTAGTTTTAAGTCTTCCGTTGCGAATACACTGTTTTAAGATTAGTACCATGTTCATCCTATCAATTAAGTAGCATTTATTCTGTCAATTAAATTTGAACCAACGAGATAATTTAATTTGGCATTATAAATGTTGTATTTTGTTAACATAGTGATTTTATCTCCTGACCAACGTTGGTGATGAAATTGCTGTGGTTCAGTTGAATTGATTCTATTTCTACCCAATGGTGATGTAGAATTAATTCGCCTTTTAAGTTTTAAGTATGTCACATGTTGATTTTGACCAACGTTAAATTTTCATGTGTCATATTATGTCTGTTATAATATACTTTGATAATGTTCCTTATTAGAAATGTGCTAAGTCATATCTCCGATATTGAGTCTCTCAGTGGTAAGAACTACGTTTCCCGGAGATGAGATATTAAGATAGTGATTGCGCTATAGGACATAGTTCTTGCTTTAATACTTGATTGTCTAACTAAGCGTGCGAAGCCCGTGATCTGAGAGGATGAAAGCCAAGAGGCTTTTGTCATAAGGTTACGTAACTTCGTCGAAATAAGAATAAAATACGATATATCGTACTAAATGAAATCAGTGGAAACACAACATGTATTATGATTAAGAGCTCCATTATGGAGCCAATTAGGGGTTCTATCCCACGTCATGATACTGTAAAGAGTATCTGAAGGTGACTTTTCTAAGGCGTATGCTAGCACGCTTATTAAGAAAAGCTTAGTAAGTTTTTGCGACATGGTTTTCGAAGCTGAAACCCATGAATAAAGAGCTCGAGGAGGATATTATCGTCCAATT
Organism: Zizania palustris; assembly: GCA_019279435.1. Taxonomy (NCBI): domain Eukaryota; kingdom Viridiplantae; phylum Streptophyta; class Magnoliopsida; order Poales; family Poaceae; genus Zizania; species Zizania palustris. Next base: position 74,329,629 of record JAAALK010000288.1, on the reverse strand, counting down.
TTTATTATGACGTCACACTAAGTTTTTATGATCATTTTGTGATCAACTACAACTTACAGCGAGAGTGTTGGACTTTGTAGATACTGATTTCAAACTATGTATAAGAATTAAGAAAGCACACAATGATTTAGGTCATAATGTGCAACACGAATAAAGGGGAAGAAGCATTATAAGACTTGTTCTAATGATGCTAAGGACTCCTCTTATAAGCTCACATAAAGGAACATGATGTCCTGAAGGGCATGTACAGACATGTAAGGAGGAACACCACATGAAGTAATATGTGGAGTTCCCAAAATGGATGAACAAGAATGGTAATAGATGAATTTTCGCACTTAAAAATAAAGTCTTTAGTCTTGCTTTTGAGCATGACAAACTTTATTTATTTTCTCAAAATGATTTATCATCTGAGAATAATGATAAGAGCAAAAGAATTGATGACGTATTTTCGAAATTATGGCACTATCTAATGGGCCATATTTCGAGAGGGAGGATTGAACGTTTAGTCAATTCTTCCGCTTTAGTTTCTTTAGACTAAGTTTCATGCATATATTGTATTAAGATAAATACGTCAAATAAATTAAGAAAGACGTGAAATTAAGTTTAATGATTGTAGTAATTTTTATCTCCTGACCAACGTTGGTGATAATGTTATTATATTTAAGTTCAATTTATTCTAATTCTGCCCAACAGTGATTTAGAATTAATTGATTAAGATTTATCCAATCTAAGAGCGATCAGATCATAAGTTGCTCTGGATAAATTTAAGATGTTTTTAAGGCTGATTCTTATATCAGCATGATCTAAAGTTTAAAAGAGTAAGATCTGACCGTGCTACGGTCAATATACCCCGTCTGGCCGATTTCTTGAACTCTTTTGCAAGGTTCTATAGAAAATGGCAAAATAGCCCGGTATTTTATATCGGGTGTACCTTAGCAAAATAGAGTGGCTATAAGGTGCACTCGCACCTTAGTGGACATAGTAAGTAGTATGGTAAGTTATTCCACTCTACCGATTAATTTGTGGATGGAGGCATTCAAATCACCATTCATAATTTTAATTGGATCCTTAATAAGTCTGTGCCTAAAAGCACCATAAGAATTATGGACAGGACGATAACCATTTTCTAAATTATTTTAGAATAAGGGTATGTCGTCCTGCTAAGGCTATATTTTAACCCAAATATTAGTAAGTCAAAGTCCTAAGACAGTAAGTTGTCAATTTTATTGACTACAAAGATAAGTCTAAGTGATCTCGTTTTTTAATGTCCTAACAGACATATTAAGTTTGTAGAAACGAGACATGCATTTTTGAAGATGCTTTAATCAGGGGGAGCACGGTACTTAGAGAAATTAATCTTGAAGAGAAGTGGGTTAGAGAATCCACTCCTATGATTCAAGAGCAATTTTTCCATGTACCTGTGGTAGTGTCCTCGTCCAACACTTGAGTTTGTACCTTCATTAGCGACATCTATTGTACATGAGGCTCCTGTTATTCAGGAATCTGCATTTCTAGATGATGCTAATGAAGAAGTAAAGGGACAACTCTCTAACTTAGTAAATAATGTGCCAACTCAGATAAGAAGCAGATTAAATGAGACATTTTTGTATGTCTTATTTAAGGATTCTTTAAGAATCATTAAGGCACATTATGACTTATAACTGCATCCGATTGATATAAAGACGACATTTTCAATAAGCTTTGAGTGAGAATGTCTATATGACACAACTAAGTGTTTTGTCATAGAAAGGAAAAGAAATTTTAGGATGGCGTTTATCTAAGTCCATTTATGGACTTGAATAAGTTTAAGTAAGGGCATTTAAAATTTAATTAGACTATTAGAAAATTTTGGGTTATTAAGGAGAATGAAGAGGACAACTGCATTGAAGTTAAAGAATAGGAAATTTATTTTCTATTCTTGTATATGAATGATATTCTACTTGCAAGTAGTGATGTCAATTTACTATCAGATACTAAGAAATTCTTGTCCTCTCGTTTGATATTAAGTATCTTGGAGAAATTTTCCTATATGTTAGGATTAGAGATTCTCTAAAATATCATTAAGGGGGTATTAAAATTATCGCATACGACATACTAGAAGATATACTGATAAAGTATGTAGTATGCATGTGTATAAGCTATTGCCTGATCCGATAGTCAAGGGTGATAAGTTGGGAACTTTTTAGTATCCCAGGAACCAATATGAGATCGATCAAATGAGATTGGTTCCATATGCTTCTGCTGTCGGAAGCCAATGTATGCTCGATTATGTGTTCACCCTGACTTAGTTTATGCCACCAGAATATTTGGCAGAAGTCAGAAAATCCAGAAATAGATCACTGGATTAAATTAAGAAAGTCTTGAGTTTTATGTAAGACACAAAGGCCTCATGCTAACGTATGTAAGATTAAATAACCTAGCGATTGCAGGTTATTCAAATTAAGACCTTGCGAGATTTGTGAATACTAAGTAGTCCACATTAAGTTATATATTCACACTCGCAAAGGGAGCTGTGTCGTGGAAAAGCTCCAAACAAACTATGATGGCATCTACCACGATGTATGCCAAGTTTGTAGTAAGTTATGAGGCCGCTGGACAGACACTATGTTTTAAGAAATTTATTCCGGTTTTAAGAGTGGTCGACAGCATTTTAAAACCACTTAAGTTATACTGTAACAATGAGTCAACATTATATTTCTCCTATAACCACAAGAAGTGTGTTGCTGCCAAACACATCTAAGTTAAGTGTTATATTGTTGAGGAGAGAATCCAAGATCAAACAATAAGTAGAGCATATAAGTACCAAACGAACGCTTGCGGATCCGCTCATAAAAGGCTTACCTTCCACTGTGTTCAGAGAACACTTAGTCGACATGGGTTTAAGAAAAGCCTATGATCTATGGATTTATAAGGGCCCAAAATAAGTTTAGAAACTATTTCAGAGTAGAGAGGTGTATTGTAGCTGTTGAGTCACATAGTACGTAACTGACTACTGTGATGCATCATGCTCTATGCATTGATTTATAATGAGATAGAGGTAATGTTAAGTTAAGATAAGAATTAAGATGAGATCTAGGGGAGAATGTTAGGATTAGATCTCTCGGGAGGAGAGGGAGGGCCGAGTCCCTCTCCTCCCCCTAAGACTCGTCACACTCTAACTAACCCTCCTGGTCTTCAGGCGCCTTGATCGGAGGCGCCCCAACTGAAGTGGTTGAGGGCCCCTATCGCGCGGTATATAAAAGGGGAAGCTGGGCGTATGAGCAGAGGTTGGTTCATACGCCTAGCTCCACACATTCTGGCTACCGATCTAAGCCATGCCGAAGTGATGGGAAGCCTCCTCAACTCTACTCGCCAGACTTCACAGCCACGGCAGAACCAAAGAGATACGCCACCGACTCTAAGTTTTTACTCTGCTAGTCCTATCCCTAGACGATAGGAAGAACTCTAAGTCCTTAGAAACTAACAGGTCTCACTTATTAGTGGCCCGCACCGAGCTAGCTAAACTCCTCCATGCTAGCGTACATAGCTACGTAAGCAAAGCAATCTTGCTAAACCACTAGAGAAGGTTATTTGTCTAATGTGTATAAAGAGGAAGTCAAAGTCGCCGCCAACCCAACATAGCGGTAAGTGGAGTAGGTGCCAAAGCAGATTTTTTTCCGGAAATAATATTTTTTAAAAATAAATTTTAAATATGTATGGCGGTTTTGAAGAATTACAAAAATGGGTATCAAGTACCGACCGATGTCACGTCAGCTCCAGTCGGCACTTCAAGTGCCAATCGATACCTACTTCTGCAATTTTTCAAAATCACTATACAAATTTAAAATTTTCTTTTAAAAAATATTATTATTTAAAAAATCTACCAAAGCGCTGAACTTACCGATGCGATGAGATCCCTACTACAACTTGCCCTACAACTTGAGCCCACTACCCAAGCAAGCACAGCTCCACAATAATGTATAGGTTTAAGCATTTAGTAACAACCTTAATTAATGATAAATTTCGTGGGGGCAATATAATGTTAAGTAGAATTTATCATAACCTTTATATTATTTTTTCTAAATGTTAGAAACGATATCGATCTCGTTAGAGAACGACTTCATCTAAAGAGAGGGTAAAAAAAGTTGGATTGATACAATTTTGTTAATGACTAGTGTACCCACTCCATAAAAAAATACTAATTTACTGCAAAGTGCTCTAATTAATTGATTCACTAATCGCGTGCACTGCACCAACGTGCCCCAGCAGCACAAAGGACACGATCGTCTGCATCCCTGCTCGTGGCTTGCGCGCCACCGTACACAAACAAAAGCGACTGGCCCCCTCTCACGGGCGAGAAATGACAAGTCCAAACCCTCCTCGTCTTGTCCTTCATCTTGTTGGCTCGCCTGGCCTGCGCGGCTGCGCCTTGTCCATGGCGACAGCAGCATCCACATCAACATACGATTCATCATCATATCATCGCTCTGATGGCCTGATCGCCTTTTCATCTCGATTGGTGACGGACGACGACGACGACGATGACCCCCTGCTGCTGGCCTGTTGCATCTGAGCATGATGCTGAAGCTGAGGTGTCCATTGGCTGGTTGCTGCTCCAGCTTGTCCTTATCCCCTCGACTGTTTCTCGGCTTCTCGCCAAATGCTACGGCAAACAATGTCACTCTGGACTAGGTCAAAAAAATGTCACTCTGGAGTCTGAAATTCACAGCGGCTGCTTGCAGGCAGGCTACAGAAATGCAGATTTTGCTGGGAAAAGCTTAGCCGGAAGCTTAAAAAATATTTGGTCTGTAGCAAGTTATGTTGCCCAGCTACTCTGCCCGCAACTTGCAAATCTCCTGTCCATCCGTGACTCTTCATCATGCATGCAGTTCATCAATTCAGCTACTGGCGCCGTACGTACTGCCTGGACATTATGGAATTGAGTTGATTTGACCCTAATACACGATTATATATTACAAGCCGCAGGTGCATTTAATAATAAGATGATTAGCATAGCTCTCAAATCTAGAGATGGATTTCATAGGTTAGGGATGAAATCGAATGCATATATATGCTACATACACCACAGGTGTAGTATAACTATTCTACTGAAAATTTACTACTGAAAGTAGTCAATGTAGACTAGTTATTCTACCACAGTGGTGGTAGGATAGCACTCCCGTATATATATGTATATATATACACACAACTACTATCCTACACCACGTGTATAGAATAACTATTCTACTGAGAAAATTACTACCGAAAGTAGTACTCCCGTAGTCGGTGTAAAATAGTTATTCTACACACGTGATGTAGATAGCGCTTATATAGTATATATATATATATATATATATATATGAAAACGAATATTGATGTTTTTGAATACGGATGCAAACTGA
>JAAALK010000288.1:73961597-74323248 GCA_019279435.1 Zizania palustris | reverse complement strand
TAAAAATATGAAGATGATTTTTTTATAAATTTTGGTGCATTCTTTCATGCACTTTGCAGTTTAAATTTCACATATTTTATTTAAATCCTAGAAATATAATTAATGAATTAAAAATAGCAAACAAACCTAGAAAAATCCAAAAGTTTTGCATAGAATAATTTATATTGTATATTGAGCGTAGAAGATTTTTAGGCTCAAATAAAATTAAAAATATCTTAATGCCTTGTATTGCTATAAAACTCCACTAACTTAAGTGTTTCATAATTATATAGAAAATAAATAAATCACACATGTAAATATAATGATGCAATATCATCATGAGTCCCTAAAAGTCTGATCTATGTGAATTTCTAAAATAGATACATATGTATCTATTTTTATATCTATATTCAGTGGAAATTCAAATATCCATTTACATATCCATAATCAAATGAATTCAGATGTTTTCATTTATCGTCCGTATTTAATTTAGATATGAATACATATATTCATATTTACAATTTATAAGTGAATATAGATAGACACATGAATCACTTTAAACTTCATGCTCCATGATGATAGAAAAATACTGGTACTATTCGAAGTCATCTCATCAGGGTTCCCTTTCGGTACAAAACCTTTTTGACAGTTTTGTTGTCATGGCAGCAAAATCATGGCGGAAAGTAGCTTTTTTATAAAAAAAGGGAAATATGCACAAGTCTCGTGATATTGGACTGAATTTAATATTTTATTTTATAATAAATTTAGATATTAATATCGATCAACATCGTTGTAATATAAAATGTTAAATTCAATATATATTATAATACTAATGGGATGGAGAAGCTGCATGGCCTTGTTATAGAACGGCCGTACAAGGTGTAGAATTGATGGAAATCTGGACGGTTGGGTGGCGAGATGCGTATGCACGTGGCTGCAAATCATGGTGTACTGAGTGGTCGGTTCCATGTCGCCCGTTAAACCTATGGATTAATGTTTAATCCATCTCACATCGAATGTTTGAACATCAATTTGAAAGATTAAACGTGAATTAATTATAAAAATAATTGTAGAATCAGAGAATGAGAATTATTCATGAGACGAACTTATTAAACCTAATTAATATATCATTAGCAAATATTTACTGTAGCATCACATTATCAAATCATGACATAATTAGGCTCATTAGATTCGTCTCATGAATAATCCACCAATTATGAATAAGTTTTGTAAATAATCTATATTTAATACTCTAAAATAGCATCCAAATATTAAATGTGACGAGACTAAATTTTTAGACTAAAGAATCAAATGACACCTTATTTTTATAGCTATTCTTAACTTTATTAATAACGTTGAGAAATAAATTATATATACGTTTTGTCACTTAGTTAACTAGAATCCATTAATTATGTATGCATTAATCAAAGGTTTAAATAACGTTTTAGTGTTTATTATACATATTAATATTAATAGCGTTGAGAAATAACTTATATATAAGTCTTATTAATTCTGTTAAATATATTTTTAAGGAAAACTTGATGAGTGATATGACTTAATTAACCAGAATCTATTAATTGTGTATATATTAATCAAATGTTACAAGTATATTTGAAACGGAAGTTTAAAGAGAGGAGAACAGCTTGTACAAATATACACTGCTTCGTATGCTTGAAGGATGCACATGGAGTACTGGAGTTTTGTGTACGACACATGGGACACGGCGATTAATAGGACGAACAGCTAGACAGAGCGTACGGATGTACACATTTTCGATATATATATATATATATATATATATATATACTATTATAAAGCGGCTAGTTTTCCGTCTCCTCCGTCCGCACTCCGCAAGCCCCGTACGTGTCTTCTCACTTCCCATAAAAAACCATTCAAAACTTATACCCTATAAAAACCGATGCCTGCACATGCAACCGCCCGGGCCATCCGCGCCTCCCACCCCGCACACAAAACCGCGTCCCGCGCAAAACCATGCCGCTCGTACCATGCAAAACTGAATCAGCGCGTAGAGCGCGCTCGCGCACAACGGCCGCCCCACTGCGGCCGAATCTGCCGCGCCGCGTGCACTCGCGCGCAGCGCCTGCCCCGCTGCGGCCGAATCCACCGCGCCCCGCGCGCATGCGCGCAGCGCCCGCCCTGTCGCTGCCCCGCACACTGCAACGACATGTTCAAAGAAAACCTACGTGAGAGAAATGAGGAAAAAAAGAAAAACAAAAAAGAAGAAAAATAAAAAATAAAAGAAAAATATATTTTTACATTTCGGTCTTTTAATTTATGTGTGGAGGTACAAATTTTATGTAAAAATCCTTATTTTTTGAAAAATCATAAAGAAACATGAATTTTGTGCAAATGTCCTGTTATAAAATAAGGTTCTGTTGCAAAGTACAGGCATCTGACTAGTATATATATATATATACATACTTTCTCCGAATACACGTCAGGTTTTAACTTTGAGCGATCAAATCACTGACCGCTAAGTGTCTCTCCTGAAGAGCAATAGCTAGAACTGCAGTTACACAGAATATTAGTAAAATACTTCTGATAAAAAATCGAGGTGGTATTTCTTAAAACGAAGATTATTAAAATCAGAACTGTCCTAAATATATTTATAGTTTCTGCGTAACTAAGATGTATGCAAAAACACAAACATATTTAACTAACAAAAGATACAAAAACCAAAGAAAGTATTAAGGACCATCAATTCAAAGACTAGACTTCTTACTTAGGAAGAATGTGACCCATGAATAGAGCCAATGAATTAGTAAACATATGATCTGCAAGGAGAGGAAATGATTTTTTTAAAGATCATATCATTTCTACATAACCAAAGTGATTGGCAAATGGCAACAGCTCATAGTAGAACATGTGCTTTTAAGTCACTCTGGATTCCATTAATCCAACACTACAAGAATCCAGCAAATTTCAGTTGGCTTTTGGCCGATAGAAGTTAAGCTAAATCCAATGAAAGAAGATAACTTCTGTCGGCAAAACCCTAACTTCCGTCGGTTTTTGGTCGACGGAGGTGTGTCGATAGAAAATAGTTAACTTCCGTCAGCCGCGCATAGCTGACGAAAGTTATTGACCACTAACTTCTGTCGGCTATGGTCAGCCAACTGAAGTTATTGGTTTTTAACTTCCGTCTGCTGACCATAGCCGACGGAAGTTACTGATTTTTTTTCTGGTTCACCTATTCACATTCACATCCACAAACATAATCACACATCCACACATTCAAAATCACATCGACTCACAAACACATTCACAAATTAACCAATTCACAGACACATTCACAAATGCATGGCACATATGAGACATGTTGGTCCGAAATGGGTGACACATAGGTTTCGTTACACTACCGACAGTTTTCTCACATACAACATTGTATATGAAAATAATATATATAAGGAAGTATATATAATACTAGTTACCCGAATGAAATCATCAACAAACTACAAATTAATAGAAAAACAAATGTAATAGTATAATAGCACAACATTGCATATGAAAAGAAGAATATTACATACAGAAGTATAATAATAGTCACCCTAATAATGAAATTATCAACAAACTAAAAATTAATACAAGAACAAATGTAATAGCATAATAACACATTAATTATTAAGTCTTAACATTGCAAATAACACAAAAATAACATTAATAAATTTAATATGTTATGAATAAAGTGAATACCACGGAGATGGCGAAGGGCAAGCGAGGAGGCAACGAGCGGGCGGAGACGATGGCTGGACGAAAACGACGACACCGGTGGCCGGGAAGGCTTCGGCGTGGTGGTGGTGTCGAAGACGTGGCAATGGGCTGGACAGTGATGACAGCGGGGTGGGCGGAGGAGGAGGCAGCGGCTGGCGGGAGCCAGGCAGCGGCGGTCGTCCAGGGCGGTAGGCGGCGGTGCAGCGGTGGCTCGGGCGGTGGTGGTGGCAGCAGGGGGTGGCGAAGGCGGGCGGGCGGATGGGCGGCGGCGTGGGCGGATGGGGAAACAGGGAAGGGAAACTAGGTTTCCCTGTACGCGTGCGGGGGGAATATTTCCCTAACTTCTGTGAGCCCTTAATTTTCATCAGCTTTTACTATAGTTGATAGAAGTTAAGTTAATTTCCGTCGGCATTTCCAAAAGTGGACGGAAGTTAACTTAACTTCATTCGGCCTTTTCAGGACGATGGAAATTAATTAACTTCCGTCGACTTTCGAAAATGCCGATGGAAATTAAGAAAGCCGACGGAAATGTACTCTTTTCTTGTAGTGCAATCATAAAACATATGAGATACACTATGTGGCGGAGAAAGTCTTGAAGCTACTTGAACAATAACCCACACAGAATGGACGATACAACATTCATAAAATAAATGTTTTATTGTCTCTTCTTTGTGACAAAATCAACAATTCTTGTTGCCTTACCGATTTTGTTTTGCTAAATTATCCATAGTTAACACCACATCACAACACAAATACCACAATAAAATCTTGATTTTAAGAGGCATCTTTAGTTTCCAAATCCTTTTATTATGGTTAGGAACATCGCTATGTGTGAGGGCTAGGTAAAAGGACTTCACTAAAAACTCCACGTTTTGAGTCAAGTTCTAGTGAAATACATCTTTTTCAAGAGAGATATTTATGTTAGCGATTTGTGGTAATAAATTATTCAACACCATTAATTTTGATCCAATTAGATCTCCTTCACAAAAAAATGGAGGATTATTTTGATAAACCTCTATGATAGTATTGACACTAAAACCTAACGGTCAAAGCGCCAAACACACTGACGCCGATCCGACGATCCAAAAGCATGTGGATACTTAGAGGTAAACCCCTAAGCGTAACACGATGCCGACATCGCGTTCTGACGACCCTAGATAGTGACAAAGGAAATAACGGAGTCGTCGGACAATAAAATTACAAGAAATAGCCTAATTAACCAAAGTATAGGGATGAATTAGACTAAATTGGCCAAGCGGTCGATTTAAACCTTACAAAATAGGATCCGTCAGACCGGCCTAAAAGTGTCGGTCATACCGTTGAACGCTGGCATGGCTCAGTCAGACCGAACGCCCACCGTCGGTCAGACCGAACAGGCTGATGGTGTCTACTTCACGCTTATCGGCACGAGGGTGATGGATCCGGCACACGCCGGTCAGACCGATAGGGATGCGTCGGTCAGAATAAAGTGGCGGGGAGTTGTCACCTCGCATTGTCGGCACACATGATAAAGAATCCGGCACACGCCGGTCAGACCGACCAAATAACATCGGTCAGACTGACAATGCCAGATCAAAACGCCTGGAGTCTCCGGCGACCGTATCACCGTGGAAAAATTGTAACAAGAGTTCTTGGCGATGATGGGAGTGATAAAACACTTCAAAAAAACACCAAGAAACCAAAGACAATTCTGCCAAGAGACCGAATTACCGGTAAAAACCGATAAAACGATAGAAATCTGTTACGTGGATGAAACAGATGATTCACAAGCGAATCAAAAGGAGTTACTGTTGGACCGGAAACGGCGACCAGAGTGGGGGTGAATGTGAGCTTTTAAAATTTTAGACTAAAAATAGCCTTCTGTTTTACTTCTGTCTTCTGCGGAACAGGCTTCGAACACACCCTTCGAAGTTCTGGTTCGGAGGTGTTTCACAGCTCCGAAATCAGGCTTCGCAAGGAGCAAAAGTTCGAAACCAAGAAGACTTCGCTCCACCCACAACCCCTAAAATTCAGCTCTGCTAAGTCAGTGCAGGCTCCGCACACAGGGTGCCATCGAGCAGGCTTCGCACTTCACCCTTCGCAAGAGCGGACTTCCCTCTGAGGACTTCGATCTGCTCTGCTAAGGCAATGCAGGCTCCGCACACAAGGTGCCTTCGAGCAGGCTTCGCACTTCAACCTTCGCAAGAGCGGACTTCCCTCTACGAACTTTGACCAAATACTCAGCGACAGCAACTGGTGCTGGGCTTCGTACTTCGAAGGTCTAAACGCACACCGAACAGACTTCGCCGAGGACTTCAACAATGGAAGAAAAACGGGCTTCGATCTAAGCCAAGAACAGTGCTTCGCTAGTAATCAGAGAGGTCTAGCCTCCAGTTTACACAGAGCGAACAGACACTGAAAAACACACACTTCGCTCGAACACACTTCACTCGAACAGGCTTCTCACACACCTCTCCAGAAAACTCACAAGAAGATGGTGCACAGAGAAATCAAAGCATGCAGAGAAGTATGCATACAAGTTCAAGCAGTCAAAGAAAACAGAATCAAAGCTTCATTGCTTGAACAATGAACACAAAATGAACTCATAGGATGAATACAAGAAAGTGGTGGCTAGCACAAGAGTTCTACAATGGCTGCTCAAAGTGTTGATGTGACCTAGCCAGCCTCCACTATTTATAGGCACTATTCAGCCCTGTGAATAGACTACTTTACCCCTAGGGTTTACACTATTTTTGTCTCATCAGAATAGGGGGTACAACTGGTAGTCTACTTTATTTGGAGGCTTTTTTTGTCAGCTTCGCAGAGGGGACAGCACCAGCTTTTGCAGAGCAGACGCTGTCTGCCATTGCAGTTTTGGACCCTTTTGAAGCCCCCCTTCGCACGCGAGGGGTGCGGTAGCTTCGGTGAGAAGCCTTGAGCCTGACGGCCTTCGCTTCACCGAAGTCAGCCTTCGATACAGTGACGGTTTTGAGCCGAAGCCGTCAAAGCCCTTGGGCCTTCGCACCAACACCTTCGGAGTGGACCACCACGGCTTCGCAGCTTCTCCCATCTCAAACTCCGTCAGTCCGTGTACCGAAGCCATGCAAGGCCGAAGTACCTCAAGTCAACCTCACTCCGGAGCGAGCCTCACTCCGGAGCCAGCTTTGCTCCGAAGTCTACTTCGCTCCGAAGCCCCACCTTCGGAGTACCACCCTTCGAAGTCCCTCCTTCGTCCAAGGCCTTCGCATGAAGCATTCCATGAGCACTTCGTCGTAGTGTCTCTCCCCGAGAACACTCCTCGACGATCGTCACCCAGACCAAGCCTTCGATGCACCTCTACTTCTGAGACCTTCATCGGGTATACCTTCGAGTGTCTCCCTCCAGAGCACACCTCGAACACCTTGCCTCATTGGTGAGGACTTAGTCCACCATACTTCGAAGTCACTCCATTCGGAGTACCCTTCGAAGTGCCTCACCTTCGAGGACTTCGTCTTGGAGTACCTTTACCTAGAGACAGGCTCCGCACTTACTGCCTTCTCCTGGCGTACCTCGACCCCTTCGCAGCCATCGTGACGGAGCTCCCTACTCCCTTGGCATCAAGCCTCCCGTTTGACCTAGGTTCACTTGCTACGAACCGTTCGTCGCTTCCGAAGTCACCTGCGCACCACAGACAAACAGACAAGTGTATCCAGTACCCTGGAGATCTCTCCAGGTAAGCAACCTCCGATACACACTTCGGTGTACCGCCCAAAGTACCAAACCCTTCGGTATAGCCAGTCATCGTGTACTGTCGGACCCGTCCGACAGGCACACTCTGTTGCAACAGCTGCAGCAACCAGACCCACCGAACCCTTCGGTGAAACCACCTCCGAACCCCTTCGGAGGGACCCCTTCAAATCAGAGGGTAAAATCTGTCAATCACTCATCACAGACTCCGAAACCAACCCTTGGTTTCTCAATCTCCCCCTTGATGAGTGCATTGACAACCAAATTCAAGTTCAAGAAAATTTGAAAAATTTCAGCTCACAAGTGACCATAAAAACTCAGAAACGAGCCAAATCATGTCACTTGACAAAAGAATTTTCCTCCCCTTTTTCAACAGAGTAAAAGCCCCTTCGACAAATCTTTCCCTTGGCATGATAAAACTCCCCCTGAGTTATTTTACCCCCTTGCTGCAGAGAACGTAAAATTTCTCCCCCTTTGGCAATGCAAGCATCAAGGAGCATGTAAAAGATGCATAGCTTCGAAATGGGCAGAATTGCAAGGACACATAAAGCAACAAATATGCCAACATTAATACCAATTATCATGTGCTCAGCTCAATTTAACATTCTCGAAAAACATGATGACAACATGTGATTTTATCATTTTGAAAGAAAAGCATCACCACTCAATCAAGGTAACTAGACAAGTAAAAGCAGGGCTGCGCAAAGCTCGTCAATTTCTACTCTAGATAGACAAGTCCAGTTCAAGTGGAGAATTAAAAGCAAACTTGATGATCAATGAATTTTGTTGTTCATTTCATAATGCCAGGGGTTATTTGTTTGTCTACCTTATACTTTCCAATCAAGCCAAGCCTAGGCATGAAAGCCATCAGAAGCTTAAGGCAGTGATTTTGGCATACACTACACTATCCCAGTTCAGACCAATGTGCACTGGTAAACAGTCTAGAATAGAGTAGTGCGACAAACAAACCCACCTGGATCTTTTCACTTGTAGCATGCAAATCATGGAGTTTTGGATTTGAATTAAGTGAACAATTTGTTTAGCATTTGAAGAATATTCATGAGTAAGTAGAACAATTTGTCAAGTTGCAATGTTTAGCATCCAGAGAAAAAAGAGTCTTGTTATCAAGCAGATAAAAGATAGCTAAAGCAGTCCTGCCTAATCATGCTAGATTCAAGACTAAGCAGTGAGCATGATTTGATTTTGAAAAGAAAAATCATGCACAAAATGTTTCAGTCATATTAAATAGAGTTGAGCTGTCATAATTACATGAATTAAAATCAGGCATATAAGTGCAAGAGATGTAAATGCAATTTCACACACAATGAGCATATGCAAGACAGTCAAAATCTTCTCCCCTCACAAAATGCCGTAAGGGTGACAAATACCAAGTTCCCCATGCAAGTAGGCAAATCGAGAAGTATCGAGGGGTTTTGTGAAAATATCGGCTAGCTGGTGTTGGGTATCAACATATTGAAGTTCAATATCACCCTTCTCATTATGATCTCTGAGAAAATGATATCGCACATCAATGTGTTTGGTTCTGGAGTGCTAAACCGGGTTGTTTGCAATACAAATAGCACTAGTGTTATCACAGAAAAGTGGAACACTCTTATAATCTAACCCGAAATCCCGCAAAGTGGAAACCATCCACAAAATCTGAGAGCAACAGCTAGCTGCAGCAACATATTCGGCCTCAGCCGTCGATTGTGCAACACTAGACTGTTTGCGGGAAGACTAGCAAACTAGAGAAGTACCCAGAAAATGACAAGTACCAGAGGTACTTTTCCTATCAATCCTACACCCAGAAAAATCCGCATCGGAAAAACCTCGAAGACACAAAGAGGAAGACGCCGAATACCAAATGCCAAATTCAAGGGTATGTTTGAGATACCTTAGAATGCGCTTTACCGCTTGGCGGTGCGAAGCTCGTGGTGAAGCCTGAAAAACGGGCACACAGACACACTGCGAAGTGTATGTCCGGCCTCGTAGCAGTCAAGTAGAGGAGGGAGCCGATCATGATTCGGAACTCCTTCTGATCTACGGCTTCTCCATCTTCGTCAGGATCCAATGCTATAGATGTAGCCATTGGAGTGGCGAGTGGCTTCGCATCAGCCATGTCGAACTTCTTAAGCAGGTCCTTGGTGTACTTCGTCTGGTGGACGAAAATACCTTGTTTGCTTTGCTTGATTTGCAAACCAAGGAAAAAAGTGAGTTCACCCATCATGGACATCTCGAACTCCCTGCTCATGGCATCTGCAAACTCGGCAACTAAAGCATGAGAAAAGCCACCAAAGATGATATCATCCACATAAATCTGAACTAGGAGGAAATCTTTGCCATGCTTGAGAGTGAAAAGGGTTTTATCAACAGATCCCATCAAATACCCCCGCTCAAGCAGAAAAGACTTAAGTCTGTCATACCATGCCCGAGGAGCCTGCTTGAGTCCATAAAGAGCCTTATGAAGTTTAAGGACTTTATGTGGGTATTTGAGGTTTTCAAAACTAGGGGGTTGTTTTACATAAACATCTTCGCCTATGAAACCATTAAGAAAAGCACTTTTGACATCCATTTGATAGAGTTTGAATCCCCATGATGTCGCAAAGGCAAGCAAAATCCTAATAGCCTCAAGACGAGAAACAGGTGCAAAAGTTTCAGTAAAATCAATCCCTTCTAATTGAGAATAACCCTGAGCTACAAGTCTAGCCTTGTTTCTAACTATAGTCCCATCCTCCCCTTATTTGTTTTTGAAAATCCATTTTGTTCCAATGAAATGAACATTTGGTGGAGGATCAACTAAAGTCCAGACTTGGTTTCTCTCAAAATTTTCAAGTTCTTCATACATGGCATTGATCCAATTAGAATCAGAAAGTGCATGACTAACATCAAAGGGCTCGAAAGAAGCAACAAAATCGGAATCAATGAAATGAGCATGAGAATGTGTTACCCTTTGATCAAGCTCACCAATGATCTGCTAAGGAGGATGCATCCTTTGAACATGGTGTGGAGCCTCGCGGCGAGATGCAGTCTCCCCTTCAACTTCTGCATCCAAGATGACCGATGTCGAGGTAGTTGCTTCGGGACCTTGTGCCAAAGTAGTCGAAGCGGGGTCAACTTCGGGGGTTGATGTCGAGGGTAGTAGGGGTTCATCCTCGAAATCTCCGGGATCTTCTTCTTCGAAGATGGTCTGTTCCATGTCGTGTTCATTTGCCTGTTCAAAAGTGGAACTAACAGAGGGGGTTGATTCATCAAAAGTCACATCACATGACTCGATGACAGTGTTAGTCTCCAAATTATAAACACGATAAGAATGATTATGTGTAGTATAACCCAAAAAGATCCCGTCAGAAGAACGCGACTCAAATTTGTCCAAATTTCCACGTTTTAGGATAAAGCAACGACAGCCAAAAACTCGAAGATGAGTAACCTTGGGCTGTCTCCCAAAACGTAGCTCATAAGATGTCAAATTCAAAATTGAGCGCAAGAAGATTCGGTTTGAGATGTAACAAGCAGTGTTCATGGCCTCAGCCCAGAAATTTCTAGGAGTCCTATGCTCATCAAGCATCGTCCTAGCCATCTCAACCAAAGTGCGGTTCTTCCTCTCAGCAACACCGGTTCTTTTGAGGAACCCGCGGAGCAGAGAATTGATGTTCTATGCCATGCTCCATGCAAAAGTCAACAAAGAGACTGTTTTTGAACTCAGTGCCATTATCACTTCGAATGAATTTCAATGCACCAGGGAGTTCAGTGAAAAGTCTCAAAGCCAAGCCCCGAAAGTGTGAAAACACTTCATCCTTGCTGGCAAGAAAGAATACCCAAGAGTAGCGAGAGAAATCATCGACAATGACTAACACATACCACTTGCCGCCTAAAGAACTAACCCGAGAAGGGCCTACAGTGTCCATGTGGAGAAGTTCTCCGGGTTGTTCAGTCATCACTGTGGTGACTAGCGAGTGCGAAGCGGCAATCATTTTTCCATGTCGACAAGGAGCGCAAACTAAATTCTTCTCAAACTTGAGCTTGGGCAATCCTCGGATCAGACCTAGGGCACTCAGAAGAGCAAGCAACTCAAAACTCATATGCCCTAGTCTCCTATGCCACTTCTAAAGCTCAGAAGTCGAATGTGCAACAAGACAGTGAGAAGAACCAGATGACTCAGAAAAATCAGCTCCAAAAACTGTAACACCCCAGAAATTAAAAAAGGAATAAAATAAAAGAAAATATTATTTAAATCATTTCTGGATTTATTATTAAAGGAAAAATCACAAAAGAACCCAAATAACGCCAAACAGGGAGAAATACTCCAAATCTGGACTTGAAAAATTTATGAGATGAACTAGAGACCAAAATATGATTTTATGAATTTTTACAAATTTTTATCAACAATGATTCAACCCTTAATCAAATATTTGAATTTCTGGAATTAAATTTAATCAGAAAATAATTTTTAATCTTATTGGGCCGAAACCCCGAAACTCCCTCCAAAGGCCTTTTGGCCCAGCCCATTACCGCCCTCCCACTGACAGGCGGGGCCCGCCTGTCGGCGCTCGCCTCCCCTCTCTCCTCCCGCCCGCGCCCCGAATGGCCCCGCGTGTCAGCCTCCACGCGCTCCCCTTCGCCCACTAACAACCGTGGCCCGCCTGTCGGCCCTTCCTTTTCTGTTGCGCCCGCTGACAGGTGGGGCCCACCTGTCAGATCCTTCGTCTTCGATGGAAGGGGATCACTCCCTTTCCCTTCTCCGGTGATTGCTTTCTGCTTCCATGCCGCCGGCCACTAGATTGCCCTGGATCACCCCGGATCACCTCCCCCGCATGCCACCGCCTCCTTTCCATCCATGGCGACGCATCTTCGCGCATAAGGAAGCATACCCGAGGAGAATGGAACCCTCGCCGGAATTGGAAGGAGCCCTCTCGGTTTCCTCGGTTCCCTTCCATTCCGACCGCCGGCGACCCCCTATTTATACCCCTGTGGTCGCCGCCCTCATCCCACACCACCTAGAGCCCTAGCCGAAGCCCTCCAGAGCGCCTCGGCTGTTTTTGCGAGCTCCTCCCCTACTTCAACTCCGGCGAGCGATCGCCGTCCGCCACGTTTTAATCACATCCGTTCATTTTCATTTAAACGTTCTGCCTCGCGCCCGGCCGCTCAATCTGGATCGGACGATCCAGATCGGTTCGGTCCACGCGCACAGTAGCGCGGTCCACCGTGGGCCTGGCTCACCGTGGACCAGAACCCATTTTCCAGTTTAAATAAAATTCCAAAAAATTGTTTAAACTTTGAAAATTCATATCTTGCTCAATTTAACTCCAAATTTCACCATTCAAATTTTGTTAAATTCAGTAAATTATTCTCTACACATTAATGCCATAAAAACAGTATGTTACTGTTACCCAAAATATTTTTAGCAAATAAAAGAATAGAAACCCCTTAGGGATAAATTATTAATTCAGCAAAATGAATTAGGGAAAAATCCTAAAAAATTAAACTTTACTGTTTATGCAAAAACTCAGAATATTAAAATATTACTTCCCATAAAAACACCCACCACTATGTATGTTCTTTTATTTGGTGAATTTTATCTGTTTATTGAATGTATTATTTATTTTTCCGTATCGAGAAGACTACGAGTTCGTCGAGGAGCAGGAGTTCTATCCCGAGGTTCCTCCATCCCCCTTTGCTGATCAAGGCAAGTCATCGACCACCTCTGTGGAAACAGTTGATCATATTGAGCCCATGTTTTAATAAATTATCGCTATAACACATAGGTTAATATTGCATTAGTCAAAAATCAAGCCCTACACTTATATTTATTAGATCCCCGTCCTTGTGTGCTAACCCAAGCCATGCTTATTGAGCCTTAACTCCTTGTCACTCTACAAATATTATATTAGCTAGTGCCCAATGTACCGGCACAACTGCTATAGGATATAAAGAATGAGTCGTAGATTAGATGGATTCTGGTATATGAAATACCCTGTTATTCTTGTCTCTGGACTCTGTTGGAGTTAGGCATGTCATAAGTATGGTGGGTTCCGGGTGCAAGCTCGGGTTTTGGTATGTCGCACCCGGGGCACTATAAGGACCGGTCTGCGGGATCTGTTGCAAAGCACTTCCGTACCAATCACAAGTCTAATGGGTAAGTCCTAACTGGAAGTGTGGAACACTCCGTCTCACGACACCATAGTGGAGGGGGCAAGGGGCTAGCCCTCAGGGCGCCTTGTACCGACGATGGCTCAAGGGGGGGTATTGTGGAAACTCGACATGGCGAGACACGGTACGAAACCTATAAGAGGGTGCTGTTGAGTCGGGGAAGACCATATGGAAGGTTTTGGCACGAGTTCCCGTGAAATGGGTCATCTCGTTACACTTTGGTGTAAGTGATGAGTGCGTGCCTTGTGGGTACAGTGGTACATCTCTGATCAGAGTAATTTAAATCTTTTCAAAAAGCCGAGCCCACGGTCAAGGGCGGGTTGTGTGACTACTCGCAGTTAGTTTACCATTGGTTGAAAGATTGAGTTATTCATGGCATGTAAGGACTGTTGTGCGAGGAGGTAAAACATACTCCTCGAGTTAGAAGATGATGATGCATTCACATGTTTACTTTTCCGTACTAATAAATTGCTCACATATAATGCTTTACAAATATGCTGCTTCCGCAAAACTAGCCACTATCTCCCTTGTTATTATCTTGCATTATATTTGCATTCGGTGGTTTGCTGAGTACATCTGTACTCACCCCGTTGACTTACACCATCAGAGCCCGTCTACTACTAGGAGGATGAAGGTCTGGAGTAGCGACCCAGTCAAGGCGAGACTGGAAGGAGGCGTTCATCTAGGACCCTTGATTTTATTAGTTTCTCTTCACTTTCATTCACTTTTGTATTAATGCAGTCTACGAACCGTGAATGATTGCCCGTCTTGTACGTGGTCGTGTGATGAACGTCTTGTTTTATTGATTTTCTATGGAATTTCAATAAAGTCCTGATTTATTAAATCGGGGCGCGACAAGATGGTATCAGAGCCGACTTGACTGTAGGAAGCCAAACAGACCCGACCTTAGGACTTATACTTACTGTATTTTCTTACGAACACTGCTTATCCTCTCATCTTCCGAGGTTTTCACAAAAATTTTCTCTCTTTTGTAGATGCCGGTCCGTACCGTGAATGGGAACCTTCGTGACGAGGCCGGATTCATTCGCGAGCTGCGCATGCTCGTCAGCTTCCTTGGATTTGAGCATGAGCCGATGTACCATGGAGTCTTCCCCGACGAGGAAGAAAGCTTCTGTGAGGTCACCGTCGTCATCCAGCCCTCCCCTCAGACCGCTGACACCTATCGCGGAGGAGGACCTACCTTCTTGGTTGCCAGTCAGCGCACCGCCCTCCAGGCACTCACGGAGCTCCAGATGAGATACGATAGTGAGATCTATGACACGGACTTCCGCTTCGTGCCTCTTCGCACTCCAGGGAGTCCCCACAGCGTCTTCGTCAGCACACTCTCCCAGCGCCATTCTGTGATTGGTCATACCATGCGCTTGTTGGAGGCCATGGATGATCTCCATTACGAGGCACTGCAGGACGCCAATGGACAGCGTGACACCATCAGCTTCTACCGACACTCTTCCGAGGATCTGAACCACGAGAACAGAGATCTTCGTCGCCGCATCCAGCAGGGACATCGTTTGGCTGCCGAGGCAGAGGAGCTACGGCACCAGAATGAGCTCCTTCGGCAGCGTGTCGCCACCAACCCACAGCTCCGCTACCAGATCGAGGAATTAAAGAAGGACATTGAGGAGATCGCGCCTCTTCCGCCTCGCAGGAAGAAACCCCTACGGATCCCCACTATGAGGCCCAAGAGGATCTCCCGCAGCGCACCACCCGCCGGACCGTCCAGCTCCTCGACCCCGACCGTCTCCCACGAGCCCGAGATTGAGCCGTCCCCCGAGCTACCGTAGACGTAGTTTTACGGTTGATTGTTCTTTTCATTTTTGCTTGATTGTATTAGCATTCATGTCAAAACATAAGGCATGAATGAAGAAATAAATAAATGTAACCACAAGAACGGTACCCTTCTGAAATAAATATAAAGAATTCGCTAAGATAAATATGTCTACTTTGAAAACTCCAGGATGACCAACACTCAGGGTTCCGACGCTCCTCAGAACGGAGGAGAGAGTGGAAACTTGCCACAATGTGGAGCCACCGGGCAAAGGCAAGCCCCAGTCGCCAACCACCCCACACTGGCTGAGATGATGGCCACCCAGAACCAGTTGGTTGCTGCCCTTTTGAATCAGATGCAACAGCAGCAGCAGCAGATGCAGGAGCAGCAGGCTCATCTCTTCTGCCTCCACCAACAGCCTGAGCTGCCCCGACCCGCCACACCAGCTCCCGCTCCCGCATCCCAGCTCTCGGAGTTCCTCCGAGTCTGCCCACCGACCTTCTCAAGCACCACCAACCCCATGGAGGCTGGGGATTGGTTGCGAGCTATCGAGAAGAAGCTCGATCTGCTGACCTGCACTGAGCAGGAGAGGGTGGCCTTCGTCACCCACCAGCTTCATGGTCCCGCCGCCGAGTGGTGGGACAATCATCGTGAGACTCTGCCCGAGGGCCACGCCCGCACTTGGGCAGAGTTTTCGGCCGCTTTCCGTGCCGCCCACATCCCCGACAGCATTATAGCCCAGAAGCAACAGGAGTTCCGAGACCTGCAGCAGGGGAGCAGGTCTGTCACAGAATACCTGCACGAGTTCAACCGTTTGGCCAGGTACGCACCTGAGGAGGTCCGTACGGATGCGGCCAGACAGGCCAAGTTCCTCCGGGGACTGAAGGATGAGCTGTCTCTACAGCTTATCTCGGGAGATTTCGCCAACTTCCAAAAGTTGGTGAACAAAGCTATCATGCAGGAGACCCAGCAGAATAAGGTTGACCTGAAGAAGAAGCGGATGATAGCCTTCAGGCAAAACCAGGGCATGGCCCAGAGACCCCGCTTTGTTCCACCTCCATCAGCACCGCAGTACCACCCCCGACCAGTATATCAGTCCAGCACCACCCGCCGCCAATGCCGGCACCGGACAACCTCGCCCCGCTCCCGCCGCCCCAGCTGCACCAACCGCGCCGGCAAAGAAGGCGGAAATCCTGCGCGACAAGCACGGCAAGCCCGTGGTATGCTTCAACTGCCGCCAGGAGGGGCATTACTCCAATTCTTGCCCCCATCCTAAGCGCGTCCAAGGAGTTGCCGCAAACCCCGCCATCCGCGCCCGAGTCAATCACGTCACCGCTGAAGAAGCTCAGGCCGCACCAGAGATAGTGATGGGTAAGTTCTTGGTACATTCAGCACTTGCCGTGGTTTTATTTGACACTGGAGCTACGCACTCCTTCATATCAACTGATTTTGTGGAAAAGAACAATCTAAACACAGAAGATCTACCCAGAGCCGTACAAATAGTCACCCCGGGAAAACAAACTCTAGCCTTAACATATAGCCCAAAGGTATGGATAGATATCCACGGCACCGTATTTTGGGCCGACCCCATCCTAATAGAATGCCAAGGGTTGGATCTCATTCTAGGGATGGATTGGTTGAATAAATACCAAGGAGTAATAGAATGTGCCCAGAGAAAAGTGACTGTGACCAGCGAAGAAGGGACTGCCATCACATTTCAGATGCCAAGACTGAAGATCAGAAGATCAAGACTGCACCAGATTACCTTGGAAGAAATACCGATAGTCTGTGAGTACCCGGACGTGTTCCCAGAGGATTTACCAGGGATGCCACCCAAGAGGGATATCGAGTTCAGGATTGATTTGGTGCCCGGAACCACCCCTATTTATAAGCGACCATACCGGATGGCCGCTAATGAATTAGCTGAGATGAAGCAGCAATTGGAGGATCTTGAAAGGAAAGGTTATATCAGACCAAGTACGTCGCCATGGGGTGCTCCCGTCATCTTCGTCGAGAAGAAAGAAGACAAGGCAAAGCGTATGTGTGTGGATTATCGCGCCTTGAATGAAGTAACCATCAAGAATAAGTACCCATTGCCTCGGATCAACGATCTCTTCGATCAGCTAAAAGGAGCTACAGTATTCTCGAAGATCGACTTGCGTTCTGGTTATCATCAGTTAAGGATCCGAGAGGAGGACATACCCAAGACTGCCTTCACTACCCGTTATGGATTATATGAGTGCACGGTTATGTCCTTTGGATTGACCAACGCCCCTGCATTCTTCATGAATATGATGAATAAGGTGTTCATGGAATATTTGGACAAATTCATCGTGGTCTTCATAGACGACATCCTCATTTATTCCAAGGACCAGAAAGAGCACGAGACTCACCTCCTGTTAACCTTAGGAAAGCTAAGGGAGCACCAATTGTATGCCAAGTACAGCAAATGCAAGTTTTGGACGGCTGAAGTAAAGTTCCTTGGACACATCATCTCGGCGCAAGGAATCGCAGTGGACCCTGCCACCGTAGAAGCAGTTACGGATTGGCTGCCACCCACGAACGTATCGGAAATACGAAGTTTTCTGGGTTTGGCTGGATATTATCGGAGATTCATTGAGAATTTTTCTAAGATAGCCAAGCCAATGACCAAGTTGTTGCAGAAAGGAGAGAAGTTTGAATGGACTCCTGAATGCGAGGAAAGTTTCCGCACCCTCAAGACTCGCTTGGTATCTGCACCCATACTGACCCTACCCGATATCCGGAAAGACTTCCATGTCTATTGTGACGCATCCCGCCAAGGATTGGGATGTGTTTTGATGCAAGATGGAAAAGTTATCTCTTATGCCTCTCGTCAGTTGAGACCCCATGAGTTGAACTACCCAACCCATGATTTGGAACTTGCCGCAGTTGTGCACGCCCTTAAGATTTGGAGGCACTATTTGGTTGGAAATCGCTGTGAAATCTTTACGGATCACAAGAGTTTGAAGTACATCTTCACACAGCCAGACCTCAATCTGAGGCAAAGACGATGGTTGGAACTAATCAAGGACTATGACTTAGGTATTCACTACCACCCCGGAAAAGCAAATGTGGTAGCTGATGCATTAAGTCGCAAGGGATATTGCACAGCCTTAATGATTCAAGAACACGCGCCCCTGTTATGTAGGGAGATGGAAAAACTGAATCTTGGATTGACCACAGGAGCATATCTAGCCACCTTGGAGACTCGACCTGTCTTGTTCGAACAAATCCGTGAAGCCCAGTTAGAGGACCCGGATATAGCTGCCATTAGGAAGAACATGAGACAAGGAAAAGCCCCAGGATTTTCAGAGGACGAAAATGGCACCATATGGTTTGGAACCCGGATATGTGTACCGGATAAGCCAGAGATAAAGACCCTTATCCTGAGAGAAGCCCATGAGACATTGTACTCCATTCATCCCGGCAGTACCAAGATGTACCAGGACCTAAAGGAACGTTATTGGTGGGTTAGTATGAAGAGGGAGATTGCACAGTTTGTCGCTGAATGTGACATCTGCAGGAGAGTAAAAGCTGAACATCAGAGGCCTGCAGGATTGTTACAGCCACTTAAAGTGCCTGAATGGAAGTGGGAAGAGATCGGTATGGATTTCATCACCGGATTACCAAAAACCCAACTTGGGTACGATTCTATTTGGGTGATCATCGATCGGCTTACGAAAGTAGCACATTTCATAGCCGTCAAGACGACCTTTAGTGGCCCTAAGCGTGCAGAGCTATATATGGCCCGGATCGTATGTCTTCATGGAGTGCCCAAGAAGATAGTGTCCGACAGAGGAAGTCAGTTTACCTCTCGTTTCTGGAAGAACCTTCAAGAGGAGATGGGCACGAGATTGAATTTCAGTACCACCTACCACCCTCAGACAGATGGACAAACAGAGAGGGTAAATCAGATATTGGAAGATATGCTTCGAGCATGTGTTTTGGATTTTGGAGCCACTTGGGATAAGAGCTTGTCGTACGCTGAGTTTTCGTACAACAACAGCTATCAAGCCAGCCTTTAGATGTCTCCTTTTGAATCCCTGTATGGACCTAAGTGCAGGACGCCTCTACTTTGGGACCAAACCGGTGAATCCCAAGTATTCGGAACAGACATTCTTCGCGAAGCTGAAGAGAAGGTACGGATCATCAGAGACCGACTCAAGACAGCCCAATCACGACAGAAGAGCTACGCAGACAATCGTCGCCGAGACCTAGCCTTTGAAGAAGGAGATCATGTCTACCTTCGAGTTACGCCTCTCCGTGGTACTCAACGGTTTAACATGAGAGGAAAGTTGGCCCCTCGATAGGTTGGACCATTCCCCATTATCCGACGCCAAGGCGAAGTTGCTTATCAGTTGGAACTACCACCCTCATTGGCTGGAGTGCACGATGTATTCCACGTATCTCAACTCAAGAAGTGTCTCCGCGTCCCCACAGAACAAGTGGATCTTCAACAGTTGGATGTTCAAGAGGATCTGACCTATGTGGAAAAGCCGGTCAAGATATTGGAAGTCAAAGAAAGGACCACCAGGAGTCGGATCATCCGTTTCTGTAAAGTGCAGTGGAGCAATCATCCGGTAGAAGAAGCTACATGGGAAAAAGAAGATGAACTCAAGGCACAGCATCCTGATCTATTCGAGGATTGATCCGAATCTCGAGGATGAGATTCTCTGTAAGGGGGATAGGATTGTAACACCCCAGAAATTAAAAAAGGAATAAAATAAAAGAAAATATTATTTAAATCATTTCTGGATTTATTATTAAAGGAAAAATCACAAAAGAACCCAAATACAGCCAAACAGGGAGAAATACTCCAAATCTGGACTTGAAAAATTTATGAGATGAACTAGAGACCAAAATATGATTTTAGGAATTTTTACAAATTTTTATCAACAGTGATTCAACCCTTAATCAAATATTTGAATTTCTGGAATTAAATTTAATCAGAAAACAATTTTTAATCTTATTGGGCCGAAACCCCGAAACTCCCTCCAAAGGCCTTTTGGCCCAGCCCATTACCGCCCTCCCACTGACAGGCGGGGCCCACCTGTCGGCGCTCGCCTCCCCTCTCTCCTCCTGCCCGCGCCCCGCCTGGCCCCGCGTGTCAGCCTCCACGCGCTCCCCTTCGCCCACTAACAACCGTGGCCCGCCTGTCGGCCCTTCCTTTTCTGTTGCGCCCGCTGACAGGTGGGGGCCACCTGTCAGATCCTTCGTCTTCGATGGAAGGGGATCACTCCCTTTCCCTTCTCCGGCGATTGCTTTCTGCTTCCACGCCGCCGGCCACCAGATTGCCCTGGATCACCCCGGATCACCTCCCCCGCATGCCACCGCCTCCTTTCCATCCATGGCGACGCATCTTCGCGCATAAGGAAGCATACCCGAGGAGAATGGAACCCTCGCCAGAATTGGAAGGAGCCCTCTCGGTTTCCTCGGTTCCCTTCCATTCCGACCGCCGGCGACCCCCTATTTATACCCCTGTGGTCGCCGCCCTCATCCCACACCACCTAGAGCCCTAGCCGAAGCCCTCCAGAGCGCCTCGGCTGTTTTTGCGAGCTCCTCCCCTACTTCAACTCCGGTGAGCGATCGCCGTCGCCTCGGACCCCCGCCGCCCTAGCCACCACCACCGTCGAGTCCGTCGTCGACCGCCCCACCTCGGCATCCACTCCGTTGGTCGAGGACGCTGCCGGATCGCCGTCGCCGTCGACCACCCGAACGCCCTGCTCGTCTACCCTCGCCGCCGGCCGCCGTCCATCGCCCTCCGTCGTCACCGGAGGTATCATTGTGACCCCCATCACCTCCGCGTTCCATTTTTGGCCCTAGCTAGGTCCCTAGGCCCTCGCCGTCGCCGCCATAGCCGCACCCGAGCCCGCCGTCGCCGGAGACGAAGGGGTACTCGACCCCTTTACGGCGTGCCGTGCCGGACGAGATCGAGGCCATCCGATCACGATCGGAGGGCCACGATTAAATCCCTTCGGGATTTAATCCGGGCCCTCGGATCTGATCGAAGAGGTATCGTGCGATCGCAGCCGTCGATCGTTACTTAAACCCCCGGATCCATCCGGTGCATCCACGTGTACCCGTCCGCCACGTTTTAATCACATCCGTTCATTTTCATTTAAACGTACCGCCTCGCGCCCGGCCGCTCGATCTGGATCGGACGATCCAGATCGGTTCGGTCCACGCGCACAGTAGCGCGGTCCACCGTGGGCCTGGCTCACCGTGGACCAGAACCCATTTTCCAGTTTAAATAAAATTCCAAAAAATTGTTTAAACTTTGAAAATTCATATCTTGCTCAATTTAACTCCAAATTTCACCATTCAAATTTTGTTAAATTCAGTAAATTATTCTCTACACATTAATGCCATAAAAACAGTATGTTACTGTTACCCAAAATATTTTTAGCAAATAAAAGAATAGAAACCCCTTAGGGATAAATTATTAATTCAGCAAAATGAATTAGGGAAAAATCCTAAAAAAATTAAACTTTACTGTTTATGCAAAAACTCAGAATATTAAAATATTACTTCCCATAAAACACCCACCACTATGTATGTTCTTTTATTTGGTGAATTTTATCTGTTTATTGAATGTATTATTTATTTTTCCGTATCGAGAAGACTACGAGTTCGTCGAGGAGCAGGAGTTCTATCCCGAGGTTCCTCCATCCCCCTTTGCTGATCAAGGCAAGTCATCGACCACCTCTGTGGAAACAGTTGATCATATTGAGCCCATGTTTTAATAAATTATCGCTATAACACATAGGTTAATATTGCATTAGTCAAAAATCAAGCCCTACACTTATATTTATTAGATCCCCGTCCTTGTGTGCTAACCCAAGCCATGCTTATTGAGCCTTAACTCCTTGTCACTCTACAAATATTATATTAGCTAGTGCCCAATGTACCGGCACAACTGCTATAGGATATAAAGAATGAGTCGTAGATTAGATGGATTCTGGTATATGAAATACCCTGTTATTCTTGTCTCTGGACTCTGTTGGAGTTAGGCATGTCATAAGTATGGTGGGTTCTGGGTGCAAGCTCGGGTTTTGGTATGTCGCACCCGGGGCACTATAAGGACCGGTCTGCGGGATCTGTTGCAAAGCACTTCCGTACCAACCACAAGTCTAATGGGTAAGTCCTAACTGGAAGTGTGGAACACTCCGTCTCACGGCACCATAGTGGAGGGGGCAAGGGGCTAGCCCTCAGGGCGCCTTGTACCGACGATGGCTCAAGGGGGGTATTGTGGAAACTCGACATGGCGAGACACGGTACGAAACCTATAAGAGGGTGCTGTTGAGTCGGGGAAGACCATATGGAAGGTTTTGGCACGAGTTCCCGTGAAATGGGTCATCTCGTTACACTTTGGTGTAAGTGATGAGTGCGTGCCTTGTGGGTACAGTGGTACATCTCTGATCAGAGTAATTTAAATCTTTTCGAAAAGCCGAGCCCACGGTCAAGGGCGGGTTGTGTGACTACTCGCAGTTAGTTTACCATTGGTTGAAAGATTGAGTTATTCATGGCATGTAAGGACTGTTGTGCGAGGAGGTAAAACGTACTCCTCGAGTTAGAAGATGATGATGCATTCACATGTTTACTTTTCCGTACTAATAAATTGCTCACATATAATGCTTTACAAATATGCTGCTTCCGCAAAACTAGCCACTATCTCCCTTGTTATTATCTTGCATTATATTTGCATTCGGTGGCTTGCTGAGTACATCTGTACTCACCCCGTTGACTTACACCATCAGAGCCCGTCTACTACGAGGAGGATGAAGGTCTGGAGTAGCGACCCAGTCAAGGCGATACTGGAAGGAGGCGTTCATCTAGGACCCTTGATTTTATTAGTTTCTCTTCACTTTCATTCACTTTTGTATTAATGCGGTCTACGAACCGTGAATGATTGCCCGTCTTGTACGTGGTCGTGTGATGAACGTCTTGTTTTATTGATTTTCTATGGAATTTCAATAAAGTCCTGATTTATTAAATCGGGGCGCGACAAAAACTCTCCCAACTCTAAAGATCTTACAGACCACAACGCCATCCGAATTGAGTACTTGCGAAGTATCGCGATGGAATCGCACTTCGAAGCCCTCATCAAGCAATTGAGATACAGAAAGCAAATTGTATCTCAAATTCTCAACCAAAGCAACATCTTATAGTGTGAAATTCGAGTTAATTCTTACCACACCTTTACCTTCCACTCTACTCCTTCGATTGTTCCCGAAGGTGATATGTTCCCTTTGCTTGGTTGTAGTGAGGCTGGAGAACCATGCTACATCTCCGATCATATGGCGCGAACAACCGGAGTCCATGATCCACGCGCCCTCCAAGCCTCGATCTGCCGCCTACACATGATAAGAAAATCTCGATCGCTCAGTGCTGGGGTGAGTGAAGATATGATGAGGCATCCAGCACTGAGTGATACGAGTAGTAGGCACAGTAAAAGTAGACTGTCTACGCACATGATAATCAGAATGATGCAAAGTGCGAGGTCTACCTACATGCTGTGATCTAAAAGCATGTCGAGGTCTCCTACTCTGA
Organism: Zizania palustris; assembly: GCA_019279435.1. Classification (NCBI taxonomy): domain Eukaryota; kingdom Viridiplantae; phylum Streptophyta; class Magnoliopsida; order Poales; family Poaceae; genus Zizania; species Zizania palustris. The sequence continues at coordinate 74,299,331 of JAAALK010000288.1, read as the reverse complement.
CGAGGTACAAAGCTACTCGCCCGGGGTCTACCACCATATGGAACATGGTGAACACCTCGAGGAGCAAAACCTCTCCAAGAAGCACGAGGAGCCTCGAAAACAGGACGAGAGCAAAACTCAGACTCATGCATACCTAAGGATGGGTTGTGCATGTTCTAGAACCTCATCGCCTGAGAGCGTCGCTCATCCTTGATGCGACGAAAACAGAACCCAACTAGATGACCCGCCCTCTGACAGTAGGAACAATGAAAAACTCTCCTAGGGGCACTCTCATGGGTCATAGGAGCAATCCTCACAGGCTCCTTGGGCTTCTGCTGAGTGGTTTTCTTGGGAGGGATTTTCTTGGCAGGAGGAGTGGTTTTCTTGGGATTCCGGGTAGGCTTTTTGGCTGATGGAGTGTCTAACAGGGTTCTTTCTTTCTCCAAGGTAGTGGGAGAGGTAAAAACAGTTTTGTTCTCACTGTCTGAGGAAATCCTCTCAAAACCCAAACCCAGAGCTAACTCTGCCCTGTCAGCACACATCTTGGTCTTGGCCAAGAGCAAGTCCATCCTACCCTTTCCCTCAGTGCATTTGTTAACCACAGAAAGAAGGTATTCATTTTCAGTCATGAGGTTCTCAGCACGCTCTCTAACCATGCCTAGCTAGTCCTTAAGGGTTATGCATGTGTCACACACAGGTTGCACATCCTTAGAACTACCGGCCCTCTCCAATCTAGCCTCTAAGTCCTGAACATGCTTATCACGTAAATCAATGCTCTCACGTAATAAGGGGCAGTTCATGCATTCAATTATATCATGGGGACTAGAATCAACCATCAAAAGCTGCTTCTGTGTAGTCTCAAGCTCAGAAAGAGTTTGAGCATGCACAGAACGCAACTGAGCGAGCTCACCCATGATAACAATACAAGATTCACTTTCAGCATCATTAACCCTAGACTTAAGCATGGCATAATCAGTAGACACAGATTCTAGCCTAAGTCTAAGGTCTTTTCTATCTCTAGCGGTTTGCACAAGTAATCTATCTTGATCAAGAACTACTTCATTCAGCTCATCTAGTTTAATTGAAAGCTGGTCATAGGATAGAGGTACCTCAGATGAGTAAAGCTCATCGCCGCTGTGATCGCTGTCGGCCATGAAGCAGAAGCCGGTGAAATCTCGTCCCTTCTTGTCCTTTTTCTCCTCCTTCCTTGGAGACTCCTCCTCAGAGCTTGACTCCTCAGTTGAGGAAGTGTCGATGTCGCTGAGAGAAGCAACAAATGCTCTGGAAGCGGCTTTGGATACTCTCTTAGCCACCTTGCCGCGCTTGCCCTTCACAAAGGGTTTCCTTTCCTTGTTGTGGTATTTGGGGCGCTCACTATCATCTTTCTTCTTGAGTTTTGGGCAATTGGCCTTGATATGAGACGTGTCGCCACACTCAAAGCAACCACTAAAACCACATCTCCTCTGATCCCGTCTCTCATGGTGAAAACGGGTGAACCTTCTGGCAATGAGAGCAAGCTCATCATCATTCAGAGTATCCACCTGTTCCTTAGTGACGAAGACCAGGGAGGACAAAGCAAAACCATCTACAAGAACACAAGTGCCAGATGTGCTTGGTTCTGTAGTGGTGCCATGGCTAGTGCTAGAAACCAATGCCAATGGCTGTGGCAAAGAGTTTCTGTGCACTGCAAGAAATGCCTTGGCAATCTCTGTGGACTTCAGCTTGCTGAAGAGCTCATCACAGGACAATGTGTCATAACCTGCGGACTCCTCAATGCTGGATATCTTCACTTTCCATATGCTACGATCAAGAGCATAGAGAAGCTTGATAGCCCTATCATGATCATTGTAAGCAAGCATCCCGTTGGACCGCAAGTTACTCACTATTGCATCAAAGCGAGAAAATATGGCATCTTTAGATTCACCAGGTGCCTGCACAAACAGTTGATACTGTTGATTGTATGTGCTTTGGCGCCTGGCCTTAATCTGTGTAGAGCCCTCATGAAAGATAGTGAGTGTAGTCCAAATCTCCCTAGCTGTCCTAAGGTGTTGAACCCTATCAAACTCACTTCTACTCAAACCAATGAACAGTATATTTCTTGCCTTAGAGTTGGCATTATACTGATCCTTCTCTGTTTGAGAGGTGTGAGTTTCAGGGATGGAGTATTGTGAGTCCACAATCTCCCAAATTGCATTTCCTTGTCTTAGCAGGTAAGCCTCCATGTGCACCTTCCAGTATGCAAAGTCCGTCCCATCGAACAGAGGTATTTTACTAACTTTGTCCATGTCGCCAAGAGATCACAAAACCGGTTAAGGTCAACTGGTGATCTTAACCTGCTCTGATACCAATTGTTGGACCGGAAACGACGACCAGAGAGGGGTGAATGGGAGCTTTTAAAATTTTAGACTAAAAATATCCTTCTGTTTTACTTCTGTCTTCTGCGGAACAGGCTTCGAACACACCCTTTGAAGTTCTGGTTCGGAGGTGTTTCACAGCTCCGAAATCAGGCTTCACAAGGAGCAAAAGTTCGAAGCCAAGAAGACTTCGCTCCACCCACAACCCCTAAAATTCAGCTCTGTTAAGTCAGTGCAGGCTCCGCACACAGGGTGCCTTCGAGCAGGCTTCGCATTTCACCCTTCGCAAGAGCGGACTTCCCTCTGAGGACTTCGATCTGCTCTGCTAAGGCAGTGCAGGCTCCGCACACAAGGTGCCTTCGAGCAGGCTTCGCACTTCAACCTTCGCAAGATCGGACTTCCCTCTACGGACTTCGACCAAATACTCAGCGACATCAACTGGTGCTGGGCTTCGTACTTCGAAGGTCTAAACGCACACCGAACAGACTTCACCGAGGAATTCGATAAGGGAAGAAAAACAGGCTTCGATCTAAGCCAAGAACAGTGCTTCACTAGTAATCAGAGAGGTCTAGCCTCCAGTTTACACAGAGCGAACAGACACTGAAAAACACACACTTCGCTCGAACACACTTCACTCGAACAGGCTTCTCACACACCTCTCCGGAAAACTCACAAGAAGATGGTGCACAGAGAAATCAAAGCATGCAGAGAAGTATGCATACAAGTTCAAGCAGTCAAAGAAAACAGAATCAAAGCTTCATTGCTTGAACAGTGAACACAAAATGAACTCACAGGATGAATACAAGAGAGTGGTGGCTAGCACAGGAGTTCTACAATGGTTGCTCAAAGTGTTGATGTGACCTAGCCAGCCTCCACTATTTATATGCACTATTCAGCCCTGTGAATAGACTACTTTACCCCTAGGGTTTACACTGTTTTTGTCTCATCAGAACAGGGGGTACAACTGGTAGTCTACTTTATTTGGAGGCTTCTTTTGTCAGCTTCGCAGAGGGGACAGCACCAGCTTTTGCAGAGCAGACGTTGTTTGCCTTTGCAGTTTTGGACCCTTTTGAAGCCCCCCTTCGCACGCGAGGGGTGCGGTAGCTTCGGTGAGAAGCCTTGAGCCTGACGGCCTTCGCTTCACCGAAGTCAGCCTTCGATACAGTGATGGTTTTGAGCCGAAACCGTCAAAGCCCTTGGGCCTTCGCACCAACACCTTCGGAGTGGACCACCACGGCTTCGCAGCTTCTCCCAGCTTGAACTCCGTCAGTCCGTGTACCGAAGCCATGCAAGGCCGAAGTACCTCAAGTCAACCTCACTCCGGAGCCAGCCTCACTCCGGAGCCAGCTTCGCTCTGAAGAAGCCAGCTTCGCTGCGAAGCCTGCTTCGCTCTGAAGCCCCACCTTCAGAGTACCACCCTTCGAAGTCCCTCCTTCGTCCAAGGCCTTCGCATGAAGCATTCCACGAGCACTTCATCGTAGTGTCTCTCCCCGAGCACACTCCTCGACGATCCTCACCCGGATCAAGCCTTCGATGCACCTTGACTTCTAAGACCTTTGTCGGGTATACCTTCGAGTGTCTCCCTCCGGAGCACACCTCAAACACCTTGCCTCATTGGTGAGGACTTAGTCCACCATACTTCGAAGTCACTCCATTCGGAGTACCCTTCGAAGTGCCTCACCTCCGAGGACTTCATCTCAAAGTACCTTCACCTAGAGCCAGGCTCCACACTTACTGCCTTCTCCTGGCGCACCTCGACCCGAGGTCCGACCTCGACCCCTTCGCAGCATTTATGACGGAGCTCCCTGCTCCCCTGGCATCAAGCCTCCCGTTTGACCCAAGTTCACTTGCTACGAACCATCCGTCGCCTCCGAAGTCACCTGCGCACCACAGACAAACAGACAAGTGTATCCAGTACCCCGGAGACCTCTCCGGGTAAGCAACCTCCTATATACACTACGGTGTACCGCCCAAAGTACCGAACCCTTCGGTATAGCCAGTCATCGTGTACTGTCGGACCCCTCTGATAGGCACACTCCGCTGCAACAGCTCCAGCAACCAGACCCATCGAACCCTTCGGTGAAACCACCTCCGAACCCCTTCGGAGGGACCCCTTCGAATCAGAGGGTAAAATCTGTCAATCACTCATCACAGACTCCGAAACCAACCCTTGGTTTCTCACTTACCGTGATTACGATGCGGCGGAATAGAGGTTTACATCGCAAACCAGCAAAGATGTACGTGCTAAGCTAAACCTAGGGCAAGGAAAGTAGATTGAATGTAAATGCGATTCAAGGTAAATAATAGATTAGATCTACTAGGGTTTTTTGGGGGGGAGAACCCTTGAGTCGGCCTTGCCTCTATTTATAGAGGTTGGTCATGACGTGCTTGGGGTCGAATTTGAGTTAGACATGAGTCCAAGTTGTTAAAATCTAATTAGGGATAAAAATACCCTGAAATCACTAATCTGACTCGGACTCAGATTAAATCCGGTTAGACGACCTTATGGGTCCGGTCAGACCGAAGTGGGTCCGATCAGACCGAAGGTACCACTTTGGTCAGACCGGCCTGTGCCAGGTCTTGGTATATTTTGGCTAAAAATACCAATTTTGACATTTTGACAATTTTAACCATTAATGCCATTTTTCGCTATCGATAAATAGTAACCTGCTTGTGCCTAACAATATTATAAAAATGCAGTGATCTAAAAGGTGCTAGGCGTTAGTCGGGCATTGCCTGGCCACCTAGCGCCTAGGGCGCTTGGGACAGCGCACTCTCACCATACAAGATAACACTACATTTTCTACTAAAATAGCAATCAAAACACAAGTTTTAGCTAAGTTTGAGCAAAGCAACATGTATGATGTATAAATATCATTCATCCATTTGGTGATTTCAAATAATTCATTAATATGAAGTATGAACTTATCACATTTTGAAGACTTGTACTCTTGTAGCCTTGCCACAAGCCACCAACTAGGTAATGACCATGCCTCATATAGAATTCAAATAGAATAAAATTAATAACATACCAATAAAAATGAGATAGAATGGTATATGAAAATATGCAATCAAATGTTTACCTTGAAGGCTTGAACAAGTTGGTGCATGTCTGATAGCCTAAACAATAGCTACAACACAAAACAAAGAACAAATGAATTTGAACAATTGGAGTATCAAAATTAAACATTTAGGAAATAAGTTCAAAATCCAAACTCCAAACATAATTGTTTCAAGGAAATAACAAAATAGGTCCAATAAGCAATAGCTAGTACAATAAGTCCACACTCTAATTCCACATCCACAAGACTTGATTATCATTTATCAATCCTCATCCTCTTGATCATAGTTCTTTGATGGAAGGATTTCATCATTGTTAGATTCAAAATCAATCTCCACTTCATCCTCATTGGCCTCCTCTTCATCATGTCCAGAATTAAAGTCATCATCATGAAGCTCTCTCATCCTAGTACTTCTATGATGTCTAGTTGCTTCAGTAGCTCCACTTGCTTCATCAATAAGTCTAAATGAAAGTCCTGAGATAAGATCAATATCGTCATCATCGGCTCCATCAATGATCCAACCTTGGGCATGATATGCATCTGTAGCTAGGAGCACATCTTTATTATTTCCATTACGCTTCTCTGTCTTCTTCAACAATCTTGCATTGAATTGAACATATACTAGGTTGTTTAGGTGGCCAACTCCAAGTATATTTCTCTTCTTTGTATGAACCTAACAATTAGATTATATAAATGTTAAATGATAATACCTAATAATCCTAACATAGAATGGACTAGAGGTTTGTAAATACCATATCAAATGTGCTCTAGTTTCTTTCACAACCAGATGCACTAGAGGTCAAAGAGAAGATTTGTATAGCCATTTTTTGTAAAAGAGGAACATGATATCCATATGTTGCCCACCAGTCAGTTGTGTTTATTCAAATGATTAAAGTGCATTCTTATAGTGTTAGGTTAAAAAATGAAGGCTCACAAGTTACAAGTAAGAAACTTTTCCATTACTAGGAACAAATGTGATCTTCTGACATCCAAGTTTTGCACTTGCTTTGCCAAATAGACCTTGTTGATTCTTAAACTTAAGAAATTCTCCATTGAGAATTTGAGATTGAATCTCATAATCTCCATGATAGAATATCTCGACACACTCAATCAACATATCCATAATAGCAGAATCCAAAAAGATGGATGGAGCACTATAAGAATAGTATGGATTCAAGACATATGCCATCAAATGTAATGGACAATCAAGTCTGTCTCGCATATTATTCTCAATGTGATCAAATATAGGCTTCTAGTTGGCCTCCAAATTGTTTGATGCTACCATGATTTCTTTCTTTGCTTGTAGAATTTCTTCATAAACAAAGGCCATGGAAGGGCCATCTCCATCAACCAAGTGAAGAACTTTAACCAATGGATCAAAAATCTACATAAAGAATGAGAAACACCATTTTTAAATTTTTCCAAATTTGAATTAGTGCAAAAAAATCAAAAATCTACATAAAGAATGAGAAACACCATACCTTCAAATAATGAGAAACACCATTACAAAAAGCTCTACTTATTAGTGTAGTTGTATCTATCTTTCCTTTTGGTTTCTTCGTGTGAATACATTGCTCCCACTCCACACTTAGGGCCATACCTCTCAGCTTCGTCTTCTTTTCCATCAAAACTTTGCAAAGTTAGAAAGGCTAAAGAAAATCTTGTCACACCTGGCCTTATAATATCTCTCTTCTTTGTATTCTTCCTCATCAATGCTAATGTATTGTGGTGAGAGTAGACAAAAACTGTGAAGGCCTTAGCTTGATCAAGTGTCTTCTTGAATCTTGGCATCCCACCAATTGAAGCTAGCATTAGGTTGATTGTGTGAGTTTCACATGAACTCTAAAATATGTTTGGTCATTTGTCTTTCAATAAATCTTTTGCTCCCATGTTGTTTGAGGCATTGTCCGTAACCACTTGTACAACATTTTCAGCCCCTACTTGAACAATGGCGGCATCAACATACTCAAAAATATACTCACTTGTGTGTGCCTCTTCCGATGACTCCTTTGAGCCTATGAAGCATGTTCCTAACTTACAATGCACACACAAGTTCATTATACTTCTTCTCTTAACGTCTGTCCAAGCATCAGTCATTATTGAGCATCCAGTCCTCTTTCTCTCCTTTTCATGTGGTTTTAACAATCCCTTAGTCCTTTGTACTTCCTCCTTCAATAGCTTCTCTCGACATTCATATTGAGTCGGACCTTCAAAACTCGGGCCAAACCAACCAATGGCCTCACACATTTGCCTAAACTCATAATTATTTATTGCATTGAAAGGAACAACTATAGAAAAAATAAGTTATAAGAATAAATGAATAATTGAATAAGACATAGCAACAAAATGAACAAACAAGATAAACATGACATGAGTTATAGTGTTGTACCATTGTCATATAGCCATCTTGCAACATATTGTTTTACCTTATGGATCTTCTCCTTCCAAATTGCCTCATTCATCCTTTGTTGCTTAAATTGTTTTGATGTCAAAGGAATAGAAGGGTCGATAGGAGTTTAATACCTATCCATAGGCCCTATCTTCTTTCTTCGGGCTGTTGCATCCCCCTTACCTTCATCCTCTTCATCACTTTCAATTGTCACACTATCTCTAACCTCCTGTTGACGTTCTAACTTGGCCTTTTTCTTCACTTTCGCACTATCAATGTTATTCTTGCATTTCTCTTGTTCTTATTTTTTTGATTTAGGGCAAGCCCTCACATTGCCCCTTATGTGAGCAATAAGCTCTTTAATCCTACGTACTCCTTCGGACATTCTATGACCACATAGCAAACATTCAACCTTATCTTTATTGTTTGGGTCATATGTCTTGCTGAAATCCCATCCCCAATCATCGAAATTTCTCTTATGGAGAAGTACATCACTTGTTTCGACAGTAGCACTAGTGGTTGATGAAATCCTACATGTGCATAACAAATTAGGCACAGATAACTCACAATCAACCATGATATGATATTTCACATTTGAATATTTCACAATTCACAAAAGCAACAATTTTGCACTTACAAGTATATAACATGATATGGTGACAACATACACCCCCAATCAACCATCCAATAACCAATTAACCATTGACCAAAGTACGAAATAACAACCGCATACAACATCATTCCAACAACCATCCACCAACATCAAAGTATCAAACCACCACCACATACAAGATGAAAAATATAGGACAAACAAAACGATTAGCATAACGTAAGGTTGCAATGTACATTAATTTTAACTTGAAACATGAAACTTTAGTGATTTAGTCACTTACTTGCTCGATGTTCCTGGGTTGGATGACATGGTTAAAATTGCTAGAGCCTAGAAGTTGAAAACTGAAAATGTAGACAAATTACAATTAATAATTAACTTGTAGTCTTGTACTGAATGTATGAATCAGTGAATCTACATTCTATATTCTAGTATTCTACAAATCTACATTCTACAAATTACGACATGGACACATGGTTATGAACTTATGATGTATGTCAGTATGTGCAAACCAGGAAGTAGGACTACTGGAGAAGAGGAGTGCCGGAGAGGACTACAGGAGGCTAAACCGCGCCAGACCATGGAGTGTCATGTGCAAGGCCGCTCGAGTCGTGGAATGCGATGGTGCTTGAGGCAGTCGGACCATGGCGCGCGATGACACAAGAGCGGATGGCCGGACAGGGGCGCGCGTGAGGCCGGACAGGGGCGCGCGTGAGGCCGGACTGGAGCACGGCGAACGGCGGCGAGTTGGCGACGCATGATGGGCTTACAGCGCGAGTGCCAGGAGAGGAGCAGGAGTAGCGGCGGTGGCCACATGTGACTGCCAAGACATGAAAAACCTAAGGCATTTTTGTGTTTTACCCCCTATTATCCGATTTTTGTATTGTAGTCGTCATCGCCGCCCAGGGCGCCTAGGCACCGCGGTCAATGCCCAGGCCACAGTTGACCTGCCTAGGCGTCCTGGCTACCTAGCCGGCTGCCCAGGGGCTCCGCGCGGTGCTAGGGTGGCGTCCAACGCCGAATCCCGCCTAGGCGCCCGTGTAATCCCGATTTTTAGAACACTGTAAAGATGAGGATATTGCTCCCATAAGGTTTCATTTCCTAACCATTTGTCTTCTCAAAACCTAACTTAGGATCCATATTTAATTGTAAAAGACCTTAAAATAGATAAAATAACGTTTTACTTTTATAAGATTACCCTAGAATTGTGGGGAAGTGAGTCCCTAGTTGTAAATTGAGTATGTGAAAGGGATTTAAAATTCAAGTATCTATTACATATCAATTGTTGACAAATTCCATGAGAAGTAAGCAGTTTGAAAAGCCACTTACTAAGTAAGACTCAATTTTTAATATCCAAATCTTGAATTCCTAAGGTTCCTTGTTCCTTGGCCCAATATACTATATTCCATTTCATGAGGCGATATTTCTTCTTTTGATCATCACTTTGCTAGAAGAATCTAGAGAGAAAATAATATAGTTTGTTAAGTATGCCCCTTGGTATTATGAAAAAGACATCATATACATTGGGAGGCTACTAAGCACTGAATTAATCAATGTAAGTCATCCTCTAGAAGATAGGGGTTTTTCTTTTTAACTACTAAGTTGTTTCTAAAAGCATTTGTCTACCTCTTTCCAATCTTTATTTCTTAGTTTTCTATAATGAATAGGAATACACCAAATATCAAAATGGAAATTTTCCGGAGGAACATCAAAGAGGTCATTGTAAGATGATGACTTCTTCAAGGATATTACGTCCTCACATGAATGAAGTTTGTGTAGAATTCACAACATGGTGAACCATAGAATTAATTCAATTAGTGGATACTTTTGTAAAAAAGTAAAGTTGACATTTAGCATATAAATTGGCCTATATTATTGTATTTGATTAGTTTCATGAACTTTTGGTAGGATTGTAATAACCCAAAACCGAGACTAGACAATGGTATATCTCCAACATGGAATTCCCTGAACAGATTCATCAAATCCTCCTTGATGATATCCCAAAACTTTTGATAGCTAGAGAAAAACCATCTAGCCTTATTTTGTTCCATCACAAGCACTGCTGGTCGAACCTCATCCTCAGAAAAAGGTGTTGTGAGGAATTCATTCTCACTGTTCAAGACTTGAGATATATCCTCAATCCTAGAGTAAGGTTAGTATCCTCACGTGATCCAATTTTTTAAACACTGTGGTGATAATAATATATTATATTATTATATTTGTTTTAACAAGTATAATTTATTTTGTTTATATTATAATGTTTGGTTCCATTGCAGTTGATTAAAGAATTAATGCTATTAACGTGGTGTCAATTCTAATTGCGAGCACTAGTTGCACTAGATCGGAGATTAACATGCAAAGAGAAATGGAGTACGTAGAGAGGAATGAGAAGAGAAGGTGTTCACTAGTGAGGAGGAGATACAGTTGCACTAGACGGCGAGGAGGGTGCTTAATCAAATGGAGATGGTGCATGAGGAGGAGACGATGGAGTAGGAGGTGTGGCCAGGAGAGCATCTAGGAGCGGCCTTGCGCGAGGAGGGCCGCTCGTGACGTGTGCAGGAGGAAGAGCACCGAGTAGTGATGGTGGCACAAACAAGAGGAAGTATGGGAGGTCAGCGTGGCCGCTAACGCTAGAAGGGTACATGGGATGCTGCCAACACCATGGGACATAGTATGCCACCACAAAAAAGGACTTTAGTGATGGGTGATAACCATAATTAGTGATGGGCATGTCCCCCATAACTCTTATCGCGTCAGTAATGTGACATCAATACTGACGGGTAAACACCCGTCACTAAAGGGTCAACCTCACTCCTATGGGCTCACCTGTTATGCCTATTTGGTGACGGTTAAAATTTATCACATGTCACTGATGTGTTTTTCAGTGATGGGTGACGATTGTCACCAATCACTAATGTGTTCTTTAGTGACGGGTGCTTATTATCACCCGTCACTAATATTATGGTCATTTCAAAAATAATATTTTTTAGGCTGCATCCTAAATTTGGCAGCCAACATATGCAACATCTAAAGCATATTACAAACAATTCATCACAAAAGATTCATTACTAAATTAGTATCACATATATTAACTTCTAACTCATTATTTCAAAGAACATGGCTAAAACAAAGATCCATACATAAGATGGTTTCATAACTTCTAACTAATAGCTAACTTATGGTGATATCAAGAGCTTAGATAGTGTTCTATCACTATCCAAGCTTGCACCATAGGCAGCTTGAGGAGAAGCACTATAGGCAGCTTGAGGAGAAGCACTATGGGTAGCAGGAGCAACACCATGGGAAGTCCGAGGAGCACCAGTGTACCACCATGGGTAGCCTAAGGAGCACCACCACATACATGGCAGCATTACGATAGGAGCACCACTGTGAATGGCCATGCCAACTTCAAGTGCGTTATCTAAAAAAATTTGGCTAAAACTGTTGGACCGGAAACGGCGACCAGAGGGGGGGTGAATGGGAGCTTTTAAAATTTCGGGCTAAAAACTTAGCCTTCGGTTCTGTTCTGTCTTCTGCGGAACAGGCTTCGAACACAGCCTTCGAAGGTCTGGTTCGGAGGTACTTCGACACCTTCGAACACAGGCTTCGGAGTGGCAAAAGTTCGAAGCCAAGAAGACTTCGCTCCACTTACAACCCTCGAAAATCTACTCTGCTAAGTCAGTGCAGGCTCTGCACACAGGGTGCTTTGAGCAGACTTCGCACTTCACCCTTCGCAGGAGTGGACAGCCCTCTGAGGACTTCGACCAAGTACTTGGCGACAGCAACAGGTGCTGGGCTTCGTACCCGAAGGTCTACACGCACACGCAAATGGACTAAGCTAAGGGCTTCGACACAAGAAGCACTACGGGAACAGAACAGGGCTTCGCTAGTAAGCAGCGAGGTCTTGCCTCGTGTTACACAGAGCGACAGCACACTGACAAAACACACCTCGCACGAAAAACAACCTTCGCCACAACAGGCTTCGGTGCACTAAACTAGCGAAGTATGTAGATCGAGCTCAAGCAAAAAGCACAAGACAGACAGGGCTTCGCCGCTTGAACAAGGAACACTGAAAATGAACTCAGGATGTATTCAATCGAAGTGTGGCTACAGGAGCTCAACAGTAAATGCTCAAAGTGTTAAATGTTACCTACCGAGCCCCCATATTTATAGCCCATGGATTCATCCTAAGGAAGTGACTACTTTACCCCTAGGGTTTACAACAGATTTGTCTCTACAGAACTAAGGGGTACAAAAGGTAGTCCACCTTTATTTTGGAGGCTTCTCTGTCAGCTGCAGAGGGGACAGTGTCAGCCTTTTTCAGAACAGACAGTGTCAGCCTTTACAGAGTTGACTTCTGGAACCTCCCTTCGCACGCGAGGGGTGCGGAAGCTTCGGCGAGAGGCCTGCAGCCTGTTGGCCTTCGCTCCGCCGAAGATGACCTTCGATACAGTGACGGTTTTGAGCCGAAGCCGTCAAAGCCCTTGGGCCTTCGCACCACCACCTCCGGAGTGGATCACCACGGCTTCGCAGCTACTCCGAGCTCGAACACCGTCCGTCCGTGTACCGAAGCCATGCATGGCCGAAGCACCTCAAGTCATCCTCACTCCGGAGCTAGCCTCGCTCCGAAGTCCTTCACACTCCGAAGCCCCACCTTCGGAGTACCACCCTTCGAAGTCCCTCCTTCGTCCAAGGCCTCCGCATGAAGCATTCCATGAGCACTTCGTCGCAGTGTCTCACTCCGAGCACACTCCTCGACGAGCCTCACCCGGACCATGCCTTCGATGCGCCTCGACTTCTGAGACCTTCGTCGGGCCACCTTCGAGTGTCTCCCTCCGGAGCACACTTCGAACACCTTGCCTCCGCAGAGGACTTGGTCCACCAACTCCGAAGTCACTCCATTCGGAGTACCTTCGAAGTGCCTCACCTCCGAGGACTTTGTCTCGGAGTACCTTCAGCCGGAGCCACGCTCCGCACTCTCTGCCTTCACCTGGCACGCCTCGACCCGAGGACCGACCCGGACCACCTTCGCAGCCACCGTGACGGAGCTCCCCGCTCCCTTGGCATCAAACCACCCGCTTGACCCAAGTTCACCTGGCTCGAACCCTGTCCGTCGCCTCCGAAGTCCCTGCGCACCACCGACAAGCAGACAAGTGTATCCAGTACTCCGGAGACCTCTCCGGGTTAGCAACCTCCGGCACACACTCCGGTGTACCGCCCAAAGTACCGAAGCCATCGGTACGAACCCAGTCATCGCGTACTGTCGGACCCCTCCGACAGGTACACTCCGCTGCACAGCTGCAGCAAGCAAACACCGAACACACTCCGGTGACACACCTCCGAACACCCTTCGGAGGTATCACCTCCGAAGCCCCTCCGGAGGTACCCTTCGAACAGAGGGTAAAATCCAGTCAATCACTCATCACAAACACCGAAACCACCCTTGGTTTCTCAATCTCCCCCTTGATGAGTGCATTGACAACCAAATCCAAGTTCAAGAAAATGTAAAAATTTTCAGCACACAAGTGACCATAAAAACTCAAAAAGAGCCAAAGCATGTCACTTGATAAAAGAAATTTTCTCCCCCTTTGTAAAAGAGTAAAAGCCCCTTCGGCAAAACTCCCTTTGGATAAAAACTCCCCCTGAGTTGAGCAAATTTTTCTCCCCCTTTATGTCAAAAATCTCTCCCCCTTTAGAAATAATGCCTTCTTGCAGCAGAGAACATAGCAAAATCTCTCCCCCTTTGGCAATGCAAGCATCAAGGAGCATTCAAAAGATGCAAAGCTTCGAAATGAATAGAATTGCAAGGACATATAATGCAAAAATATGCCAAAATTAACACAAATGATCATGTGCTCAGCTCAATTTAACAATCTGTGAAACAAGATGATGGCATGTGATTTTGTCATTTTGAAGTAAAAGCATCACCACTTAATCACAGTAGCTAGACATGAAAGGCAAGGACTGCGCAAAGCTAACAAATTCTACCCTAGACAGGCAAGTCTTGTTCAAAAGGAGCTGTGAAAGCAAACTTGATGATCAATTAATTTTGTTGTTCTTTTTCTTAATGCCAGGGGTTATTTGTTTGTCTACCTTATACTTTCCAATCAGGCCAAGCCTAGGCATGAAAGCCATCTGAAGCTTGAGGCGGTGATTTTGGCATACACTACACTATTCCAGTTCAGACCAAAGTGCAATGGTAAGCAGTCTAGAATAGAGTAGTGCGACAAACAAACCCTCCTGGATCTTTTCATTTAAACCAGGCAAATCATGGATTTTTGATTTTGATTCAGATGAATGAAATATTTTGATGAATATCCATGAATAGAGAACACAATTTTTCAAGTTGCAAATTTTAGCATCCAAGGAACAGTTTCTTGCTGTCAAGTAGATAAAAGATAGCTAAAAGCAGTCCACCCTAAACAAGCTAGATACAAGATTATGCGGTGAGCAAGTTTTGATTTTTAGAAAATAAAACATCATGCACAATCAATGTTCCAGACATATTTCATAGGGCTGAGCTGTCATGATTTCTTTGAATTAAAAGCAGGCATATAATAGCAAAATATGTAAGTGCAATTCCACACATAATGAGCATATGCAAGACAGTTAAAATCAGCTCCCCCTCACAAAATGCCGTAGGGGTGACAAATACCAAGTTCCCCACGCAAGTAAGCAAATCGAGAAGCATCGAGGGGTTTTGTAAAAATGTCGGCAAGCTGGTGTTGGGTATCAACATATTGAAGTTCAATATCACCCTTCTCATTGTGATCTCTGAGAAAATGATACCGTACATCAATGTGTTTGGTTCTGGAGTGCTGAACCGGGTTGTTTGCAATACAAATAGCACTAGTGTTATCACAGAAAAGTGGAACACTCTTATAATCTAACCCGAAATCCCGCAAAGTGGAAACCATCCACAAAATCTGAGAGCAACAGCTAGCTGCAGCAACATATTCGGCCTCAGCCGTCGATTGTGCAACACTAGACTGTTTGCGGGAAGACCAGCAAACCAGAGACGTACCCAGAAAATGACAAGTACCAGAGGTACTCTTCCTATCAATTCTACACCCAGCAAAATCCGCATCTGAATAACCTCTAAGACATAAAGATGAAGACGATGAATACCATATGCCAAATTCAAGGGTGTGTTTGAGATACCTTAGAATGCGCTTAACCGCTTGGCGGTGCGAAGCTCGTGGTGAAGCCTGAAAACGAGCGCACAGACATACTGCGAAGTGTATGTCCGGCCTCGTGGCAGTCAAGTAGAGGAGGGAGCCGATCATGCTTCGGAACTCCTTCTGATCTACGGCTTCTCCATCTTCGTCAGGGTCCAATGCTACAGATGTAGCCATTGGAGTGGCGAGGGGCTTCGCATCGGACATGTCGAATTTCTTGAGCAGGTCCTTGGTGTACTTTGTCTGGTGGACAAAAGTACCTTGTTTGCTTTGCTTGATTTGCAAACCAAGGAAAAAGGTGAGTTCACCCATCATCGACATTTCAAACTCCCTGCTCATGGTATCTGCAAACTCGGCAACCAAAGCATGAGAAGAGCCACCAAAGATGATATCATCCACATAAATCTGCACTAGGAGGAAATCTTTAGCCATGCTTGAGAGTAAACAAAGTTTTATCAACAGAGCCCATCAAATACCCTCGCTCAAGCAGAAAAGACTTAAGTCTATCATACCAAGCCCGAGGGGCCTGCTTGAGTCCATAAAGAGCCTTATGAAGTTTAAGGACTTTATGTGGGTACTTGGGGTTTTCAAAACCAGGGGGTTGTTTTACATAAACATCTTCACCTATGAAGCCATTAAGAAAAGCACTTTTGACATCCATTTGATAGAGTTTGAATCCCCGGGATGTCGCAAAGGCAAGCAAAATCCTAATGGCCTCAAGGCGTGCAACAGGTGCAAAAGTTTCAGTAAAATCAATCCCTTCTAGTTGAGAAAAGCCCTGAGCTACTAGTCTAGCCTTATTTCTAACAATTGTCCCATCCTCCCCTTGTTTATTTTTGAAAATCCATTTAGTTCCAATGAAATGAACATTAGGTGGAGGATCAACTAAAGTCCAGACTTGATTTCTTTCAAAATTTTCAAGCTCTTCATGCATGGCATTGATCCAACTAGAATCAGAAAGTGCATGACTAACATCTAAGGGCTCGAAAGAAGCAACAAAAGCAGCATTAGTAAAATGAGCGTGAGAACGTGTTACCCTTTGATCAAGCTCACCAATGATCTGCTCGGGAGGGTGCATCCTTTGAACATGATGTGGAGCCTCGCGGCGGGATGCAGTCTCCCCCTCAACTTGTGCGTTGGAGTGGTCCAAGATGACCGATGTTGAGGTAGTCGCTTCGGGACCTCGTGCCGAAGTAGTAGAAGCGGGGTCAGCTTCGGGGGTTGACGTCGAGGGTAGTAGGGGTTCATCCTCGAATTCTCCGGGATCTTCGTCTTCGAATAAGGTCTGTTCCATGTCGTGTTCATTTGCCTGTTCAAAAGCAGAACTAACAGAGGGGGTTGATTCATCAAAAGTCACATCACATGACTCGATGACAGTGTTAGTTTCCAAGTTATAAACACGATAAGAATGACCATGAGTAGTATAACCCAAAAAGATCCCGTCAGAAGATCGCGACTCAAATTTATCCAAGTTACCACGTTTTAGGATAAAGCAGCGACAGCCAAAAACTCGAAGATGAGTAACCTTGGGCTGTCTCCCAAAACGCAGCTCATAAGATGTCAAATTTAAAATTGAGCGCAAGAAAATTCGGTTTGAGATGTAACATGCAGTGTTCATGGCCTCAGCCCAGAATTTTCTAGGAGTCCTATGCTCATCAAGCATCGTCCTAGCCATCTCAACCAAAGTGCGGTTTTTCCTCTCAACAACACCGTTCTGTTGAGGAACCCGCGGAGCAGAGAATTGATGTTCTATGCCATGCTCCATGCAAAAGTCAACAAAGAGACAATTTTTGAACTCGGTGCCATTATCGCTTCGAATGAATTTTAATGCACCAGGGAGTTCAGTGAAAAGTCTCAAAGCCAAGCTCCGAAAGTGTGAAAACACTTCATCCTTGCTGGCAAGAAAGAAGACCCAAGAGTAGCGAGAGAAATCGTCGACAATAACAAGTACATACCACTTGCCGCCTAAAGAACTAACCCGAGAAGGACCTACAGTGTCCATATGGAGAAGTTCTCCGGGTTGTTCAGTCATCACTGTGGTGACTGGCGAATGCGAAGCGGCAATCATTTTACCATGTCGACAAGGAGCGCAAACTAAATTCTTCTCAAACTTGAGCTTGGGCAATCCTCGGATCAAACCTAGGGCGCTCAGACGAGCGAGCAACTCAAAGCTCATATGCCCTAGTCTCCTATGCCACTTCCAAAGCTCAGAAGTTGAATGTGCAACAAGACAATGAGAAGAACCAGACGACTCTGAAAAATCAGCTCCAAAAACTCTCCCAACCCTAAAGATCTTACACACCACAACGCCATCAGAATTGAGCACTTGCGAAGTATCGCGATGAAATCGCACTTCGAAGCCCTCATCAAGCAACTGAGATACAGACAGCAAATTGTATCCCAGGTTCTCAACCAAAGCAACATCTTTGAGAGTGAAGTTCGAATTAATTCTTACCACACCTTTACCTTTCACTCTACTCCTTCGATTGTTTCCGAAGGTGATATGTTCCCTTTGCTTGGTTGTTGTGAGGCTGGAGAACCAGTTTGCATCTCCGGTCATGTGGCGCGAACAACCGGAGTCCATGATCCACGTGCCCTCCAAGCCTCGACCTGTCGCCTACACATGATAAGAACGCCTCGATCGCTCAGTGCTGGGGTGAGTAAAATAATGACGAGGCATCCAGCACTGAGTGACACGAGTAGTAGGCACAGTAAAAGTAGACGGTCTACGCACATAATAATCAGAATGATGCAAAGTGCGAGGTCTACCTACATGCTGTGAAAGAACAACATGTCGAGGTCTCCTACTCTGACGAGGTACAAATCTGCTAACCCGAGGTCTACCACCATATGGAACATGGTGAACACCTCGAGGAGCAAAACCTCTCCGAGAAGCACGAGGAGCCTCAAAAACAGGACGAGAGTAATACTCAGACTCATGCATACCTAAAGATGGGTAATGCATGTCCTGATAGCTCATCGCCTGAGCACGTCGCTCATCCTTGATGCGACGAAAGCAAAACCCAACCAAATGACCCGCCCGCTGACAGTAAGAACAGTGAAACACTCTCCTGGGGGCACTCTCATGGGTCATAGGAGCAACTCTCACAGGCTCCTTGGGTTTCTTCTGAGTGGTTTTCTTTGGAGGATTTTTCTTGGCAGGAGGAGTGGTTTTCTTTGGTGGATGGGTAGGCTTTTTGGCTGGAGGGGTGTCCAACAGAGCTCTCTCTTTCTCTAGGGTGGTGGGAGAGGTGAAAACAGTTTTGGTCTTACTGTCTGAAGCTATCCTCTCAAAACCCAAACCTAGAGCTACCCCGGCTCTGTCAGCACACAACTTGGTCTTGGCCAAGAGCAAATCCATCCTACCCTTCCCCTCAGTGCATTTGTTCACCACAGAAAGAAGGTATTCATTTTCAGACATGAGATTTTCAGCTCGCTCTCTGACAGTGCCTAGCTGGTCCTTAAGGGTAATGCAAGTATCACAAACAGGTTGCACATCCTTAGAACTACCGGCCCTCTCCAATCTAGCCTCTAGATCATGAACATGCTTATCACGTAAATTAATGCTATCGCGCAATAAAGAGCAGTTCATACAATCAATAATTTCATGAGGTCTAGAATCCACCTCCAAAAGCTGCTTCTGTGCAGTCTCAAGCTCAGAAAGAGTTTGAGCATGAACAGAACGCAACTGAGCAAGCTCACTCATGACAACAGAACATGATTCACATTCAGCATCATCAAACTTAGACTTAAGCATGGCATATTCAGTAGACATATTTTCTAGCCTAAGTCTAAGGTCTTTTCTTTCTCTAGCGGCTTGCACAAGTAATCTATCCTGACCTAGCACTACTTCATTCAGCTCATCTAATTTAATTAGTAGCTGGTCAGATGATAGGTTTACCTCAGATGAGTCAAGCTCATCGCCGCTGTGATCGCTGTCGGCCATGAAGCAAAGGCCGGTGAAATCACGTCCCTTCTTATCCTTCTTGTCCTCCTTTCTTGGGGACTCCTCCTCCTCAGAGCTCGACTCCTCAGTTGAGGATGTGTCGATGTCGCTGAGAGCAGCAACAAAAGCTCTGGAAGCGGCCTTGGCTACTTTCTTAGCCATCTTGCCGCGCTTGCCCTTCACAAAAGGCTTCCTCTCCTTTTTGTGGAATTTGAGGCGGTCACTCTCTTCTCTCTTCTTGACCTTGGGGCAATTGGCCTTGATGTGAGAGGTGTCGCCACATTCATAGCAGCCACTAAAACCACTTCTCCGCTGATCCCGTCTCTCATGATGAAAGCGGGTGAACCTCCGGGCAATGAGAGCAAGCTCGTCATCAGCTAGAGTATCCACCTGCTCCTTTGTGACGGAGACCAGGGAGGACAAAGCAAAACCATCTGCAAGAACACAAGTGCCTGATGTGCTTGGTTCTGCAGTGGTGCCACGGCTAGTGCTAGAAACCAATGCCAATGGCTGTGGCAAAGAGCTTCTGTGCACTGCAAGAGATGCCTTAGCAATCTCTGTGGACTTCAGCTTGCTAAAGAGTTCATCACAGGTTAGAGTGTCATAGCCTGTGGACTCCTCAATGCTGGATATCTTCACTTCCCATATGCTACGATCAAGAGCATAGAGAAGCTTGATAGCCCTATCATGATCACTGTAAGCAAGCGTCCCGTTGGATCGCAAGTTACTCACTATAGCATCAAAGCGAGAAAACATGGCATCTATAGATTCACCAGGTGCCTGCACAAACAGCTGATACTGTTGGTTGTAGGTGCTTTGGCGCCTGGCCTTAATCTGAGTAGAGCCCTCATGATAAATAGTGAGCGTTGTCCAAATTTCCCTAGCAGTCCTAAGGTGCTGCACCCTATCAAACTCACTCCGACTCAAACCAATGAACAGTATGTTCCTTGCCTTCGAGTTGGCAATATACTGATCTTTCTCAGTTTGAGTGGTGCGGGTATCAGGGATGGAGTATTGTGAGTCCACAATCTCCCAAATTGCATTTCCTTGGCTTAACAAATAAGCCTCCATGCGCACCTTCCAGTATGCAAAATCTGTCCCATCGAACAGAGGAATTTTACTGCCTCTATCCATGTCGCCAACAGATCACAAAACCGGTTAAGGTCAACTGGTGATCTTAACCCGCTCTGATACCAATTGTTGGACCGGAAACGGCGACCAGAGGGGGGGTGAATGGGAGCTTTTAAAATTTCGGGCTAAAAACTTAGCCTTCGGTTCTGTTCTGTCTTCTGCGGAACAGGCTTCGAACACAGCCTTCGAAGGTCTGGTTCGGAGGTACTTCGACACCTTCGAACACAGGCTTCGGAGTGGCAAAAGTTCGAAGCCAAGAAGACTTCGCTCCACTTACAACCCTCGAAAATCTACTCTGCTAAGTCAGTGCAGGCTCTGCACACAGGGTGCTTTGAGCAGACTTCGCACTTCACCCTTCGCAGGAGTGGACAGCCCTCTGAGGACTTCGACCAAGTACTTGGCGACAGCAACAGGTGCTGGGCTTCGTACCCGAAGGTCTACACGCACACGCAAATGGACTAAGCTAAGGGCTTCGACACAAGAAGCACTACGGGAACAGAACAGGGCTTCGCTAGTAAGCAGCGAGGTCTTGCCTCGTGTTACACAGAGCGACAGCACACTGACAAAACACACCTCGCACGAAAAACAACCTTCGCCACAACAGGCTTCGGTGCACTAAACTAGCGAAGTATGTAGATCGAGCTCAAGCAAAAAGCACAAGACAGACAGGGCTTCGCCGCTTGAACAAGGAACACTGAAAATGAACTCAGGATGTATTCAATCGAAGTGTGGCTACAGGAGCTCAACAGTAAATGCTCAAAGTGTTAAATGTTACCTACCGAGCCCCCATATTTATAGCCCATGGATTCATCCTAAGGAAGTGACTACTTTACCCCTAGGGTTTACAACAGATTTGTCTCTACAGAACTAAGGGGTACAAAAGGTAGTCCACCTTTATTTTGGAGGCTTCTCTGTCAGCTGCAGAGGGGACAGTGTCAGCCTTTTTCAGAACAGACAGTGTCAGCCTTTACAGAGTTGACTTCTGGAACCTCCCTTCGCACGCGAGGGGTGCGGAAGCTTCGGCGAGAGGCCTGCAGCCTGTTGGCCTTCGCTCCGCCGAAGATGACCTTCGATACAGTGACGGTTTTGAGCCGAAGCCGTCAAAGCCCTTGGGCCTTCGCACCACCACCTCCGGAGTGGATCACCACGGCTTCGCAGCTACTCCGAGCTCGAACACCGTCCGTCCGTGTACCGAAGCCATGCATGGCCGAAGCACCTCAAGTCATCCTCACTCCGGAGCTAGCCTCGCTCCGAAGTCCTTCACACTCCGAAGCCCCACCTTCGGAGTACCACCCTTCGAAGTCCCTCCTTCGTCCAAGGCCTCCGCATGAAGCATTCCATGAGCACTTCGTCGCAGTGTCTCACTCCGAGCACACTCCTCGACGAGCCTCACCCGGACCATGCCTTCGATGCGCCTCGACTTCTGAGACCTTCGTCGGGCCACCTTCGAGTGTCTCCCTCCGGAGCACACTTCGAACACCTTGCCTCCGCAGAGGACTTGGTCCACCAACTCCGAAGTCACTCCATTCGGAGTACCTTCGAAGTGCCTCACCTCCGAGGACTTTGTCTCGGAGTACCTTCAGCCGGAGCCACGCTCCGCACTCTCTGCCTTCACCTGGCACGCCTCGACCCGAGGACCGACCCGGACCACCTTCGCAGCCACCGTGACGGAGCTCCCCGCTCCCTTGGCATCAAACCACCCGCTTGACCCAAGTTCACCTGGCTCGAACCCTGTCCGTCGCCTCCGAAGTCCCTGCGCACCACCGACAAGCAGACAAGTGTATCCAGTACTCCGGAGACCTCTCCGGGTTAGCAACCTCCGGCACACACTCCGGTGTACCGCCCAAAGTACCGAAGCCATCGGTACGAACCCAGTCATCGCGTACTGTCGGACCCCTCCGACAGGTACACTCCGCTGCACAGCTGCAGCAAGCAAACACCGAACACACTCCGGTGACACACCTCCGAACACCCTTCGGAGGTATCACCTCCGAAGCCCCTCCGGAGGTACCCTTCGAACAGAGGGTAAAATCCAGTCAATCACTCATCACAAACACCGAAACCACCCTTGGTTTCTCAAAAACTAGTATTTATCTTGAAGAAATTGGCTAAAAACAGTAAGTCAGTTTACCTTGTAATAATAAAATTAAAACAAAGTTAGCTAGTTAGAGAAGATAAATAACATTTTGTATAGGGGAGAGGAGGAGGAGGACGACCTTAGGAGGAGGACGAGGAGGATGAAACCAAGGTGGTGGTGAGTAGGACGTCCACACACGCTGATGGTACAGGTGCCACGGCCGATAGTGCATGTGGTCAGGATCAACGATGGAGTGGCGAGGAGCACGACGAAGGCAACTGTAGTGGCGGGAGTTAGGGTTAGGGTTGTGCGAAATAAAAACGTGACGATTCACTTCAGTGGCCTATCTATTTATAAGTGGGAGGAGTTATCAGTGACGAGTGGTAGTTACCACCCGTCGCTGATGATGTAGGGGACTTTAGTGATGGGTAACAATATTCACCCATCACTAAACGATCCTTTAGTTACGGTTGATTATTATTACCTGTCACTAATGTTATGGACATTTTGAAAAAACAATAATTTTTAGGCTGCAACCTGAATCAAAGTTAGGATTTGGTAGCCAATATATCCAACATTACAAAATACATCACAGACAATTTATCATGGAAGATAGATAATTTATCACAAAAAATTTATAACCTAATATTATATCATACCCCAATTTTACATCACATACATTACAACCTCAATTGCATCATTATTGATGTTGAAATGGAAAGCGCACACTGTGTTAATTTCTAACGAGTGGTCAAGAAGAAATTAGCTAAAACATGTAGTAAAATAGCACCGTCCATCCGTTGCTTTATGCACCATAATTGGGACTGTCTCAGACCCTACTGATGCCACCTGAATCTCGGTGGTCTGGTGGTGTAGGTGAGATGTGATATACTTTTCACAATACTATCATGAAAAGTACTATAAAATAAAATTTAAACAAAGCTATTAGAGAAAGCTATCTTTATAGATGATCTAGTTAACCAACTATATGCGCATATAACTTACCACCGACTTCTTATTGATGATCGCGTTATTTATTGTGTAGACATATAACCGACTCTCAAAGGGTAAAACTGCTGAGATATCTTGTAGGAGAGCCTTCCTTGCTGAAGTTACATTTGTTGGATTACCAAAATAACAGATGTGCTACAACTGATCCTATTGACACCAAGATTTGGTAAAACCCATGGCCCACCAAGGATGCCGTACGGTCAATGAAAGTCAAGAAGAGTCCGGTCAAAGATAGTCAAAGAATCATGTCTGTTACAATATGACCAGATAGGAAGGAGCCGATGATGAGAAGATGAAGATTATCTAGAATCGGTTAAGATAGAATATTTGGACGACAAGTCTTCGGACTATAAATATGTACCACTTAGTTAGATTAGAAACACACATCTCTGTCAAACAACTACTCGACGCATCACCACCCTTGGAGCTGGGCTGCATTGTTCCGATCTTCAGCAAAGAGGTGAGTCTCACCACCCTCGACGACCATATCGACTAGGTCAGTATCCTCACATCTACATCAGTTGTTCAGATTTATCTTTTCCTGTTTCCTTATCAGTTGTAGGGTCAAACTGATTGGCACGTCTTGAACCCCTTTTTTGTAAGAACATAAGACCTGCACTGGAGTTAAGCAGATCTCTCAGGCCACGCGTGTATCAAAGGGTTACCAAAAAACGCACCAACAGGTCCATTTGGTCGGTGTCGGCCTCCCTGGCTTTCTGCATCCCCTTCTCGCCAGCAACATTGCTTGAACCCTCTCCTGACATTATAAGAAATTATGATAAGAACATAAACAAAATATGCATGTGTAGTAAGTAATGTCAGTTCTCTTTGTATACCACTATCGTTGTTGTCCTCCACTTTAATGGTTGTTAGGGTCTTCTTATCACCAAAATTAGTGTAAAATTTTTTCCATAACTGTCAACGGGTCCTGTCCTATTGTTATTACCAAATAGTCCCCTTGTGTTAAGTCACCTCTTCTACTAAATTCATGCCACCCTTTGTGGAAGCATATCCTACCACCGCCCGCACAACTCACAACCTCAACCTCAATGGTGCACTCATCTCTTGTTATTATTTGGATGGTATCACCAACACGAATGTTATTGATATTATAAAATCTTTTTGATAAATACTACAACAGTAAGGTAATGTCGCATCAGTTTGTTAACACATTAAACAATACATGCAATGTACAATTTATAAACCTGATGACACCCATCGTTAACTAGATGATTGATCTTTATTAAGCAACTATAAAGAACATATGTTAGTACATGTAGATTGCTTGGAATACTTGTCATACCGTTAATTAAAAAATTCAATAAAAAATTTTGGATAAATGATTTTATAAACTGAAATTTAATAGTAAGCATGAACAAACTTATGAGAAACAGAATGTAACCGAGGTGCGGAGGGCACGGGCTACAGAGCGGCGAGGAGCACGACGAAGACAACTACGGCGACGGAAGTATAGAGATAGGGTTGCGTGAAATGAAAGTGTGATGATTCAATTCGGTGCCCTGCATATTTATTGGTGGGAGTCATCAGTGACGGGTGATTAACTAATCTACATCTTACTGATGCTTTTTACTGACGGGTGAAAATATAACCCGTCACTATATGAGAGATCTTTAGTGATGGATCATACTATGATCCGTCATTAATGGAGGTGTCCCTTCTTTAGTGACGAGTCCAATTACAACATATCACTAATAATACAACATTACTGATGCGTGTGAAACAACTCATCACTAAAAGTATATTACCGATGCGTGTTTTTTACCTACCACTAAAATTGCGTCACTAAATACCGTTTTTACGTTTTTATGATAACGAAGGGTGTGTGGTATGCTGCTAGCACCAGGGGGAACAACGGTCATCGACACCGAACGAGGCGAGAAGAGTAGGAGAAGGCATGCGCAGGTTCTTGGAGCAGAGATGACAATTCGGGTTATAATGATAATGGTTTTCACTGCATTTGTTCTGTAATTATTTTTCCTTGGGCCTGGTAACAATTCTCGTGATCCGATTACAGTCCAATCTAAATAAATATGTGTAACATTTTTTGTTAACACTGTAATCTGATATGAACTAAAATTGGTACAACCAAACATATTCCTAGTATCGTTTATGTCCTCGACTAGGTATTTTGAAAAAATATTATTGGTCAAAGGTACCTACCACAAAATTAAGACTAACAGTAAAAATACTTCCTCTAAAAAATAAAACTTGTAAGTTTCTAAAAATATTGTTTGCGTTACCATTTTTACTCCCGACTTATATTTGGAATTAGAAAGAAATCTCTGTGTAGAGAAAGTACCAGCTACATATTTATTGTACTAAAATTTATTGTTTTATTGAAGTGTACCATGATACGTACAACAATGTCATCTCTCGGCATTAAGTTATTTATAGTGGTGGGTTTCATAACACTGTTTTCTAGAATGCCACGCATCAACTTTACAACTGAATGAAATACCCTCTCAGTGGATAGTTTAATTTTACTATTTCCTAGGCTAACCAGTGTAATTAAATGCAACTAGCTCTCATGAAATACACTTCCTCTGATGAAACGATTTGGTTCTCAATGGTTGTTTCATTTTGTTTCATTCGTCTTAGAAACGGATTAGCACTGTATTATGGTGATAACACTGCTTCCTTCTCTTTCCTCATTAATTAAATGTAGTATGGTAATTAATAACATGAAACACCCTATGAAACCATAGCCTTAGCAGGTCATACGACCACAAACTTCACCTCTGAGAGTTTCATAAATTAAACCAAATATTCCAGTATTCTTTTTGATAGGTTCGGTTTAATGTGTTCTTGCAACATAGGCTAAGTTGTTTGATACCGATCAAGTCAATGTTTTGTTTCTCAGCTATCGTGATTGTGAATAGCTACGCGCGGAGTCTATGTGATTTCTCTTCTCTTTTACCATGTTTAGAGTTTGGCGGTGCTCCTAAATGCCATGACCTACAAGAATCTGCCATTACAAGGTACTTATGTGTGTGGCTGAGTAGTTGGGAACGGCACTCGGCCACCTCACATTAGAATAACAGATGAAAACGGTTGATAATTTCACCCGAATAGTTAAAAATGGATTCAGATTTTTTTCGGGTGGAAACGGATATGCCATCACTAGTATTCGATGGATACAAATATGGATTCGAATAATCTAGATAACTCTTATTTGGATTATCCGAAATAAAAAACCCATTATACCAAATTATTTATAACCGTTCGATTATGCTTTAAGATGTGTGCTCTATCTTTTGTCTCTTAACTGACGCCTTCTCCTCCACTCCTCTTAGTCACCTCTAGGGTCTGTCATTGGAGCACCGCCCCAACCACCAACTTAGCCACCACATTGGTATGGACCTAGCACTGTCACAAAAATAGTTTTTAATGATAAAGTTTTACTGACAAATGATTGGTGCGCATCACTAATACATTTTTAGTGATAGATCATTTTGAACATACGAGTGATATTTCCTTATTAGTAACGCGTTAGGGCAAAGCCATGGCCACCGCCTTCGGCCACTGCACTAGCCGTGCCCTAATGTGTCACGCCCTAGTGTCACCACCCCCACGTCGTGCCTCACTGGTAGCGTGCACGGAAGGAAGAGTAGAGAGAAAAGAGAAGAGAAAACCAGCCCGCCCCGATGCCCCAAGATACACCTGCCTAGCCTCAACCATTGCCGCACCGGTGTCGCCCTGTGCCCCCGTCCCCAGATAGAGTCATGTTGCTAGCGCCATGCACGAAGGGAAGAGAATAGAGAAGAATAGAAGAAAGAAAAAGAAGAGAAATTTTATGTAAACTTCAAAATTTTAGAAACAAGAGGATTTTTAGGGTTAAAAGTTTAGCATTTTCTCTAAGATTTTAAAACGATTCTGAATTAAGAAAATTCTAAAATTGGAGAAGATTTATTGCATACACAAACAATTCTTTCCAATAAATATTTGTAACCTTATTCGTATCCGATTCGTATTCATATTTGATAGTATTTGTTTTCATGTCTATATCTAGAGTATTTGTTTTCGAAACCGAATCAAAAAAATATAAAATGAATATGATTGTTGGTGTCTTTTTTGGTCACACACATGGCCTGAAAGGTCTACTTAACTCCAGTGTAGGTCTTACAATCTTAGAGAAAAAAGGGTTCTGAGTATGCCAATCAGTTTGACCCTGCAATTGATAAGGAATCAGAGAAAAATGACGTTTGTAGCAAAACCGGTCGGCTACCGAGCCGATGACTGTGGAGAGAATAAAATAATCATGACTAAATGTGCTGATTGACCGTAGGGATGATGACCATGGCAATGTTGTCGGGCTGAGCACACCATCGCCCGATAGGAAAAAGTCCTTGTGCACAAAGGCCGATGCGTACCTCCCAAACACAAGTAGAGTATGACGTGGAATCAAAGATAACCTATCAGCTTGTGCTCTGACGGAAACTAAACTTAGCATACCACACAATGTATCCATGTCATCAAAGCATTGTAACTGCAAGATCAGACCTAACCAAGACAATTGTTAATCACGAGAAATCAATAACACTTCAACACATCAGACATATTTTATTCAGATGAATGGTATACAACATGAACCAGATACAATAGAATGAGATGTCAGACCTAACTGATGAATCCTCGGACTACAACACCTAACTCACATCAATATAAGAGATCAAAGTTATGTAGCCTTAGACCTAGCAAATACACTAAGATAAACCGGCGATCGCACTGACCGGGTCGATGCCTCAAGTGATCGATACGATGCAGCCTTGAAGAACATAGACTTGGCCGATATGACTGTCAGGGTGGCGTGACTCACCTCTTCATCGGAGATTAGAACAATGCAACCCGGTTCTGAGTGTCAAGCCCCGCCGTGATAAACCTTGTGAACCCAAGGGTAACGATGCGTCGAAAGAGTAGTTTTGTTGTGGTTGATTGTGTGTCTCTGTCCTAAACCTAGCTAATTAGATACATATTTATAATCCGAACACTTGTCGTCCAAGTAAAATCCATTATAACTGATTCTAATTATCTTTATCTTCTCTTCATCTCCATCGACTTCTTCTTATCCGGTTATTTATAACAGAAACGGGCAGGCTTGTTGACCGTGCGACTTTACTGAATCTTGGCTGGCAACAATGATCTCAGTGGCATTCATTCCTATTTCATCCATTTTCAACTCTACACAAAAAGTGTAGTTTAATTGCTTCAACTAAGCTAGTGGTGAATTGATATTTGTCGAATGAATGATGAACCAATAATGCGATTGGTCGATAACCAATTATGCTAGCAAGACGAGACGCTACGTACAAGCTAGCTAGCTGGAGTAGCTAGCTTTGCTTGTGTTGTACTGTTGTGTGCCGTCTCTTTTGTTCGAACCCCAGAAGCAATTAGCGCTAGTTAATCAACCTTTTTGGTGTTAGATTTTGCTGAAACTTAAATCCATGCATCATAAAAACCCAAGATCTAATTTTCAGCATACGATTAATTAACGTAAAGTATAGTGGAAAACGGGTAACTTACCAGCGTTACAAGCCATCTTTATCTCTGAATTGTATTATTAGATTGTCAATAGTGTCGGTAGCAAGGATTTGGTCTTCTACTTCCTGACAGCTTCTTAGTAATCGATATTTTAGGTGGCTAATAGATGCAAAAACTATCGACTCCTGATGAGTTAGCCGATATTTGGTTGCCTATACGAGACTCAGTCAAGCTCATGTGATACAAGATTCGTTTGTTTAGTTGCCTGCACGAGTGTCTAAGCATAGCTCTCCGGATGCAAAATGTGCACCTTAGCCTAGTTCCACAGAAACGAGAATGAAATCCGTTTTTGGCTGGCCTGACTCATTTGGTGAAGTAACTAATGATGTATTAGTACATGATTAGTAATATTAAATGATAGTGATATATTTTAAATAATATTAAGCACTATAAGATGGATTAACAATTATAACAAAATAGTTGTACGTAATAAATACTATGTTAATTAATTTTTATTTCACGCGATGTATTTTAAAAAATGGCAATAATGTATTTTAAAAATATTAAAGAATTGATAATTATAAAAAATAGTTACACTTAATAAATATCACGTTGATTCGTTTTTTTATTTTTATCTCATGCAATATATCCACATGCGAGCAACCAAACACCATCCCACTTTAACCAAATTAAACAGGTGTAGATAATCAAACAAACACACATCGCATACATCGAGTCTCTCTTAATTGAACATGACTCACTTTACGAGCCAGACCGGCCAAATTTAAGCTACCACCCCCTAAGACTCGTATATACAGACAGACTGCGGAGGGACGATGAAATCCAAATATAATGACATAATCAATGTTTTCCGATTACAATGTAAACTTTTTTTTAATCTCTAATAGATTAATTGTTATATGTGGGGATCATAAAAATATCCAACATTTGGTAGCTCGCTCCTCCGGCTGATTCTCTCACGTTGACAATGATTATCCCCTTGATGATGTCTACTAATTTCATGCTAATGACAGTGCCCCACAAGCATGAAAAAGTACGGTAGGAGAAGCAGGGAAGCAGCAGCTTGTTCGGTTGTTCTGTTCAAACTTGACCGTCTGATCTGACAAAAAGGAAAAGTGAAAGCCAAGTCAAGCTTGCAGTTCGTCGTTGGATTCAATCATCACTCCTCACGTCTTTTCCTTGTGCAGAGTCGATGGCATCACTTTTTCCCGCCGGACTAATCCAATCCGAAGGCAACTGCAGTCCATGCTGGTTGCGTTGATTGATGTGAATGTGTCTCAATGTGTATGATCTTTATGCTAATGATGCAATTTCAGCTGCTTCATTCTTAGCAAAATATAACAATCTAACGTTGAACGATATTTCATAATACAATAAATTTGGACAGCCTATTTTTTACTGTGAATTGCTACATTACGGCTTGTTTGGTTCCTTTAGGACTAAAGGAAACTTTAGTCTCTATTTGTTTACTTGACTAAAAAAGTTATTAAATGAGTTGAATAAAAACCAAATTGTCTCTAATAAATGATTGCAAATAATTTTTGTCTCATCCCGAGAAGCATTAATGCGGGGTATTCCTTGTCATTAGGCTATTCATAATAAGAGTTTCATAGGGGGTTTCATGGTATTAATTACCATGACATATTAGATTTTTTGCTGACATAACATTTAATTAATGCGGGAAAAGAAGAAAGTAGTGTCATCACCATGACATGGCGCTAACCCGTTTTCAAGACGGATGAAATGAAATGAAACGTCCACTGTGAGCCAAATTGTTTCATCAGGGAGAGGGTATTTCATGAGATAGTTGTATTTAATTACACTGGTTAGTCTAGGAAATAGTGAAATGAAATTCTCCACTGAGAGATGGTATTTCATTCAGTTGCAAAGTTGATGTGGTCTTCTAGAAAATAGTGTTATGAAATCCACCACTGTAAATAGCCTTAGTACTCTTTAGTCCCTTTTAGCAACCTCATGGTGACTAAAGGCTAAAGTTTAGAGACTAAAGTTTAGTCCATTTTAATCACCATGTTTAGTATTTTAGGGACTAAAAGCTAAAGTTTAGCAAGGATGAACCAAATAGACCTAGGAGTTCTAGCATTGTTCAGTTGAGTTCTTTTTGTCTGCAGAGACGGAATGTAGGGTTGAGTCCGTTGGGTTCGGTTGCAGAACCAGACAGAAAGGGGATAAGTGAAAAAGCATGTCGTCGTCACATGGTTATAACGGAAACAAATTTGTTAATGCGATGCAAGTGTTCAACCACCAGAGTACAGCGCCGTTCAGAGGTTGCACTGTAGGACTACGTACTGCAATTTGCAACCACCTGGAATCTCGAATGGTGAAGCGATCATCGGATCAGAACGGCTCATGACGAAAACAATTTTTATAATTTGATTTTCTAAACTTATTTTACAAATAAATCACTGAAAGACTTATTTCAAAAGTAGATCGAAAGCTCAGTGTTAGAGACCATTACATTGATAATTAATAGTTTAGTATCAGTGTCCCTGACGTTAACCTCAAGGAGCTCAATGACAATACTGCTGGCGCTGAGGCCCAGAGTGCTCAAGATTTTTATTTGTAATTTTGAAAAACAAAAAAACAAAACCAGTGTAGTATAGCGGTATTCTCACGTGCTACCAACCCTAATCATTAGGACTTGATCTTTGCAAGAGTGTTTTTCAAACCTTTTATTTTTGGGTGCTTTAGTGCACTAAAAGAATTTCTATCCTTCATGACTGATCCCATATACATATTATAATAAAGCTCCGTTAGCCAGCTCAACAGAGAGATTAGTGTCAACGACTAAGTTGTTAATACTCGGTGTCAATAGTTTTGGCGCTAAGTTTCGGTTCTACTTGAAATAAGATTTTTTAGTAATTTATTTATGAAATAAGTTTTAAAAAATACAAAATATAAAATTTGTTGTCAAGGCGACGCAAAGACGGGAGCTTTGCTTGGTTGCGGCGTTGCCACCGCCAGGGGAGGGTGTCACGCATCGGTTCACATGAAAATCGCCTGCACGCTTCGGCGCCCGTGGCGTCGTTGGCGCTGTCACGCCACGAGGCCCGCGGCGGCTGCGACGCAGGCGAACCAACCAAAAAAACACAGTATAGCCATCACGCGGCGCGCGAGCGTTTTTAGGCCGACACGGCCACCGCCACCGCCACCGCCACGCTGCTTCGCCGTTGGCTTACCCGTCACCGGCTCACCACTCCGGCACTCCCCTCAAATCCAAGCAAAAACCACACCGCCACCTCCACGCCTCCCGCGGCGGGCACCAACCCCAGGAAGAAAGAAGTAGAGCCCCCTCCTTGGCTCGTTCCCTCCCTCGCGCACGTTTCCCCAGGCACGCGCCGCAGTAGGCAGCCACCTTCACATCCCTTCCCTTCCTTTTCCTCTCCGCCGCGGCTCAGATCCAGGAGTGACCGCAAGCCGGCGGTCCACGCGTCCTCTCTGCTGTTTCCAGCTCCGCCATGCCGCACTGCGTGGTGGCGGTGCTGGTGCTCTTGCTGGTGTGCGCTGGGGTGGCGGCGAGTGTGCCGGTCGCGGACAAGGCGGCGCTGCTCGACTTCCTCGCCGGGGTGGGGGGAGGCGGACGGGCGCGCATCAACTGGGCATCGTCGCCGCGCGTCTGTGGCAACTGGACGGGGGTTACCTGCAGCGCCGACGGCTCAAGGGTCGTCGAGCTGCATCTCCCGGGGCTTGGCCTCTTGGGGCCCCTACCACCGGGCACGCTCGGCCGCCTCACCGCGCTGCAGGTGCTCAGCCTACGGGCTAACAATCTCTCGGGACCATTCCCTGAGGAGCTTCTCGCGCTCGCCGCGCTCACAGGCCTGCACCTCCAGCTCAACGCCTTCTACGGCGCCGTGCCCGCTGAGCTCGCGCGCCTCCAGAGCCTGCAGGTGCTCGACCTCTCGTTTAACCGGTTCAATGGCACGCTGCCCGGCGCCCTGTCTAACCTTACCCAGCTCGTCGCGCTCAATCTGTCCAACAACTCGCTGTCTGGCCGCGTCCCGGACCTCGGACTCCCGGTGCTCCAGTTCTTGAACCTGTCCAACAACCATCTCGACGGTCCCGTGCCCAAGTCCTTGCTGAGGTTCCCGGATGCCGCGTTCGCCGGGAACACTATGGCGCGGTCGGCGCCGGCGTCACCGGTGGTTCCTTCGTCCTCTCGGTCTTTGCCTGTGACCGGAGCGCCAGCGAAGAGGCGGGTGCGGTTCAGCGAGGCGGCCATTCTTGCCATTGTCGTCGGCGGGTGTGTCGCGGTGTCCACGGTCATCGCCGTTTTCCTGATTACGTTCTGCAACAGGAGCGGCAGTGAGGAGGTGAGCCGGGTGATGTCCAGCAAAAGCGGGGACAAGAAGGGGAGGGAGTCACCGGAGTCCAAGGCGGTGACAGGCAAGGCCGGGGACGGCAACCGGATGGTGTTCTTCGAGGGCCCGGCATTGGCATTTGATTTGGAGGACCTACTCCGAGCCTCCGCCGAGGTTCTTGGGAAGGGGGCGTTCGGCACGGCCTACCGGGCGGTGCTAGAGGATGCTACGACGGTGGTGGTAAAGAGACTGAAGGAGGTGAGCGCCGGGCGCCGTGACTTCGAGCAGCAAATGGAGCTGGTTGGGCGGATTCGGCATGGCAATGTGGCGGAACTCCGGGCATACTACTACTCCAAGGACGAGAAGCTGCTTGTCTATGATTTCTATAGCACGGGAAGTGTATCCAACATGCTTCATGGTATGGTTCTTTCTCTTGTTCTTGGTGTCACTTTCGAACCCGGTCCACTTGCCATAACAATTATTGGTGGGTCTCTCATCATATCAATGCTAACATGTTTTTTTGCAATTGTGTTTGATAGATGTCATTCTCGGTTAGTAAGTCTAGTTGTTGAACAGTGATGATAGCGAGAAGTGAGATATTCAAAAATGTGTTTTTCTAGGATTTAAGAGATGCTATGATAAGTTTCAAAAAATAAGGAGCTTTCACAATTGAGTAGGGTAATTTTAATGAGAATATGTTGTGGTGACATAGAGATATGAGATTGCTTGTCATTTTGGAAAGGGGTTGGGAGTTTGATAAGTTAGCTATACTTGTTTATGGCCACAAAATTTATGTTGACTCAATCAGATTGTATGGCAGGGTTGACAATTTGGATGTGCTTCATAATAGAACGAATGAAGTACACAAGGTGTACAAAATGCACAATATGTCATTGTTCTTGCCCTGGTTAGAGGCTATTGTCTAGGCACGGTGCGGCATTTAATTTGATTGATTTTTCTACCTTAGCACTTTAGACTTTGACTGGTGGTGGACTGGTGGTATTTGGAAACAACTCCTGTTTGCAGATTGTCAATTTCGTTATCTTTCAATATATTCTTTTTTTGTTCTTTATCTGCTTGTAAAAATATTACTCCATCATTTAGGACCACGTTTGCAAGACAGACAAATTTTAACCTTTTGTTTCAGATGCGAATGCTATCCTCACTTTTGTAGTTTTGTTGAATATGCTACTTGGAATTCTTTACCTTTGGGCCAACTTAGTGTCTGTGATTCACTTGAAGTAGCATACAGTTCTAACCTCTGAAGCACATGTACGGCAGCCATGTGGAATTAGAAGCCTTCTAATTTCTTTTTCCTTATTTTGGATTACTATCCTATCATAATTTTTTCCTTGCTCATTTAGATCTAGCTGATTGGTAGGAGTATAATTTATAGTTGTCCCACACCACTCTTAGCTGTATTGACTTGCAATCTTGTGTGTGGAGCCAGTTCAATTCAAGCTCACATGAAATGCTTGGTGTGGTCAACTAGTCATGACAAGGCCATTATGGTAGTAAGACAGTATATTTCCTTAAATATGGCATCTTGTTGTACCTAAATGACTGAATTCCTAATTCAGACACTGTATATTGTACTTTACTCATTATAAGAGTGGCACACTGAGGTCGCAAGATATGGAACTAGAAATGCCGGTGAACACAGGAAAATGACAAATTGCAAAGTGCTTTGGATAATTAATGAAAATATGTTGTTCAGCATTTTCTCCAGCTACCAGAGCTAATCTTGTCAGCTTCATTTCGTAAAACCTTTGAAACATTTTACATTTATTCACTGTCATAAACAATATCACCATTTCAGTATCAGAATCACGAGCAGAGGCCAGAGGATGAGCAACATGAGATATGTAGCTCTAATTTGCCATGGAATTAGTTAAAGTATTTCTGTGTAGCATTGCTAGAGTTAATATTAGATACTTTCAGTCTAGAAACAATTGGACTATCATCATTTATTTAGGTTCATTAGCCTGATTAGCCAAAAGAATAGATGACATGTGTAACATCAATGAAAACAAAATAATTGTTTGGTGAATTCCCTATACTCCTATAGTAGTGTGGATAGAGATTTTTTCTTCAGCTATGGATCAAGATCACTTCACAAGATAAGCCATTTGCATTAATTATTTCATAAAACTGAATTTGACATACACATCATAACCGTCTATTATCACATGCAGGAAAAAGAGGGGAGGACAGAACACCTTTGAATTGGGAAACTAGGGTAAGGATAGCCCTGGGAGCAGCAAGAGGGATTGCACATATTCACACAGAAAACAATCGGAAATTTGTTCACGGCAACATCAAGGCCTCAAATGTCTTCCTGAACAACCAGCAATATGGCTGCGTCTCTGATCTCGGCTTGGCATCACTGATGAACCCGATCACCGCAAGGTCCCGTTCTCTGGGATACTGTGCACCAGAGGTCACTGACTCGAGGAAAGCATCGCAATGTTCAGATGTCTACAGTTTCGGCGTCTTCATACTTGAGCTCCTCACTGGAAGATCACCTGTTCAGATTACTGGTGGGGGCAATGAGGTGGTTCACCTGGTCCGGTGGGTACAGTCCGTTGTCCGAGAGGAGTGGACTGCTGAGGTTTTGACGTCGAGCTGATGAGGTACCCCAACATCGAAGAGGAGATGGTGGAAATGCTCCAGATCGCCATGGCATGCGTCTCAAGGACCCCTGAACGGCGGCCTAAGATGTCGGAGGTGGTGAGGATGATTGAAGATGTGCGGAGGAGCGACACCGGGACACGGACTTCGACGGAGGCCTCCACTCCGGTGGTGGATGTTCAGAACAGGGCAGAAAGCTCATCTGCCACTCTCTGAAAACCTCATTCATTCTTAGCTCTATCCCCAAGTGCTATGTCGTTTGTCCTGCAAGGTAGGAGCGAATGAATGGAATCTATCTGTTTTGACGGTACTTGCATGATGATTCTTTTGTCGTAAGATTACAAGTTACAAAATTGTAACGCAATTGCCATGTTGGACATAGTTTGCTAAGTGCAGCATTTGCTCACTGCTCATCTTCGCTGAACCCTTCCTCGATAGTACTATTAACTTCTTCGGTTCTGCTTTACAAATAATTAAGGTGCTATGTAAATTTGTATGCAAAGTGCAAAGAAATCCAAGTAAGAAACAAAATAATTTAAGTAAGAAATAAAATAATTTGTATGTGTGATCAATATAAATAAGGTCTCCAAGGAAAGCAGTGCTAATACAAAATGTGACATAAATGACTTGTCATATCACAAAATGAAACACTTGCCATTCGAAAATAATATTTTTGACACAAATGAAAGACTCGGATTTTTATGAGTGAGCATAACGGAAGAATACTTGCCATACAAAATGAAATCACAAAATGAAGCACTTGCCATACGAAAAAGCATAATATATTTAATGCGAACGAAGGGTTAGGATTTTCCAGATGTGTGAACATGACGAATGAAAGATTATAATTTACATATGTCATCTGATGTATTCACTCTTTTGACTCAATAATTATAGAATATTGAAGAAGGTAGAAGAGTATGTTCTCTTCTGCCTTCACTGAACAGGAGCGGTGGCCATCGGGACAGGGATTACTAAACTATAACATAGCAAACATATGTGAATTATCAGCCAAACTCATCGAATAATACCTGCCACTAAGGATTTAGGTTTAATGTGGGAGTTGATGTGCTAATGAGCCATATATAAACATGCTAGATAGATCTTAGGGTATTAGGATAACTATAATTTATCAGATTACTAGCAAAATGCTCATGCTTTACTATGAACAAAAGAAAAATAGTGTAATGTTATCTAAAATAAATCAAATACATTTTTATACGATATATGTTATTCACTTTATTTAATTATATGTGCCAATCCATTTTTATTGGTTTGTTATGTAATGTTAAATAGTATCAAAGAGTAAAAGTAAAAAAACTACAATGTGAATATGTAGGTGGCAGATTCACAACCACTTGTTCTTTTAAAGTAGTATAGATGAAAATGATAATTACCATAAATATACGGTAAACAAAGGGTAATAGGTAGAATAGCAAAGCCTTTTTTTCTTAGATCATCTCCAAAAGATTACCTGACTACTTAAATTTGAATTTATGTCTTGTTGTGAAAAATGAAGCTTCAAGAGTTACTTTAAATGAGTCTCTTTCCTAATCCATTCCAATCACCATTCATCTCTCTCAAATATAGGATTAGTTTGACAAATCTCTATTTCCATTTGTACATATTTTTTCTTGCATGTGCATTGTTTTTCCTCGTATGTGTTGTTATAAGTTGGATGATACCTATATTTGAATGCATTATAGTTTTACACAAAACTATTACATATTATAAACCATATTTGTAGGATTTAAAAAATAAGAATCGAGATTATAGAGAAACGAGTGATTAATTTTTAGGAAGAGATACTCTTACTGAGAAACCAAGGGTTGGTTTTGGTGTTTGTGATGAGTGATTGACAGGCTTTTACCCTCTGGTTCGAAGGGGTACCTCCGAAGGGGGTTCGGAGGTTGGAACTCCGAAGGTGTTCGGAGGTGGTCTCACCGAAGAGTTCGGTGGTTTGGTTGCTGCAGCTGTTGCAGCAGAGTGTGCCTGTCGGGGGGGGTCCGACAGTACACGATGACTGGGTTGTACCGAAGGTCTCGGTACTTTGGGCGGTACACCGGAGTGTGTGCCGAAGGTTGCTAACCCGGAGAGGTCTCCGGAGTACTGGATACACTTGTCTGTTTGTCTGTGGTGCGCAGGGGACCGCGAAGGCAACGGATGGTTCGTAGCAGGTGAACCTGGGTCAAGCGGGAGGCTTGATGCCAGTGGAGCGGGGAGCTCCGTCACGAAGGCTGCGAACGGGTCGAGGTCGGTCCTCGGGTCGAGGTGCACCAGGAGAAGGCAGTAAGTGCGGAGCGTGGCTCCGGGTGAAGGTACTCCGAGACAAAGTCCTCGGAGGCGAGGCACTTCGAAGGGTACTCCGGATGGAGTGACTTCGGAGTATGGTGGTTCAAGTCCTCTGCGGAGGCAAGACGATCGAAGTGTGCTCCGAAGGGAGACATTCGAAGATACCCGATGAAGGTCTCAGAAGTCGAGGCGCATCGAAGGCATGATCCGGGTGAGGCTCGTCGAGGAGTGTGCTCGGGGAGAGACACTACAACGAAGGGCTCATGGAATGCTTCATGCGGGGGCCTTGGACGAAGGAGGGACTTTGAAGGGTGGTACTCCAAAGGAGGGCTTCGGAGTGAAGGCATGCAGCAAGGCTGGCTCCGGAGTGAGGATGACTTGTGGTACTTCGGACATAC
The DNA here is from genome assembly GCA_019279435.1 of Zizania palustris. Taxonomy (NCBI): domain Eukaryota; kingdom Viridiplantae; phylum Streptophyta; class Magnoliopsida; order Poales; family Poaceae; genus Zizania; species Zizania palustris. The sequence continues at coordinate 74,260,437 of JAAALK010000288.1, read as the reverse complement.
ATGGCTTCGGTACACGGACTAACGGAGTTCGAGATGGGAGTAGTTGCGAAGCCATGGTGGTCCACTCTGGAGGTGGTGGTGCGAAGGCCCAAGGGCTTTGACGGCTTCGGCTCAAAACCGTCACTATATCGGAGACTAACTTCGGTGAAGCGAAGGCCATCAGGCTCAAGGCTTCTCACCGAAGCTACCGCACCCCTCGCGTGCGAAGGGGGGCTCCAGAAAGGTCAAAGACTGCAAAGGCTGACATTGTCTGCTCTGCAAAAAGCTGACGTTGTCCCCTCTGCAAAGCTGACAGAGAAGCCTCCAGAATAAAGTTGACTACCTTTTGTACCCTTCTGTTCTGTAGAGACAAAACTGGTGTAAACCCTAGGGGTAAAGTAGTCATTTCACTTAGGGTGAATAGTGGCTATAAATATGGGGGCTGGGTAGGTAACATTTAACACTTTGAGCATTTACTATTGAGCTCCTGTACTAGCCCCACATACGTTGTATTCATCCAGTGAGTTCTTTTACTGTGTTCCTTGTTCAAGCGGCGAAGCCTTGCTTCTGTGTGCTTTTTGCTTGAGCTTGTTTTACATACCTCGCTGCATACTTCGTCCATTTGTGTGTCACCTTGAGTGACTTGTGGCAGTGCATCGAAGCCTGTGTTGGCGAAGTGTGTGTTGTGCGAAGTGTGTTTTTCAGTGCGCGTTCGCTCTGTGTAACAGGAGGCTAGACCTCGCTGCTTACTAGTGAATCCCTGTTCGAGGCTCGTTTTGCTTCCAGTGTCGAAGCCCTTAGCGAAGTCCACATAGTGTGCATTTAGACCTTCGCTGTACGAAGCCCAGCACCAGTTGCTGTCGCTAAGTATTAGGTCGAAGTCCTTAGAGGGCTGTACACTTTTGCGAAGGGTGAAGTGCGAAGCCTGCTCGAAACACCCTGTGTGCGGAGCCTGCACTGACTTAGCAGAGTTGTTTTCGGGGTTGTTGGTGGAGCGAAGTCTGCTTGGCTTCAGACTTTTACTCCTTGCGAAGCCTGTGTTCGGAGCTGTCATATACCTCCGAACCAGACCTTCGAAGGTTGGTGTTCGAAGCCTGTTCCGCAGGGGACAGTATTAAAACCGAAGGCTGTTTTTAGCCTGAAATTTTAAAAGCTCCCATTCACCCCCCTTCTGGTCGCCGTTTTCAGTCCAACAATTGGTATCAGAGCAGGTTAAGATTACCAGTTGACCTTAACCGGTTTTGTGATCTGTTGGCGACATGGACAGAGGCAGTAAAATTCCTCTGTTCGATGGGACTGATTTTGCATACTGGAAGGTGCGCATGGAGGCTTACTTGCTAAGCCAAGGAAATAAAATTTGGGAGATTGTGGACTCACAATACTCCATCCCTGAGACTCGCACCTCTCAAACAGAAAAAGATCAGTATAATGCCAACTCCAAGGCAAGAAACATACTGTTCATTGGTTTGAGCCGGAGTGAGTTTGATAGGGTGCAGCACCTTAGGACTGCTAGGGAGATTTGGACAACACTCACTATTTTTCATGAGTGCTCTACACAGATCAAGGCCAGGCGCCAAAGCACATACAATCAACAGTATCAGCTGTTTGTGCTGGCACCTGGTGAATCTATAGATGCCATGTTTTCGCGCTTTGATGCTATAGTGAGTAACTTGCGGTCCAACGGGACGCTTGCTTACAATGATCATGATAGGGCTATCAAGCTTCTCTATGCTCTTGACCGTAGCATATGGGAGGTAAAGATATCCAGCATTGAGGAGTCCACAGGTTATGACACATTGACCTGTGATGAGCTCTTTAGCAAACTAAAGTCCACAGAGATAGCCAAGGCATCTCTTGCAGTGCACAGAAGCTCTTTGCCACAACCATTGGCATTGGTTTCTAGCACTAGCCGTGGCACCGCTGCAGAACCAAGCACATCTGGTACTTGTGTTCTTGCAGATGGTTTTGCTTTGTCCTCCCTGGTCTCCGTCACTAAGGAGCAGGTGGACACTCTGGATGATGATGAGCTTGCTCTCATTGCCAGAAGGTTCACTTGTTTTAACCATGAGAGACGAGATCAGAGGAGAAGTGGTTTCAGTGGTTGCTTTGAGTGTGGCGACACTTCTCATATTAAGGCCAATTGCCCTAAGCTCAAGAAGAGAGATGAGAGTGAGCGCCCCAAATACCACAAGAAGGAGAGGAAGCCTTTTGTGAAGGGCAAGCGCGGCAAGGTGGCTAAGAGAGTAGCCAAAGTCGCTTCCAGAGCTTTTGTTGCTGCTCTCAGCGACATCGACACTTCCTCAACTGAGGAGTCGAGCTCTGAGGAGGAGGAGTCCCCAAGGAAGGAGGACAAGAAGGACAAGAAGGGACGAGACTTCACCGGCCTTTGCTTCATGGCCGACAACGATCACAGCGGCGATGAGCTTGACTCATCTAAGGTACCACTATCCTATGACCAGCTTTCAATAAAATTAGATGAGCTGAATGAAGTAGTTCTTGGTTAGGATAGATTACTTGTGCAAGCCGCTAGAGAAAGAAAAGACCTTAGACTTAGGCTAGAATCTGTTTCTACTGAATATGCCATGCTTAAGTCTAAAGTAAATGATGCTGAATGTGAATCTTGTTTTGTTGTCATGGGTGAGCTTGCTCAGTTGCGTTCTGTACATGCTCAAACTCTTTCTGAGCTTGAGACTGCACAGAAGCAACTTTTGGTGGTGGATTCTAGACCTCATGATAATATTGAATGCATGAACTGTTCTTATCAAGGGGGAGATTTGCTTAACTCAGGGGGAGTTCTTATCAAGGGGAGATTTGCCAAAAAGGGCTTTTACTCTTTTGAGAAAGGGGGAGAAAAATTCTTTTATCAAGTGACATGCTTTGGCTCTTTTCTGAGTTTTTATGGTCACTTGTGTGCTGAAATTTTAAATTTTCATGAACTTGGATTTGGTTGTCAATGCACTCATCAAGGGGGAGATTGAGAAACCAAGGGTTGGTTTCGGTGTTTTGTGATGAGTGATTGACTGGATTTTACCCTCTGTTCGAAGGGTACCTCCGAAGGGGCTTCGGAGGTGGTACCTCCGAAGGGTGTTCGGAGGTGGGTTCACCGAAGGATGTTCGGTGTTGCTTGCTGCAGCTGTGCAGCGGAGTGTGCTCGTCGGAGGGGTCCGACAGTACGCGATGACTGGGTTCGTACCGAAGGCTTCGGTACTTTGGGCGGTACACCGGAGTGTGTACCGGAGGTTGTTAACCCGGAGAGGTCTCCGGAGTACTGGATACACTTGTTTGCTTGTCGGTGGTGCGCAGGGTCTTCGGAGGCGACGGACAGGGTTCGAGCCGGGTGAACCTGGGTCAAGCGGGAGGCTTGATGCTAGGGGAGCGGGGAGCTCCGTCACGGTGGCTGCGAAGGTGGTCCGGGTCGGTCCTCGGGTCGAGGCGTGCCAGGTGAAGGCAGAGAGTGCGGAGCGTGGCTCCGGCTGAAGGTGCTCCGAGACAAAGTCCTCGGACATGAGGCACTTCGAAGGTACTCCGAATGGAGTGACTTCGGAGTTGGTGGATCAAGTCCTCTGCGGAGGCAAGGTGTTCGAAGTGTGCTCCGGAGGGAGACACTCGAAGGTGACCCGACGAAGGTCTCAGAAGTCGAGGCGCATCGAAGGCATGGTCCGGGTGAGGCTCGTCGAGGAGTGTGCTCGGAGTGAGACACTGCGACGAAGTGCTCATGGAATGCTTCATGCGAAGGCCTTGGACGAAGGAGGGACTTCGAAGGGTGGTACTCCGAAGGTGGGGCTTCGGAGTGTGAAGGACTTCGGAGCGAGGCTAGCTCCGGAGTGAGGTTGACTTGTGGTGCTTCGGCCATGCATGGCTTCGGTATACGGACGGACGGTGGTTGAGCTCGGAGTAGCTGCGAAGCCGTGGTGATCCACTCCGGAGGTGGTGGTGCGAAGGCCCAAGAGCTTTGACGGCTTCGGCTCAAAACCGTCACTGTATCGAAGGACTTCTTCGGCGGAGCGAAGGCCAACAGGCTGCAGGCTTCTCGCCGAAGCTACCGCACCCTCAGGTGCGAAGGGAGGTTCCAGAAGTCAACACTGTAAAGGCTGACACTGTCTGTTCTGAAAAAGGCTGACACTGTCCCCTCTGCAGCTGACAGAGAAGCCTCCAGAATAAAGGTGGACTACCTTTTGTACCCCTTAGTTCTGAAGAGACAAAATGAATGTAAACCCTAGGGGTAAAGTAGTCACTTCCTTAGGATGAATCCATGGGCTATAAATATGGGGGCTCGGTAGGTAACATTTAACACTTTTGAGCATTTACTGTTGAGCTCCTGTACACACAGACCTCGCTGGTTTTCATCCAGAGTTCAATCTATTTTGTGTTCCTTGTTCAAGCGGCGAAGCCCTGCTTCTGTGTGCTTTTGCTTGAGCTCGCTTTACATACCTCGCTAGTTTTTAGTTCACCGAAGCCTGTCTTGGCGAAGGGTGTTTTTCTCGCGAAGTGTGTTTTTCAGTGTGCTGTCGCTCTGTGTAATACGAGGCAAGACCTCGCTGCTTACTAGCGAAGCCCTGATCGTTTCCCGTTTTGCTTCCTGTGTCGAAGCCCTTAGCGTAGTCCGTTTTGTGTGCGTGTAGACCTTCGCGTACGAAGCCCAGCACCAGTTGCTGTCGCTAAGTACTTGGTCGAAGTCCTCAGAGGGCTGTCCACTCTTGCGAAGGGTGAAGTGCGAAGTCTGCTCGAAGCACCCTGTGTGCGGAGCCTGCACTGACTTAGCAGAGTTGGTTTTCGAGGGTTGTTAGTGGAGCGAAGTCTTCTTGGCTTCGAACTATTGCTCCTCCGAAGCCTGTGTTCGAAGGTGTCGAAGTACCTCCGAACCAGACCTTCGAAGGTAGTGTTCGAAGCCTGTTCCGCAGGAGACAGAACTGAACCCGAAGGCTAGTTTTAGCCCGAAATTTTAAAAGCTCCCATTCACCCCCCCTCTGGTCGCCGTTTCCGGTCCAACAATTGGTATCAGAGCAGGTTAAGATCACCAGTTGACCTTAACCGGTTTTGTGATCTTTAGGCGACATGGATAGAGGCAGTAAAATTCCTCTGTTCGATGGGACAGATTTTGCATACTGGAAGGTGCGCATGGAGGCTTACTTGTTAAGCCAAGGAAATGCAATTTCGGAGATTGTGGACTCACAATACTCCATCCCTGATACCCGCACCACTCAAACCGAAAAAGATCAGTACATTGCCAACTCGAAGGCAAGGAACATACTGTTCATTGGTCTGAGTCGGAGTGAGTTTGATAGGGTGCAGCACCTTAGGACTGCTAGGGAGATTTGGACAACACTCACTGTCTTTCATGAGGGCTCTGCTCAGATTAAGGCCAGGCGCCAAAGCACCTACAATCAACAGTATCAGCTGTTTGTGCAGGCACCTGGTGAATCTGTAGATGCCATGTTTTCTCGTTTTGACGCGATAGTGAGTAACTTGCGATCCAACGGGACGCTTGCTTACAGTGATCATGATAGGGCTATCAAGCTTCTCTATGCTCTCGACCGTAGCATATGGGAAGTGAAGATATCCAGCATTGAGGAGTCCACAGGCTATGACACTCTAACCTGTGATGAACTCTTTAGCAAGCTGAAGTCCACAGAGATTGCCAAGGCATCTCTTGCTGTGCACAGAAGCTCTTTGCCACAGCCATTGGCATTGGTTTCTAGCACTAGCCGTGGCACCACTGCAGAACCAAGCACATCAGGCACTTGTGTTCTTGCAGATGGCTTTGCTTTGTCCTCCCTGGTCTCCGTCACAAAGGAGCAGGTGGATACTCTAGCTGATGATGAGCTTGCTCTCATTGCCCGGAGGTTTACCCGCTTTCATCATGAGAGACGGGATCAGCGGAGAAGTGGTTTTAGTGGCTGCTATGAATGTGGCGACACCTCTCACATTAAGGCCAATTGCCCCAAGGTCAAGAAGAGAGATGAGAGTGAGCGCCCCAAATTCCACAAAAAGGAGAGGAAGCCCTTTGTGAAGGGCAAGCGCGGCAAGATGGCTAAGAAAGTAGCCAAGGCCGCTTCCAGAGCTTTTGTTGCTGCTCTCAGCGACATCGACACATCCTCAACTGAGGAGTCGAGCTCTGAGGAGGAGGAGTCCCCAAGGAAGGAGGACAAGAAGGACAAAAAGGGACGTGACTTCACCGGCCTTTGCTTCATGGCCGACAGCGATCACAGCGGCGATGAGCTTGACTCATCTGAGGTAAACCTATCATCTGACCAGCTTCTAATTAAATTAGATGAGCTAAATGAAGTTGTGCTAGGTCAGGATAGATTACTTGTGCAAGCCGCTAGAGAAAGAAAAGACCTTAGACTTAGGCTAGAAAATGTATCTACTGAATATGCCATGCTTAAGTCCAAATTTGATGATGCTGAGTGTGAATCATGTTCTGTTGTCATGAGTGAGCTTGCTCAGTTGCGTTCTGTACATGCTCAAACTCTCTCTGAGCTTGAGACTGCACAGAAGCAGCTTTTGGAGGTGGATTCTAGACCTCATGATGTTATTGATTGCATGAACTGCTCCTTATTACGCGATAGCATTAATTTACGTGATAAGCATGTTCATGATTTGGAGGCTAGATTGGAGAGGGCCGGTAGTTCTAAGGATGTGCAACCTGTTTGTGACACTTGCATCACCCTTAAGGACCAGCTAGGCACTGTCAGAGAGCGAGCTGAAAACCTCATGTCAGAAAATGAATACCTTCTTTCTGTGGTGAACAAATGCACTGAGGGAAAGGGTAGGATGGATTTGCTCTTGGCCAAAACCAAGTTGTGTGCTGACAGAGCAGGGGTAGCTCTAGGTTTGGGTTTTGAGAGGATAGCTTCAGACAGTAAGACCAAAACTGTTTTTACCTCTCCCACCACCCTAGAGAAAGAGAGAGCTCTGTTGGACACCCCTCCAGCCAAAAAGCCTACCCATCCACCAAAGAAAACCACTCCTCCTACCAAGAAAAATCCTCCCAAGAAAACCACTCAAAAGAAACCCAAGGAGCCTGTGAGAGTTGCTCCCGTGACCCATGAGAGTGCCCCCAGGAGAGTGTTTCATTGTTCTTATTGTCAGCGGGCGGGTCATTTGATTGGTTTCTGTTTCCGTCGCATCAAGGATGAGCGACGTGCTCAGGCGATGAGCTATCAGGACATGCGTTACCCATCTTTAGGTATGCATGAGTCTGAGTTTTACTCTCGTCCTGTTTTCGAGGCTCCTCGTGCTTCTCGGAGAGGTTTTGCTCCTCGAGGTGTTCACCATGTTCCATATGGTGGTAGACCTCGGGCGAGTAGCTTTGTACCTCGTCAGAGTAGGAGACCTCGACATGCTTTGCGTTCTTTGCATGTAGGTAGACCTCGCACTTTGCATCATTCTGATTATTATGTGCGTAGACCGTCTGCTTTTACTGTGCCTACTACTCGTGTCACTCAGTGCTGGATGCCTCGCCATTATTTTACTCACCCCAGCACTGAGCGATCGAGACGTTTTTATCATGTGTAGGCGACAGGTCGAGGCTTGGAGGGCACGTGGATAATGGACTCCGGTTGTTCGCGCCACATGACCGGAGATGCAAATTGGTTCTCCAGCCTCACCACAACCAAGCAAAGGGAACACATCACCTTCGGAAACAATCGAAGGAGTAGAGTGAAAGGTAAAGGTGTGGTAAGAATTAACGCGAACTTCACTCTCAAAGATGTTGCTTTGGTTGAGAACCTGGGATACAATTTGCTGTCTGTATCTCAGTTGCTTGATGAGGGCTTCGAAGTGCGATTTCATCGCGATACTTCGCAAGTGCTCAATTCTGATGGCGTTGTGGTGTGTAAGATCTTTAGGGTTGGGAGAGTTTTTGGAGTTGATTTTTCAGAGTCGTCTGGTTCTTCTCATTGTCTTGTTGCACATTCGACTTCTGAGCTTTGGAAGTGGCATAGGAGACTAGGGCATATGAGCTTTGAATTGCTCGCTCGTCTGAGCGCCCTAGGTCTGATCCGAGGATTGCCCAAGCTCAAGTTTGAGAAGAATTTAGTTTGCACTCCTTGTCGACATGGAAAAATGATTGCCGCTTCGCATTCGCCAGTCACCACAGTGATGACTGAACTAGCCCGGAGAACTTCTCCATATGGACACTGTAGGTCCTTCTCGGGTTAGTTCTTTAGGCGGCAAGTGGTATGTTTTAGTTATTGTCGACGATTACTCTCGCTACTCTTGGGTCTTCTTTCTTGCCAGCAAGGATGAAGTGTTTTCACACTTTCGGAGCTTGGCTTTGAGACTTTTCACTGAACTCCCAGGTGCATTGAAATTCATTCGAAGCGATAATGGCACCGAGTTCAAAAATAGTCTCTTTGTTGACTTTTGCATGGAGCATGGCATAGAACATCAATTCTCTGCTCCACGGGTTCCTCAACAGAACGGTGTTGTTGAGAGGAAAAACCGCACTTTGGTTGAGATGGCTAGGACGATGCTTGATGAGCATAGGACTCCTAGAAAATTCTGGGCTGAGGCCATGAACACTGCTTGCTACATCTCAAACCGAATTTTCTTGCGCTCAATTTTAAACTTGACATCTTATGAGCTGCGTTTTGGGAGACAGCCCAAGGTTACTCATCTTCGAGTTTTTGGCTGTCGCTGCTTTATCCTAAAACGTGGTAACTTGGATAAATTTGAGTCACGATCTTCTGACGGGATCTTTTTGGGCTATACTACTCATGGTCATTCTTATCGTGTTTATAACTAGGAAACTAACACTGTCATCGAGTCATGTGATGTGACTTTTGATGAATCAACCCCCTCTGTTAGTTCCACTTTTGAACAGGCAAATGAACACGACATGGAACAGACCCTATTCGAAGACGAAGATCCCGGAGAATTCGAGGATGAACCCCTACTACCCTCGACATCGACCCCCGAAGCTGATCCCGCTTCAACTACTTCGGCACGAGGTCCCGAAGCGACTACCTCAACATCGGTCATCTTGGACCACTCCAACGCACAAGTTGAGGGGGAGACTGCATCCCGCCGCGAGGCTCCACATCATGTCCAAAGGATGCACCCTCCCGAGCAGATCATTGGTGAGCTTGACCAAAGGGTAACACGTTCTCACGCTCATTTCACTAATGCTGCTTTTGTTGCTTCTTTCGAGCCCTTAGATGTGAGTCATGCACTTTCTGATTCTAGTTGGATCAATGCCATGCATGAAGAGCTTGAAAATTTTGAGAGAAACCAAGTCTGGACTTTAGTTGATCCTCCACCAAATGTTCATTTCATTGGAACAAAATGGATTTTTAAAAATAAACAAGGGGAGGATAGGACAATTGTTAGAAATAAGGCTAGACTTGTAGCTCAGGGTTTTTCTCAACTAGAAGGGATTGATTTTACTGAAACTTTTGCACCTGTTGCTCGCCTTGAGGCCATTAGGATTTTGCTTGCCTTTGCGACATCCCGGGGATTCAAACTCTATCAAATGGATGTCAAAAGTGCTTTTCTTAAGGGCTTCATAGGTGAAGATGTTTATGTAAAACAACCCCCTGGTTTTGAAAACCCCAAGTACCCACATAAAGTCCTTAAACTTCATAAGGCTCTTTATGGACTCAAGCAGGCCCCTCGGGCGTGGTATGATAGACTTAAGTCTTTTCTGCTTGAGCGAGGGTATTTGATGGGCTCTATTGATAAAACTTTGTTTACTCTCAAGCATGGCAAAGATTTCCTCCTAGTACAGATTTATGTGGATGATATCATCTTTGGTGGCTCTTCTCATGCTTTAGTTGCCGAGTTTGCAGATACCATGAGCAGGGAATTTGAAATGTCAATGATGGGTGAACTCACCTTTTTCCTTGGTTTGCAAATCAAGCAAAGCAAACAAGGTACTTTTGTCCACCAGACGAAGTACACCAAGGACCTGCTCAAGAAGTTCGACATGTCCGATGCGAAGCCCCTCGCCACTCCAATGGCTACATCTGTAGCATTGGACCCTGACGAAGATGGAGAAGCCGTAGATCAGAAGGAGTTCCGAAGCATGATCGGCTCCCTCCTCTACTTGACTGCCACGAGGCCGGACATACACTTCGCAGTATGTCTGTGCGCTCGTTTTCAGGCTTCACCACGAGCTTCGCACCGCCAAGCGGTTAAGCGCATTCTAAGGTATCTCAAACACACCCTTGAATTTGGCATATGGTATTCATCGTCTTCTTCTTTATGTCTTAGAGGCTATTCAGATGCGGATTTTGCTGGGTGTAGAATTGATAGGAAGAGTACCTCTGGTACTTGTCATTTTCTGGGTACGTCTCTGGTTTGCTGGTCTTCCCGCAAACAGTCTAGTGTTGCACAATCGACGGCTGAGGCCGAATATGTTGCTGCAGCTAGCTGTTGCTCTCAGATTTTGTGGATGGTTTCCACTTTACGGGATTTCGGGTTAGATTATAAGAGTGTTCCACTTTTCAGTGATAACACTAGTGCTATTTGTATTGCAAACAACCCGGTTCAGCACTCTAGAACCAAACACATTGATGTACGGTATCATTTTCTCAGAGATCACAATGAGAAGGGTGATATTGAACTTCAATATGTTGATACCCAACACCAGCTTGCCGATATTTTTACAAAACCCCTCGATGCTTCTCGGTTTGCTTACTTGCGTGGGGAACTTGGTATTTGTCATCCCTACGGCATTTTGTGAGGGGGAGCTGAGTTTAAATTGCCTTGCATATGCTCATTATGTGTGGAATTGCATTTACATCTTTTGCTATTATATGCCTGCTTTTAATTCACAGAAATCATGTCAGCTCAGCTCTATGAAATATGTCTGGAACATTGATTGTGCATGATGTTTTATTTTCTAAAATCAAAACTTGCTCACTGCTCAATCATGTATCTAGCTTGTTTAGGTAGGACTGCTTTTAGCTATCTTTTATCTACTTGTCAGCAAGACACTGTTCTTTGGATGCTAAAAGTTGCAACTTGAAAAATTGTGTTCTTTTTCATGGATATTCATCAAAATAATTCATTCTTCTGAAACAAAATCAAAAATCCAGGATTTGCCTGGTTTAAATGAAAAGATCCAGGAGGGTTTGTTTGTCGCACTACTCTATTCTAGACTGCTTACCATTGCACTTTGGTCTGAACTGGGATAGTGTAGTGTATGCCAAAATCACCGCCTTAAGCTTCAGATGGCTTTCTTGCCTAGGCTTGGCTTGATTGGAAAGTATAAGGTGGACAAACAAATAACCCCTGGCATTAAGAAAAGAACAACAAATTTAATGGCTCATCAAGTTTGCTTTCAAAGCTCCTTTTGAACAAGAATTGTCTGTCTAGGGTACAAATTGTTAGCTTTGCGCAGTCCTTGCCTTCACATGACTAGCTGCTATGATTAAGTGGTGATGCTTTTATCTCACAAATGACAAAATCCCATGCCATCATCTTGTTTCCCAGAATGTTAAATTGAGCTGAGCACATGATCATTAGTGTTAATGTTGGCATATTTTTGCATTATATGTCCTTGCAATTCTGCTCATTTCGAAGCTTTGCATCTTTTACATGCTCCTTGATGCTTGCATTGCCAAAGGGGGAGAGATTTGCTATGTTCTCTGCCGCAAGAAGGCATAATTTCGCAAGGGGAAAGATTTTTGGCATAAAGGGGAAGAAAAATTTGCTTAACTCAGGGGGAGTTCTTATCAAGGGGAGATTTGCCAAAAAGGGCTTTTACTCTTTTGAGAAAGGGGGAGAAAAATTCTTTTATCAAGTGACATGCTTTGGCTCTTTTCTGAGTTTTCATGGTCACTTGTGTGCTGAAATTTTAAATTTTCATGAACTTGGATTTGGTTGTCAATGCACTCATCAAGGGGGAGATTGAGAAACCAAGGGTTGGTTTCGGTGTTTTGTGATGAGTGATTGACTGGATTTTACCCTCTGTTCGAAGGGTACCTCCGAAGGGGCTTCGGAGGTGGTACCTCCGAAGGGTGTTCGGAGGTGGGTTCACTGAAGGATGTTCGGTGTTGCTTGCTGCAGCTGTGCAGCGGAGTGTGCTCGTCGGAGGGGTCCGACAGTACGCGATGACTGGGTTCGTACCGAAGGCTTCGGTACTTTGGGCGGTACACCGGAGTGTGTACCGGAGGTTGTTAACCCGGAGAGGTCTCCGGAGTACTGGATACACTTGTTTGCTTGTCGGTGGTGCGCAGGGTCTTCGGAGGCGACGGACAGGGTTCGAGCCGGGTGAACCTGGGTCAAGCGGGAGGCTTGATGCCAGGGGAGCGGGGAGCTCCGTCACGGTGGCTGCGAAGGTGGTCCGGGTCGGTCCTCGGGTCGAGGCGTGCCAGGTGAAGGCAGAGAGTGCGGAGCGTGGCTCCGGCTGAAGGTGCTCCGAGACAAAGTCCTCGGACATGAGGCACTTCGAAGGTACTCCGAATGGAGTGACTTCGGAGTTGGTGGATCAAGTCCTCTGCGGAGGCAAGGTGTTCGAAGTGTGCTCCGGAGGGAGACACTCGAAGGTGACCCGACGAAGGTCTCAGAAGTCGAGGCGCATCGAAGGCATGGTCCGGGTGAGGCTCGTCGAGGAGTGTGCTCGGAGTGAGACACTGCGACGAAGTGCTCATGGAATGCTTCATGCGGAGGCCTTGGACGAAGGAGGGACTTCGAAGGGTGGTACTCCGAAGGTGGGGCTTCGGAGTGTGAAGGACTTCGGAGCGAGGCTAGCTCCGGAGTGAGGTTGACTTGTGGTGCTTCGGCCATGCATGGCTTCGGTATACGGACGGACGGTGGTTGAGCTCGGAGTAGCTGCGAAGCCGTGGTGATCCACTCCGGAGGTGGTGGTGCGAAGGCCCAAGAGCTTTGACGGCTTCGGCTCAAAACCGTCACTGTATCGAAGGACTTCTTCGGCGGAACGAAGACCAACAGGCTGCAGGCTTCTCGCCGAAGCTACCGCACCCTCAGGTGCGAAGGGAGGTTCCAGAAGTCAACACTGTAAAGGCTGACACTGTCTGTTCTGAAAAAGGCTGACACTGTCCCCTCTGCAGCTGACAGAGAAGCCTCCAGAATAAAGGTGGACTACCTTTTGTACCCCTTAGTTCTGAAGAGACAAAATGAATGTAAACCCTAGGGGTAAAGTAGTCACTTCCTTAGGATGAATCCATGGGCTATAAATATGGGGGCTCGGTAGGTAACATTTAACACTTTTGAGCATTTACTGTTGAGCTCCTGTACACACAGACCTCGCTGGTTTTCATCCAGAGTTCAATCTATTTTGTGTTCCTTGTTCAAGCGGCGAAGCCCTGCTTCTGTGTGCTTTTGCTTGAGCTCGCTTTACATACCTCGCTAGTTTTTAGTTCACCGAAGCCTGTCTTGGCGAAGGGTGTTTTTCTCGCGAAGTGTGTTTTTCAGTGTGCTGTCGCTCTGTGTAATACGAGGCAAGACCTCGCTGCTTACTAGCGAAGCCCTGATCGTTTCCCGTTTTGCTTCCTGTGTCGAAGCCCTTAGCGTAGTCCGTTTTGTGTGCGTGTAGACCTTCGCGTACGAAGCCCAGCACCAGTTGCTGTCGCTAAGTACTTGGTCGAAGTCCTCAGAGGGCTGTCCACTCTTACGAAGGGTGAAGTGCGAAGTCTGCTCGAAGCACCCTGTGTGCGGAGCCTGCACTGACTTAGCAGAGTTGGTTTTCGAGGGTTGTTAGTGGAGCGAAGTCTTCTTGGCTTCGAACTGTTGCTCCTCCGAAGCCTGTGTTCGAAGGTGTCGAAGTACCTCCGAACCAGACCTTCGAAGGTAGTGTTCGAAGCCTGTTCCGCAGGAGACAGAACTGAACCCGAAGGCTAGTTTTAGCCCGAAATTTTAAAAGCTCCCATTCACCCCCCCTCTGGTCGCCGTTTCCGGTCCAACAAATATGTTCATGATTTAGAGGCTAGATTGGAGAGGGCCGGTAGTTTTAAGGATGTGCAGCCTGTTTTGTGACACGTGCATTACCCTTAAGGACCAGCTAGGCACTGTTAGAGAGCGAGCTGAGAACCTCATGTCAGAAAATGAATACCTTCTTTTCGTGGTTAATAAATGCACTGAGGGAAAGGGCAGGATGGATTTGCTCTTGGCCAAGACCAAGATGTGTGCTGACAGAACAGGGTTAGCTCTAGGTTTGGGTTTTGAGAGGATTCCTTCAGAGAATGGAAACAAAACTGTTTTTACCTCTCCCACTACCCTAGAGAAAGAGAGAGCTCTATTAGACACCCCATCAGCCAAAAAGCCTACCCGAGCACCAAAGAAAACCACTCCTCCTGCCAAGAAAAATCCTCCCAAGAAAACCACTCAGCAGAAGCCCAAGGAGCCTGTGAGAGTTGCTCCTAAGACCCATGAGTGTGCCCCGAGGAGAGTGTTTCATTGTTCCTATTGTCAGTGGGCGGGTCATTTGGTTGGGTTCTGTTTTCGTCGCATCAAGGATGAGCGACGCTCTCAGGCGATGAGTTACCAGGACATGCATTACCCATCTTTAGGTATGCATGAGTCTGAGTTGTACTATCGTCCTGCTTTTGAGGCTCCTCGTGCTTCTCGGAGAGGTTTTGCTCCTCGAGGTTTTCACCATGTTCCATATGGTGGTAGACCCCGGGCGAGTAGCTTTGTACCTCGTCAGAGTAGGAGACCTCGACATGTTGTTCGATCACAGCATGTAGATAGACCTCGCACTTTGTATCATTCATATTATCATGTGCGTAGACCGTCTACTTTTACTGCACCTACTACTCGTGTCACTCAGTGTTGGATGCCTCGTCATTTTTTCACTCACCCCAGCACTGAGCGATCGAGATATTCTTATCATGTGTAGGCGACAGATCGAGGCTTGGAGGGCACGTGGATCATGGACTCCGGTTGTTCGCGCCACATGATCGGAGATGCAGCATGGTTCTCCAGCCTCACCACAACCAAGCAAGGGGAACATATCACCTTCGGAAACAATCGAAGGAGTAGAGTGAAAGGTAAAGGTGTGGTAAGAATTAATTCGAATTTCACTCTCAAAGATGTTGCTTTGGTTGAAAACCTGGGATACAATTTGCTGTCTGTATCTCAGTTGCTTGATGAGGGCTTCGAAGTGCGATTCCATCGCGATACTTCGCAAGTACTCAATTCTGATGGCGTTGTGGTATGTAAGATCTTTAGAGTTGGGAGTGTTTTTGGAGCTGATTTTTCAGAGTCATCTGGTTCTTCTCATTATCTCGTTGCACATTCTACTTCTGAGTTTTGGAAATGGCATAGGAGACTAGGGCATATGAGCTTTGAGTTGCTCTCTCGTCTGAGCGCCCTAGGTCTGATCCGAGGATTGCCTAAGCTCAAGTTTGAGAAGAATTTAGTTTGCGCTCCTTGTCGACATGGAAAAATGATTGCCGCTTCGCATTCGCCAGTCACCACAGTGATGACTGAACAACCCGGAGACTTATCCACATGGACACTATAGGTCCTTCTCGGGTTAGTTCTTTAGGCGGCAAGTAGTATGTTTTAGTCATTGTCGACGATTTCTCTCGCTACTCTTGGGTCTTCTTTCTTGCCAGCAAGGATGAAGTGTTTTCATACTTTCAGAGCTTGGCTTGAGACTTTTCACTGAACTTCCAGGTGCATTGAAATTCATTCGAAGTGATAATGGCACCGAGTTCAAAAACAGTCTCTTTGTTGACTTTTGCATGGAGCATGGCATAGAACATCAATTCTCTGCTCCGCGGGTTCCTCAACAAAACGGTGTTGTTGAGAGGAAGAACCGCACTTTGGTTGAGATGGCTAGGACGATGCTTGATGAGCATAGGACTCCTAGAAAATTCTGGGCTGAGGCCATGAACACTGCTTGCTACATCTCAAACCGAATATTCTTGCGCTCAATTTTAAACTTGACATCTTATGAGCTGCGTTTTGGGAGACAGCCCAAGGTTACTCATTTTCGAGTTTTTGGCTGTCGTTGCTTTATCCTAAAACGTGGTAATTTGGATAAATTTGAGTCGCGTTCTTCTGACGGGATCTTTTTGGGTTACACTACACATGGTCATTCTTATCGTGTTTATAACTTGGAAACTAACACGGTCATCGAGTCATGTGATGTGACTTTTGATGAATCAACCCCCTCTGTTAGTTCTGCTCTTGAACAGGCAAATGAACACGACATGGAACAGACCATGTTCGAAGACGAAGATCCCAGAGAGTTCGAGGATGAACCTCTACTACCCTCGACATCAACCCCTGAAGCTGACCCCGCTTCAACTACTTCGGCACGAGGTCCCGAAGCGACTACCTCGACATCGGTCATCTTGGACCACTCCAACGCACAAGTTGAGGGGGAGACTGCATCCCACCGCGAGGCTCCACATCATGTTCAAAGGATACACCCTCCCGAGCAGATCATTGGTGAGCTTGATTAAAGGGTAACACGTTCTCATGCTCATTTTATTGATTCCGCTTTTGTTGCTTCTTTCGAGCCCTTAGATATTAGTTATGCACTTTCTAATTCTAGTTGGATCAATGCCATGCATGAGGCACTTGAAAATTTTGAGAGAAAGCAAGTCTGGTCACTAGTTGATCCTCCACCAAATGTTCATTTCATTGGAACGAAATGGATTTTCAAAAACAAACAAGGGGAGGATGGGACTATAGTCAGAAATAAGGCTAGGCTTGTAGCTGAGGGTTATTCTCAACTAGAAGGGATTGGTTTTACTGAAACTTTTGCACCTGTTGCTCGCCTTGAGGCCATTAGGATTTTGCTTGCCTTTGCAACATCCCGGGGATTCAAACTCTATCAAATGGATGTCAAAAGTGTTTTTCTTAATGGCTTCATAGGCGAAGATGTTTATGTAAAACAACCCCCTGGTTTTGAAAACCCCAAGTACCCACATAAAGTCCTTAAACTTCATAAGGCTCTTTATGGACTCAAGCAGGCCCCTCGGGCATGGTATGATAGACTTAAGTCTTTTCTGCTTGAGCGGGGGTATTTCATGGCCTCTATTGATAAAACCCTGTTCACTCTCAAGCATGGCAAATACTTCCTCCTGGTTCAGATTTATGTGGATGATATCATCTTTGGTGGCTCTTCTCATGCTTTGGTTGCCGAGTTTGTAGATACCATGAGCAGGGAATTTGAAATGTCCATGATGGGTGAACTCACCTTTTTCCTTGGGTTGCAAATCAAGCAAAGCAAACAAGGTACTTTCGTCCACCAGACGAAGTACACCAAGGACCTGCTCAAGAAATTCGACATGGCAGATGCGAAGCCCCTCGCCACTCCAATGGCTAATCTGTAGCATTGGATCCTGATGAAGATGGAGAAGCCGTAGATCAGAAGGAGTTTCGAAGCATGATCGGCTCCCTCCTCTACTTGACTGCTACGAGGCCGGACATACACTTCGCAGTGTGTCTGTGCGCTCGGTTTCAGGCTTCACCACGAGCTTCGCACCGCCAAGCGGTAAAACGCAAACTCAGGTATCTCAAACATACCCTCGAATTTGGCATATGGTATTCAGCATCTTCATCTTTATGTCTTCGAGGTTACCCCGATACGGATTTTGCTGGGTGTAGGATTGATAGGAAGAGTACCTCTGGTACTTGTCATTTTCTGGGTACTTCTTTGGTTTGCTGGTCTTCCCGCAAACAGTCTAGTGTTGCACAATCGACGGCTGAGGCCGAATATGTTGCTGTAGCTAGCTGTTGCTCTCAGATTTTGTGGATGGTTTCCACTTTGCGGGATTTCGGGTTAGATTATAAGAGTGTTTCACTTTTCTGTGATAACACTAGTGCTATTTGTATTGCAAACAACCCGGTTCAGCACTCCAGAACCAAACACATTGATGTGCGATATCATTTTCTCAGAGATCACAATGAGAAGGGTGATATTGAACTTCAATATGTTGATACCCAACACCAGCTAGCCGATATTTTCACTAAACCTCTCGATGCTTCTCGTTTTGCTTACTTGCGTGGGGAACTTGGTGTTTGTCACCCTTACGGCATTCTGTGAGGGGGAGCAGATTTAGATTGATGTGCATTTTCTAATTATGTGTTGAAATTGCATTTACATCTTTTGCACTTATATGCCTGAATATAATTCATGAAATCATGACAACTCAGCTCTTTTTAATTCATCTGAAACATTAATGTGCATGATGTTTTATTTCCAAAATCAAATCGTGCTCACCGCTTCTGTCTTGACTGTAGCTAGTGTAGGCAGGACTGTTTTAGCTATCTTTTATCTGCTTGATAGCAAGACACTTTTTCTCTGGATGCTAATTTGTGCAACTTGAAGAATTGTTCTCCATACTCATGGATACTCGTAAAGTGCTAAACAACCTAATCACAATTCCAACATCCATGATTTGCATGCTTCAAGCAACAAGATCCAGGTGGGTTTGTTTGTCGCACTACTCTATTCTAGACTGCTTACCATTGCACATTGGTCTGAACTGGAATAGTGTAGTGTCTGCCAAAATCATTGCCTTAAGCTTCTGATGGCTTTCATGCCTAGGCTTGGCCTGATTGGAAAGTATAAGGTGGACAAACAAATAACCCCTGGCATTAAGAAAAGAACAACAAAAATTCTTTGTTCATCAAGATTGCTTTTATTGCTCCATTCGAACTGGACTTGTCTGTCTAGAGTAGAAATTGACTAGCTTTGCGCAGTCCCTGCTTTTACTGATCTAGCTTCCTTGACTAAGTGGTGATGCTTTTATTTCAAAAATGATAAAATCACATGCTGTCATCATGTTTTTAGAGAATGATAAATTGAGCTGAGCCCCTGATCATTGGTATTACTGTTGGCATATTTTTGCTTTATATGTCTTTGCAATTCTGCTGATTTCCAAGCAATGCATCTTTTACATACTCCTTGATGCTTGCATTGCCAAAGGGGGAGAAAGTTTTGAGTTCTATGTTGCAGGGGGGTAAAATTAAATTACTCAAGGGAGTTTTTATCTTGAAAAAGGGAAGATTTGCCGAAGGGGCTTTTACTCTTTTAAAAAGGGGGGAGGAAAATTCTTTTGTCAAGTGACATGATTTGGCTCGTTTCTGAGTTTTTATGGTCACTTGTGTGCTGAAAATCTTTTAATTTTTCTTGAACTTGAATTTGGTTATCAATGCACTCATCAAGGGGGAGATTGAGAAACCAAGGGTTAGTTTTGGTGTTTGTGATGAGTGATTGATAGGCTTTTACCCTCTGGTTCGAAGGGGTACCTCCGAAGGGGGTTCGGAGGTTGGAACTCCGAAGGTGTTCAGAGGTGGTCTCACCGAAGGGTTCGGTGGTTTGGTTGCTGCAGCTGTTGCAGCGGAGTGTGCCTGTCGGGGGGTCTGACAGTACACGATGACTGGGTTGTACCGAAGGTCTCGGTACTTTGGGCGGTACATCAGAGTGTGTGCCGAAGGTTGCTAACCCGGAGAGGTCTCCGGAGTACTGGATACACTTGCCTGTTTGTCTGTGGTGCGCAGGGGATCGCAGAGGCGACAGATGGTTCATAGCAGGTGAACCTGGGTCAAGCGGGAGGCTTGATGCCAGTGGAGCGGGGAGCTCCGTCACGAAGGCTGCGAACGGGTCGAGGTCGGTCCTCGGGTCGAGGTGCACCAGGAGAAGGCAGTAAGTGCGGAGCGTGGCTCCGGGTGAAGGTACTCCGAGACAAAGTCCTCGGAGACGAGGCACTTCGAAGGGTACTCCGGATGGAGTGACTTCGGAGTATGGTGGTTCAAGTCCTCTACGGAGGCAAGACGATCGAAGTGTGCTCCGAAGGAAGACATTCGAAGATACCCGACGAAGGTCTCAGAAGTCGAGGTGCATCGAAGGCATGATCCGGGTGAGGCTCGTCGAGGAGTGTGCTCGGGGAGAGACACTACGACGAAGGGCTCATGGAATGCTTCATACTGTGTTCCTTGTTCAAGCGGTGAAGCCTTGCTTCTGTGTGCTTTTTGCTTGAGCTTGTTTTACATACCTCGCTGCATACTTCGTCCATTTGTGTGTCACCTTGAGTGACTTGTGGCAGTGCATCGAAGCCTGTGTTGGCGAAGTGTGTGTTGTGCGAAGTGTGTTTTTCAGTGCGCGTTCGCTCTGTGTAACAGGAGGCTAGACCTCGCTGCTTACTAGCGAAGCCCTGTTCGAGGCTCGTTTTGCTTCCAGTGTCGAAGCCCTTAGCGAAGTCCACATAGTGTGCATTTAGACCTTCGCTGTACGAAGCCCAGCACCAGTTGCTGTCGCTAAGTATTAGGTCGAAGTCCTCAGAGGGCTGTACACTTTTGCGAAGGGTGAAGTGCGAAGCCTGCTCGAAGCACCCTGTGTGCGGAGCCTGCACTGACTTAGCAGAGTTGTTTTCGGGGTTGTTGGTGGAGCGAAGTCTGCTTGGCTTCAGACTTTTACTCCTTGCGAAGCCTGTGTTCGGAGCTGTCATATACCTCCGAACCAGACCTTCGAAGGTTGGTGTTCGAAGCCTGTTCCGCATGAGACAGTATTGAAACCGAAGGCTGTTTTTAGCCTGAAATTTTAAAAGCTCCCATTAACCCCCCTCTGGTCACCGTTTTCGATCCAACACTTACAATTTTCATATTTTTTATCATTCCGTTTCTTGTGGTTGCTTCACAATGAAAATGAATCAGATATTATTTGATCCGAATCCGATAGGATTGAGAATATAACAACAATTTTTTGAAATCCAATAAATTTGGATTCATATTTTTCAATGTGGATATAGATACATATATAATTTCAATTAAATCAACCAAATTCGGATTATCCATTTTTTTCGATTATCTAAATCCCCTAAAACCGAATAATCCATATTTGAACTGGGCTGCTTGCCCATCGTATGACTATAAGCGCAAAATAAAGAAAACCTAGCTTGTAGTGTCCATTCGACCATAACTCTTCTCGTCACCGCCTGTTCTGTAATCCACCGGGGACCAGCCGCCACATGGATCTAGACGACGAGACGCGCGAGGGCGAAGCTGATGCGTGTGTCCGTGCGTGGCTGCCCTGCCCACTCACGCGCAGCCCCAGCGTGCCCCGGCGTGGCCGCCCGCAGCCCCGCACGCTGCCTTGTGCCGACAGTGCCGCACTACATCGCTCAGAGCCTCGGCGGCCACTCTCGTGGCGCCCTCCACGTTGAACAGCGCAGGACCTGCGCACCGCCCGCGGCCATTAACGGTAAGTCGGTAATTTCTTTTTTGTAAACGCAGAACGCTTAGATCAATTCATTTTAATGCTTTGGAAACAAATGGCTCAACAAAATTATTCTAAGATAGATGAGAAACAGAATCCATTCTTTTTTGGGCTACTGAGACAAACAACTTGCATCCAAATATCCAATGTTTCAGGTCAAAATATGAGTTTGAAGAATTTTTGAAACCAAGCAGTCCAGCCCATCACCGATGTAAGCATGCACTCTGGACACTTTGCTTTGCATTGCATTGCATTGCACAATACAATGCTTTCTGTTCACGACTGCCTCCCTAAACCCAACTGAAGCAAGTCGAGGAAACTCATGGAGTTGTTTATGACTGGCGATGCTTCTCGTTCAATGGAGAGATGGGAACAACTTGAACAAGATCGGTTTTTCCTGTGAATGATTGTTCTTCGCCCGGACTTGACTCCAAGATTGGATGAATAAGTATCTACTATGAGAAAACAGTTGCTAACTCGCAATTAACTCGAGAAACCAGTGTCCAGGCATCAAGCGATGCCAGAAAACATAGGCAGTGCTTCTCATTCTGCCGGTTCCATGAATGTAGTTAGCACTTTTCCAAAACTACAAATTGCATTATGTATTTATGTTCTGTTTTCTTTTTGGATTGTTTTGTAATCCGATAATTTTAATCCGATTTTAACTTACTCCGCACCGAATCTGCATTATTGTTGTGTACGAAACAATAGTGTATTACGGGGTGCCCGTAGTAAGGCTAAGAAAAGTTATATGGATAAGTCTCGATGGTTATTAAAAAGATGAGACCAAGAGAATTTTTAGATAGGTTCGAGTCTTATAGGGAATAATAATCAAGTTCAATATGAAAAAAATGGCGTGCATCCGGGCTACAGCGCGAGTCGCCTGTAGCCCGGCTGTGGATCCCCGCCGCGTGACGCCCTGCACGATCAGACGACGAAAGCCCTAGTAGCCTCGCGACAGCTAGGCTCTAGCATTTTGTGATCGGCTCGCCTCGTTTCTGAAGTTTGGCTCACGTTTTTTCCAACAGGTTAGCTCTCTCTGCACTTCGCCCAAATCCTCCACGACACTCCTCTCCACCGCCGCCGCCCCACCCCTCGAAGGCGCTCATCTCCGCCACTGCCGCCTATGCCACCGGCCGTTGCCGACCCCTCCACGGCGCTCCTATCTGCCTGGTGCGGCAGCTCCGACACGACGGGATACAACGGGTACCCCTCCAGGAACCGTGCCGCGCTGCTGACCATGAAACTGCATGAGAGCAGCAACGCCACGAGGACGACGGCATGGTGTTCTTGGACTTGGTGACCACTGACCGATTTTCCACTTAGTCTTTTACTCCCCATCAACAATGTAGCCTGTCAATTGAAATTATTAGATTAGTGGAAGAAGGCAAGACAAGCCTGGTATTTATAGTGAGCTAATCTGAACATAATTAATCAATCTTGTGGATACTTACTGCAGGAGCTTGTTGATATGCTTCATTACTGGTAGGTAGGTGATCTGCATTATCTCATTGTTGCTTTCGATTTGGTCAGCTTCCTTGAACACCTGAGACCTGTGGTTCTCCATATGCCAGGCTGATTTGCACATGAGATTGATAAATTTTAGTTTTGAGGAAACAGAGTTTCATCTATGATGATCAAGCATGGTTTGGATAGTGATCTTAATTCTAAATTGAAATGTTGTGTTCCATAAGTACTAATCTAATAATTTCAATTGACAGGCTACATTGTTGATGAGGAGTAAAGGACTAAGTGGAAAATCGGTCAGTGGCATGTATATTTGGATCAATAAGGTTGATTTGGTAACTGAAGTACTGACTGAATGTAAAAAAATCCCAGAGCAGCACATTCCACATAGTCTGAAGTTAACCTAGTGCTTGCATAGTTCACAGGATTGATTCGTCAACAGCAACAGCAAGCGTCCACCAGACCATTTTATCTGTACATTGCATGGCATTTTTTCTTTTCCTCCTTTCTTCCCTGATTTTGTATTGTACCAAACAAGTGATCATTTGCAGTTTTGCAAAATGCACTTCTCTGTGTGTATTTTAAAAAGGGCGATGAATACCTGCATTGTCCGTATCATTTCCATGCTGAAAACATATATATATATATATATATATATATATACTATCTTTCTATAATATATAAGGTTTCTATAATATATAAGGATGTTTCACAAACAACAAGGTTACATGGTTTTCCGATTTGAAACTACATCAAAATATAATTTCTTAGCAACCGGCTGTAATGTGGCGGCTCGATCAACTTCAACCAAGAGATTTGTATATCCTCCCTGAATATATGGAGCAGTCATAGATGAAGATTGTCCATACACATCATTTATAAAGTTTACCATGGTACAATTATTATTGTTAAGATATTGTGTCAAATATTATGAGAATGTTATCAAAAAATTGCATGTAAGCAAATCAAATATGTAATTGTTAATTAAAAGTCTAAGTAATATGACTTACATTAAATTGCTCTAACTCAAGCACTTGCGGATCCTTCATATGTTCTCTGCTGTACTTGTTGAATCTTGTCCTATGTTCAAACATATTAAATTAAGTACCACACTATGATTACAATGGAGAAAACTTAATAAAAGCTATAGAATGAATACCTTTTTCTTATGGCATGCTTTCTTTTTCTGTCCTTTATTCTTTTCAAGTGAGATGGTTCCTCGTTTACTCTTTGACCCTTTTACCACTTAGGAATTCGAAATGATATTTGACCTTTCAATGTATCTGTGTCACAATCAACTGAAACAAGAGGAACCTTATTGACTTTTTCATGCATTTTGCTAAGATAATTATCTGCTTCCAAGTCCAACTTATCAATGGCTTTCTCTAAATCGTCAAGAAGTTCTTTGAATTGCGAACACTTTAGTGCAACAGATGTTGCCTTCCGTGAGATACAGTGCGGCACGTGTTGTCAAACTTTCCTCCTCATGTCCTTGTTTCTCAGTATAAAACTGCTATCTTCGCATATTTTGTCCATCTATTCATTATATAATGTGATGGTAAAATAAAAACATCATTGACATTGAATACTTTGAGGACATGCTTACACAATATACCTATAAGACATGGAATAACATATTTCATCAAATTGTATTATAACTACATTATTCTAAACTAAAATATGTATACATACCTATAGATTCGTACTTTCCACACGCACATGTAATGGTAATATCTGCTTTGTTGAATATAACCTTTGCTCCATAATCAGAGTGCATATGTGTGACCATATATGTCAAAATTGCCCCTCCTCTTGTAACAATTTACAAGAGAAAGAAAATTGTTCTTTAAATTCTTTCTCAAACTCTTTATACATCCTCCTTGTGTATGATTCAGCTACGGTCCTCAACAAAGGAAAACCTGGAATGTAAGTAACTAGGCTTTTTTGTTGAGATTGGAAATTTTCATCTAACTCATTGTTACGAAGACTACTAGACACCTTGGCGCATTCTGCAAGCAGTTTAGAAAGACCAAGTTTCATACGAAATCTTTTCTTGAATACATTATTCATTCCTTCGCTCCTTTGAGTGGAGTTCATATCAGCTGTAAATGAGTCATGATACACAATAGCCCACTTTGTCATAAAATTATATAGATTTAGCATCCACTCATTGTCCTCAAGGTTATACTCACATATTAATTCATCCCATTTCTTATGAAAGTAAAACTCTGATCTGTTTTCATACACACACCTTTTAAAATCAGTCAGAAACCTCTCAGGGTGCTTATGAATCACATGTCCAAGATGTTTAGCAGCATTTAGATAAATATGCCACAAACAAAGACGATGGCTTGTTTTTCAAAATACATAAGAAATTTCTCCAGTCATGACCGCATCTTGACCAGTGAAAATTTTACTAGGATGCTTGTCTGACATTGCTGTTAGAAAGGTTTCAAAAAGCCAAACAAATGATTCAATGGTCTCATTAAATAATAGTGAAACCAAAAAATTATTGTCTGCTTATGATGGTTGGCTCCAAGTAGAGAAGCAAAAGGCATTTCAAACTTATTAGTCTAAAAAGCGGTGTCAAAGGACACAACATCACCGAAACAAGCATAATCCATGATAGACTGACCATCTTCCCAAAAAGAAATTAGTCATCTTGCCATCTTCTGGATCTATTTGAATGGCATAAAAGAAAGCTAGATCTTCTCTTTGCTTATTTTTTCAAGTAGTCAATTCTAAGTACTTCTTACGTAGACGACCTATCTCATTGTTGCAATCGATCTTTGAGAATGACACTTTATCAATTCCTCCATAAAATTGCACCATAAACTCAAAAACCTGAGCTAGCTTCATCCCACTGTCCCTCATCTGGCCGATGAGCTTCTTGTCTGCTTCTTGAACACTATGTTGGGACCTCAGATTCTGCCTTTTATTTGGACTAGCAAGATAATGGTTGTGCTCAAGAATAACTTTGTGCACTCTCCAAACCCCCTCCCTGCTAACATTAAATTGAACATGAGCATTGCAACCCATCCTTGTAGTATCGTTTGTTGACCCAAGTGGCCCATGACCTTGACAACTGCAAACTATAGGTTTGTGATAGATAGTACCATCTCCTCGACGCTTCATGACGCTCTTTCTTATGCTAAATCCAATAAAACCAGCATAGGTGTTGTACATGTTATAAGCTTCCTTCTCTGATTCAAAAGACATACCAACTTCTGGAATAATCAAAGTTCGCTTAACTTTATCAACCACCTGTAATACAACAGGTTTGATAATTAAAACCATATAAACAAGTCATTGACAATATGAGAATTTTTGTTTGGGTAATACCTCATAAGCACTTAGTGGCATGACTTCATGTCGAATAGTCTCAACAATTGTGGGCGTTGACTCGAGTAGCGTGGATGGCACCATGGGCATGATAGTCATATGCACATTCTCCTATGTGAATACACGATAACTAGTTGCAGAAAAACATCGAAAAATATGTGCTACAAAACATAGATCATCAGACCATGATGAAACCATACCTACATTGCATTGTGATCATCGACATTTGACTTCTTAAAAACAATTGTGCGAGGATCTTCTCCTACTGCATGAACAACACTCGACTCAATGTCGTTATCCATACCACCCAATGGGATGAAGACGAGTTGGACAATGTCTTATGATCAATCACAGGTAGGATGAGAATCTAAGTGGCGTGGATGACAGCGAGACGCCCATAACGAGTGGAGAGTGGCAGCGCAAGCTCAGCGGTGAAACATCAAGCATATTGCAACGGCGTCAGCACAACGACATTGGCGCACCAGAGAAACAGAGATAGGATGGCAACGACGCCGGCGCAACGAGCGGGCAAGCGATGCAGAAAGATTAACAAAAAATCAATCACACTGATACGTGAGCCATACAGGAAATCAATCTCATGTGGTAGTGAGCCATACAAGGAAAAAGACGCGAGCTGATACATGAGCCGATGAAAAGCGCTAGAG
Source organism: Zizania palustris (assembly GCA_019279435.1). Classification (NCBI taxonomy): domain Eukaryota; kingdom Viridiplantae; phylum Streptophyta; class Magnoliopsida; order Poales; family Poaceae; genus Zizania; species Zizania palustris. The sequence goes on along the minus strand of JAAALK010000288.1, from coordinate 74,233,839 downwards.
CCTAGAGAGCTACGGACGTTAGACATGGGCCTATCGTTCGATCGTGCAGATTACCACGCGGTAGGAATCTGGAGCAGGGATGCAGTGCGCGGCGGCTACATCCCGGATGCACGCTATTTTTTTTCCGTAATATAGGCTTAAGAACTAAAAATAACCTCAATCGAATGGATTGTATGTCTTTGGCTAGGAATATGTCAAAACGTAAAAACATGTCTCTAAAAAGCTCCTCTGATCCCTTTATATGAGAGAGATCAGGGGTTATAAATTATCACTAATGCGTCCCATGACCCGACCAATTATGATGGAAAACGATCAGATCATGGTCAATAATTCCAAGTGTTATTGATTGGATAATTAATCAACCACAAAGGAGAACACATTTAATATGACTATCTGGTGTTTAATCACAGGTGTCTGAGTGCCTAGCAGTTGTGGAAGCCTCTTGAGTGCTGGACTCGAGGAGTCTTCAAGACTTTGACCATTGCGTGGCTATTGGATAATCCATCAGTTGGTTGATTGTATTTAATGCTTTTTGTTGCCCCCTTCTAGACCACTCGACTATCATAAAAGCACTCGGAGAGTACTCCAGGGGTCATATCCCAAACAAAAGCACTCGAGCTCTTTATTGCCAAAAGATAATCTTTGTCAAAAAGGGAGAAAAATGGCTTCAATTTTAATTTGGAGAATTTTTTCCTGGTGAGTACGCCGCCTAGGTGCACCTACTGAGAGTAACCCTCGAGCTTAGAGTTTCTTGGATAAAATAAGCTCTAGGATTATAGATTTAGGCCAAGTAAAAAGTGTGGAATTTCTCCAATCATTAGGAGAAAAAGTACTTTAGAGATGTTTGAATCTATGAGCAGTTGGCATCAAATGGGAGTGGGAGATTTAAATCCCGCCTATTCAATGTGTTGGTGTCCAATGAAACCGACTTGAGTACTATGACAGATAGGCCCATCAAGTGGTTTTTGGAGAAAAGCTGTCAGTTGGAGTAACGAGTAATCTAGCGCAATGGAGTGCTTTGGAGACCCTTGGCGAAAAGGTGTTTGTTGACACAAACTAGCGTTTGTCAGACTTTACAGTTTTGATGGGACAAGCACAACCTCCGAGGCCTTTTGCAGGTTCTTGTCAATTTGAGGCGGTGGGTGTTAATTTGCTCCCACTGATAAGCACTAGGTTTGTAACCAATTGTTAGATGGAGTCTTTAAAACATATTGATCGGCTGAATTAATGCCGAAGATTTCCTTGAAACTTGTCCGGAGGCAATCGTGGCACTTCAGGGGGGTCCGAATCATCGACTGGGTGACATATAAATAGTCCCCCGACGGGTGTTTAATTTGCACGCCTTCTGCTTTTGCCTTTAAATTGGTTCATCTTCAACCTTGCACCCAAAACTCTCCTCGCTGGCTCCACGAAACCCTAGCCACCATTGTCGGTGTGTGGTTTTCTACCGCAAGGCGAGGTGACTTTTTAATCTTCGACCTATTCATTCTCCAAGATCTTCTCAGATGGCTGCCATTGACCCTCAAGTTATTGTGGATTGGTTGGAGGAGTTCAAGAAGTCAGTGTCGGGGAAGAAGTCGATCGGGCTGTTGGAGGAGAACAAGACTCTTTCGGTGAGGGCTTTGTCGCTGTGACACTCGATGGTCGGTGAGGCGTTCCCAACCCCAAACACAAAAGAGTTAGTGTTTTGAATCTTTTTCTCTCATAGGTTTGGCTTGTCCAGGCCATCCCTTTTTCTGAGGTATTTGATGGAATTGTGCCGAAGAGAATTATGGGTGAACCAAAAGTTCCAATTACGAACTGAATTTTCTAGGATTCTAGAGCTATCGAAAGTTCTGGTTGGACTAGAAGTTCGGGCCAGACCCAAGAATTTGTTTTATGGATGAACCAGAAGTTTCGAGTCGAATTAAATCAGGAACAGAATGCCCAAATCGGAAGTTTCGGTTGTGAACCATATGTTCTAGATTAGATACAGAGTGCTCAAATTGGAAGTTCAGGTTAGGAACCGAAAGTTCTAATCAGGAATTAATTCGATACAGAACGACAGAATCGAAAGTTCTGGTCCAAACAAAATAGATTAGATCTGTTGGGATTTAATGTGGATTAGGGCCTAGGGCCCAAGCATTATATAAAGGGAGAAGGAGGGAAGTTGTGGGGTTGTTGTTGCCCTTGCTAGAACCTTAGCCATCATGCCTCTCCTCTCTCTTCGATCTCAAGAGTTGAGATCAGTTTCTCCCCGGATCTTGTGATCGGTGCTAGTACACCGATGCAAGACAATCTCATCCCTATACATGTGCACTCTGTAGAGGCGCTGCTCAAATAGCGGCGCTGTTAGCTTCTTCACGTGGAGATCGTCAGACTTCTTCTTGATCACCGACGAATAGGCGGAGCAAAGCAAGGTTGAGCGAGGACGTGTTTCCTCAACAACTTCTTTCACTACACTAGCGCATCTCGTGTTAGAAAGTAATGATCTATGATACCTCGCACGCATGGTTCCCGTGCTAAGGGGTTAAAAATTTAAAATTTCCGGCTAGCGTAGCCTTTCCATATCCCAATAGTGGTACCAGAGCCTTCGTGCATAGTGTTTGATCTAGATCGATCATGTATAGAGATACGTGGTTGATATAGATTGGATCTACTATTTTCAGTGTTGGATTGCCAGAATTTATGGACCTAATTTAATTCGACATAGAACAGTCAAATTAGAAGTTCCAGTTTACCTAGACCAGAAGTTCCGATCCTATCGAACCAAAAGATTCAGGTCCAGATTTCAGTCACGCCTAGATTCTTTTCCTAATTTGTTTTTGTAGAGAATGTTGTGACTGGTATGGCCTTGAAAATGTATGAGATGCATAAATGTAATTAACATGACCTGCATGCCATGAATATTACAACCCAAGTTTGTTCAATGGTTGTACGACCCGCACATCGGCCTGTGATGCTTCGACTCATGTAATTAGTATAGGTGCTATTGTTGGACCGAAAACTGTCGACCAGAGGGGGGTGTGAATGGGAGCTTTTAAAATTTCAGACTAAAAATAGTTTTCTGTTTTAATTCTGTCTTCTGTGGAACATGATTCGAACACACCCTTCGAAGTTCTGGTTCAGAGGTATTTCATAGCTCCAAAACCAGGCTTCGCTAGGAGCAAAAGTTTAAAGTCAAGAAGACTTCGCTCCACCCACAACACCAAAAACTCAACTCTGCTAAATCAGTGCAGGCTCTGCACACTGGGTGCCTTCGAGCAGGCTTCGCACTTCACCCTTTGCAAGAGCAGACTTCCCTCTGAGGACTTCGACCAAATCTCTGTGGACTTCAGCTTGCTGAAGAGCTCATCACAGGTCAATGTGTCATAACCTACGGACTCCTCAATGCTGGATATCTTCACTTCCCATATGCTACGATCAAGAGCATAGAGAAGCTTGATAGCCCTATCATGATCATTGTAAGCAAGCATCCTGTTGGACCGCAAGTTACTCACTATCGCATAAAAGTGAGAAAACATGGCATCTATAGATTCACCAGGTGCCTGCACAAACAGTTGATACTGTTGATTGTATGTACTTTGGCGTCTGGCCTTAATCTGTGTAGAGCCCTCATGAAAGATAGTGAGTGTAGCCCAAATCTCCCTAGCTGTCCTAATGTGCTACACCCTATCAAACTCACTTCTACTCAAACCAATGAACAGTATATTTCTTGCCTTGGAGTTGGCATTATAGTGATCCTTCTCTATTTGAGAGGTGCGAGTTTCAGGGATGGAGTATTGTGAGTCCACAATCTCCCAAATTGCATTTCCTTGGCTTAGCAAGTAAGCCTCCATGCGCACCTTCCAGTATGCAAAGTCTGTTCCATCGAACAAAGGTATTTTACTAACTCTGTTCATGTCGCTAACAGATCACAAAACCGGTTAAGGTCAACTGGTGATCTTAACCTGCTCTGATACCAATTGTTGGACCGAAAACGGTGGCCAGAGGGGGGGGGGGTGAATGAGAGCTTTTAAAATTTCAGACTAAAAATAGTCTTCTGTTTTAACTCTGTCTTCTACGGAACAAGCTTCGAACACACCCTTTGATGTTATGGTTCGGTGATATTTCACAGCTCCGAAACGAGGCTTCGCTAGGAGCAAAAGTTCGAAGTCAAGAAGACTTTCCTCCACCCACAACACCAAAAACTCAACTCTGCTAAGTCAGTGCAGGCTCCACACACTGGGTGCCTTCGAGCAGGCTTCGCACTTCACCCTTCGCAAGAGCAGACTTCCCTCTGAGGACTTCGACCAAATACTCAGCGATAGCAACTGGTGCTAGGCTTCGTACTTCGAAGGTCTAAACGCACACTGAACACACTTCACCGAGGACTTCGACAAGGGAAGAAAACGGGCTTCGAACAGACATCTCACACACTTCACCAGAAGAGATCCAGTGCACAAACTCAACCCAGAAGAAGATGGTGCACAGAGAAATCAAAACATGTAGTGCAAAGTAGGCATAAAAGTTCAAACAATAAATGAAAACAGAATCAAAGTTTCATTGCTTGAACAGTGTAGGACCGAAAGTAGCGACCAGAGGGGGGGTGAATGGGCGCCTTAAAAATTCTTTCGAATCAATGGCCTGCTCCCAACACCCAACGCACCTCAAAAGACTGTGCAGCAGAAAATAAACAGAAGGCCTAAGTCTAAAGGTTTCTAACCTAGAGGCAGCTGATGATAAACAGTGTAATGTTAAAGCAGTGCAACTAGACAGATGAACAAAGTGTAACAGGCCTAAACTTCTCAATGAAATGATCTAAGTATGTATAAGATGAAAAGAGAAGTTACTGTCCAAATTTGTCTCCTGTTCGGAACTTGGCGAAGCCCCCTTCGCACGCCGAGGTCTGCTTCGGAGGTTGGTGACGGAGTCTGTCCGAAATATCGAAGGTGTCGCTGTCTAGCCTAGTTCGAAGTGGTAAGAAGCGAAGTGTACTTCGGAGCGAAGTAAAACAGTGCCGGAGCCTGGTTCGAAGTGTGTACTTCGAAGACAGGACTTCGAACACAGCTTCGAACCAAGAGCTTCGGAGCAAAGTGACAAAGTCGGAGCCTGCTTCGAAGTGAGGACTTCGAAGACAAAAACTTCGAACACACTTTGAACCGAGAGCTTCGAAGCACAACCTTCGAACAGAAAGCTTCGAACACAACACACAAACAGACAACCTTCGAACAAAGAAGCGAAGTCTGTCACGCGATAGAAAATCAAGTCCGAGGCTTGCACTCTATCTTCGAACAGGGAAAGCTTCGGAAGGAGAATCGAAGGCTGACACACCACAAAGAAATCCAAGCGAAGTCTGTCAGAAAAGACAAACTTCGAACCCAAACTTCGAAGCCTAACAACGTGTGCACTTCGAACAGATAGATTCGGAGAAGCTTGTTCGAAGTATGCGATGCTGTCCGTTCACAAAAATACTTCGAAGCTTATCAAAACAGACCCCACACAGAAAATCGAAGATTTGAGCAAAGCCTTCGAAGATGCTAAGTCGAAGCCTGTCTCACGGAGCTGAGGGGCTTCGAACAGAGAAAGACTTCGCAAGAGACAGCCAGAAAAGGTACTACACCCTGTCAGCTTCGATCAAAAAGCTGTGCAGTAAAAGGTGAAAAGCTGCACAAACTACTGTAGCTACAGGAAAGTAGTACTACTTGCAACAGCAAGAACTAGTACCCAGTTCGTGAAGAACAGAAGCAACAGAAGAAGCTTCTCCCCAAGAAATAAATTCACCAGCTCGTGCCCAAAGCATTAACTTCCCAAACCGAACAAAATGCAAGCAATAAATTCACCAGGGACCAAGGCATTTACGCATTCAAGAGATTTGAGCAAGAAAAATGCATACACAGAGAGGAGCCAGTCCTGGCGGCGCACACAGGAGAGAGAAGAGAGACAAAGGTGACCCAATGGGTGGATTTGATTTCAGCACAAAAGGGTAGTCCAAACCCTAGGGATTGGGGTGCTATTTATAGGCAGCCCAACACTAGGAATATTCTACCAGCCCCTTAGGGTTTTACAGACTCAAAAATAAAGAAAAAGACTCTACTGCCCTTAGGAATTTTACAGACACAACTGACTGACTGTGGGCCTAGAGTAACAGATGACATATCCGGAAGCTACTCTTCTGGACAGTCGGATACAGAATCAACGGTTGTCAGTTTTACGCCGAAACTGACAAAGCCTCCACCAGCTTTGCACCAGGTACCCGGATTGGGCCGGCCCGACTCCGCAACTCTCTCAGCCCGGCAATCGCTCACCGCCCGTGTACCTGAGTCAGTCCTGGTCAACAGCCCAGTGGGTCTTCTACTGCTTCTGGCCCATGCACCCGGATTGGGCCAGCCCGACTTCGCAGCCTCCTCTGCCCGACAGTCGCTCGCTGCCCGTGTACCTGAGTCACACGCGGCCCATGAAACAGCAGATCTCTTCTCTTCCTCAGTCCTCGTTGACTATCGTTGACAATGACTCATCACTTCTAGAGCCATGAGGCCCACGCTATTCAGCATGGCTCCTCAATCTCCCCCTTGATGAGTGCATTGTCAACAATCCTCTTTTCACAGCTCTTCAGCACCTGCGAACAAATGTGGAAACACGAAAACAAAACACAAGGAAACAAAGAAGAAGAAAAATAAGGTAAAAGTTTAACCCTAATGACCAAAAGCCAACCAAAAGCAAGAAACGGTCATTATGGTTAACCAAAACATAAAAGCTCAAAATGAGTGTGATTTCAGAACAACAAGGATATCCCCAGAGTAAGAACTCCCCCTTAAACTCTGATCCCAAATTTTCTCCCCCTTGTTGACAAGTGAACTCATCAAGCACTCAAAAAGAGACACAGACTCCCCCTGAAAAGTAACTCCCCCTCAAAATATGCAGTGAATGCAACTGGGGTGCAGGTGGAGTGTAGAAAGCATGCTTCTCAGATATGATTGACTACAAGTACAGTATCTAACATGTACAGCAAAAGAGATACCGTCTAAGATACATGGCATGATCAGTGCAAGAGATGATATCTAAAGAAAGTCATTTAGCACGCATTTGTCAATTTTTGCAAATAAAAACATCACCACATTGTCTAGTAAACAAGCAAGGTAAAGCAAGAGATGCAGAAGCTAACTGATATCTACCAAGATAAGCATTGTTCAAAAACAAAGTGCTTCAGCAAACTTGTTATCCTTTTAATATTCAGGCTTTTTCATTTTCCTTTGTCATTTTTTTTTGCCAAGGGTTATTTGCATGTCAAACCTTATGCTAACCGACCACGTCAAGCCTAGGCCAGAACTGGGCCATCAGAAGCTTAAGACATTGGTCTTGGCACACACTACACTGTCCTAGTTCATACCAAAGTGCTATGGTAAGCAGTCTAGAACAATATAATGCGACAAAGCAAACCCACTTGGATCTTTTCAACTTAAGCAGAAAAGGCATGGAATTTTCATTCATTTTTGATTTTTTTTATCATTTTTATAGCACATTTTCCATGTTAAAGCATAAAGATGTCCAAGTTGCATATCTGCATCTATGCGATGAACTAGCTACAAGGCATGTAACAAATAGCAAAAGCATTCAGCCTACACATGCTAGTTACCAGAAGCAATGGTGATCATTTTTCAAGTTGAAAGCGTAAAAGCCATGCATATGACAGATATCAGACATATCAAGCGAACTGAAACAAAGCATGATCATTGACAAGTAATCGAAAGCATGTACCAGCTAGAATAAGTAGAGCAGTTCAATCATATAACAGAAGCATCTCTAAAGTGTGATATGTGAATATGTATGATATGAACACACACAAAAGGACTCAAGAAAAGAGTAAAGAGCAAAGAAAACTGACGCAAAATATCCTAAAAAGGATACACAACACCCAAATCCCCTCGTAAACGCTCGAAAGTAGACTGATCTAGGGGTTTGGTGAAGATGTCAGCCAACTGATGATGGGTATCAACATGAACAAGGTCAATGACACCTTTCTCATATTGATCCCGCAAAAAGTGAAAGCGCACATCAATGTGTTTGGTTTTTGAATGAAGACATGGGTTTTTCCCTACACTAATAGCACTGGTGCTATCGCAAAACAAAGGAACTCTGGTAGAAAAGAACAACCCAAAATCTCTCAGAGTGGAAATCATCCAAACCAACTGTGAGCAGCAGCTAGCAGCAGCTACATACTCAGCCTCTGTGGTCGAAAGAGCAACTCCAGATTGCTTTCGAGAAGACCAAGAGACAAGAGAAGAACCAAGAAACTGGCAAGTACCGGAAGTCGACTTGCGATCCAACCGGCACCCACCAAAGTCAGCGTCCGAAAAGCCAGATAAATCAAGAGAAGATGATGCTGAATAGTAAAGACCAAGATCAGGCGCATAAGTGAGATACCTGAAGATGCGCTTGACAGCCTGCCGATGAGACGCGCGTGGTGAAGACTGGAAGCGCGCGCACAGTCCCACGGCAAACTGTATGTCTGTCCTTGTTGCCGTCAAGTACAGCAGCGAACCGATCATCCCTCGAAACTCTCTCTCGTTGACCTTGACGCCGCTCTCATCCTTGTCCAGACCCCCAGAAGTGCCCATCGGGGTCATCTGCGGCTTCAACTCACCACCAAAGTCAAATTTTTTCAACATGTCACGAGTGTACTTACCTTGGTGGATGAAGGTGCCGTCCTTGGTCTGCTTGATCTGGAGCCCTAAGAAGTACTTGAGCTCACCCATGAGGCTCATCTCAAACTCACTGTGCATCTGCTCAGAAAACTTGGACACAAGAGAATCAGTAGTACCGCCAAAGATAATATCGTCCACATAAATCTGAGCAACTAAGAAATCTGAAGCATCTCTGAGCAAGAAAAGAGTTTTGTCCACAGAACCCATCACAAAACCCTTCCCCAACAAAAACTGCTTTAACCGGTCATACCAAGCCCTGGGGGCTTGCTTCAACCCGTATAAAGCTTTGTGCAATTTAAAAACATGTCGAGGAAACTTAGGGTTCTCAAAACCGGGGGGTTGCCTAACATAAACCTCCTCTTCTATGTACCCGTTCAGAAAAGCACTCTTAACGTCCATTTGAAAAAGCTTAAAACCCTTTGAAGCGGCAAATGCTAAAAGAATGCGAATGGACTCAAGACGGGCAACAGGAGCGAAGGTTTCTTCAAAGTCAATACCTTCCTTCTGGCAATAACCCTGGGCAACTAGTCGAGCCTTGTTGCGCACCACAACCCCATCTTCACCTTGTTTGTTCTTGAACACCCACTTGGTGCCTATGGGGTTGCATTCTGATGGCGGCTCAACTAATGTCCAAACCCGATTGCGGACAAAATTCTCAAGCTCTTCTTGCATAGCATTAATCCAATTTGAATCAGAAAGAGCATGAGAGACGTCTCTAGGCTCAAAAGATGCAACAAAAGCCGATTCAGCAAACACAGCAAGAGAGGTAGAAGAACGCAAAGTCCTTTCAGTTAAATCACCAATGATGAGCTCTGAGGGGTGGTCACGCTGAACTGCTCGGGTTCCCTGGTGATCTGAAGTCACCTCACCGGAGTCAGCAGCTGGCACCTCTGGACTCGACTGAGGGGGCTCGATCGAAGTGGAAGAAGTGATCAGAGGTCCGCCCTCATCATCAGTCGAAGTCACAGAAGGTGTGGGCTCTGCGGGGGATGCAGAAGGCCCACCCTCAACAGCAGCTGGAGTATCCTCATCTTCCTCGAAGATGGACTCTCCGAGCTCATCATCACCAGAAAGCTCAAAAGACGGAGTCAAAGAAGGCAGGGACTCATCAAATGAAACTTCACACGTCTCGACAAGCAGCTGGGATTCGAGGTTCCAAACACGGAAGCCTCGAGAATGCAATGCATAACCAAGAAAAACACCATCCCAGCAACGAGACTCAAATTTGTCCAAATGCCCTCCCTTTTTGAGCACAAAGCACTTGCAGCCAAACGCTCGCAAGTGGCTCACCTTGGGCTGTCTGCCAAACCGCAACTCATATGATGTCTTACCAATGTAAGCTCTAAGAAAAATGCGATTGGCCAGATAGCAAGCCGTGTTCATGGCTTCAGCCCAAAAACGCCTAGGAGTCCTGTGCTCATCGAGCATCATCCTAGCCATCTCAACTAGCGTGCGGTTCTTTCGTTCCACAACGCCGTTCTGTGGGGGAGTGTAAGGAGAAGAAAACTGATGGTCCAGACCCTGATCACCACAGAAGCTGACGAACTGAGAGTTCTTGAATTCAGAGCCGTTGTCGGAGCGAATTGCTCGCATCCGGCCATTGTTCTCATTCTTCAGCTTCAAAATCAGGTCATGGACAAATTGAAAAGTTTCATCCTTAGACTCCAAAAAGAAAACCCACGAGAAACGAGAAAAGTCGTCAACAATCACAAGTGCATACCACTTCCCACCGACTGAGCGTACCCGAGCTGGACCTACAGTGTCCAAATGTAAAAGCTCGCCTGGATACGGAGTCATCACCTGAGTCACAGGTGAATGAGAAGCGGCAACCATTTTACCATGACGACAGGGATGACACACTAGATCCTTCTCCATTTTAAGCTTGGGCAATCCTCGGATGAGGTCCATAGAGCTTAACCTGACTAGCAGATCAAAACTCAAATGGCCTAACCTCCTATGCCACTTCCAGAGCTCAGAAGAGGATCCAGCAATCAAACAGCGAGAAGGGCCAAAAGAACTAGAGAAGTCAATTCGAAAAACTTTACCGAAGGGTAAAATCTGACAAACCAAAGACCCTCTAGAATCAATCACAGAAGAATTGCCCTTCTTAAAACACACTTCCAAACCATCCTCAAGAAGTTGCGAAACAGAGATTAAATTAAAGTTCAGATTTTTAACCAAAGCAACATTCTTTAAAGAGAAATGGTCTGAAATGCTGATTGAGCCTATGCCACTTACTTTCCCTTGACCGCTGTTCCCGAATGTGATGTACTCTTTGGAGTTCGGGGGAGTGAGACTGGAGAACCATCTGCGATGCCCCGTCATGTGGCGAGAGCATCCTGAGTCCATGATCCAAACTTCCTCCAGTCCCCGGTCCTGCACAATCAATGTCTGTAAGTGGGAGCAAATGGTCCGGCACCAGGTTTAGCAAAAGAGCTAAACCAGTGTCGAGCCATCTGCTCAAAAGATGGAAAACGAAAACCATCAAAAGAGTTTGGACCAAAACGCGGCTCAAAGCGCGGTCCATGGTTCTTCCTATCCCTGCGGCCACGAGGTCCAGAACCGTAGCCAACTCGGTCTGGAACTCTGCCGGAACGAATACCACCACCTGGAGCATGGGCACAAAAACCGTCTCCTCTACCACCACCTACACGACGCGGCCTGGCCTCCAGCCTCTCCCCGTGCCGAGGAACACGCAGTCTACCACCCTGCTGGTAGAACTGCACCTGATCACTACGAGCCCTCTCTGCTCTCTCAACCCGCTTCCTCCTGAAGCAAAACTCCGCAAGATGCCCGTTTCTCTGACAAAACTCACAATGATAGGTAGGCTTCTTGGGATGTGGTTGAGGCTTGGGATTCTTGGGCTTGGTAGTGTTTGGTGTGGTCTTCTTGGGCTGAGAGGGTCCAGGAAGAGAGTCTAGAGAAGTGTGGAGATTTTTGGGCTTTGAGACCCAGATAGGTTTCTTGGGTGGAGCTTTAGGTGGCTCATGAATCACTCCATCCTTGGGCTGACAAGCCTGGGAAGACTCAGTGGAGTGAGTCTTGGGATACCTCTGCTCTGGAGTCATTTTACTCCACTCCACTGCCCGGCTGATGGCACTCTCAAAGTCAGCCTTGGTGTAGGTGTAACCTACCCCAAACCCATCCTGCCTCTTGAACTGCTGGATCATCATGCCAAGCTGTGGCTCTCTGGCACTGATCCAACTCAGGATAGAACGGAGGTAAAAATTCTCATTCTGAGAATCTGCTAGCTCCTCTCTCAAAGAAGCTAGAACCTCCACCTGAGACAAGCAGGTCTCACACTCACTCTCTACTTGGACAGACTTCCCGGCTTTTAGCTTAATCAACTCCATTCTAAGAGACAGGCAGTTCTCACAAACAGTGGGTGGAACTGACAATGTCTCAAGCTCTAGCCTAGTCTGCGCAAGCTCAGCTCTCAACCTCTCAAAATCACCCAAATGCTCATCGCCCTTGGATTTCAGCTCAGCTAAGGCAGCTAGATGCGATGGGCAATCAACACAGGGTGCGACGACAGTGGCTTGAGTATTTTTCAGCTCCTGCTGAGCGCTTTCAAGCTCAGTGGCCAAAGCGTCCCTCTCATCAACCCTTTCTGTGTACCTGGACTTCAGAGTCGACAGGTCACACAGAAGCACCTCACACTTTGGGCACTCACTGCTATCACCCAAGCAAGGGGAAGAAGATAGACTCTCAATTCTGCCGTTGGCCACGGCAAGCTCACTCTCTAACTCATCTATCCTCTTCTTAGCCCCCCTAAGCAGTTTCTCCCGATATTTTAACTCCTGACGATTGCTCTCAAGTAAATCGACAATTTCGCGCTCATAAGATGATACCTTGCTATCGTCGTCGTCGGAGTCGTCGGAGGAGCTCTTTTCTTCTCTATCCCCAAGAGCCATGGAGCAGAAGCTCTTGCGGGATCTTCGGCGCTGGTGTGAGCGGCTCTTCGGCTTGTCTCCGAAGGCCATGAAGCAGAGGCCCGCCGGATCATCCTTGTCCTTCCCCTTCTTGATGGTAATCTCCTCATCACTTGAGCTCGATGAAGAGGAAGAAGACGTGGATCTCTTGGAGTAGCTCTTCTCCATCTCGGCGAAGAAGGCCTTGTCGCGCTTCTTGTTCTCTCGCCGGTAGTCCTTCAGGGCCTTCTTGAAGAACCGGGTCTTCGGCTTGCCCTTGGTGAAGGAGGGGCTCTCATGCTTGCCGGAGTCGTGGAAGCTGTTGCCGGTGCCCTTCTTGTATCCACTGCGCTTGGGGCAGTCGGCGATGAAGTGTCCTGGATCACCACATTCAAAGCATCCGGATTTTGTGCCGTGTCTTTTGAACATTCTTTTATCATAGACACGACGCACCCGGTTGTTAAAGAGACACAAATCATCATCTCCCAACAACTCAAGCTGGTCCTCAGTGATAGACATCAAAGAGAGCCCAGCACAGCTCACAGCAGAGGGATCAACAGAAGGTGTAGCAAGGGCCAAGGATTTTGATCCAGAGCCAGTGAGATTTGATCTCAACTGGATATCTACCTCAGTGGCCTTTAGCTTGCTAAATAACTCAGAAATGGTCAAGGTATCGTAAGAAGTACTCTCAACGATAGATGATACCTTGATATCCCAGATCTTTGGGTCCAAGGTATGAAGAACCTTGAGCGCCTGCTCGTGATCTGAGACTAACTGAGCACCCTCAGCCTTGTTGTCCCGAAGCTTGTTAATGATCGACTGAAAGCGACCAAACAAAGCCTCAACAGATTCACCCGGCTTCTGTGTGAAATTCTCATATTCACGCCGATAGGTCTGATAGAGTCGAGCCTTGACCTGTGCTGTTCCCTCATGGTGTGCCTTGAGGGTAGCCCAGATCTCTCTCGCAGTGGAGAGATGACTCACTCGCTCAAATTCAGTGGGACCTAAACCAGAAAATAAAATGTTCACAGCCTTACTGTTGCTCAGATGCTGAGCAATGATACCAGCAGTACCTTGCTCAGTAACTGGCAGAATGACAAACGTGCTATGAACGCAAATGTCCCATATGTCCGAACTCTGGCTCATGAGATAGGCTCGCATGCGAGTCTTCCAATAATTATAGCCATAGGCTTCCAAGGACGGGACCTTGCCAGGAGACGTCATAGTCACTACTGGGGTTTAGAACCGGTTAAGGTATGGAAAAAAAACCTAACCTCGCTCTGATACCACTTGTAGGACCGAAAGTAGCGACCAGAGGGGGGGTGAATGGGCGCCTTAAAAATTCTTTCGAATCAATGGCCTGCTCCCAACACCCAACGCACCTCAAAAGACTGTGCAGCAGAAAATAAACAGAAGGCCTAAGTCTAAAGGTTTCTAACCTAGAGGCAGCTGATGATAAACAGTGTAATGTTAAAGCAGTGCAACTAGACAGATGAACAAAGTGTAACAGGCCTAAACTTCTCAATGAAATGATCTAAGTATGTATAAGATGAAAAGAGAAGTTACTGTCCAAATTTGTCTCCTGTTCGGAACTTGGCGAAGCCCCTTTCGCACGCCGAGGTCTGCTTCGGAGGTTGGTGACGGAGTCTGTCCGAAATGTCGAAGGTGTCGCTGTCTAGCCTAGTTCGAAGTGGTAAGAAGCGAAGTGTACTTCGGAGCGAAGTAAAACAGTGCCGGAGCCTGGTTCGAAGTGTGTACTTCGAAGACAGGACTTCGAACACAGCTTCGAACCAAGAGCTTCGGAGCAAAGTGACAAAGTCGGAGCCTGCTTCGAAGTGAGGACTTCGAAGACAAAAACTTCGAACACACTTTGAACCGAGAGCTTCGAAGCACAACCTTCGAACAGAAAGCTTCGAACACAACACACAAACAGACAACCTTCGAACAAAGAAGCGAAGTCTGTCACGCGATAGAAAATCAAGTCCGAGGCTTGCACTCTATCTTCGAACAGGGAAAGCTTCGGAAGGAGAATCGAAGGCTGACACGCCACAAAGAAATCCAAGCGAAGTCTGTCAGAAAAGACAAACTTCGAACCCAAACTTCGAAGCCTAACAACGTGTGCACTTCGAACAGATAGATTCGGAGAAGCTTGTTCGAAGTATGCGATGCTGTCCGTTCACAAAAATACTTCGAAGCTTATCAAAACAGACCCCACACAGAAAATCGAAGATTTGAGCAAAGCCTTCGAAGATGCTAAGTCGAAGCCTGTCTCACGGAGCTGAGGGGCTTCGAACAGAGAAAGACTTCGCAAGAGACAGCCAGAAAAGGTACTACACCCTGTCAGCTTCGATCAAAAAGCTGTGCAGTAAAAGGTGAAAAGCTGCACAAACTACTGTAGCTACAGGAAAGTAGTACTACTTGCAACAGCAAGAACTAGTACCCAGTTCGTGAAGAACAGAAGCAACAGAAGAAGCTTCTCCCCAAGAAATAAATTCACCAGCTCGTGCCCAAGCATTAACTTCCCAAACCGAACAAAATGCAAGCAATAAATTCACCAGGGACCAAGGCATTTACGCATTCAAGAGATTTGAGCAAGAAAAATGCATACACAGAGAGGAGCCAGTCCTGGCGGCGCACACAGGAGAGAGAAGAGAGACAAAGGTGACCCAATGGGTGGATTTGATTTCAGCACAAAAGGGTAGTCCAAACCCTAGGGATTGGGGTGCTATTTATAGGCAGCCCAACACTAGGAATATTCTACCAGCCCCTTAGGGTTTTTACAGACTCAAAAATAAAGAAAAAGACTCTACTGCCCTTAGGAATTTTTACAGACACAACTGACTGACTGTGGGCCTAGAGTAACAGATGACATATCCGGAAGCTACTCTTCTGGACAGTCGGATACAGAATCAACGGTTGTCAGTTTTACGCCGAAACTGACAAAGCCTCCACCAGCTTTGCACCAGGTACCCGGATTGGGCCGGCCCGACTCCGCAACTCTCTCAGCCCGGCAATCGCTCACCGCCCGTGTACCTGAGTCAGTCCTGGTCAACAGCCCAGTGGGTCTTCTACTGCTTCTGGCCCATGCACCCGGATTGGGCTAGCCCGACTTCGCAGCCTCCTCTGCCCGACAGTCGCTCGCTGCCCGTGTACCTGAGTCACACGCGGCCCATGAAACAGCAGATCTCTTCTCTTCCTCAGTCCTCGTTGACTATCGTTGACAATGACTCATCACTTCTAGAGCCATGAGGCCCACGCTATTCAGCATGGCTCCTCAAACAGGGAATACAAAATGAACTCACAGGATGAATACACGAGTGCGGTGGCTAGCACAGGAGCTCAAAAATGGCTGCTCAAAGTGTTGTTGTGACCTAGCTAGCCTCCACTATTTATAGACACTGTTCAACCCTGTTAATAGACTACTTACCCCTAGGGTTTACACTGGTTTTGTCTCATCAGAATAGGGGGTACAGTTGGTAGTCTACTTTATTTGGAGGCTTCTTTTGTTAGCTTCACAGAGGAGACAACATCAGCTTTTGCAGAGCAGACACAGTCAACCTTTGCAGTCCTAGATTCTTCTAAATCCCCCCTTCGCACGCGAGGGGTGCGGTAGCTTCAGTGAGAAGCCTTGAGCCTGATGGCCTTCACTTCACCGAAGTCAACCTTCGATAAAGTGATGGTTTTGTGTCGAAGCCATCAAAGCCCTTGAGCCTTCGCGCCATCACCTCCGGAGTGGACCACCACGGCTTCACAGCTACTCCTAGCTCGAACTCCGTCATCCTGTGTACCGAATCCATGCATGGCCGAAGTACTTCAAGTCAGCCACACTCCGAAGCCCCACCTTCAGAGTACCACCCTTCGAAGTCCCTCCCTCGTCCAAGGCCTCCACATTAAGCATTCCATGAGCACTTCGTCGCAGTGTCTCTCCCCGAGCACACTCCTCGACGAACCTCACCCAGACCATGCCTTCGATGCACCTTGACTTCTGAGACCTCCGTCGGGTATACCTTCGAGTGCCTCACTCCGGAGCACACTTAGAATTCCCTGCCTCATTGCTGAGGACTTGGTTCACCATACTCCGAAGTAACTCCATTCGGAGTACCCTTTGGAGTTCCTCGCCACCGAGGACTTCGTCTCGAGGTAACTTCACCCGGAGCCATGCTCCGCACTCTCTCCCTTCGTCTAGCGCACCTCGACCCGAGGTCCGACCTCGACCCCTTACAGCCTTCATGACCGAGCTCCCCGCTCGCCTGGCATCAAGCCTCCCTCTTGACCCAAGTTCACTTGCTGCGAACCATCCGTCGCCTCTGAAGTCACCTGCGCACCACAGACAAACATACAAGTGTATCCAGTACCCCGGAGCCCTCTCCGGGTAAAAAACCTCCGATACACACTCCGGTGGACCACCTGTAGGACCGAAAGTAGCGACCAGAGGGGGGGTGAATGGGCGCCTAAAAAATTATTGCTAAACTAAAATTTAGACCCAACACTCAAATGAACTTAACGAGGCAAATAATATTTGCAAAGCAAATCTCAGGAATTAAAGTAGTCTAACTTAAAAATAACTGGTGTTCTAATTAAACTGATATTAAAATAATCTAAAGGATAATACTAAAATTTTCTTTTTATATGAGCAGATTAAAAGACACTTAAATAAATAATACGGGATAAGCGATAACAATTTAACATATTAAAAAGTTATCTACGAAATTAATTTTTATGCTAATACTAATAAAACTAGCAGATAAGATTAACTACAAAATAACTAACAGATTTAAACTAATTAAAATAGGAGATAAAAACTTACAATCGTTCAAGTCGTCGGGCGCAGAAAAATCTCCATGCGAAGCAACCGTGCGCGAAGAAACTGCTGCTGTATTGCTTGATCTAATCTGCCTTGGGAAACGTGCACCAAACAAATAAAAAAACAGATTTTTCCACTGTTTTCCCTGCCACGGAATCACGCCAGCCCCCTGTTTTTTTTCTTTTCATCTCCATGCCAAAAAGGCTGTTGCAGAGCTCCTGCATGCGTGGGAAAAACACAAACAAATGCGCAGATTGCCTGCTGCTCTGCTCCAGGATATGCGCAAAGACTGCAGCCGTGGGACCCGCCTTGCTGCCGATGCTGAAAAGCAAAACAATGCTGCCTGTCGTGCTGAAGCCGTGGCCTCGATCCTCACAATGAACAGTGTGCAAGACACGCACGACGCCTGGAACTTTCAAGCCAAAGACACGCAAGAGGATGACGCTCGCAGAAAACGAATCTCTCGAAAGCGCGAAGTGATGACGGCGGCGGCAACCAAAAAATAGCAGATCAAAAATCACCTACTAGCCGAAAAATAATCTGTGGACTGCCGATTCATCTATTTAGAAAAACAGTCATCTATCCTCAAGGGGATAGGGGCTTATTTATAGGCAAATCCTAATACATGAAAAGACTACTTTACCCTCGGGTAAAATAAACTGACTCTAAAATAAATTCCGAAAATTACTAAAATATTCTTAGAAAAATTAACTGACTCGAATAAAAATATTCTAAACTTAAAACTAAATATTAATATCCTAAAAACGAATTAAACATAGATCGTCAGTTTTACGCCGAAACTGACAAAGCGTCCACCGTCTTCGCACCGGGTACCCGGATTGGGCCGACCCGACCCCGCAGCTTCCTCAGCCCGGCAATCGCTCGCCGCCCATGTACCTGAGTCAAACCCAATCAACAGACCAGTGGATCATCTGCCGCTCCTAGCCATGTACCCGGATTAGGCCAGCCCAACTCCGCGGCTCCTCTGCCCGGCCGTCGCTCACTGCCCGTGTACCTGAATCACATGCGCCTCAGACTCGGCAGGTCTTCATCTCTCCCTTCCTTTGACTTCCGTTGACAATCACTCATCACATCTGGAATATCAAAACCATATTCTTCAACATGATTTCTCACCACCCAAAGTACCGAGACCTTCAGTACAACCAAGTCATTTTGTACTGTCGGACCCCTCCGACAGACACACTCCGCTGCAACAACTGCAGCAACCAGACCCACCGAACCCTTCGGTGAAACAACCTCCGAACCCATTTGGAGGGACCCCTTCGAATCAGAGGATAAAATCTGTCAATCACTCATCACAGAATCCGAAACCAACCTTTGGTTTCTCAATCTCCCTCTTGATGAGTGCATTGACAACCAAATTCAAGTTCAAGAAAATTTTAAAAATTTAAGCACACAAGTGACCATAAAAACTCAGAAACGAGCCAAATCATGTCACTTGACAAAGAATTTTCCTCCCCCTTTTTCAAGAGAGTAAAAGTCCCTTCGGCAAATCTTCTCTTTGTAAGATAAAAACTCCCCCTTAGTTATTTTACCCCTTGCTACAGAGAACTCAAAATTTCTCCCCCTTTGGCAATGCAAGCATCAAGGAGCATTCAAAAGATGCAAAGCTTAGAAATGGGAAGAATTGCAAAGACATATAAAGCAAAAATATGCCAACATTAATACCAATTATCATGTGCTCAGCTCAATTTAACATTCTCTAAAAAACATGATGACAACATGTGATTTTATCATTTTGAAATAAAAGCATCACCACACAATCAAGGTAACTAGACAAGTAAACGCAGGGACTGCGCAAAGCTAGTCAATTTCTACTCTAGACAGACAAGTCCAGTTCAAGTGGAGCATTGAAAGCAATCTTGATGATCAATGAATTTGTTGTTCTTTTCATAATGCCAGGTGTTATTTGTTTGTCTACCTTATACTTTCCAATCAAGCCAAGCCTAGGCACGAAAGCCATCAGAAGCTTAAGGCGGTGATTTTGGCATACACTACACTATCCCAGTTCAGACCAATGTGCAATGGTAAGCAGTCTAGAATAGAGTAGTGCGACAAACAAACCCACCTGGATCTTTTTGCTTGAAGCATGCAAATCATGGATTTCTGGATTTTTTAATTAAGTGAACAAATTGTTTTAGCATTTGATGAATATCCATGAATACAAATTTTCAAGTTGCAATGTTTAGCATCCATAGAAAAAGTGTCTTGCTATCAAGTAGATAAAATATAGCTAAAGGAGTCATGCCTAAACATGCTAGACGCAAGACTAAGCAGTGAGCATGATTTGATTTTGGAAAGAAACATCATGCACAAAATGTTTCAGACATATTAAGTAGAGCTGAGCTGACATGATTTCATGAATTAAAATCAGGCATATAAGTGCAAAAGATGTAAATGCAATTTCACACATAATGAGCATATGCAAGACAATCAAAATCTGCTCCCCTCACAAAATGCCGTAAGGGTGACAAACACCAAGTTCCCCACGCAAGTAGGCAAAACGAGAAGCATCGAGGAGTTTTGTGAAAATATCAGCTAGCTGGTGTTGGGTATCAACATATTGAAGCTCAATATTACCCTTCTCATTATGATCTCTAAGAAAATGATATCGCACATCAATGTGTTTGGTTCTGGAATGCTGAACCGGGTTGTTTGCAATACAAATAGCACTAGTGTTATCACAGAAAAGTGGAACACTCTTATAATCTAACCCAAAATCCCGCAAAGTGGAAACCATCCACAAAATCTGAGAGCAACAACTAGCTATAGCAACATATTCTGCCTCAGCCGTCGATTGTGCAACACTAGACTGTTTGCGGGAAGACCAGCAAACCAGTGAAGTACCTAGAAAATGACTAGTACCAGAGGTACTGTTCCTATCAATCCTACACCCAGCAAAGTCCGCATCGGAATAACCTCGAAGACACAAAGAGGAAGACGCAGAATACCAAATGCCAAATTCAACGGTATGTTTGAGAAACTTGAGAATGCGCTTTACCGCTTGGCGGTGCGAAGCTCATGGTGAAGCCTGAAAACGAGCGCACAGACACACTGCGAAGTGTATGTCTGGCCTCGTAGCAGTCAAGTAGAGGAGGGAGCCGATCATGCTTCAGAACTCCTTCTGATCTACGACTTCTCCATCCTCATCAGGATCCAATGCTACAGATGTAGCCATTGGAGTGGCGAGGGGCTTCGCATCAGCCATGTCAAATTTCTTGAGCAGGTCCTTGGTGTACTTCGTCTGGTGGATGAATGTACCTTGTTTGCTTTTCTTGATTTGCAAAACAAGGAAAAAAGTGAGTTCACCCATCATGGACATTTCGAACTCCCTGCTCATGACATCTGCAAACTCGGCAACCAAAGCATGAGAAGAGTCACCAAAGATGATATCATCCACATAAATCTGGACTAGGAGGAATTCTTTGCCATGCTTGAGAGTGAATAGGGTTTTATCAACAGATCCCATCAAATAGCCCCGCTCAAGCAGAAAAGACTTAAGTCTATCATACCATGCCTGAGGGGCCTGCTTGAGTCCATAAAGGGCCTTATGAAGTTTAAGGACTTTATGTGGGTATTTGGGGTTTTTAAAACCAGGGGGTTGTTTTACATAAACATCTTCTCCTATGAAGCCATTAAGAAAAGCACTTTTGACATCCATTTGATAGAGTTTGAATCCCCGGGATGTCGCAAATGCAAGTAAAATCCTAATGGCCTCAAGACGAGCAACAGGTGCAAAAGTTTCAGTAAAATCAATCCCTTCTAATTGAGAATAACCCTGAGCTACAAGTCTAGCCTTGTTTCTAACTATAGTCCCATCCTCCCCTTGTTTGTTTTTGAAAATCCATTTTGTTCCAATAAGATGAACATTTGGTGGAGGATCAACTAAAGTCCAGACTTGGTTTCTCTCAAAATTTTCAAGTTCTTCATGCATGGCATTGATCCAAATATAATCAGAAAGTGCATGACTAACATCTAAGAGCTCGAAAGAAGCAAGAAAAGCGGAATCAATGAAATGAGCATGAGAACGTGTTACCCTTTGATCAAGCTCACCAATGATCTGCTCTAGAGGATGCATCCTTTGAACGTGATGTGGAGCCTCGCGGTGGGATGTAGTCTCCCCCTCAACTTGTGCGTTGGAGTGGTCCAAGATGACCGATGTCGAGGTAGTTGCTTCGGGACCTTGTGCTGAAGTAGTCAAAGCGGGGTAGGCTTCGGGGGTCGATGTCGAGGGTAGTAGGGGTTCATCCTCGAAATCTCCGGGATCTTCTTCTTCGAAGATGGTCTGCTCCATGTCGTGTTCATTTGCCTGTTCAAAGGTAGAACTAACAGAGGGGGTTGATTCATCAAAAGTCACATCACATGACTCGATGACAGTGTTAGTTTCCAAATTATAAACACGATAAGAATGACCATGTGTAGTGTAACCCAAAAGATCCCATCAGAAGATCGTGACTCAAATTTATCCAAATTTCCACGTTTTAGGATAAAGCAACGACAACCAAAGACTCGAAGATGAGTAACTTTGGGATGTCTCCCAAAATGTAGCTCATAAGATGTCAAGTTCAAAATTGAGCGCAAGAAGATTCGGTTTGAGATGTAACATGCAGTGTTCATGGTCTCAGCCCAGAATTTTCTAGGAGTCCTGTGCTCATCAAGCATCATCCTAGCCATCTCAACCAAAGTGCGGTTCTTTCTCTCAGCAACATCATTCTGTTGAGGAACCCGCGGAGCAGAGAATTGATGTTTTATGCCATGCTCCATGCAAAAGTCAACAAAGAGTCTGTTCTTGAACTCAGTGCCATTATCACTTTGAATGAATTTCAATGCACCAGGGAGTTCAGTGAAAAGTCTCAAAGCCAAGCTCCGAAAGTGTGAAAACACTTCATCCTTGCTGGCAAGAAAGAAGACCCAAGAGTAGCGAGAGAAATCATCGACAATGACTAACACATACCACTTGCCGCCTAAAGAACTAACCTGAGAAGGACCTACAGTGTCCATGTGGAGAAGTTCTCCGGGATGTTCAGTCATCACCGTGGTGACTGGCGAGTGTGAAGCGGCAATCATTTTTCCATATCGACAAGGAGCGCAAACTAAATTCTTCTCAAACTTGAGCTTTGGCAATCCTCAGATCAGATCTAGGGCACTCAGACGAGCAAGCAACTCAAAGCTCATATGCCCTAGTCTCCTATGCCACTTCCAAAGCTCAGAAGTCGAATGTGCAACAAGACAATGAGAAGAACCAGATGACTCAGAAAAATCAGCTCCAAAAACTCTCCCAACTCTAAAGATCTTACAGACCACAACGCCATCAGAATTGAGTACTTGCGAAGTATCGTGATGGAATCGCACTTCGAAGCCCACATCAAGCAATTGAGATACAAAAAGCAAATTGTATCCCAAGTTTTCAACCAAAGCAACATCTTGAGAGTGAAATTTGAGTTGATTCGTACCACACCTTTACCTTTCACTCTACTCCTTCGATTGTTTCCGAAGGGTGATATGTTCCTTTTGCTTGGTTGTGGTGAGGTTGGAGAACCATGCTGCATCTCCGGTCATGTGGCGCGAACAACCGGAGTCCATGATCCATGTGCCCTCCAAACGTCGGTCTGGAGCCTACACATGATAAGAAAATCTTGATCGCTCAGTGCTGGGGTGAGTGAATATACGACGAGGCATCCAGCACTGAGTGATACGAGTAGTATGCACAATAAAATAGACCGTCCACGCACAGGATAATCAGAATGATGCAAAGTGCGAGGTCTACCTACAAGCTGTGACCCAAAAGCATGACGAGGTCTCCTACACTGTCAAGGTACAAAACTACTCGCCCGGGGTCTACCACCATATAAAACATGGTGAACACCTCGAGGAGCAAAACCTCTCCGATAAGTACGAGGAGCCTCGAGAACAGGACGTGAGTACAACTCAGACTCTTGCATACCTCGAGATGGGTAATGCATGTCCTGGAAACTCATCGCCTGAGAGCGTCACTCATCCTTGATGCGACGAAAACAGAACCCAACCAGATGGCCCACCCGCTGACAATAGGAACAATAAAACACTCTCCTAGGGGCACTCTCATGGGTCATAGGAGCAATCCTCACAAGCTCCTTGGGTTTCTGCTGAGTGGTTTCTTGGGAGGAATTTCTTTGCAGGAGGAGTTGTTTTATTTGGAGTTTAGGTAGGCTTTTTGGTTGATGGAGTGTCTATGGCTCTTTCTTTCTCTAAGGTAGTGGGTGAAGTAAAACAATTTTGTTCTTACTGTCTGAAGGAATCCTCTCAAAACCCAATCCTAGAGCTAACCCTGCCCTATCAGCACACATCTTGGTCTTGGCCAAGAGAAAATCCATCCTACCCTTTCCCTCAGTGCATTTGTTAACCACAGAAAGAAGATATTCATTTTCAGTCATGAGGTTCTCAGCTCGCTCTCTAACAGTGCCTAGCTGGTCCTTAAGGGTTATGCATGTGTCTACTTAGGTTGCACATCCTTAGAACTACCGTCTCTCGCCAATCTAGTCTCTAAGTCCTGAACATGCTTATCACGTAAATTAATGCTCTCACGTAATAAGGGACAGTTCATGCATTCATTTATATCATGAGGACTATAATCAACCATCAAAAACTGCTTCTGTGCAGTCTCAAGCTCAGAAAGAGTTTGAGCGTGCACAGAACGCAACTGAGCAAGCTCACCCATGACAACAGTGCAAGATTCACATTCAGCATCATTAACCCTAGAATTAAGCATGGCATAATCAGTAGATACAGATTCTAGCCTAAGTCTAAGATCTTTTCTATCTCTAGCGGCTTGCACAAGTATCTATCCTGACCAAGTACTACTTCATTCAGTTCATCTAATTTAATTGAAAGCTGGTCATAGGATAGAGGTATCTCAGATGAATCAATCTCATCGCCGCTGTGATCGCTGTCGGCCATGAAGCAAAGGTCGGTGAAATCTCGTCCCTTTTTGTCCTTCTTCTCCTCCTTCCTTGGGGACTCCTACTCCTCATCAGAGCTCGACCCCTCAGTTGAGGAAGTGTCGATGTCACTGAGAGCATCAACAAAAGCTCTAGAAGCAGATTTGGCTACCCTCTTAGCCACCTTGCCACGCTTGCCCTTCACAAAAGGCTTCCTCTCCTTTTTGTGGTATTTGGGGTGCTAACTCTCATCTCTCTTCTTGAGTTTAGGACAATTGGCCTTGATGTGAGAAGTGTCGCCACACTCAAAACAACCACTAAAACCACTTCTCCTCTGATCTCGTCTCTCATGGTTAAAACGAGTGAACCTTCTGGCAACGAGAGCAAGCTCGTCATCATCAGAGTATCCACCTACTCCTTAGTGACGGAGACCAGGGAGGACAAAGCAAAACCATCTACAAGAACACAAGTGCCAGATGTGATTGGTTCTGCAGTGGTGCCACGGCTAGTGCTAGAAACTAGTGCCAATGGCTGTGGCAATGAGTTCCTATGCACTGCAAGAGATGCCTTGGCAATCTCTGTGGACTTCAGCTTGCTGAAGAGCTCATCACAGGTCAATGTGTCATAACCTGCGGACTCCTCAATGCTGGATATCTTCACTTCCAATATGCTACGATCAAAAGCATAGAGAAGCTTGATAGCCCTATCATGATCATTGTAAGCAAGCATCCTGTTGGACTGCAAGTTACTCACTATCGCATCAAAGCGAGAAAACATGGCATCTATAGATTCACCAGGTGTCTACACAAACAGTTGATACTGTTGATTGTATGTGCTTTGGCATCTGGCCTTAATCTGTGTAGAGCCCTCATGAAAGATAGTGAGTGTAGTCCAAATCTCCCTAGTTGTCCTAAGGTGCTGCACCCTATCCAACTCACTTCTACTCAAACCAATTAACAGTATAATTCTTGCCTCGGAGTTGGCATTATACTGATCCTTCTCTATTTGAGAGGTGCGAGTTTCAGGGATGGAGTATTGTGAGTCCACAATCTCCCAAATTGCATTTCCTTGGCTTAGCAAGCAGGCCTCCATGCGCACCTTCCAGTATGCAAAGTCTGTTCCATCGAACAAAGGTATTTTACTAACTCTATCCATGTCGCCAACAGATCACAAAACCTGAGAAACCAAGGTTTGGTTTCGGAGTCTGTGATGAGTGATTGACAGAGTTTAACCTCTGATTTGAAGGGGTTCGGAGGTTTTTCACCGAAGGGTTCGGTGTGTTTGGTTGCTGCAGCTGTGCAACAGAGTGTGCCTGTCAGAGGGGTCCGACAGTACACGATGACTAGATTGTACCGAAGGTCTCGGTACTTTGGGCGAGTACACCGGAGTGTGCCAGGAAGGTTGCTTTCCGGAGAGGTCTCCGGGGTACTGGATAACTTGTCTGCTTGTCTGTATTGCCCAGGGGACTTCGGAGGCGACGGACGTTTCGTAGCAAGTGAACCTGGTCAAGCGGGAGGCTTGATGCCGTGGGAAGCGAGGAGCTCCGTCACGAAGGCTGCGAATGGTTCGAGGTCGGACCTCGGTCGAGGTGCACCAGGAGAAGGCAGTAAGTGCGGAGCGTGGCTCCGGGTGAAGGTACCCCGAGGCAAAGTCCTCGGAGGCGAGGCACTTCGAAGGGTACTCCAGGAAGGATGTGACTTCGGAGTATGGGGATCAAGTCCTCTGCGGAGGCAAGGTGTTCGAAGTGTGCTCCGGAGGGAGACACTCGAAGGTACCCGCCGAGGTCTCGAAGTCGAGGTGCATCGAAGGCATGGTCCGGTGAGGCTCGTCGAGGAGTGTGCTCGGGGAGAGACACTGCGATGAAGTGCTCATGGAATGCTTCATGCGGAGGCCTTGGACGAAGGAGGGACTTCGAAGGTTGGTACTCCGAAGGTGGGGCTTCAGAGTGAAGCAGGCTTCGGAGCGAGGCTAGCTCTGGAGTGTGGATGACTTGTGGTACTTCGGCCATGCATGGCTTCGGTACACGGACTGACGGAGTTCGAGCTGGGGGGAAGCTGCGAAGCCGTGGTGGTCCACTCCGAAGGTGTTGTGCGAAGGCCCAAGGGCTTTGACGGCTTCGACTCAAAACCGTCACTGTATCGAAGGCTGACTTCGGTGAAGCGAAGGCCATCAGGCTCAAGGCTTCTCACCGAAGCTACCGCACCCCTCGCGTGCGAAGGGGGCTTCAGAAAAGTCAAAGACTGTAAAAGGCTAACAGTGTCTGCTCGGCAAAAAAGCTGACACTGTCCCCTCTGCAAAGCTAACAGAGAAGCCTCCAAATAAAGTTGACTACCTTTTGTACCCCTCTGTTCTGTAGAGACAAACCTTTGTAAACCCTAGGGGTAAAGTAGTCATTTCACTTGGGTGAATAGTGGCTATAAATATGGGGCTGGGTAGGTAACATTCAACACTTTGAGCATTCACTGTTGAGCTCCTGTACTAGCCACCACACGTTGTATTCATCCAGTGAGTTCATTTATTGTGTTCCTTGTTCAAGCAGCGAAGCCCTGCTTCTGTGTTTAGTTTCTGCTTGAGCTTGTTTGCATACTTCGCTAGTAGTAGTGCACCGAAGCCTGTCTAGGCGCAGTGTGTTTTGTGCGAAGTGTGCTTTTTCAGTGTGCTTTCGCTCTGTGTAACTGGAGGCTAGACCTCGCTGTTTACTAGCGAAGCCCTGATCGAAGCCCGGTTCCTTCCCATGTCAAAACCCCTAGCGAAGTCTGTTTAGTGTGCATTTAGACCTTCAAAGAACGAAGCCCAACACCAGTTGTTGTTGCTAAGTATTTGGTCGAAGTCCTCAGAGGGCAGTCCACTCTTGCGAAGGGGTGAACTGCGAAGCCTGCTCGAAGCACCCTGTGTTCGGAGCTGTCAAGTACCTCCGAACTAGAACTTCGAAGGTTGTGTTCGAAGCCTGTTCCGCAGTAGACTGAATTAAAACAGAATGCTAATTTTAGCCCGAGTTTTTAAAATCTCCCATAAACCCCCCCTCTGGTCGCCATTTCTGGTCCAACAATTGGTATCAGAGCCAGGTTAAGATCACCAGTTGACCTTAACCGGTTTTGTGATCTGTTGGCGACATGGACAGAGTTAGTAAAATTCCTCTGTTCGATGGGACTGATTTTGCATACTGGAAGGTGCACATGGAGGCTTACTTGCTAAGCTAAGGAAATGCAATTTGGGAGATTGTGGACTCACAATACTCCATCCCTGATACTCGCACCTCTCAAACAGAGAAGGATCAGTATAATGCCAACTCCAAGGCAAGAAATATACTGTTCATTGGTTTGAGTAGAAGTGAGTTTGATAGGGTGCAGCACCTTAGGACTGCTAGGGAAATTTGGACAACACTCACTATTTTTCATGAGGGCTCTACACAGATCAAGGTCAGGCACCAAAGCACATATAATCAACAGTATCAGTTGTTTGTGCAGGCACCTGGTGAATCTATAGATACCATGTTTTCTCGCTTTGATGCGATAGTGAGTAACTTGCGGTCCAACGGGACGCTTGCTTACAATGATCATGATAGGGCTATCAAGCTTCTCTATGCTCTTGATCGTAGCATATGGGAAGTGAAGATATCCAGCATTGAGGAGTCCGCAGGTTATGACACATTGACCTGTGATGAGCTCTTCAGCAAGCTGAAGTCCACAGAGATTGCCAAGGCATCTCTTGCGGTGCACAGGAACTCTTTGCCACAGCCATTGGCATTGGTTTCTAGCACTAGCCGTGGCACCACTACAGAACCAAGCACATCTGGTACTTGTGTTCTTGCAGATGGTTTTGCTTTGTCCTCCCTGGTCTCCGTCACAAAGAAGCAGGTGGACACTCTAGGATGATGATGAGCTTGCTCTCTTGCCAGAAGGTTCACCCGTTTTCATCATGAGAGACGGGATCAGAGGAGAAGTGGTTTTAGTGGTTGCTTTGAGTGTGGCGACACTTCTCATATTAAGGCCAATTGCCCGGAACTCAAGAAGAGAGGTGAGAGTGAGCGCCCCAAATACCACAAAAAGGAGAGGAAACCCTTTGTGAAGGGCAAGCGCGGCAAGATGGCTAAGAAAGTAGCCAAAGCCGCTTCCATAGCATTTGTTGCTGCTCTCAGCGACATCGACACTTCCTCAACTGAGGAGTCGAGCTCTGAGGAGGAGGAGTCCCCAAGGAAGGAGGACAAGAAGGACAAGAAGGGACGAGACTTCACCGGCCTTTGCTTCATGGCCGACAACGATCACAGCGGCGATGAGCTTGACTCATCTGAGGTACCACTATCCTACGACCAGCTTTCAATTAAACTAGATGAGCTGAATGAAGTAGTTCTTGGTCAGGATAGATTACTTGTGCAAGCCACTAGAGAAAGAAAAGACCTTAGACTTAGGCTAGAATCTGTTTCAACTGAGTATGCCATGCTTAAGTCTAAAGTTAATGATGCTGAATGTGAATCTTGTACTGTTGTCATGGGTGAGCTTGCTCAGTTGCATTCTGTACATGCTCAAACTCTTTCTGAGCTTGAGACTGCACAGAATCAGCTTTTGGTGGTTGATTCTAGACCTCTTGATATAATTGATTGCATGAACTGTTCTTTATTGTGCGAGAGCATTAATTTACGTAATAAGCATGTTCATGACTTAGAGGCTAGATTGGAGAGGGCCGATAGTTCTAAGGATGTGCAGCCTGTGTGTGACACTTGCATAACCCTTAAGGACCAGCTAGGCACTGTTAGAGAGCGAGCTGAAAACCTCATGACTGAAAATGAGTACCTTCTTTCTGTGGTTAACAAATGCACTGAGGGGAAGGGTAGGATGGATTTGCTCTTGGCCAAGACCAAGATGTGTGCTGACAGAGCAGGGTTAGCTCTAGGTTTGGGTTTTGAGAGGATACCTTCAGATAGTGGAAATAAAACTAGTTTTACCTCTCCCACTACCCTAGAGAAAGAGAGAGCTCTGTTAGACACTCCATCAGCCAAAAAGCCTACCCGAGCTCATAAGAAAACCACTCCTCCTGCCAAGAAAATCCCTCCCAAGAAAACCACTAAGCAGAAGCCCAAGGAGCCTGTGAGAGTTGCTCCTAAGACCCATGAGAGTGCCCCTAGGAGAGTTTTTCATTGTTCCTACTGTCAGCGGGCGGGTCATTTGGTTGGGTTCTGTTTTCGTCGCATCAAGGATGAGCGACGTTCTCAGGCGATGAGTTACCAGGACATGCATTACCCATCTTTAGGTATGCATGAGTCTGAGTTGTACTATCGTCCTGCTTTTGAGGCTCCTCGTGCTTCTTGGAGAGGTTTTGCTCCTCGAGGTGTTCACCATATTCCATATGGTGGTAGACCCCGGGTGAGTAGCTTTGTACCTCGTCAGAGTAGGAGACCTCGTCATGATTTTCGTTCACAGCATGTAGGTAGAACTCGCACTTTGCATCATTCCGATTATCATGTGCATAGACAATCTACTTTTACTGTGCCTACTACTCGTGTCACTCAGTGCTGGATGCCTCGTCATTTTTTCACTCACCCAGCACTGAGCGATCGAGATATTCTTATCATGTGTAGGCTATAGATCGAGGCTTGGAGGGCACGTGGATCATGGACTCCGGTTGTTCGCGCCATATGACCGGAGATGCAGAATGGTTCTCCAGCCTCACCACAACCAAGCAAAGGGAACATATCACCTTCGGGAACAATCGAAGGAGTAGAGTGTAAGGTAAAGGTGTGGTAAGAATTAACTCGAATTTCACTCTCAAAGATGTTGCTTTGGTTGAAAACCTGGGATACAATTTGCTTTCTGTATCTCAGTTGCTTGATGAGGGCTTCGAAGTGCGATTCCATCGCGATACTTCGCAAGTACTCAATTCTGATAGTGTTGTTGTCTGTAAGATCTTTAGAGTTGGGAGAGTTTTTGGAGCTGATTTTTCAGAGTCATCTGGTTCTTCTCATTGTCTTGTTGCACATTCTACTTCTGAGCTTTGGAAGTGGCATAGGAGACTAGGGCATATGAGCTTTGAGTTGCTCGCTCGTCTGAGTGCCCTAGGTCTGATCCGAGGATTGCCCAAGCTCAAGTTTGAGAAGAATTTAGTTTGTGCTCCTTGTCGACATGGAAAAATGATAGCCGCTTCACACTCGCCAGTCACCACTGTGATGACTGAACAACCCGGAGAACTTCTCCACATGGACACTTACAGGTCCTTCTCGGGTTAGTTCTTTAGGCGGCAAGTGGTATGTGTTAGTTATTGTCGACGATTTCTCTCGCTACTCTTGGGTCTTCTTTCTTGCCAGCAAAGATGAAGTGTTCTCACACTTCGGAGCTTGGCTTTGAGACTCTTCACTGAACTCCCTGGTGCATTAAAATTCATTCGAAGTGATAATGGCACTGAGTTCAAGAACAGTCTCTTTGTTGACTTTTGCATGGAGCACGACATAGAACATCAATTCTCTGCTCCGCGGGTTCCTCAACAGAACGGTGTTGTTGAGAGGAAGAACCACACTTTGGTTGAGATGGCTAGGACGATGCTCAACGAGCACAGGACTCCTAGAAAATTCTGGGCTGAGGCCATGAACACTGCTTGTTACATCTCAAACCGAATCTTCTTGCGCTCAATTTTGAACTTGACATCTTATGAGCTATGTTTGGGAGACAACCCAAGGTTACTCATCTTCGAGTTTTTGGCTGTCGTTGCTTTATCCTAAAACGTGGTAATTTGGATAAATTTGAGTCGCGTTCTTCTCACGGGATCTTTCTGGGTTACACTACTCATGGTTATTCTTATCGTGTTTATAATATGGAGACTAACACTGTCATCGAGTCATGTGATGTGACTTTTGATGAATCAACCCCCTCTGTTAGTTCTGCATTTGAACAGGCAAATGAACACGACATGGAGCAGACTATCTTCGAAGAAGAAGATCCCGGAGAATACGAGGATGAACCCCTACTACCCTCGACATCAACCCCCGAAGCCGACCACGCTTCGACCACTTCGGCACAAGGTCCCGAAGCGACTACCTCGACATCGGTCATCTTGGACCACTCCAACGCACAAGTTGAGGGGGAGACTGCATCCCGCCGCGAGGCTCCACATCATGTTCAAAGGATGCACCCTCCCGAGCAGATCATTGGTGAGCTTGATCAAAGGGTAACACGTTCTCATGCTCATTTCATTGATTCCGCTTTTGTTGCTTCTTTCGAGCCCTTAGATGTTAGTCATGCACTTTCTGATTCTAGTTGGATCAATGCCATGCATGAAGAACTTGAAAATTTTGAGAGAAACCAAGTCTGGACTTTAGTTGATCCTCCACCAAATGTACATTTCATTGGAAAAAAATGGATTTTCAAAAATAAACAAGGGGAGGATGGGACTATAGTTAGAAACAAGGCTAGACTTGTAGCTCAGGGTTATTCTCAATTAGAAGGGATTGATTTTACTGAAACTTTTGCACCTGTTGCTCGTCTTGAGGCCATTAGGATTTTGCTTGCATTTGCGACATCCCGGGGATTCAAACTCTATCAAATGGATGTCAAAAGTGCTTTTCTTAATGGCTTCATAGGCGAAGATGTTTATGTAAAACAACCCCTGGTTTTGAAAACCCCAAGTACCCACATAAAGTCCTTAAACTTCATAAGGCTCTTTATGGACTCAAGTAGGCCCCTCGGGCTTGGTATGACAGACTTAAGTCTTTTCTGCTTGAGCGGGGGTATTTGATGTGATCTGTTGATAAAACCCTGTTCACTCTCAAGCATGACAAGATTTCCTCCTAGTGCAGATTTATGTGGATGATATCATCTTTGGTGGCTCTTCTCATGCTTTGGTTGCCGAGTTTGCAGATGCCATGAGCAGGGAATTCGAGATGTCCATGATGGGTGAGCTTACATTTTTCCTTGGTTTGCAAATCAAGCAAAGCAAACAAGGTACTTTCGTCCACCAGACGAAGTACACCAAGGACCTGCTCAAGAAATTCGATATGGCCGATGCGAAGCCCTCTCGCCACTCCATTGGCTACATCTGTAGCATTGGATCCTGACGAAGATGGAGAAGTCGTAGATCAGAAGGAGTTCCGAAGCATGATCGGCTCCCTCCTCTACTTGACTGCTACGAGGCCAGACATACACTTCGCAGTGTGTCTGTGCGCTCGTTTTCAGGCTTCACCACGAGCTTCGCACCGCGAAGCGGTAAAGCGCATTCTAAGGTATCTCAAACATACCCTCGAGTTTGGCATATGGTATTCAACATCTTCTTCTTTATGTCTTCGAGGTTATTCCGATGCGGATTTTGCTGGGTGTAGGATTGATAGGAAAAGTACCTCTGGTACTTGTCATTTTCTAGGTACTTCTTTGGTTTGCTGGTCTTCCCGCAAACAGTCTAGTGTTGCATAATTGACGGCTGAGGCCGAATATGTTGCTGCAGCTAGCTGTTGCTCTCAGATTTTGTGGATGATTTCCACTTTGCGGGATTTCGGGTTAGATTATAAGAGTGTTCCACTTTTCTGTGATAACACTAGTGCTATTTGTATTGCAAACAACCCGGTTCAGCATTCCAGAACCAAACACATTGATGTGTGATATCATTTTCTCAGAGATCATAATGAGAAGGGTGATATTGAACTTCAATATGTTGATACCCAACACCAGCTAGCCGACATTTTCACAAAACCCCTCGATGCTTCTCGATTTGCCTACTTGCGTGGGGAACTTGGTATTTGTCACCCTTACGGCATTTTGTGAGGGGGAGCTGTTTTTAATGCATATGCTCATCATGTGTGAAATTGCATTTACATCTCTTGCACTTATATGCCTGATTATAATTCATGAAATCGTGTCAGCTAAGCTCTATTTAATATATCTAAAACATTAATGTGCATGATTGCTTTCTTTCCAAAATCAAATCATGCTCACTGCTTAGTCTTGTATCTAGCATGTGTAGGCAGGACTGCTTTAGCTATCTTTTATCTGCTTGATAGCAAGACACCTTTTCTCGGGATGCTAATAATTGCAACTTGAAAAATTGTTCTACATATTCATGGATACTCATCAAGTGCTAAACAATTTGTTCACTTAATCAAAATTCCAAAAATCCATGTTTTGCATTCTTCAAAGCAAAAAGATCCAGGTGGGTTTGTTTGTCGCACTACCCTATTCTAGACTGCTTACCATTGCACATTGGTCTGAACTGGGATAGTGTAGTGTATGCCAAAATCATTGCTTTAAGCTTCTGATGGCTTTCATGCCTAGGCTTGGCCTGATTGGAAAGCATAAGGTAGACAAACAAATAACCCCTGGCATTATGAAAAGAACAACAACATTCATTGATCATCAAGTTTGCTTTTAAATGCTCCACTTGAACTGGACTTGTCTGTCTAGAGTAGAAATTGACTAGCTGTGCGCAGTCCTTGCTTACTTGTCTAGTTACCTTGATTGAGTAGTGATGCTTTTATTTCAAAATGATAAAATCACATGTTGTCATCTTGTTTTTAGAGGATGTTAAATCGAGCTGAGCACATGATAATTGGTATTAAATGATGGCATATTTGTTGCTTTATGTGTCTTTGCAACTCTGACCATTTCAAAGCTATGCATCTTTTACATGCTCCTTGATGCTTGCATTGCCAAAGGGGGAGAAATTATTGAGTTCTCTGCAGCAAGGGGTTAAATTAACTCAGGGGGAGTTTTTATGAGCTTTTATCTTGCAAAGGGGAGATTTGTCGAAGGGGCTTTTACTCTTTTGAAAAGGGGGAGGAAAATTCTTTTGTCAAGTGACATGATTTGGCTCGTTTCTGAGTTTTTATGGTCACTTGTGTGCTGAATTTTTTTCAAATTTTCTTGAACTTGAATTTGGTTGTCAATGCACTCATCAAGGGGGAGATTGAGAAACCAAGGTTTGGTTTCGGAGTCTGTGATGAGTGATTGACAGAGTTTAACCTCTGATTCGAAGGGGTTCGGAGGTTGTTTCACCGAAGGGTTCGGTGGGTTTGGTTGCTGCAGCTGTGCTGCGGAGTGTGCCTGTCGGAGGGGTCCGATAGTACACGATGACTAGATTGTACCGAAGGTCTCGGTACTTTGGGCGGTACACCGGAGTGTGTGCCAGAGGTTGCTTACCCGGAGAGGTCTCCGGGGTAATGGATACACTTGTCTGCTTGTCTGTGGTGCGCAAGTGACTTCGGAGGCGACGGACGGTTTGTAGCAAGTGAACCTGGGTCAAGCGGGAGGCTTGATGCCGGGGGAGCGGGGAGCTCCGTCACGAAGGCTGCGAAGGGGTCGAGGTCGGACCTCGGGTCGAGGTGCACCAGGAGAAGGCTGTAAGTGCGGAGCATGGCTCCGGGTGAAGGTACCCGAGGCAAAGTCCTCGGAGGCGAGGCACTTCGAAGGGTACTCCGGAAGGAGTGACTTCAGAGTATGGTGGATCAAGTCCTCTGCGGAGGCAAGGTGTTCGAAGTGTGCTCCGGAGGGAGACACTCGAAGGTACCCGACGAAGGTCTCAGAAGTCGAGGTGCATCGAAGGCATGGTCCGGGTGAGGCTCATCGAGGAGTGTGCTCGGGGAGAGACACTGCGATGAAGTGCTCATGGAATGCTTCATGCGGAGGCCTTGGACGAAGGAGGGACTTCGAAGGGTGGTACTTCGAAGGTGGGGCTTCG
Organism: Zizania palustris; assembly: GCA_019279435.1. Classification (NCBI taxonomy): domain Eukaryota; kingdom Viridiplantae; phylum Streptophyta; class Magnoliopsida; order Poales; family Poaceae; genus Zizania; species Zizania palustris. The sequence continues at coordinate 74,198,873 of JAAALK010000288.1, read as the reverse complement.
GAGTGAAGCAGGCTTCGGAGCGAGGCTAGCTCTGGAGTGTGGATGACTTGTGGTACTTCGGCCATGCATGGCTTCGGTACACGGACTAACGGAGTTCGAGCTGGGGGAAGCTGCGAAGCCGTGGTGGTCCACTCCGAAGGTGTTGGTGCGAAGGCCCAAAGGCTTTAACGGCTTCGGCTCAAAACCGTCACTGTATCGAAGGCTGACTTCGGTGAAGCGAAGGCCATCAGGCTCAAGGCTTCTCACCGAAGCTACCGCACCCCTCGCGTGCGAAGGGGGGCTTCAGAAAAGTCAAAGACTGTAAAAGGCTGACAGTGTCTGCTCTGCAAAAAGCTGACACTGTCCCCTCTGCAAAGCTGACAGAGAAGCCTCTAAATAAAGTTGACTACCTTTTGTACCCCTCTGTTCTGTAGAGACAAAACCTTTGTAAACCCTAGGGGTAAAGTAGTCATTTCACTTGGGTGAATAGTGGCTATAAATATGGGGGCCGGGTAGGTAACATTCAACACTTTGAGCATTCACTGTTGAGCTCCTGACCTAGCCACCACACATTGTATTCATCCTGTGAGTTCATTTATTGTGTTTCTTGTTCAAGCAGCGAAGCCCTGCTTCTGTGTTTAGTTTCTGCTTGAGCTTGTTTGCATACCTCGCTAGTAGTAGTGCACCGAAGCCTGTCTAGGCAAAGTGTGTTTTGTGCGAAGTGTGCTTTTTCAGTGTGCTTTCGCTCTGTGTAACTGGAGGCTAGACCTCGCTGTTTACTAGCGAAGCCCTAATCGAAGCCCGGTTCCTTCCCGTGTCAAAACCCCTAGCGAAGTCTGTTTAGTGTGCGTTTAGACCTTCAAAGAACGAAGCCCATCACCAGTTGCTGTTGCTAAGTATTTGGTCGAAGTCCTCAGAGGGCAGTCCACTCTTGCGAAGGGTGAAGTGTGAAGCCTGCTCGAAGCACCCTGTGTGTGGAGCCTGCACTGACTTAGCAGAGTAGATTTTTCGGGGTTGCGTATTGAGCGAAGTCTTCTTGGCTTCGGACTTTTACTCCTTACGAAGCCTGTGTTCGGAGCTGTCAAGTACCTCCGAACCAGAACTTCGAAGGCTGTGTTCGAAGCCTGTTCCGCAGTAGACTGAATTAAAACAGAAGGCTAATTTTAGCCCGAGTTTTTAAAAGCTCCCATTCACCCCCCCTCTGGTCGCCGTTTCCGGTCCAACAAAACCGGTTAAGGTCAACTGGTGATCTTAACCTGCTCTGATACCAATTGTTGGACCAAATACGGTGACCAGAGGGGGGTGAATTGGAGCTTATAAAATTTCAGACTAAAAATAGTCTTCTGTTTTAACTCTGTCTTCTGCGGAACAAGCTTCGAACACACCCTTTGATGTTATGGTTCGGAGGTATTTCACAGCTCCGAAACCAGGCTTCGCTAGGAGCAAAAGTTCGAAGTCAAGAAGACTTCGCTCCACCCACAACACCAAAAACTCAACTCTGCTAAGTCAATGTAGGCTCCGCACACTGGGTGCCTTCGAGCAGGCTTCGCACTTCACCCTTCGCAAGAGCAGACTTCCCTCTGAGGACTTCGACCAAATACTCAGCGACAGCAACTGGTGCTAGGCTTCGTACTTCGAAGGTCTAAACGCACACTGAACACACTTCGCCGAGGACTTCGACAAGGGAAGAAAACGGGCTTCGAGTTAAGCCAAGAACAGTGCTTCGCTAGTAATCAGAGAGGTCTTGCCTCTAGTTTACACAGAGCGAACAGACACTGAAAAACACACACTTCACACAAACAGACTTATCACACACTTCTCCAGAAGAGATCCAGTGCACAAACTCAACCCAGAAGAATATGGTGCACAGAGAACTCAAAACATGCAGTGCAAAGTAGGCATACACGTTCAAACAATAAATGAAAACAGAATCAAAATTTCATTGCTTGAACAGGGAACACAAAATGAACTCACAGGATGAATACACGAGTGTGGCGGCTAGCACATGAGCTCAAAAATGGCTGCTCAAAGTGTTGTTGTGACCTAGCTAGCCTCCACTATTTATAGGCACTATTCAGCCCTATGAATAGACTAGTTTACCCCTAAGGTTTACACTGGTTTTGTCTCATCGAAACAGGGTGGTACAATTAGTAGTCTACTTTATTTGGAGGCTTATTTTGTCAGCTTCACAGAGGAGACAACATCAGCTTTTGCAGAGCATACACGGTCAGCCTTTGGAGTCTTGGATTCTTCTGAAGCCCCCCTTCGCACGCGAGGGGTGCGGTAGCTTTGGTGAGAAGCCTTGAGCCTGACGGCCTTCGCTTCACTGAAGTCAGCCTTCGATACAGTGACGGTTTTGAGCCAAAGTCGTCAAAGCCCTTGAGCCTTCGCGCCATCACCTCCGGAGTGGACCACCACAGCTTCGCAGCTACTCCCAGCTCGAACTCCGTCAGCCCGTGTACCGAAGCCATGCATGGCCGAAGTACTTCAAGTCAGCCACACTTTAAAGCCCCACCTTCGGAGTACCACCCTTCGAAGTCCGTCCCTCGTCTAAGGCCTCCACATGAAGCATTCCATGAGCACTTCGTCGAAGTGTTTCTCCCCGAGCACACTCCTCGACGAACCTCACCCGGACCATGCCTTCGATGCACCTTGACTTCTGAGACCTCTGTCGGGTATACCTTCGAGTGCCTCCCTCCGGAGCACACTTCGAATGCCCTGCCTCATTGCTGAGGACTTGGTTCACCATACTCCGAAGTCACTCCATTCGGAGTACCCTTCGAAGTGCCTCGCCACCGAGGACTTCGTCTCGAGGTACCTTCACCTGGAGCCATGCTCCGCACTCTCTACCTTTGTCTGACGCACCTCGACCCAAGGTCTGACCTCGACCCCTTCGCAGCCTTCGTGACCGAGCTCCCTGCTCACTTGGCATCAAGCCTCCCGCTTGACCCAAGTTCACTTGCTATGAACCGTCCGTCGCCTCCGAAGTCACCTGCGCACCACATATAAATAGACAAGTGTATCCAGTACCCCGGAGACCTCTCCAGGTAAACAACCTCCGATACACACTCTGTTGTACCGCCCAAAGTACCGAGACCTTCGGTACAACCAAGTCATTGTGTACTGTCGGACCCCTCCAACAGACACACTCCGCTGCAATAGCTGCAGCAACCAGACCCACTGAACCCTTCGGTGAAATAACCTCCGAACCCCTTTGGAGGGACCCCTTTGAATCAGAGGATAAAATCTGTCAATTACTCATCACAGACTCTGAAACCAACCCTTGGTTTCTCAACTATTATTTGTAATAGGCTAGTACATGTTTGTGGAGGTTTGAAGCACAATTATAGGAACCATGCACATGGAGATCACCATGAGAAGGGTCATACCATGTCACATATAATATAATTGCATGTGTTGCCTATTTATGTTATTGTCATACTATTCTTTCATGTTACGTGTGCAGTAGGCATCGTTACCGTGAAAGAATAGTTGCACCTACCAAGATTCTTGATTATCGATGGTGGTTCTACCAAAGTAGAGTACCGTCTTTTATCTTGACTAGTTAGGATGGATGTCGGACAACCACATGCATACTATTGGTTTTCTTAACAAAGCTATCAAAACATTTATGGGCTTTGGGGCATGGAGTTGGGTGTCAGGTATTTGATGCTACCCAAATGAATAAGAGTCACATATGATGTGATTAGCAAAATGTTGCTTACCTATGTCACTTATCTTCTAGCAATGATGCCAAAACTCATTAGGAGTTAATTGAATATGGATCTTGTGCTACTATTTGTCATTTGAGGGAAAGTGATTGCTTTTATATATAGTGGAACATCTTCTATTTGATAGAATATCAACATATTATAGTGTTGACCTTACATTATTTTTGTAGATCATGGCACCTACTGTAAAGAACACTCCAGTTTTTAATTTACGATCGATTCTTTCTAGAACAATCTTTATAGACTAGTACAAAAGCTTGATAAGTATTCTTAAACAAAAGAAAAGAGAATATGTTCTAGAGGAACCCCATCTTGATGAACCAACTAATAATGCATCCGCAGTTGATCGGAGAGCTTATGAGGAGCACTCGAATGAGTCACTTAATGTAAGTTGTCTCATGCCTGCCGGTATGTCCTCTTAGCTTTAGATGCAAGATGAGAACATGGATGTCCATGATATGATTGTGGGATTCTAAGGCATGTTTGAGAACCAAACTCAGGCCAAGAGGTATAATATCTCAAAGTCCTTGTTTGTGTGCAGAACTGGTCAATGGTTCAAGAACTGTAAATGGTACATGGAAGAACTATGGAAGGAGAAGGGAAGTGAGACTTCTGCTTCTACTTCATGTATAAATATTATTGAAATTAATCTTGCTACTCGTCCAAGTGATTCATGGGTATTTGATACCGGTTCTATGATTCATACTTGCAAATCATTGCAAGGATTGAGTAGGTCGAGAAAGTGTGCAAGAGGAGAGCTAGATGTCCGCGTTGGCAATGGTGCAAAGGTTGTAGTGTTGGCCATCAGCGTTTATTCACTGTTTTTACCTTCAGGATTAGTTTTGGAGTTGAATAATTGTTATTTTATTCTAGCCTTTGGCAGAAACATTATATCTTCTTCATGTTTAGAGGAAGATGATTATAAATTCGTAATAAAGAACAAGTGGTGTTCAATATTTTTGAATAGTATGCTCTATGGTGTTTGTCTATTGTTGAATGACTTATATATCCTAAATCTTGATAATACACATGTTTATAACATTAATACAAATAAACAATGACTCAATGATTTGAATCCTACCTATGTCTAGCATTGTCATTTGGGTCATATAAATTAGAAGCGCATGCAAAATCTCCATAAATATGGCCTTCTGGAGTCATTTGATTTTGAATCATATGACACATGTGAGTCTTGTTTACTTGGAAAGATAAAAAATATACCTTTCACTGGTCACAGTGAGAGGACGAATGAATTATTGACCATTGTGCATACCGATGTATGTGGACTGATGAGTACTATCACTTTTCCTAGTGACTTTAGTAGATTTAGTTACATCTACTTAATGAGGTATAAATGGGAATCCTTTGAAAAGTTCAAGGAGTTCCAAAATGAAGTACGAAATCATACGGGAAAGATAATCAAATTTCTATGATTTGATCGTGGAGATGAATATTTTAGTCCTGAGTTTAATGATCATTTGAAGCAGTATGGAATTGTTCCACAACTAACTCCACTTGGCATGTAGTGGAATGGGGTTTTCGAGCAGAGGAACCGAACCTTATTGGACATGGTCTGGTCGATGATGAGTCTTGTTGATCTTCCATTGTCTTTTTGGGGATTTTCCTTAGAAACTACTGCCATATGAGATGTGGACCAAGAGACATCCCACTTTGTATTTTCTAAAGATTTGGGGTTGTGAGGCGTATGTCAAACACTTGATGTTTGACAAGATCACACCTAAGTCTGACAAATGCTTATTTGTGGGATATCCTAAGGAAACTAAATGATACTATTTCTACAATAGAGAAGAGGACAAAATATTGTCGCTTGGAATGGTGTATTTCTTGAGAAAGTATTTCTATCGAAAAGGGTTAGTGGAAGCATGCTACGTCTCAAAGAGGTTCGAGAGCCATTGGAAAGTGTTTCAAATCCTACTGAACTGCAATAGGATATGCAAGGGGTTGCAGGCCTGTTATTGAGACACCTGCCCCATGATAGTCCAAGAGGGTAAGTCATACACCCGAATGATTTATGTTTCTAACCACTAGGCAACGTTGTAGGACTGAGAGTAGCGACCAGAGGTGAGGAGGTTAATGGGAGAAAATTCTAGAATCACAAGACTTACTAAACCGAAAATCTTCGACACTTCTAAGTGCTATCTCTCACCTACCACTTGAGAGGTATATGGGAAGTTGGTGAGATCACTAGCACCCAACATAAGACATGTAACAAAACACCACTAAAAATTTGGGAAAATTACTCACATGCCATTATAATTTTCAAAAATTGCCTACATGCCACTGTCAGTGACTGTGGCGGCCCCCATCTGGCAGTGACACAACAATGGCATTTTGGCAAACCGTAAAAATCGTAATGGCACAGAAAAAATTAACCCTAAAAATTTAGAGAAACCTTCTTGGATCAGGAGGAACCGAAGAACTTTTTCTAAGAAAAATGTTTTTACTAGAAAATGAAGAACTGAGATTCGATATTTTGCTCGTGGATTATTACTCACATACCATTATAATTTTCAGAAATTGCCTATATGCCACTGTCAGTGACTGTGGCGGCCTCCATGTGTCAGTGACACATCAATGGCATATTGGCAAACCGCAAAAATTGTAATGGCACGGAAAAAATTAACACCCTTATTTATAGGGGTGAAAGTGATTCGGATAGTTTCTGACCGTATCCGGAAAAACAGATTCAGATTCAGATTTTTTTCATTCGGATACGGATTTTTCGGATACAGATTCAGATATTTTTTCGGATACGGAAACGAATACGATCTGCCTGATATCCGTCGGATTCGGATAATCTGGATAGTTCTTATCCGGATATCCAGCTCATTAAAAATGTAGGCCTAGTGGCCACACTGCCAAAGCCCACAGGCCGTGCTTGCACAAGTGTTGACAGCCCATTAGGAGATTAGAAATTAAAAAAATAAAAATATTAAAAAAACATTTAAAAAGTAAAGAAGATTTTTTTTAAAAAATATATATTTATATAAATGGGATAATTTCTATAATTTTAAACAGAGAAAAAATTTTAACCGATAAAATAAAAAAGATTTTTTTAGTTCTTTCAATTTAAATTTTAGAAACATAATGAATTAACTAAAAATAGCATATTGACATATAACAATATTGAAATTTTTCATAAAATAATATATGTTGTATTTTAGAATTAAAATTTCATTAAGCTCTATGTTGTCCATCGAGTGTCGTAACATTTTTTTTAAAACAATATCTTTCAATTTAGTGGATACTGACTTAAAATAGACTCAAATTCATGAATATGATTTTTTAGAATTTTTGGTTCATTATTTCATGCACTTGTAGTTAAAATTTGACAAATTTCAATATAAATCAAAGAAGCATACATAATGAATTAAAAATAGCAAACTTATGCATAAAAATGTGAATTTTTTTATGAGATTAGATATGTTGTATTTTGATATTAGAAAAAAATTCAACTTTAAACGAACATTTATATTTCAAATTTACAATTTTAAACTTTATCTCTCACTCCAAAAATAAGTAAATAGTTAACTTTGACTAAAACCCTACCAACCCTAATTTTTCTTTCTCTCTCCCGGTCTCTCCTACTCCTACCACCTCTCTCTCCCCGTTCGTGATGATTTATGTGATGTTAACTATTATTTGTCATTTGTGTATTGTGATCGAGAATAAATAAATACATTATTGATATTCAGTAAGTATTCATAACCGTATTCGTATTCGATTCGTATCCACTCCGTATTCATATTCGATGATATCCGACTCTGTATCCGTATCCGGATTATCCGAATTCGAATTCAAATCCAAAAAAATATATGAAAAAGGATATGATATTAGTGATATCCGTCCGTATCCGATCCGTTTTCACCCTTAATTATTTAGGCTTCACACTAGGCTGTAATGATTCCTCCACGATAGATCGTCAAGAATACATCAAGGAAAATAGCTTTAGTTTGGTCCTGCTCGTGGATTCCTATGGCTTCGCACTAGGTAGTAGTAAGTATTCCATGAAGGAGCAAGTCAGAAATAAAATCAAATAAATAGCTTCGGCCTGATCTTGCTCATGGATTTATATTGCTTCGCACTAGGCGGTAGTAAATATTCCACGAAAGAGCAAGTCAGAATATATCAAAGAAAAGGTTCATCCATGGCAAAATAAAAAACATCAAGAAATCAACTAACTGCTTTGCCCAAAACCAACCAATAACAAAGGAGAGGAATAGAGATCAGATCGAGCAAAATTAACAAAGGAAAATCATCGATATCTTTGCAAGAACCGAGTACAAAATCATGAGTTCAGCCTCCCACATGAAAAATTACTCTCTAATCCTATCCCCTCTTTTTCTTAAGCACTCGATAGCTGTCTCCTCAGAACAGAGGCTTCCAATCCAAAAAAAAAAGTGTTCTCTCTATAAGGCAGTCGACTCTTTACTTTATAGCCTAGTCAAAACAGACTAAAGACCAAACTGCCCCTATGTTACATAACTAGGACTAAAGGCCGAAGAACGGTAAACGAAATGTACTTATAGATATTTATTCATCGCTCCACATCACGTAGACTTTTTCACCATGTGCCCGCTAGACTTCGTTTGTGTAGTTGATAGTTTTGAGACGAAGTCGTCAAAGTGCTTACCGCCCTTACGCCATGTACCTGGATTGGACCACCACGACCCCGCAGCTCCTTCAGCTCGGTGACCACCTATCTGTCTACCTGAGTCACACATGGCCAACTCCACGCAAGTCATCCTCCCTTCGGAGTGCTTCCCTTCGGACGACTTCACTTAAAAGTGCCTCCCTTCGGAGGGTTTTGCTTCAGAGTGCCTCCCTTCGGAGGGCTTCGCTTTAGAGTGCCTCCCTTCGAAGGGCTTCACTTATCTTCTGTTTACAATCACTCATCATCTAGGAGCCATGAGGTCCACGGTCTTCACCATGGCTCCTCATTCTCTCCTTTGATGAGTGCATTATCAACACCTCAGCAGTTACCTATGTGAAACCAAGTGGGGTCATATTATGGTTTCTGTCTTTGTGATGAGTGATTGGCAAGGATGAGCGATCGAGTGATTGAGTGAGTGATGGCTTGATTGCATCGATGTGTGGTTATGGAGAATGGATGCCGAGGGGTTCGGTGTGCATTGTGTATTTTGTTTTGGCTTGTCTCATGTGTGCAGGGTGGAGATGCTAACCAACTGTCAACGGCGGGTGATTAAGGGTCGAGCGAGGAGCTCGATGCCAGAGGATCAAGGATGTCGGGTGAAGTTGGAGATGATCTCAGGAATGCACGAGGAGATAGAGCAAGACATGGACGATGGGATGGTCGAGACAGGGTGACGGTCAAGTCAGCGAAAGGGAGACCAATGCAAGTGATCAGGCGGCTCGAGGAGATCGAGAGCGGGAGAGACTTGCTGGCGGTCAAGTTCGCGGATTGGCGTCACTTGTCGGTGATCGAGGAGGCTTTGTCGGTTTTTGCTGAAAACTGTCTCATCTCTAAATGTTTTTTAAATTTAAACAATTAGGAGTTTTTTCGTTTAGTAATTTAGATTAAGTGTAAACTTTTAGTATTTTTTGGAATTGTCAAAATTCTGAAATTATATTAAAAGTATAGGGTCAAAGTTGTAATAATTAGAGTCAAATAGGGGTATTTTTCATAATATGTAATTTTGAAAATATCTCATGGTCCTTTAGTTAAATCTGAGTTTTCTCAAGGGTCCTGTTGTAAATTTTCGCTCTAGGGTGTGCCTATTTAAAGGCTTACATACCCTAGGTTTTTGGGCTGCCCACTTTAATGAACCAGAAATTTTCTTTTAATTGGGGGTGTGCTGTCCAATGGAGAAACCCCTGTTCAATCAACTTAAAAAGGAGTGCTTCTTTGCAATTATTTCAGCTTAATCATTCTTACTATTCAGCTTCCAGTATTTCATACACACTATTCATTTTGTCATGCTATTTTTCTCTGGTTCAGTTGAAATCCTGGCTGTGTCTTCTCTGATTTGCTACAGCAAGCATGATTTTGGTTCAGCCACCGAACTGTTTCTGGTTGGCCTGTTCACTGTTCATCGCAGCACTGTTCATCGCATATTAATTTTGCTCTTGATTGCTTAATCATTGATACATATAATCTCTGAATACTACTTACATTCATTGAGATTTTTGTATTGGGCTTTTCAAGTACATGCACTGTAATGTTTAATCATGTGTATGACTATTAGCCTTGAACACACATAAGCAAACAAGATCATTCCAGAACAAGTTTATTCTAGATTTTTTGTTGGATGATTACAGATTTTTGGCTGAAAATTTAGAGAGAGAACAAGAGTTTTCCAGAAATTTCTATTCTCTCTTTCTCTGGTTTTGCTTCATTGCACTAAAATTTGCTGTCATCAAAATGTATCTGTTCAGAACATTCTTTTATTGTGTGTGAACATTTTTTGTGTATTGATCTGAACAATTCAAACTACTGTGGGTGGATTTTCTTTGTTCTGTTCAGTGCTTTGCTGTGCAAGAGTGCATGAACATCATCTTCATTATTTCACTGGTTTGGTTTTACTGCTATGTCTTTTCTGAATTGCTACAGCACCTCAGGAAAGGGTTTCAACTTATTTTCTAGTGGATTTCTCATACTTTGTGTTCTGTAAAGTTTTATCTCAAGTTTTGACCAGAATGCTTGGTCAAGAACTGTTTTAGTGTCATATCATCTGTGAACATGATTCATCTCTGAGATTGAAAAGTACCAACAGTTTCAGTTTTCCTGTTCTATATCAAAATTACTGTTGAAAACTGATTCAATTAGAGGAGGGATCATGCTATGGTTCTATGATGTCAAGGTGTTTGTTCCAAGTCTATCTTGATAAGTAGTGCTTCTGAAAATATATAGTGGTGTTTAAAACTCTATTGATGATCATCTAAGACTTTGATTCAAATATTGCTCTGAAAGCTATTTGATCAGTACTGCTGATTTTGGTTTTTGATCACTCATGTTCTTTTAGCTCAACAAAGTGATGTATCTCTAAATCAATTATTTGAAGGAAACTCTGAAGTAATTTTTCCGAAACTAAACAGTGCAGCTATACAACATTGTAGTTCTTGAAAAGTTCAGTTCAAACTTTTTCTGAAATGGAGAGTACTCTTTTTGCAATTGTGTTCAGATCAGAACTGAATTCAGTTTGAACATCTCCTTCAATTTCCATTGGGTTCAGTTATTCAGATCCTTCTAAGTCTTTTCCTGTTCAGTATTCTTTGTCAAGGTTCAGTGCTAGAATCCATTTGCAAGTTAACATAGTTTTGTAATACTCAAGCAAAAGATACAAGGTGAATAAGTTTTGCACAACTTATTCATCAGTGTACTTGAGTTGAATGTGAATAGTTTTACTACTAATCTGATTGTTCTTTTCAAATACTGTTTTTGAATAGTTGCCGAATTCTGGTTCAGTTATCTTGAAAAGAGTACAATACTATTTTTACCCTGTTCAAACTCTTCCTGCCTTATTGCTTCTGCAAATTCAGTATTGAAACTACTGTTTGAGAAAACCTTCTTCAGTGATTTCTGAACTGATTTGATATTCATCATTGAGCAATATAGTTTAATCCTGGTTACACATCTTTGCCTTGATTGCACTTTCAAAGTCTCACAAAGTCAGTTTGTAATTCATTCCTGAATACTTAAAGATGTCAAACTTGAATTCCGAATGCATTTCCAAAACTCTGAATCTTATCGACATTTGATTCGTCGATTTAAATCAGTCGGTATACCAACTGTCGAAGGTTCTGTTATACTTCAGAGTTCCATATGTCGACAGACTAGATCGACCATTCAAAGTCCGATACAAACAAAAATTTTGCAGTTACACTGTTTATTTGAAATTTGAATTTGAAACTTTTAGAGGAGCATTGGGTGTTCAGGTCAGGCCATCAGATTCACAAAAATTTGTTGAGGCGCCTATTCACCCCCCTCTAGTCACCATTTCGATCCCACAACCTATATAACTTCTCCTGAAATCAAATGTGGAAACAAGAAAACCAAAAAAAGAAAGAAAAATATAAAAGAAAGAAAAATTCAACCAATTGACCAAATTCCAACCTTAGAGTGTATGCTATGAACTATCAACAAGGATTTCAATCAACCAATAACAATTAAGGTCCACAAAATCCCCCTAAAAATTATCTTGGCATTACTTCCCCCTTGTTGACAATTGGACTCATCAAATGAGACAAAAAAAACACTCATAGATACCACTCCCCCTAAGATGCAACTCCCCCTGTAGATATGCCATGAATGTAAGCGGATTGCAAGAACAAGCTTCTCACGTATGAATAATAGAATTACACGATCTAGCCTGTATAGACTAAGGATATTGTATTCCAACACTACATAACAAGCTCAAATGAATATAACCAAAGAAGATAATGAGAAAGTAGTTTCAGAGTTTTGGAAACAAAAACATCACCACTTAGACTAGCTAACTAGTAGGATAAGACAGTAATAGCAAGAGCTATCAAGTATCTACACAGGCATACATATCCAAAGCAAGGAGATTTAACAAACTTGTTATCCAATACATTCAAGTCCCCTCTCTTTTTTATTTTTGGATTTTGACTGTGTCCTAAGGGTTATTTGCTTGTCAAGCCACTTCTTACGGACCAAGATAATCTTAGGCCAAAACAAGGAGCATCCGAAGCTTAAAGCCTTGGTCTTGGTCATACACTGCAATGTCCGAGTTCTTATCATTGTGCCATGACAAGCAATCTAAAATAGAGGCAATGCGACAAAGAAAACCCATCTGGATCTTTTCAATTTAGCACAAAACATGGATATGTTTCAATATTATATCAATTTCAGGATAAGATTACCATGAAAAGCATTTAGATGTTCAAGTTGCATAGTTGTATCCAGAGCAAATAACTTAGCTACTAGGCATGTACAAGATAGCAAATGCATTCCGCCTACACATCCTAGTAACCAGAATAAGCATTGACTAAATTTAAACTTTCAAGATATAAAAGCCAAGATTATGATAGATATCAGATATATTCATGAGATCTTAATTAATCTTGATAAGGTGAGGGTGTCATGATTTTTCGGTGAGAAGAAGATAAGTCGATTTTAATGGAGTGACATTGGCGATCCAACTACAACCGTCTAGGGACGTTGCACCTTAGCAATATTTACACTAACTCCAGAGGCGATCACAACTCGATAGAGGCACGACCAACCCAACCACGAGGGTAATCCCTGCAAGCAATCGAGAACTAGCAAGAACAAGATGAACAAGCACTCAACTTGATACAATGGCGGAGTTCTGTAATGTCTATCTGGCGAACTAAACGATCATGGGATTACACGGCAAAGTAGCGAGGCTAAACTTTGATCTAAATAAAACTCATCTTACAATTGTGGTTAGTCCTAGACTAAATAGGAGATGAACAAGGAATTTCGGCAAACCACAAAGGAAGGCCAACATCTAATCCTAAACTGATTTGGCATCGACTAAAATAGGAAAGGAATAAAGGATTTTTGGCCAGCTATAAAGGCAAGCCAAAATCTCTTCCTAAACCTTCCTAAATTGTCCAAAACATGAATTTATTACATGATGCTATTCCATACTATGGTGGCGCATCACTCTTTTATTTGTTGCCATCGTCTTGACTTTCCTTCCTAGATGGTTTGGACTGAAAAAGAAATACACATTATTTTGGTGATTGCGATCTCCTCGGATGGAATATGGAGGTGTAGCTAGATCCGTTGGAAAGAGGACATCTCAAGCATTCCAAAAAGTCTAAGATCATCCAAATCAGAGCTTCTATATAAAAGTTATATACGTTTGAATCTAGTGTTGTCCCTGTAGTGCAAGTCCGAGTTAAAAACGTGTAGAACTTTATCTCCACTTTCTCTTGGCACAAAAGTAACATCCCAAACTTGTATATTATCTTTAGATGGCCTTGACTTGGTCCCAATCAACTTCCATGATATTCCATGCCCTTGATGTGCTCTCAATGTGTTGCTTGATCTATGTAAGAATTTCTGTAATTTAAAGCAAAGCCATCTCGTGGTGTAGCATCCTTAGCTCAAATATATAAAATGTAAATATAATATATAATGCATGCACATTGGGTTGTTTATTATAAAATATAAGCATGATCCTATCCTAGATGGTGATGTCCTCATCATTAATCATCATGGTCATAGAAATTCATCCAATGCATATATAGAAGAGTACACGTAAAAGCAACTAATCATTCCGAAGAAGCTAGTGCAAGTGTGCAAATGCAATAATGCATGAAATGAACACACAAAAATGTAACATAAAGAAACTATAGAAAAGAAGACAAGAAAACTCGAAGTATCCTACTCAAAAAGATATACAACACCCAATTCCCCCACAACCGCTCAAAAGTTGTTTGATCTAGGGTCTTGGTGAGAATATCTGCTAGCTGGTTTGGGGACTCAACAAGAATTAGATCAATCACTCAATTCTCATATTGGTCTGTCGGGAAGTGGAATATCACATCTATGTGTTTGGTTTTGGAGTGGAGACAAGGATTTTCCATACACTGATTGCACTGGTGCTATCACAGAACAAGGGCACTATGATAGGAAAGGTTAACCCATAATCTTTCAGAGTAGAAATCATCCACACAAGTTGTGAGCAACAACTAGCAGCGACAACATATTTAGCCTCAGTAGTGGAAAGAATATCTCCAGTTTGCTTGTGAGAGGACCAAGAAACTGAAGAAGAACCGAGGAATTGACAAATACCAGAAGTTGACTTGTGATCCGACTGGCATCCACAAAAGTCAACATCAGTGTAACCATAGAGCTTGAGAGAGCAAGAAGCCAAATAGAAAATGCCAAGATCAGGGGAATATGTGAGATACCTAAAGATATGTTTCGCTGCTTGACGATGAGAAATGCGAAGCGAGGATTGAAAGCGTGCGCACAAGCCTACTGCAAACTAAATATCTGGTATTGTCATAGTCAGGTACAAAAGTGATCTGATCACCCCCTGATACTCTTTCTAATTGACCATGTTGCTATCCTCATCCTTATCCAATCCTTATATGTATCCATTGGAGTCATCTGAGGCTTGAGATCACCACCAAAGTCAAACTTCTCGAGTATATCTTTCATGTACTTGCTATGGTGGATGAAGATCCCATCCTTCACTTGCTTAATCTGAAGGCCAAAGAAGTACTTGAGCTCACCCATGGGGCTCATCTCAAACTCATTGCACATCTTCTTAGAAAATCTAGAAACAAGTGCTTGAGAAGAACCACCAAAAATGATATCAACCATGAATATTTGTGCAATCAAAAAATCATTGCAATATCTAAAAAATAGTTTTATCGACCGAGCCCATTTCAAATCATTTTCCCAACACAAATTAGTTTAAGCAATCATACCAAGACCTAAGGGCTTGCTTTAAACCATACAAATCCTTTTGTAATTTGAAAACATGATTTGGAAATTTTGGGTTTTCGAAATCAGGGGGTTGCTTGACATAAACCAACTCCTCAATGTACCCATTTAAAAATACACTCTTGACATCCATTTGGAAAAGTTTGAAACCTTTGGAAGCAGCAAAAGCAAAGGGAATCCGAATAGACTCAATACAAGCAATGGGAGCAAAAGTCTCTTCAAAATCAATACCTTCTTTTGGAAAAACCCTTGGGCCACTAATCAAGACTTGTAGTGCACTACAACCCCATCTTCACCTTGTTTGTTTTTAAACACCCACTTGGTGCCAATAGGGTTGCATCCAGCTGGCAGCTTAACTAGTGTCCAAACCTAATTTCAATAAAAAATTTTGAGCTCTTCATGCATGGCATTGATCTAATGATCATTAGACAAAGTGTGTCCAACATCTCGGGGCTCAAAAGTGGCAATAAAAGCTGATTGAGCAAAGATTGCAAGTGAACCCATTTGAGACCTCAAAAAATTAGAAGTCATGTCGTCGATGATGAGTTGTGGAGGATGATCTCGTTGATCTTCTCGAGACCCTTGAGGCTCGGAAGTTACTTCCCTAGAATCTATAGTGGGAGCCTTTAAACTTGATGGAGAAAGCTCGATTGTAGTGGAAATAGAGACTAATGGTCCTCATCCTAAGTTCTCATTTTATAAGCTGTGTGATCTATAGCACGCGTAGAAGTCCCACCATCACCATCAGTAGGAGCATCATCATCTTCGAAGATCGACTCTCCTAACTCATCATCACCTGAAAGCTCAAAAGAAAGGGTTGTGCAAGGCATAGATTCATGGAAAGTTACTTCGTAAGATTCAAATAACTTCTTGGTGTCAAGATTCCACACTCGAAATTTGTGAGAGTTCAAGGCGTACCCAAGAAAACACCATCCTAGCAGCAAGATTCAAATTTATCCAAATGCCCCCTTTCTTGAGTACAAAACACTTGCAGCCAAATGCTCGTAGGTGGCTCAATTTGGGCTATCTACCATACCACAAATCATACGAGGTCTTACGAAGGTAAGCTCAAAGAAATATGTGGTTAGAAACATAGCATGCAGTGTTTATTGCCTCATCCCAGAAACGACCAGGAGTCCTATGCTCATCAAGCATTGTCTTGACTATTTCTACAAGTGTGCGGTTCTTCCGTTTCATAACGCCATTCTGTGGGGGAGTGTAAGGTGCAAAAAATTGATGTTCAAGACCATGGTCATTGCAAAAGTTGTCAAAACAAGGGTTTTTGAATTCAGATCTATTATCAGCATGAATGGCTCGCATCCGCCCATTGTTCTCATTCTTTAACCTCCAGACTAGATCTTTAACATAGAAACACTTCATCCTTAGATTCTAAGAAAAATACCGATGAGAAGCAAGAAAAATCATCTACGATCACTATAACATACCACTTCCTACCGACCGATTGGACCCAAGCCAGACCAATAGTGTCCATATGAATCAGCTCACCCAGATACGAAGTCATGACCTGAGTCATAGGAGTGTGGGAAGCAACAACCATCTTCCATGATGACATGGATGACAAACTAGGCCCTTCTCCATTTTTAGTTGAGGTAATCCTTGGATGAGACCCATAGAGTTCAACCTGACAAGCAAATCAAAACTCAAATGGCCTAACCTCCTATGCCATTTTCAAAGATCTGAAGAGGATCCAACAATAAAATAATGTGAAGGGCCAACATAATTTGAGAAATTGATTTGAAAGTGTTGACACGAGAACGTGCCCCCGCACTTGGGTCAGTTCGACGATCCAAAAGAGTGCGGTTACTTAGGAACTAGCCTAAGCGTAACACAACACTGACGTTGCGTTCTGACTACCCTTAATAGTGGAAAGTGGGGTGGAGTCGCCAGGTAATCAGATCACAAGAAAATAATCCAATTATCCAAAAATAAATATATAAATAAAATAAACTAGCCAGCTGAACGGAGCCTAACTGGTTCGAAGTGTATCGTGCGAAGGGTTAACTGAATAGGGCCTTCAGCATCTGGTGCGACGGGTCTCGCCAAAGGTAGCCTTCAGTGTTCGGATTGATCTAGCTGAAGGCAGACTCTGAACAGATCTCGACGTGAAATCACCTCCGAATAGCATGGTTCGGTGCGAAGTATCCGTCACGACAAAAATACTTCAACGCAACGTGCTGGCGTGACTTCGTCCAGTGCGAAGTGTAGGCATAACAAAGCCTGGGATGATGAAGCCTACTACAGAGCTCTCTGGCGAGCGGACCAGACCAGACCGACAATAGCGTGATGGGTCTGCATGGGTAGTTGAAACAGGGGTCTGCCGAAGGGTATTCTGGCAGCCTCCAAAACTAGTCTCTTGGCTTCGGACACTTTCAGCAAAGGGGCTCCGAGTGTGAAAACCTGCAACAGAATAAAGATCAAGTGCCAATCATCCTAGAGAATGAATTTACTAAGTGCTGCAGTAGGGAAACGAAGGTAGCAATCTGCTACGTAGATTAACGGATACTTCAAAAGCGAAGTAACAAGGTGATAGCAATCTGTTACATAGATTAACGGGTGCTTCACAAGCGAAGTAATAAGACTTACCACCATTTTGAAGTGGCTTGCGGAGGGCTTCCAGGCAAACCCATGAAGGTTGTGCAGAAAGGTAAATAAAAGTAAAGGTACGGTTCAAACTAGGGTTTGAAGTTGATTTATGTTGGGGGGTCTAATGAACCGGCCTCACCCCTATATTTATAGGGGCTAGTCTTCTTATCTCTAAGGTTAATCTGATAGGATTCATATTAATCAAGTGTAGGGATAAAAACAACCATAATCAGGCTCAAACTCTATCTCTGGAAACAATCCAAAGTGGGCCTTCGGCAAGGTCTACCGAAGCCTGCTCCTCGGGCCAAAGCTTCGGCGAGACAGGCCTCCAAAGGCCTTCAGGCCAAAGGTAGCAGGCCGCTAGAAGGCTTTTGAAGCCCAATGTTTGATGGATCTTCGGCCCTATAAGGCTTCGGCCTGATCTAGGACCTATGTATTTTTGGCCCAAATTACCAAAATTGATACTTTGACAATTTTAACTATTAATGCCATTTTTTGCTATCAACACATGCCCCTGCCTTTTAGTGAACTAAGTGAACTAAAAGCATAACGGGCTAAGGATGATACTTTCCATATCAGCTTTTCGACACTTTCAATCGCTTTGCCGCACACTTGGATGTACTTTTTCAAATACCTGCCATTCAAAGCTCTTCGAAATCGCTCTCCTTGTATGGAATCTAACAAGTATGCATTACCTGGAGCGATTTCAACTACTTTAAAGGACCTTCCCAACTAGGCGACCATTTACCAAATTTGGGGCTCTTAGTGCCTAAGGGAAAAATTGTCTTCCAAACCAAGTCACCAACTTGAAACGATTTTGTCTTGACTTTTTTGTTGTAGGCTCTAGCTAGTCGCCTTTTTTCCTTCTCTATAACTTCTTAATCCCTCAACCTCTTATTGGTCACTTCTTCCAAATTATCTTTTAAAAGAGTTTCATACTCATCGACCGATAAGCCATCTTGTTTAAGAAATCTTAAAGAGCCAAGATCCACCTCTTCTGGTAGAACGACTTCTTGTCCATATACCAACTCATATGGACTAACCTTGGTAGCACTGTGCTTTGCAACTCTACAAGCCCACCGTTGACACTAAAATGCGCCCTCACACTTGGGTCATCTCGACGATCCAAAAGCGTGCAGATACTTAGGGATAAACATAAGCGTGACGCGATGCCGACGTCACGTTCTGATGGATCCTCAATGGTTGTAAGGGTAACGGAGTCGCTAGGTAATCAAACAAATATTAAGAAATAAAGTTCGATTAGCCAATGTGTGAGAAATTATATAAAATAATAAAACCTAATCAAACCGACCTGAACAGGGCCGATTCTAATCTGCAATAAAATGGCAGTCGAACTAGAGGTATGCTCCCAGTCGGGATGGTGATGCGAAGTATCACCGAAGGGGTACCCTTCGGCGTTAGGCGCGGGGTAAATCCGAAGTACCCCGAAGAGGGGAGGCTTTGGCCTGTTGGCCGGTCGAACCGGAGTGGAACCTCTGGTCGGACCGATGCTTGCGAAGGGGTCACCGAAGAGGGCTTCAGCATTCTGGTGCGAAGCGGACTCCGGGCGGTCAGACCGACGGAGGGTACCCGGTCAGACCGACAGCGAAGCTTCGGTCTGACCGGGGCTTTGGTACCATGGAGTCCGGTGCGGATCAATTTACTGCGGAGGGTTCTCGCCGAAGAGGGCTTCGGCGCGATGATGAAGGTTGCTCCGGCGCGGAGTGGTCCACTTCGGAGAAGTTCTCGCCGAAGAGGGCTTCGGCGTGATGGCGAAGAGTGCTCCGATGACTTTGTAGATGAATAACAATCAACCCCAAACTTCTTGGCGATAATTTTGAAGATGTTTCCCCTATAAAACAGTAAAAGATCAAGTGAAATCTGTCCTAGAGGTCGAACTCCCAAGAGTAGCAGAAGAAAACCGATAAAATGATAAAAATCTGTTTCATGGATTAAAGGGAGATTCACGAGCGAATCAACACGGGTTACTGTGATTTTGATGCGGCGGACGAAGGGCTTTCAGCACAAACCCATGAAGATGGATATTACTGTGCTAATCCTAGGGCAAGAACATAGATCGAAAGGTAAAAAATGATTCAAAGCGAGGGCTTTGTGTTGATATGAAAGCGGGGGTCCTCTTGAATCGGCCTCACCCCTCTATTTATAGGGGCTGGTCTCACCTAATATGAGTAGGATTCGGCCAAGTGGTTAAGATTTGGATAAGAGATCTCACCTAATCTGAGTAGGATTCAACCAAGTGGTTAAGATTTGGATAAGAGATCAAAAATAACCGAACTATGAATAGAACTCTACCGGCCGGAGTGGGCCTCCGCGGGCCTCGCCGAAGCCAGCCTTCTGGGCCGAAGCCTACAAGCAGTCGAAGGGGCCCACTAGGATGAAGCCTGCCTGTGAAGCAGGCCTCCGAAGGTGCTGCCAAAGCCCAACGCAAGACGGGCCCTTGGCACTTTAGGGCTTCGGCCTGTGCCGGAGATGGCATATTTCTGGCCCAAATTACCAAAATTGATATTTCGACAATTTCAACCATTAATGCCAAATTCGAGTGTGAACACATGCCCCCTACATTTTAGCAAACTTAGTGAGCTAAAAGCACAGTGAGCCATCGGCGGTATTCTCTTTTTACCTACCAAATCGTCCATTTCATAACCCAAGACATTTGAATATGATGAGGACGATTTGTACGACTCACTAATATGACCAAGGGACTTAAGTGCCGGATTTTTCATCAAATCGACCTTTAGTTATTTTACTAGTTCTGCCCCCCGAGTCCCACGTGAGGACGTGGTCCTTACTCAGCGAGGGTAGAAGCTGGCTTGCCATCCAACTTCGGTCTCCACACTTGGCATGTCCTAGCTACAACTGTGGACTCACCGGGTGGGCTACCTTTGCATTCTTCGGCCTCTTTTTCTCTAATATACTCAGCACGAAGACGTTGCAATCATCTCTTTTGGGACTTAGTCATCCCGAGAGGCTCCCATGAAGCTTGTGGCTTGGCTCCGGTCATCACAAACTTGCTCCTAGAACCTTCGGCCGAACGGGGTGTACCCACTAGGACGAAGCCTGCCTGCGAAGCAAGCCTCCGAAGGTGCCGCCGAAACCCAATGCAGGACGGTCCTTCGACACTTCAGGGCTTCAGCCTGTGCCGGAGATGGCATATTTCATCCCAAATTACCAAAATTGATATTTCGACAATTTTGAGCAATAATGCCAAATTCGAGTGTCAACACATGCCCCCTACCTTTTAGCAAACTTAGTGAGCTAAAAGCACAGTGAGCCATGTGTGGTACTCTCTATTTGTTTACCTACGAAATCGTCCATTTCATAACCCAAGACATTTGAATTTGATGAGGATGATTTGTACGACTCACTAATATGACCAGGGGACTTAAGCGCCAGATTTTTCATCAAATCGACCTTTAGTAATTTTACTTGTCTTGCCCCCCGGGCCCCTCATGAGGATGCAGTCCTTTCTAAGTGAGGGTAGAAGCTGGCCTTCCAGCCAACTTCGGTTTCCTCACCTAGTGTGTCCTAGCTACAGCTGTGGATCCGCCGGGTGGACTACCTTTGCATCCTTCGGCCCTTTTTATCTAAGATACTCGGCATGAAGACATTGTAATCACCTCTTTTGGGACTTAGTAATCCCGGGAGGCGCCCATGAAGCTCGTGGCTTGGTTTCGGGCATCACAAATTCGCTCCCAAAACCTTCGGCCGAACGGGGTGTACCTGGAACGGCCTTAGCTACATGTGGGCCGAACTCATGCTCCTGTTGAGGGTTCGACCTCTTTGGCGGGGGTGGCCAATGGTGTTTGTCCTCGGCCCTTCTCCTATGCCTTTGGAGAAGCATCCAAAAAGTTACCTAATGGGGGATTGGTCCCGATCTTCCGTTAGGTTTGGATAACTTGGATTGGTGGAGAATCTCGACGTTGATGATCCAAGGCTCCGGTCCAGCGGATCAAAACCTTGCAATCGCTACACCCCTGTCTCCGTTGGTTATCAACCACGCAGGGCGCGATTGACCTCGCCACGAAGGCTAATTCCTGCAAGCGAACCCAAGAACACAAGCAAGAACAAGAAGGATACAAGTCGAATGCCAAATCACAGACAAACGATGAAAAGGTGAGGTTTCACAAACGCCTATGCAGCAGCCAATCGGTCTGGTGCAAGGGGCGGGATCTAAACACACAAGTGTAGATGCAAACAAAGCAAAACCTAACCCTAAAGGCGGCTGGCGTGAGTATATAAGGTGTGGGCAGCCTGTAGAAGGCGAACAGACTCGGACTATGGGCTAGAAGGCGTAAAGACTCGGGCTATGGGCCAACACGGCCCAATTCTGTCACGCAGGACTGTTTCAAACACACAGGTCGACTCGAGACTCCAAATGAGACGAAACCAATGGCAAACGATCCGTCTTCTCCTCAGATTTCCAAAAAGTCCAAGAACGTGTCAATCGGACTTCGTCTGAGGAAGTTATGCCCATTTTAGTGCATGGTGGTTGATGTAGTCCGAACCAGCGAAATCTTGACTTCAAATCATCCGTGCGACTCCGTCTTCAACTCCAACTCTTCTATTCCATCTCCCATGTTCCTAAGCAACAAAATATCACTAGTATTCAGTAGCATCCCGTCCAAACAAATATTAACATAGTTGCTAAGGAAAGAATTAACCTCATGGTTCAAGCGACAGGCACGAGCGCGTGTGATTGGTCCTTGTAATTGAATTGTAGGTGGAGGCTCCATGTGTGTATCATGTGAAGTGATGTCCTCATCATCCTACCCCTCTTGAATTGGAGTCGTTCTCGACTCAAGCTCATCGTCATCTCCCAAATAGGGCTTTAAATCTGAAATGTTAAATGTGGGACTAACCCCAAAAGCCGCAGGCAACTCAAGTTTATACGCATTATCATTTATCTTCTCAAGCACACGAAAAGGACCATCAGCACGGGGCATCAATTTAGACTTTCTCAAATTAGGAAAATGATCCTTGCGCAAGTGCAACCAAACAAGATCACCCGGTTCAAATGTTATCTCTTTTCTACCCTTACTACCATAAGCACGATATTTCTCATTCATTTTCTCTTTGTTTGCTTTAGTAGTTTCATGCATCTTAAGCAATATTTCAGCACGTGTAGTAGCATCAAAATTCAATTTTTCAGATGGTGGCAATGGTAGCAAATCAATAGGAGCACGCGGATTAAAGCCATAGACCACTTGAAACGGACTTACCTTAGTAGTGGAGTGTACTGACCTATTATATGCAAACTCAATATGAGGTAGACACTCTTCCCAGAGCTTCAAGTTGGTCTTCAAAACAGCCCTCAACATGGTGGACAATGTGCGGTTGACGACTTCCGTTTGCCCATCTGTTTGTGGGTGACAAGTAGTAGAAAACAGCAGCTTCGTCCCCAACTTATGCCACAACGTCCTCCAAAAATGACTTAAGAATTTAGCATCACGATCTGAAACGATGGTATTGGGAACTCCATGCAAGCGTACGACCTCTCTGAAAAACAAATCAGCAACATTGGTAGCGTCATCGCTCTTGTGACAAGGTATAAAATGCGCCATTTTAGAGAACCGATCTACCACCACAAAAATACTATCTCTCCCCCTCCTAGTTCTAGGTAATCCTAACACAAAATCCATAGAAATATCCTCCCAAGGTACACTAGGAACGGGCAGAGGCATATAAAGACCATGTGGGTTTAGACGGGACTTAGCTTTATTGCAAGTAGTGCATCGTGCCACATGGCGCTCAACATCTCGTCTCATCCTAGGCCAATAAAAGTGTGTGGACAACACATCTTCGGTTTTCTTTGATCCAAAATGACCCATCAAACCACCACCGTGTGCTTCCTGCAATAACAACAAGCGAAGAGAGCTAGCCGGCATGCATAACTTGTTAGCACAAAAAAGATATCCATTATTCAGCACATATTTGTTCCAAGCACGGTCATCTGTACAATTTGCAAAAGCATCTTTGAAGTCCAAATCAGTGGCATACATGTCCTTCAATGTTTCTAAACCAAAGATCTTATAATCAAGTTGAGAAAGCAATGTATAACGTCTAGATAAAGCATCGGCAATCACATTATCTTTCCCTTTCTTATGTTTAATGATATATGGAAAAGTCTCAATAAATTCTACCCATTTAGCATGTCGTTTATTCAGATTTGCTTGACTACGTATATGCTTCAGTGCTTCATGATCCGAATGAATAATAAACTCCTTAGGCAAAAGGTAATGTTGCCAAGTTTCAAGCACACGCACTAAGGCATATAATTCCTTATCATAGGTAGAATAATTCAACTGTGGACCATGTAATTTCTCACTAAAATAGGCCACGGGTTTACCTCCTTGTAGCAGCACACCTCCTATTCCAAAACCACTAGCATCACATTCTAACTCAAAAGGCTTACTGAAGTCGGGTAGCTGAAGTAGAGGTGCATGTGTAAGACGATCCTTGAGTGTGGCAAAAGCTTGTTCTTGTGCTGGTTCCCAAGTAAAAGTGACTCCCTTCTTGGTCAACTCATGCAAAGGACCGACTATGGTGCTGAAATCTTTCACAAAATGCCGGTAGAAACCTGCAAGACCAAGAAAACTACGTACTGCAAGGTTAGTTTTAGTTGCAAGCTAAGCATGACACGTCCTTTCAGATTAATAACTTGTGATGAAGAAGGAGAAGGAACTTTACCTTTTTGTTGTCTCGAAAGTGTTTTAGCTACTTGCTGATTTTCAGAAGGTTGTTTGTTCGTTTGTGCGTCCTTAGCATGTTTTTCTTGTTCAAATTTCACAATTTCAGCAGGAGTCATAGGAAGCAATGTAACTTTCTTTCCTTTATACATAAATGTGTACTTATTGCTCCTACCATGGTGTGTAGCATCAGTATCATACTCCCAAGGTCTACCAAGTAATAGAGAACATGTTTGCATTGGTACTACATCAAAATCAGCAACTCCGAAGTATGTACCAATGGAAAATTCGATGTGAGCAGTTTGTGTTATCTCGACCTTACCGCTATTGTTGAACCATTGCACGTGGTAAGGGTGTGGATGTGCACGTGTGGGAAGTTGAAGCTTCGTTACCATGTCGAGGCTCACCAAATTGTTGCAACTACCGCTGTCGATGATGACACGTACACGACAGTCATTGACGACGAAGAAGGTCTGAAACAGATTATTTCATTGTGCCCGGTCGTCCTGGTCCATGTGAGTGCTCAAGACACGTTGTACATTAAGTGCTGCCATGTTAGTGAAAAGACAAAATAGCAAAGAATAATCCCTATGGAAAGCAGCTAGGTGGGGGTGGGTGTGTGGTGGAAGCAATCCGTCAAGTGCCTTACCCACGCTTGCAAGTGTTCTTACCACGCCGCAGTGAGGTCACCGGCCTACAGGTGACGAACCAAGTGGAGGGTGGTGGTGGATTGCAAGATATGAACCTGTCCTGACCAAGAGAAAGGTGTAGCTTGGAAGGCAAGTGAGTAGCAAGGATTAGCGATAGTAATAACAGTTAAACCAAGTTCAATAAGTGTTCCCTAGTACTTGTCAAAGTTGCTGGCCTTGGTGCTCCCAAGGTGAAAATTCAGGCAATAGAGGGAAACTATGTGCCCAAAACTCAAGTGGAGGCAATAATAGGCCAAATTCAGTTCTCTGCCGCTGCCACTGATCGGACAAGGGATCGGACAAGAGATCGGACAAGGGATCGGATGGACAAGCAGAATCTGCTGCTGCTGCTGATCAGACAAGGGATCGGACAAGAGATCGGACAAGGGATTGGACAAGAGATCGGACAAGCAATCGACAGGACCGGTTCTCTCCTTTTTTTTCTTTTTTTCTCTTTTTTTCACTCTATTTTTTTTGAACAAGGATGACCAGAGATGCAACCACAAAAACTGGCACCTGCAACTGAGGTGGGATGTGGTTCACAAAAATTCAACAAGTTTGCTAAACGGCAAGCAAAAACTTTGACCATTTTTTTTCTTTATCTTCCTGATTTTTTTTGTCGATTCTGATGAAGGCTAACAGGAGAACCGTGTTAGGGTACCCCCCCAAATTGGGTCAAGAATATGCTTAAAAAATTTCAGATTTTTCTGCCAAACGAGCGAAAAGTTATGCCTGTTTTACCGAAGGGGGGTCACAAAGAGTCGATGTGGAAAACGAGTAGGGCTGTGGAGGGGGGTTTTTTGGGTGGGGAATTTTTTTGAGACACAAGACCAACTACTACTCAAACGACACAAAGGGATTACTAAACCAGCAACAAGACTCGACCAAGAACACAAACTCAACAAGGTTAAAACTGAAATTAAAATCGCAAGGCACAAAGGGGTTTTCGGTAGGGGATTTTTTTGTGAGGGTTTTCTGGACTCTCGGTAGAAATAAAAGTAGATCGAGATTACCTAACGGGAAACCTTCACTCTGATACCAACTAATGGGGGATTGGTTCCGATCTTCCGCTAGGTAAAGGATAACTTGGATTGGTGGAGAATCTTGACGTTGGCGATCCAAGGGTCTGGTCCGGCGGATCAAAACCTTGCAATCGTTACACCACTGTCTCCGTTGGTTATCAACCACGCAGGATGCGATTGACCTCGCCACGAAGGCTAATTCCTGCAAGCGAACCCAAGAACACAAGCAAGAACAGGAAGGATACAAGTCGAATGCCAAATCACAGATAAACTATGAAGAGGAGAGGTTTCACAAACGCCGATGCAGCAGCCAATCGGTCCGGTGCAAGGGGCAGGATCTAAACACACAAGTGTAGATGCAAACAAAGCAAAACCTAACCCTACAGGCGGTTGGCGTGAGTATATAAGGCGTGGGCAGCCTGTAGAAGGCAAACAGACTTGAACTATGGGCTAGAAGACGTACAGACTCAGACTATGGGCCAACACGGCCCAATTCTATCACGCAGGACGGTTTCAAACACACAGGTAGACTCGAGACTCCAAATGAGACGAAACCAACGGCAAACGATCCGTCTTCTCCTCAGCTTCCCAAAAAGTCCAAGAACGCACCAATCGGACTTCGTGTGGGGAAGTTATGCCCATTTTGGTGCATGGTGGTCGATGTAGTCCGAACCAGCGAATTCTTGACTTCAAATCATCCGTGCGACTCCGTCTTCAACTCCAACTCTTCTATTCCATCTCCCATGTTCCTAAGCAACAAAATATCACTAGTATTCAGTAGCATCCCGTCCAAACAAATATTAACATAGTTGCTAAGGAAAGAATTAACCTCATGGTTCAAGCGACGGGCACGGGCGCGTGTGATTGGTCCTTGTAATTGAATTGTAGGTGGAGGCTCCATGTGTGTATCATGTGAAGTGATGTACTCATCATCCTCCCCCTCTTGAATTGGAGTCGTCCTCGACTCAAGCTCATCGTCATCTCCCAAATAGGGCTTTAAATCTGAAATGTTAAATGTGGGACTAACCCCAAAAGCTGCAGGCAACTCAAGTTTATATGCATTATCATTTATCTTCTCAAGCACACGGAAAGGACCATCAGCACGGGGCATCAATTTAGACTTTCTCAAATCAGGAAAACGATCCTTGCGCAAGTGCAATCAAACAAGATCACCCGGTTCAAATGTTATCTCTTTTCTACCCTTATTACCATAAGCACGATATTTCTCATTCATTTTCTCTATGTCTGCTTTAGTAGTTTCATGCATCTTAAGCAATAATTCAGCACGTGTAGTAGCATCAAAATTCAATTTTTCAGATGGTGGCAATGGTAGCAAATCAATAGGAGCATGCGGATTGAAGCCATAAACCACTTGAAACGGACTTACCTTAGTAGTAGAGTGTACTGACCTATTATATGCAAACTCAATATGAGGTAGACACTCTTCCTAGAGCTTCAAGTTGGTCTTCAAAACAGCCCTCAACATGGTGGACAATGTACGGTTGACGACCTCCGTTTGCCCATCCGTTTGGGGGTGACAAGTAGTAGAAAACAGCAGCTTCGTCCCTAGTTTATGCCACAACATCCTCCAAAAATGACTTAAGAATTTAGCATCACGATCTGAGACGATGGTATTGGGAACTCCATGCAAGCGTACGACCTCTCTGAAAAACAAATCAGCAACATTGGTAGCGTCGTCGCTCTTGTGACAAGGTATAAAATGTGCCATTTTAGAGAACCGATCTACCACCACAAAAATACTATCTCTCCCCCTCCTAGTTCTAGGTAATCCTAACACAAAATCCATAGAAATATCCTCCCAAGGTACACTAGGAACGGGCAGAGGCATATAAAGACCATGTGGGTTTAGACGGGACTTAGCTTTATTGCAAGTAGTGCATCGCGCCACATAGCGCGCAACATCTCGTCTCATCCTAGGCCAATAGAAGTGTGTGGACAGCACATCTTTGGTTTTCTTTGATCCAAAATGACCGATCAAACTACCACCATGTGCTTCCTGCAATAACAACAAGCGAAGAGAGCTAGCCGGCACACATAACTTGTTAGCACGAAAAAGATATCCATTATTCAGCACATATTTGTTCCAAGCACGGTTATCTGTACAATTTGCGAAAGCATCTTTGAAGTCCAAATCAGTAGCATACATGTCCTTCAATGTTTCTAAACCAAAGATCTTATAATCAAGTTGAGAAAGCAATGTATAACGTCTATATAAAGCATCGGCAATCACATTATCTTTCCCTTTCTTATGCTTAATGATATATGGAAAAGTCTCAATAAATTCTACCCATTTAGCATGTCGTTTATTCAGATTTGCTTGACTACGTATATGCTTCAATGCTTCATGATCCGAATGAATAATAAACTCCTTAGGCAAAAGGTAATGTTGCCAAGTTTCAAGCACACGCACTAAGGCATATAATTCCTTATCATAGGTAGAATAATTCAACTGTGGACCATGTAATTTCTCACTAAAATAGGCCACGGGTTTACCTCCTTGTAGCAGCACACCTCCTATTCCAAAACCACTAGCATCACATTATAACTCAAAAGGCTTACTGAAGTCGGGTAGCTGAAGTAGAGGTGCATGTGTAAGACGATCCTTGAGTGTGGCAAAAGCTTGTTCTTGTGCTGGTTCCCAAGTAAAAGTGACTCCCTTCTTGGTCAACTCATGCAAAGGACCAACTATGGTGCTGAAATCTTTCACAAAACACCGGTAGTAACCTGCAAGACCAAGAAAACTACGTACTGCAAGGTTAGTTTTAGTTGCAAGCATGACACGTCCTTTCAGATTAATAACTTGTGATGAAGAAGGAGAAGGAACTTTACCTTTTTGTTGTCTCGAAAGTGTTTTAGCTACTTGCTGATTTTCAGAAGGTTGTTTGTTCGTTTGTGCGTCCTTAGCATGTTTTTCTTGTTCAAATTTCACAATTTCAGCAGGAGTCATAGGAAGCAATGTAACTTTCTTTCCTTTATACATAAATGTGTACTTATTGCTCCTACCATGGTGTGTAGCATCAGTATCATACTCCCAAGGTCTACCAAGTAATAGAGAACATGTTTGCATTGGTACTACATCAAAATCAGCAACTCCGAAGTATGTACCAATGGAAAATTCGATGTGAGCAGTTTGTGTTATCTCGACCTTACCGCTATTGTTGAACCATTGCACGTGGTAAGGGTGTGGATGTGCATGTGTGGGAAGTTGAAGCTTCGTTACCATGTCGAGGCTCACCAAATTGTTGCAACTACCGCTGTCGATGATGACACGTACACGACGGTCATTGACGACGAAGAAGGTCTGAAACAGATTATTTCGTTGTGTCCGGTCGTCCTGGTCCATGTGAGTGCTCAAGACACGTTGTACATTAAGTGCTGCCATGTTAGTGAAAAGACAAAACAGCAAAGAATAATCCCTATGGAAAGCAGCTATGTGGGGAGTGGGTGTGTGGTGGAAGCAATCCGTCAAGCGCCTTACCCATGCTTGCAAGTGTTCTTACCACGCCGCAGTGAGGTCACCAGCCTACATGTGACGAACCAAGTGGATGGTGGTGGTGGATTGCAAGATATGAACCTGTCCTGACCAAGAGAAAGGTGTAGCTTGGAAGGCAAGTGAGTAGCAAGGATTAGCGATAGTAATAACAGTTAAACCAAGTTCAATAAGTGTTCCCTAGTACTCGTCAAAGTTGCTGGCCTTGGTGCTCCCAAGGTGAAAATTCAGGCAATAGAGGGAAACTATGTGCCCAAAACTCAAGTGGAGGCAATAATAGGCAAATTCAGTTCTCTGCCGCTGCCACTGATCAGACAAGGGATCGGACAAGAGATCGGACAAGCAGAATCTGCCACTGCCGCTGATCGGACAAGAGATCGGACAAGGGATTGGACAAGCAGAATCTGCCGCTGTCGCTGATCGGACAAGGGATCGGACAAGAGATCGGACAAGGGTTCGGACAAGCAATCGACAGGACCGGTTCTTCTTCTTTTTTTTTCACTCTATTTTTTTTGAACAAGGATGACAAGAGATTCAACCACAAAAATTGGCACCTACAACTGAGGTGGGATATGGTTCACAGAAATTCAACTAAGTTTGCTGATCGGCGAGCAAAAACTTTGACCAATTTTTTTCTTTATCTTCCTGATTTTTTTGGCGATTCAAATTAAGGCTAACAGGGAAACCCGTGTTAGGGTATGCTCCAAATTGGGTCAAGAATATGCTCAAAACATTTCAGATTTTTCTGCCAAACGAGCGAAAAGTTATGCCTGTTTTACCGAAGGGGGGTCACAAAGACTCGATGTGGAAAACGAGTAGGGCTGTGGAGGGGGGGGGGTTTCGGGTGAGGAATTTTTTGAGACACAAGACCAACTACTACTCAAACGACACAAAGGGATTACTAAACCAGCAACAAGACTCGACCAAGAACACAAACTCAACAAGGTTAAAACTGAAATTAAAATCGCAAGGCACAAAGGGGTTTTCGGTGGGGATTTTTTTTTTGTGAGGGTTTTCTGGACTCTCGGTAGAAATAAAAGTAGATCGAGATTACCTAACGGGAAACCTTCGCTCTGATACCAACTAATGGGGGATTGGTCCCGATCTTCCATTAGGTAAGGATAACTTGGATTGGTGGAGAATCTCAACGTTGACGATCCAAGGCTCCGGTCCGGCGGATCAAAACCTTGCAATCGCTACACCACCGTCTCCGTTGGTTATCAACCACGCAGGGCGCGATTGACCTCGCCACGAAGGCTAATTCCTGCAAGCGAACCCAAGAACACAAGCAAGAACAAGAAGGATACAAGTCGAATACCAAATCACAGACAAACGATGAAAAGGTGAGGTTTCACAAACGCCTATGCAGCAGCCAATCGGTCCGGTGCAAGGGGCGGGATCTAAACACACAAGTGTAGATGCAAACAAAGCAAAACCTAACCCTAAAGGTGGCTGGCGTGAGTATATAAGGTGTGGGCAGCCTGTAGAAGGCGAACAGACTCGGACTATGGGCTAGAAGGCGTACAGACTCGGGCTATGGGCCAACACGGCCCAATTCTGTCATGCAGGACTGTTTCAAACACACAGGTCGACTCGAGACTCCAAATGAGACGAAACTAACGGCAAACGATCCGTCTTCTCCTCAGCTTTCCAAAAAGTCCAAGAACACGTCAATCGGACTTCGTATGAGGAAGTTATGCCTATTTTGGTGCATGGTGGTTGATGTAGTCCGAACCAGCGAAATCTTGACTTCAAATCATCCGTGCGACTCCGTCTTCAACTCCAACTCTTCTATTCCATCTCCCATGTTCCTAAGCAACAAAATATCACTAGTATTCAGTAGCATCCCGTCCAAACAAATATTAACATAGTTGCTAAGGAAAGAATTAACCTCATGGTTCAAGCGACGGGCACGGGCGCGTGTGATTGGTCCTTGTAATTGAATTGTAGGTGGAGGCTCCATGTGTGTATCATGTGAAGTGATGTCCTCATCATTACCTCCAGTGTTTTGCGGGATTTAGCCGAAGATAGATTGTCTACGTTTACTCCTACCTTAGGGTTCTTCGGTATGAGAATGCGTGTGTGAGGCTTCCCAATGACGACTGCCTTTCCTTTAGATGACTCCGCCTGTTCGGGCCAAATCAGTACCTTCTTCCCATCAAGATCAATGTTGTTTACGACAAATGGATCATGATCTAGCTTCATTCCAGGTCTAGAATCTATCTTCAATCGTCCTTCATTTATGGCCGATTGAACGTGACGACGAAAAACGTTGCATTCATTAGTAGAATGGGAAAGCGTATCATGCCACTTACAGTATGCACGTTTCTTCGAGTCGTCAGCAGATGGAATGACATGACCTTTGGGCAACCTAAGGAGCTTGCTTTTCAACAGAAAATCAAATATTTTATCACACTTGGTCACATCAAACGAGTACTTAACTTCGTTGGGCCGACTCTTAGCGAGAGACGGTCGTAATTTTGAGCACGTGATTGTTTTAGATCCAGTGGGCTAGGTCCATTCAGACGTGTACATGTCAACCGAATCTTCTTCTCCTAATGATTCTTCTTCGGAGTGCTTCACGATGTGTAGCTTGACCTTAGGCTCACTAAAAACTTTGACACACCTTTTGCCCCTAGCTCGGCCTTCCTGGTCCAGAGCCTGCTATAAAACCTGACTAATCGTGAGGAAGTTTTGGCCGTCTAGCTTTTCCTTAATTTTAGAATGCAAACCGTTGAAAGCTATGTCGACCAGATCCCTCTCGGAGATGTTTAAACTAAAACATCGGTTCCTAGTGTCTCGGAAGCGCCTAATATAGTCGGAGACACTTTCATCGGTCTTTGTTTAACCGATGTCAAATGTGAGAGCCTAAGTTATGTTTTCCCAGTGTAAAAATAATCGTGGAATTTTTTCTCTAACTAGGCCCAAGTTTGGACGGAGTTCGCCGGTAGCACCGAAAACCAAGTGAAAGTAGTGCCGGACAGCGATAAGGAAAATAATCTGAGCTTAAGTCTATCCGTCCCACTTGCTTAACCACATTGTGCTAGAAATTGGCCTATATGCTCTAGGGTGGTCTTGCTACTCACCATCAAACTTGGTGAACTCAGGGACCCTAAAGCCGCGAGGATATGAGATGACATCGAAATGGTCTGGGTACGGCTTACGGTAAACCCTAATTCAATCCCGAGGTGCATAACAAGTGCATTCCCTAACAAGCGCGTGAATTCGTTCGTCAATATATGTTGACACTCGAATTTGGCATTAATGGTCAAAATTGTCTAAATATCAATTTTGGTAATTTGGGCCGAAAATATGCCATCTCCGACACAAGCCGAAGCCCTGAAGTGCCGAAGGCCTGTCCTGTGTTGGGTTTCGGCGGCACCTTCGAAGGACTGCTTCGCAGGCAGGCTTCGGCCCAGTGGGCCCTTCGGCGACCTGTGGGCTTCGACCTAGTCCTATTCAGATTAGTATAATTCGTTATGCACCTCGGGGTCGGATTAGGGTTTACCTTAAGCCATACCCAGACCATTTCGATGCCATCCCATATCCTCGTGGTTTTAGGGTTCCCGAGTTCACCAAGTTTCATGGCAAGAGTAACAAGACCACCCTAGAGCATATAGGCCAATTTCTAGCACAGTGTGGTGAAGCAAGCGGGTCGGATGCGCTTAAGCTCAGATTATTTTCCTTATCACTATCTGGCACTGCTTTTACTTGGTTTTCGGCGCTACCGTTGAACTCCATCCAGACTTGGGACCAGTTAGAACAGAAATTCCATGATTATTTTTATACTGGGGAAACCAAACTTAGGCTCTCACATTTGCCATCGGTTAAAAAGAAGACCAATGAGAGCGTCTCTGACTATATTAGGTGTTTCCGAGACACTAGGAACCGATGTTTTAGTTTAAACATATCTGAGAGGGATCTGGTGGACTTAGCTTTCAACGGTTTGCATTCCGAAATTAAGGAAAAGCTAGATGGCCGAAACTTCCTCGAGGTTAGTCAGGTTTTACAGCAGGCTCTAGACCATGAAGGTCGAGCTAGGACTAAAAGGTATGTCAAAGTTTTTAGTGAGCCTAAGGCCGAGCTACACATCGTGGAGCACTCCAAAGAAGAATCATCGAGAGAAGAAGACTCGGCTGACATGTACGCGACTGAATGGACCTAGCCTAGTGGATCTAAAACAATCACATGCTCTGAATTACGATTGTCTCCCGCTAAGAGTCAGCACAACGAAGTTAATTACTCGTTTGATGTGACCAAGTGCGATAAAATATTTGATTTTCTGTTGAAAAGCAAGCTCCTTAGGTTGCCCAAAGGTCACATCATTCCATCTACCGACGACTCGAAGAAACATGCATACTGTAAGTGGCATGATACTCTTTCCCATTCTACTAATGAATGCAACATTTTTCGTCATCAAGTTCAATCGTCCATAAATGAAGGACGATTGAAGATATATTCTAGCCCTAGAATGAAGCTAGATCATGATCCCTTTCCCATAAAAACCATTGATCTTGATGGGAAGAAGGTACTGATTCGACCCGAACAGGCCGAGTCATCTAAAGGAAAGGCAGTCGTCATTGGGAAGCCTCGCACACGCATGTTCATACCGAAGAACCCTAAGATAGGAGTAAATGTAGACAAGCCATCTTTGGCTAAATCCCGCAAAAAACCGGAGGTAACTTTTGGGATGCTTCTCCAAAGGCATAGGAGAAGGGCCGAGGACAAACACCATCAGCCACCCCCGCCAAAGAGGTCGAACCCTCAACAGGAGCATGAGTTCAGCCCATAGGTAGCTAAGTCCGTTCCAGGTACACCCTGTTCGGCAGATGGTTTTGGGAGCGAATTTGTGACGCCCGGAACCAAGCCGCGAGCTTCATGGGTGCCACCCGGGATTACTAAGTCCCAAAAGAGGCGATTGCAACATCTTCATGCCGAGTATCTTAGAGAAAAAGAGGCCGAAGAATGCAAAGGTAGCCCACCTGGTGGATCCACAGCTATAGCTAGGACATGCCAGGTGTGGAAACTGAAGTTGGCTCGCAAGCCAGCTTCTACCCTCACTGAGTAAGGACCGCGTCCTCACGAGGGGTTGGGGGGCAAGACAAGTAAAATTACTAAAGGTCGATTTGATGAAAAATCCGGTGCTTAAGTCCCCTGGTCATATTAGTGAGTCGTACAAATCGTCCTCATCAAATTCAAATGTCTTGGGTTATGAAATGGACGATTTGGTAGGTAAACAAATAGAGAGTACCGCCCATGGCTCACTGTGCTTTTAGCTCACTAAGTTTGCTAAAAGGCAGGGGGCATTTGTTGACACTCGAATTTGGCATTAATGGTCAAAATTGTCGAAATATCAATTTTGGTAATTTGGGTCGAAAATATGCCATCTCCGGCACAGGCCGAAGCCTTGAAGTGCTGAAGGCCCGTCCTGCGTTGGGTTTCGGCGGCACCTTCGGAGGCCTGCTTCACAGGCAGGCTTCGGCTTAGTGGGCCCTTCGGTGGCCTGTGGGCTTTGGCCCGACATACTAGCTTCGGCGAGGCTTGCGGAGGCCCACTCCGGCCGGCAGAGTCCTATTCAGATTAGTATAATTCAGCTGTTTTTGATCTCTTATCCAAATCTTAACCATCTGGCTGAATCCTACTCAGATTAGGTGAGATCTCTTATCCCAATCTTAACCACCTGGCCGAATCCTACTCAAATTAGGTGAGACCAGCCCCTATAAATATATGGGTGAGGCTGATTCAAGAGACCCCCGCTTTCATATCAACACAAAGCCCTCGCTTTGAATCGTTCTTCCAATCTACTTTCCTTGCCCTAGGATTAGCCAAGTAATGTCCATCTTCGTGGGTTTGCACTGAAAGCCCTCCGTCCGCCGCATCGAAATCATGGTAACCCTTGTTTATTCGCCCGTGAATCCCCTGTTTAATCCACGAAACAAATTTTTATTTATTTATTAGTTTTCTTCTGCTATTCTTGGGAGTTTGGCCTCTAGGCCGAATTGCACTTGATCTTTTACTGTTTTGTAGGGAAACCACCTTCAAAGTCATCGCCGAGGAGTTTTGGGGGTGATTGATACTCATCTACAAGGCTGCCGGAGCACTCTTCGCCATCGCGCCGAAGCCACTTCGGCGAGAACCTCTTCGCAGTGAACCACTCCATGCCAGAGCACCCTTCGCCGTCACGCCGAAGCCCTCTTCGGTGAGACCCTCCCTAGTAAACTACTCCAGACCAGACTCCGCGGTGCCGAAGTCCCCGGTCTGACCGAAGTTTCGCTATTGGTCTAATTGGGTATCCTCCGTCGGTTCGACTGCCCGGAGACTGCTTCGCACTAGAACGCCAAAGCCACCTTCGGTGACTTCTTCGCACCGGAACGTCAAATCCACCTTCGGTGACCCCTTCGCAGGCGTCGATCTCACCGAGAGTCCTACTCCTCATGAACTATAACATGGTTGGACTAGACAAGACACTAGCTGAGTTGCATGGGATGCTAAAATCTGCTGAGGAGAGTATCAGGAAGGCTCCAAACCATGTGAGGGTTGTTCAGAATGAGGGAAAGAAGAGGAGGAGGAAGAAGGCTAAGACTATAGATGTGATCTCTAGTGCAAAGTATAAACCAACTAGAAAGTCCAGGTCTGGTCCTGCCAACTCTGATGTGTGCCACCATTGCCACAAGCTTGGGCATTGGAAGCGCAACTGCAAGGTGTACCTGGAAGAGCAGAAAAACAAGAAGTGAAGTGGGACTTCCGCTTCAGGTATTAATGTTACTGAAATTATTCTTGCTACTCATCCAAATGATTCATGGGTATTTGATACCGGAGCGATGATTCATACTTTCAAATCATTGCAGGGGCTAAGTAGAGTAAGAAAGTGTGCAATTAGCGAGATGGATATCCATGTCGGTAATGGTACAAAGGTTGCAGCGTTGTCCATCGGTGTCTATTCACTATCGCTACCGTCAGGATTAGTTTGGAGTTAAATAATTGTTATTTCATTCCCGCCTTAGGCAGAAACATTATCTCTTCTTCATGTTTAGAGGAAGATAGTTTTGAATTCGTAATAAAGAACAAGAGTTATTCAATATTTTCGAATGGCATGCTCTATGGTGTTTGTCCATTAGTGAATGGATTGTATATTCTGAGTCTTGATGATGCACACGTTTATAACATTAGTACTAAGAAATTGTTGACACGAAAACGTGCCACCGCACTTGGGTCAGTTCGATGATCCAAAAAAGCACGGATACTTAGGGACAGGCCTAAGCGTGACGTGGTATCGACGTCGCGTTCCGACTACCCTTAATAGTGATAAGGGGGTGGAGTCGCCAGGCAACTAGATTACACAAAATAATTCAATTAGCCAAAAAAGATAGATTAAACAAAATAAAATCAACAAACCCGTCGGAGCCCGTCCGGTTCGAAGTCTGATGCGAAGGGGTTACCGAAGTGTACCTTCGGCGTCTGGTGCGAAGTGCTCCTCCGAAGGGTGCTTCGGTGTCCGGATTGATCCGGCCAAAGATGGACTCCGAATGGATCTGGACGCAATGATCACCTCGGAACAGCGGGGTTCGGCGTGCGATCTCCAATACAACAAGCTACGAAATAGCGACGCGAGGGCCACGCGTGAGTGCAACTTCGTTCGGTGCGGAATACGGTCGTGGCGAAGCCTGTTGCGATGAAGTATGCTAGGCGAAGCCCGTTGCCGAAGCCTGCAGTCCCGCCGAAGGGTGTCCTGGGGACCTCTGAAACCGATCTCTCAGCTCCAGACACCTCCGATGAAGTAGCTGTGGACGTGCGAACCTGCAACAGAAGAGTGCGGAGTACTAATTCGGTCTGAGGACCGAATTTTGGTAAGTGTTGCACAAGTAACGAAGGTAGCAATCTATTACGCAGATTAGCGGATACTTCACAGGTGAAGTAACAAGGCGATAGCAATCTATTACGTAGATTAATGGATACTTCACAGGAGAAGTAACAAGGGTTACCACTGTTCCGTAGCGGCCAACGGAAGGATTCCAGGCAAATCCACGAAGAGGTACAGGAAAATAAAGGTAAGGTAAATACGATCAAAGCATTGGCTTTGGTTTGGTTTGAGTTGGGGGGCTCTCCACGCCGGCCATGCCTCTCCATTTATAGGGGGTTAACTCCTAATCTAATCTGCTATTAATCTGGCCAGATAGAGATAGAGATTGAGCCGGTGACGCAAACAACTCTATCTCTGCCGAGGTGGGCTTCAGTCAGGCCCGTCGAGGCCTGCTCCTCGGGCTGAAGCTTCGGCAGCGTGGGCCTCCGTAGTCTTCCGAAGATTCGATAGCGTGGGCCTCCGAAGGCTTCCTGGCCGAAGCCCATGGGCTGGCTAGAGGCTTTCGGAGCCCATAGCTCAATGGGCTTCGACCATGTAGGGTTTCGGACAGACCCTAAACATGTGTACTTTCGGCCACAATCACCAAAACTTGATATTTTGACAATCTAGCCATTAATGCCATTTTTTGCTATCAACACATGCCCCCTGCCTTTTAGTGAACTAGTGAACTAAAAGCACAATGAGCTGAAGACGATACCATCCATATCAGCTTTCCGACACTTTTATGATGTTTGCCACACACTTGGTCACATCAAACGAGTACTTAACTTCGTTGGGCCGACTCTTAGCGAGAGACGGTCGTAATTTTGAGCACGTGATTGTTTTAGATCCAGTGGGCTAGGTCCATTCAGACGTGTACATGTCAACCGAATCTTCTTCTCCTAATGATTCTTCTTCGGAGTGCTTCACGATGTGTAGCTTGACCTTAGGCTCACTAAAAACTTTGACACACCTTTTGCCCCTAGCTCGGCCTTCCTGGTCCAGAGCCTGCTATAAAACCTGACTAATCGTGAGGAAGTTTTGGCCGTCTAGCTTTTCCTTAATTTTAGAATGCAAACCGTTGAAAGCTATGTCGACCAGATCCCTCTCGGAGATGTTTAAACTAAAACATCGGTTCCTAGTGTCTCGGAAGCGCCTAATATAGTCGGAGACACTTTCATCGGTCTTCTGTTTAACCGATGTCAAATGTGAGAGCCTAAGTTATGTTTTCCCAGTGTAAAAATAATCGTGGAATTTTTTCTCTAACTAGGCCCAAGTTTGGACGGAGTTCGCCGGTAGCACCGAAAACCAAGTGAAAGTAGTGCCGGACAGCGATAAGGAAAATAATCTGAGCTTAAGTCTATCCGTCCCACTTGCTTAACCACATTGTGCTAGAAATTGGCCTATATGCTCTAGGGTGGTCTTGCTACTCACCATCAAACTTGGTGAACTCAGGGACCCTAAAGCCGCGAGGATATGAGATGACATCGAAATGGTCTGGGTACGGCTTACGGTAAACCCTAATTCAATCCCGAGGTGCATAACAAGTGCATTCCCTAACAAGCGCGTGAATTCGTTCGTCAATATATGTTGACACTCGAATTTGGCATTAATGGTCAAAATTGTCTAAATATCAATTTTGGTAATTTGGGCCGAAAATATGCCATCTCCGACACAAGCCGAAGCCCTGAAGTGCCGAAGGCCTGTCCTGTGTTGGGTTTCGGCGGCACCTTCGAAGGACTGCTTCGCAGGCAGGCTTCGGCCCAGTGGGCCCTTCGGCGACCTGTGGGCTTCGACCTAGTCCTATTCAGATTAGTATAATTCGTTATGCACCTCGGGGTCGGATTAGGGTTTACCTTAAGCCATACCCAGACCATTTCGATGCCATCCCATATCCTCGTGGTTTTAGGGTTCCCGAGTTCACCAAGTTTCATGGCAAGAGTAACAAGACCACCCTAGAGCATATAGGCCAATTTCTAGCACAGTGTGGTGAAGCAAGCGGGTCGGATGCGCTTAAGCTCAGATTATTTTCCTTATCACTATCTGGCACTGCTTTTACTTGGTTTTCGGCGCTACCGTTGAACTCCATCCAGACTTGGGACCAGTTAGAACAGAAATTCCATGATTATTTTTATACTGGGGAAACCAAACTTAGGCTCTCACATTTGCCATCGGTTAAAAAGAAGACCAATGAGAGCGTCTCTGACTATATTAGGTGTTTCCGAGACACTAGGAACCGATGTTTTAGTTTAAACATATCTGAGAGGGATCTGGTGGACTTAGCTTTCAACGGTTTGCATTCCGAAATTAAGGAAAAGCTAGATGGCCGAAACTTCCTCGAGGTTAGTCAGGTTTTACAGCAGGCTCTAGACCATGAAGGTCGAGCTAGGACTAAAAGGTATGTCAAAGTTTTTAGTGAGCCTAAGGCCGAGCTACACATCGTGGAGCACTCCAAAGAAGAATCATCGAGAGAAGAAGACTCGGCTGACATGTACGCGACTGAATGGACCTAGCCTAGTGGATCTAAAACAATCACATGCTCTGAATTACGATTGTCTCCCGCTAAGAGTCAGCACAACGAAGTTAATTACTCGTTTGATGTGACCAAGTGCGATAAAATATTTGATTTTCTGTTGAAAAGCAAGCTCCTTAGGTTGCCCAAAGGTCACATCATTCCATCTACCGACGACTCGAAGAAACATGCATACTGTAAGTGGCATGATACTCTTTCCCATTCTACTAATGAATGCAACATTTTTCGTCATCAAGTTCAATCGTCCATAAATGAAGGACGATTGAAGATATATTCTAGCCCTAGAATGAAGCTAGATCATGATCCCTTTCCCATAAAAACCATTGATCTTGATGGGAAGAAGGTACTGATTCGACCCGAACAGGCCGAGTCATCTAAAGGAAAGGCAGTCGTCATTGGGAAGCCTCGCACACGCATGTTCATACCGAAGAACCCTAAGATAGGAGTAAATGTAGACAAGCCATCTTTGGCTAAATCCCGCAAAAAACCGGAGGTAACTTTTGGGATGCTTCTCCAAAGGCATAGGAGAAGGGCCGAGGACAAACACCATCAGCCACCCCCGCCAAAGAGGTCGAACCCTCAACAGGAGCATGAGTTCAGCCCATAGGTAGCTAAGTCCGTTCCAGGTACACCCTGTTCGGCAGATGGTTTTGGGAGCGAATTTGTGACGCCCGGAACCAAGCCGCGAGCTTCATGGGTGCCACCCGGGATTACTAAGTCCCAAAAGAGGCGATTGCAACATCTTCATGCCGAGTATCTTAGAGAAAAAGAGGCCGAAGAATGCAAAGGTAGCCCACCTGGTGGATCCACAGCTATAGCTAGGACATGCCAGGTGTGGAAACTGAAGTTGGCTCGCAAGCCAGCTTCTACCCTCACTGAGTAAGGACCGCGTCCTCACGAGGGGTTGGGGGGCAAGAAAAGTAAAATTACTAAAGGTCGATTTGATGAAAAATCCGGTGCTTAAGTCCCCTGGTCATATTAGTGAGTCGTACAAATCGTCCTCATCAAATTCAAATGTCTTGGGTTATGAAATGGACGATTTGGTAGGTAAACAAATAGAGAGTACCGCCCATGGCTCACTGTGCTTTTAGCTCACTAAGTTTGCTAAAAGGCAGGGGGCATTTGTTGACACTCGAATTTGGCATTAATGGTCAAAATTGTCGAAATATCAATTTTGGTAATTTGGGTCGAAAATATGCCATCTCCGGCACAGGCCGAAGCCTTGAAGTGCTGAAGGCCCGTCCTGCGTTGGGTTTCGGCGGCACCTTCGGAGGCCTGCTTCACAAGCAGGCTTCGGCTTAGTGGGCCCTTCGGTGGCCTGTGGGCTTTGGCCCGACATACTAGCTTCGGCGAGGCTTGCGGAGGCCCACTCCGGCCGGCAGAGTCCTATTCAGATTAGTATAATTCAGCTGTTTTTGATCTCTTATCCAAATCTTAACCATCTGGCTGAATCCTACTCAGATTAGGTGAGATCTCTTATCCCAATCTTAACCACCTGGCCGAATCCTACTCAAATTAGGTGAGACCAGCCCCTATAAATATATGGGTGAGGCTGATTCAAGAGACCCCCGCTTTCATATCAACACAAAGCCCTCGCTTTGAATCGTTCTTCCAATCTACTTTCCTTGCCCTAGGATTAGCCAAGTAATGTCCATCTTCGTGGGTTTGCACTGAAAGCCCTCCGTCCGCCGCATCGAAATCATGGTAACCCTTGTTTATTCGCCCGTGAATCCCCTGTTTAATCCACGAAACAAATTTTATTTATTTATTAGTTTTCTTCTGCTATTCTTGGGAGTTTGGCCTCTAGGCCGAATTGCACTTGATCTTTTACTGTTTTGTAGGGAAACCACCTTCAAAGTCATCGCCGAGGAGTTTTGGGGGTGATTGATACTCATCTACAAGGCTGCCGGAGCACTCTTCGCCATCGCGCCGAAGCCACTTCGGCGAGAACCTCTTCGCAGTGAACCACTCCATGCCAGAGCACCCTTCGCCGTCACGCCGAAGCCCTCTTCGGTGAGACCCTCCCTAGTAAACTACTCCAGACCAGACTCCGCGGTGCCGAAGTCCCCGGTCTGACCGAAGTTTCGCTATTGGTCTAATTGGGTATCCTCCGTCGGTTCGACTGCCCGGAGACTGCTTCGCACTAGAACGCCAAAGCCACCTTCGGTGACTTCTTCGCACCGGAACGTCAAATCCACCTTCGGTGACCCCTTCGCAGGCGTCGATCTCACCGAGAGTCCTACTCCTCATGAACTATAACATGGTTGGACTAGACAAGACACTAGCTGAGTTGCATGGGATGCTAAAATCTGCTGAGGAGAGTATCAGGAAGGCTCCAAACCATGTGAGGGTTGTTCAGAATGAGGGAAAGAAGAGGAGGAGGAAGAAGGCTAAGACTATAGATGTGATCTCTAGTGCAAAGTATAAACCAACTAGAAAGTCCAGGTCTGGTCCTGCCAACTCTGATGTGTGCCACCATTGCCACAAGCTTGGGCATTGGAAGCGCAACTGCAAGGTGTACCTGGAAGAGCAGAAAAACAAGAAGTGAAGTGGGACTTCCGCTTCAGGTATTAATGTTACTGAAATTATTCTTGCTACTCATCCAAATGATTCATGGGTATTTGATACCGGAGCGATGATTCATACTTTCAAATCATTGCAGGGGCTAAGTAGAGTAAGAAAGTGTGCAATTAGCGAGATGGATATCCACGTCGGTAATGGTACAAAGGTTGCAGCGTTGTCCATCGGTGTCTATTCACTATCGCTACCGTCAGGATTAGTTTGGAGTTAAATAATTGTTATTTCATTCCCGCCTTAGGCAGAAACATTATCTCTTCTTCATGTTTAGAGGAAGATAGTTTTGAATTCGTAATAAAGAACAAGAGTTATTCAATATTTTCGAATGGCATGCTCTATGGTGTTTGTCCATTAGTGAATGGATTGTATATTCTGAGTCTTGATGATGCACACGTTTATAACATTAGTACTAAGAAATTGTTGACACGAAAACGTGCCACCGCACTTGGGTCAGTTCGATGATCCAAAAAAGCACGGATACTTAGGGACAGGCCTAAGCGTGACGTGGTATCGACGTCGCGTTCCGACTACCCTTAATAGTGATAAGGGGGTGGAGTCGCCAGGCAACTAGATTACACAAAATAATTCAATTAGCCAAAAAAGATAGATTAAACAAAATAAAATCAACAAACCCGTCGGAGCCCGTCCGGTTCGAAGTCTGATGCGAAGGGGTTACCGAAGTGTACCTTCGGCGTCTGGTGCGAAGTGCTCCTCCGAAGGGTGCTTCGGTGTCCGGATTGATCCGGCCAAAGATGGACTCCGAATGGATCTGGACGCAATGATCACCTCGGAACAGCGGGGTTCGGCGTGCGATCTCCAATACAACAAGCTACGAAATAGCGACGCGAGGGCCACGCGTGAGTGCAACTTCGTTCGGTGCGGAATACGGTCGTGGCGAAGCCTGTTGCGATGAAGTATGCTAGGCGAAGCCCGTTGCCGAAGCCTGCAGTCCCGCCGAAGGGTGTCCTGGGGACCTCTGAAACCGATCTCTCAGCTCCAGACACCTCCGATGAAGTAGCTGTGGACGTGCGAACCTGCAACAGAAGAGTGCGGAGTACTAATTCGGTCTGAGGACCGAATTTTGGTAAGTGTTGCACAAGTAACGAAGGTAGCAATCTATTACGCAGATTAGCGGATACTTCACAGGTGAAGTAACAAGGCGATAGCAATCTATTACGTAGATTAATGGATACTTCACAGGAGAAGTAACAAGGGTTACCACTGTTCCGTAGCGGCCAACGGAAGGATTCCAGGCAAATCCACGAAGAGGTACAGGAAAATAAAGGTAAGGTAAATACGATCAAAGCATTGGCTTTGGTTTGGTTTGAGTAGGGGGGCTCTCCACGCCGGCCATGCCTCTCCATTTATAGGGGGTTAACTCCTAATCTAATCTGCTATTAATCTGGCCAGATAGAGATAGAGATTGAGCCGGTGACGCAAACAACTCTATCTCTGCCGAGGTGGGCTTCAGTCAGGCCCGTCGAGGCCTGCTCCTCGGGCTGAAGCTTCGGCAGCGTGGGCCTCCGTAGTCTTCCGAAGATTCGATAGCGTGGGCCTCCGAAGGCTTCCTGGCCGAAGCCCATGGGCTGGCTAGAGGCTTTCGGAGCCCATAGCTCAATGGGCTTCGACCATGTAGGGTTTCGGACAGACCCTAAACATGTGTACTTTCGGCCACAATCACCAAAACTTGATATTTTGACAATCTAGCCATTAATGCCATTTTTTGCTATCAACACATGCCCCCTGCCTTTTAGTGAACTAGTGAACTAAAAGCACAATGAGCTGAAGACGATACCATCCA
The DNA here is from genome assembly GCA_019279435.1 of Zizania palustris. NCBI lineage: Eukaryota > Viridiplantae > Streptophyta > Magnoliopsida > Poales > Poaceae > Zizania > Zizania palustris. Next base: position 74,154,448 of record JAAALK010000288.1, on the reverse strand, counting down.
TATCAGCTTTCCGACACTTTTATGATGTTTGCCACACACTTGGGAAATACCTTTTCAAGTATCTACCATTCAAAGCTCTTCGAAACCGTTCTCCCTGTAGGGATTCCAACACGTATGCGTTGCCGGGAGCGATTTCGTCTATCTTAAAAGGACCTTCCGAACTGGGTGACCATTTGCCAAATTTGGGACTCTTCGTGCGTAAAGGCAAAATCATTTTTCATACCAAGTCTCCTATTTGAAATGATTTTGGTTTAACCTTCTTATTGTAGGCTTTAGCTACTCTATTCTTGTCTACTTCTATGGCTTCTAAAGCCCTTAGTCTCTTATCGGTCACTTCCTCCAAACTATCTTTCAGAAGAGCCTCATACTCATTGACTGATAAGCCATCTTGCTTCAACACTCTTAAGGAGCCAAGATCTACTTCTACCGGCAGAACGGCCTCTTGTCCATATACCAACTCATATGGACTGACCTTGGTGGCACCGTGCTTTGCAATCCTACAAGCCCATAACGCCTCGGAAAGCACTTCATGCCACCTTTTAGGAAACTCTTCAATTTTCTTCTTAATAAGCTTAATCACGGTTTTATTACTAGACTCGGCCTGACCATTGGCCTGAGCATAGTAAGGTAAAGAGTTTATCAACTTAATACCATAGTACTCGGCGAAGTCCCTTACTTCTCCAGAAACAAATGAACTACCTTGATTCGTAGTAAGAGTTTGGGGAATGCCCAATCTATGTATGATGTGCTTTAAAATAAAATCACGTACCTCGTTGTGAGGCATGTTCTTGAGAGGTACGGCCTCAGTCCACTTAGTGAACTAATCCGTCACCATCAACACGAACTGATGCCCTTTTGAGGGAGGAGGGTGAATCTGGCCGATGAAGTCTAAACCCCAACCTCGAAATGACCATGGCTTGACAATAGGATTGAGCAATGAGGGAGGAGCTAACTGGATGTTGCCAAACCTCTGACATGCCTCACACCCTCTGTAGTACTTGAAATAATCTTCAGTCAGAGTCGGCCAATAAAAACCCGCTCTTTTGAGCATCCAACTCATCTTTTGACCGACTGATGAGTGTCGCAAAGCCCCTCATGGACTTCTCCTGTAGCCACCTGGGACTGCTCATGGTCTAAACACTTCAATAGCACTCCATCGATGGTTCGGCGATACAATGTGTCGTCTACCAACACGAATTTGAACGCTTGTCGCCGAACCTTCTGATCAACCCTTCGGCTGGGGTCTCTCAAATACTGGACGATTGGGACTCTCCAATCACCCTTACAGGTTTTAGAGGGCCTCGTTGGTCCACCTTCTGAAAAAACATCTAAAATGCTGACTTCGGGGTGCCCCCCGAGCCATTCCCTCTCCTGCCGAAGCCTAGCCGTGGTGGCCATTCAGAGTGTGCTGGGCCGAAGCTCTTCGAAGGGTTCGGACTCCGGGGAGCCTTCTCTGTCAGGGAGGCTTCACACCATGGGCTCCGGCGTGCCAGATCCTTTGATCGGCAGAGCACTCCGATCCAGGGGCTTTGGCGTGCGGTGGCCTTCGGCGGCCCGAGGGGTTCGACCCGAGGCGTGCGCCTGCCCACCTTTACTGGCTTCGGTAGTTGGACTAAACACCAGCTTCTCCAATATGGAAAATCTCCCTCTCCTGACTTGGTAGCCAGATGCTTGCTGAGCCAAATCATTGGCGACTGAATTGGCTCCTCTTGACACGTGAGATATTTTGAAATCATCAAAAGTAGCAACTATGTCTAGACATTTGTCCAAGTAGCTATTCAGCAAGCCATTAAAACATTGAGCATTCTTAGATACTTGTTGTACTACTAATAACGAATCACCATATGCGTGAACATGTTTAGCGCCTACAGACTCTAGTAGTTCAAGACCTAGCAACAAAGCCTCGTATTCGGCTTGGTTATTAGTGGAAGAAAACTCCAGTCGGGCTGAGGTTTCAAAGCGCATACCATTAGGCGATATGAGAACCACTCCAATACCTTGGCCACTCTTGCAAGCCGAACCATCAAAATAGATTTTCCATGGTACTACCTCAACTAGAGCAATAGCATCACTCCCGCTAACATCTATGTGATGATCAACTATAAAGTTGGCTACGACTTGGCCTTTCATCGCTCTTAGGGGCTCGTAGGCCAAATCGTACTCAATCAACGTGTAAGCCCATTTTCCGATTCTTCCACTTAGAATCGGCTTCTGTAACATGTGCTTTATAACATCGGTTTGGCAAACGACAACACATGTGGTGGGGAGAAGATAATGGCGTAACTTGGTGCACATGTAATAAAGTGATAAACATAATCGCTCCACAAACGCGTACCTGGTTTCGGCGTCCAGCAGGCGGCGGCTCAAGAACGTGATGATGTACTCCTTCTCCTCAACCTCCTGGGTTAGCACGGCTCCAATCACGCTATCTTTAGTGGCGATGTATAGCCAAAACGGAATTTCGGCCTTGGGTGCTCTCACCACGGGCGGTGATGACAAGCACTCCTTGATCTTCTCAAAAGCACTTTGCTGGCTTGCCCCCCAAGTGAACTCGGCTTCATTTTTAGCCGGAGCATGGGGACAAAGGCATCAATCTTGCTGGGAAAGTTGGATATAAAGCGACGCAAATAGTTCAACTTGCCTAGCAACTTTTGCACATCCTTTTTGCATGTCGGCGCTGAACGTTTATAATCTTTTCAAGTCTCTTAGGATCAATTTCTATGCCTCTCTCATGAATCATGAAACCCAAGAACTTACCCGCCGACACACCAAAAGCACACTTAAGTGGGTTCATCTTCAACCCATACTGTCGCATCCTATCGAAAGCAACCTTCAAATCGGCTAAATGGTTTCCCATAGCGTCTGATTTGACCACGACATCATCTATGTAGACTTCTAACATAACTCCTAACAAGTCATGAAAGATAAAGTTCATAGCGCGCTGACACATGGCGTCGGCATTTTTCAAACCAAAAGTCATGATGACTGTAAGCGCCCCGATTTATCGAAATCGAGACATCATTGAATTTCCATAGAAAAACAATAATACAAGAGGTTCATCATGCGACAACGTACGTACGGCAATATCCATGGTACGCAGACCATATTTATTACATCAAAGTTTTGGTAAAAACAGTAATAAAGATAATTAAAATTCTGCATGACGAACATCTCCTTCAGGATCTTTCTTCTCGACTGGGTCGCTACTCCAGACCGTCTTCATAGTAAGCATCCTCTGTGGGGTCCAACGGGTATGAGTATGAAAAGTACTCAACAAGCCACCGCAAATGCAAGTAATAATGCAGGATAATAAACAAAGAAGGGTAATGGCTAATATTGCAGAAAGGTACAGTTTCAGTTGTTGCATTTAGTGTGGTCACATTTTAATCATGCGGAAAAGTAAACATGAACATCAACAACATCATCTAACTCGAGGAGTACGTTTTACCTCCTCGCACAACAGTCCTTACATGTCAAACCATTATGCACATACATATCCAAAGTAATCTAACTATGGGATGTCACGCAACCCGCCCTTGACCGTGGGCTCAGCTTTTCGAAAAGATTTAAGACTCTGATCAGAGATGTACTACTGTACCCACAAGGCACGCACTCATCCCAAACGAGATGACCCATACCACGGGAACTCGTGCCAAAACCTCGGCATGAAATGTTCCAAGCGATAACCACCCGCTCTAGGTTTCGCCGGCGCGCCGGGCTGCATCCCGGCTAACGTCACACCCCCTTTTGCGCCACATTGGTACAAGTCACCCGCAGGTGCTACTTGACCCATCTCCAAATGGTGGCCTCGGTTTGGAACAATCCATACCTTAGTTAGGACTTACCCACTAGACTTGTGGTTAGTACGGAAGTGTATTGCAACGGATCCCTCAAACCGGTCCTTATAGTGCCCCGGGTGCTACCGACCAATGCCCTAGCTTGCACCCGGAACCCACCATGCATACACTCACAACCATAGCTCATGACCAACAGAAATCCAAGGATAAGAAGTAACGGGGATCATATAGTAGAATCATTTTACTACGACTCATTTTTATCCTATAGCGATCGTGTCAATACATTGGACACTAGCTAATATCATTAATCATGTGGTGACAAGGAGATTGGGCGAGATAGCATGGCTTGGGTTGCACATCAAGGTCGGGGGATCCTAAATAAATATATTGTAAGGGTTCATTTGACTAATGCATGTATAACCTATGAGTGTTAGCGATAGTTTAATCAAACATGGGTTCAATATGCTCAAAAGATTGGTTTGGTGACTTGCCTTGATCAGCGAAAGGCGAGGGAGGGACTTCCGGAAAGTATTCCGGCTCCTCGGCGACGTCGTAGTCTTTTTCATATAGTAAAGTAAAATAAAATGAACACAATATTCAATCAAACAATATAACATTACATGATAAGCACATAGGTCAAAGTTAGTTTGATTAAAAAAATAAAATAAATTCAATTGTTAAGGTTCTGTGATTTATTTCATAAATAAATTTTAAAGGAATTAAAAAGTTGTCCTTTTTAGAAAGGGGTGTTTAAATGTGATTATTGTCATATTAAGTTCTCAAATAACTTTGAAATGAAAAGTTCATGTTAATTTAATGGTTTTCAGTACATGGACAGAAGGGAAATAAATATAAATTTTTCTGAAGTTTAAATATTCGAATTTATATTTTAACCCTAAAGGCATTTGAATATTCATTTGAATAAACATGAAATGTCCAAAGTAAACCTACTGTTTTTATTGCATAAACATGTAGAGAATAATATTATGAATTTTCTGAAATTGGAATGGTAATTTTTAGAGTTCAAATGCGCCAGATATGAATTTTACAAGTTTTAAACCTTTTCTGGAATTTATTTTCAAATTTAAACCCTCTCGGGTCAACGGTGAGCCAGGCCCACGGTGAACCCGCGCACTGTGCGCGTGCACTGGGTCGATCTGGACCGTCGGATCCAGATCCAACGTGCGCAGGCGAGGTGGGGTGCGTAAGTTGACATGGACGGCTGAGATTAAAACATCGAACCGGTACGCGATGAACGATCCAGATCAACCGCGGGTTTTAAAAACTAACGGACGCACGAGATTAAAACATACCCCTTCGCCGAGATCTAACGGTGCGGATTAGATCGCGTACGTGGGCTCACATGCGTCGTCCGATCGCGATCGCACGGTCGGGATCAGATCCGACACGGCACGGGTACTCGACCCGTGCCGGTCGTCTTCTCCGGCGACGGCGAGCGGGCCAGCGGCCATGGCGAGCGACGACGACCCTAGCTAATCCTAGAAATGGAAAGAGGGTGCTACGATGGTCACGACGGTACCTTAGGTGAGGCGAGGGGTCGACGGGAAGCGGTCGGCGGCGAGGGTAGACGACGAAGTTGTTCGGGCTCCTCGTCGGCGATGGTGTTCCGGCGGGGTTCGATGTCGGCGGAGGGGTGGCTGAGGTCGAGGTCGTCCTTGCGGTCACGACGGTGGCGAGGGCGTGGACGGAGGTGGTCTGAGGCGACGGCGAACGGCGGCCAGAGATGAAGCAGAAGGGGAGCACTAAAATGTGAATCGCGGGTGTTCTGTTCGTTCTCTAAGCGAGTGGGCGTGGGCGTCGAACGCGGCGGAGGCCGGGGGTTTAAATAGGGCATCGGAGGGGGCTCGCATGCAAGGAAAGCCGAGGGAGGGCTTTAAGTCGCCGGCGAGGGCTCGACCATGCACGGCGCTGCGTTCCCGGGGGCTTAAACGCGTGCCTTTATGTGTTTAAATGGTCGGCGGGCCTTAGGGAATTAATTGCCGGCGTCGGTTTAACGGGAGGGGGAGCCGGCGAGCGGATCCGAGGTGAGGTCGTCGGCCGGCGTGATTAGGGGGGGTTGGCGCGAGGTTGATGACGAAGCTGACAGGCGGGGGCCACTAGCCAGCGGGCGCGGGTGCGCGAGGGAGAGAGCTGACGGGTGGGGCCGAGGCGTCAGGCGCGCGCGTGAAGGGAGGAGGGGTCGCTGACAGGCGGGGCCCGGTTGTCAGTACGAGCGCGTGGGAGGGAGTGGGCTGGGCCGGCCGGGAGAGAGAGAAAGGAGGGAGGGGAGCCCATTACTGTTTCAAAGCATTTCTGATTAAAATAATTCCAGAAATTAGACTAAAATATTAGGGATACTTCCAAGCTTGGTAAAAATTTATAAAAATTCTCAGAAATATATTGTTGTCTTAGGATCATACACAAAAAGTTTCACCTCCTAGTTTGGCCATCTACTCTATGTTGTAGTTCAAAATGGTATAAAAGGGTATTAAAGTATTTTCAGAAATATATATTCCAGGAAATTGAATTAAATAATATTTTTATTGTTTTGGAAATTTTGGGTGTTACAAACCTATCCCCCTTACAAAGAATCTCGTCCTCGAGATTGGAACGTTACTTGAATAACTCGGGGTATTGGGTTTTTAGTTCGTCTTCCTTTTCCCAAGTGGCTTCTTCGGCGGGATGGTTGTTCCATTGAACCTTGTAGAAGCGAACAACGCGGCTTCTGGTTACTCTCTCCTTGGTTTCCAAGATCTTGATGGGTTTCTCTATGTAGGTCAAGTCCTCCTGGACGTTGAGGTGCTGAAGGTCGGCTTGCTCGGTGGGTACACGGAGGCACTTCTTCAGCTGAGAGACATGGAACACATCATGAACTCCTGCCAAGAATGGGGGCAATTCCAGTTGATATGCTACTTCTCCTTGCCGTCGGAGGATCTGAAAAGGTCCGACGTAGCGGGGTGATAGCTTGCCTTTCATGTTGAACCTTTGAGTACCACGGAGGGGAGTGACTCGAAGATAGACATAATCGCCCTCCTCAAAGGCTAGATCTCTTCGTCGGTTGTCGGCATAGCTCTTCTACCGGTATTGGGCTGCCTTCAATCGGTCTCTTATGATCTTGACCTTCTCTTCAGCTTCTCTTAATAGATCGGTCCCAAACAATTGCGACTCTCCGGTTTGATCCCAGAGCAACGGCGTTCTGCATTTACGCCCGTAGAGTGCTTCGAACGGGGACATTTGCAGGCTGGCTTGATAGCTGTTGTTGTAGGAGAACTCTGCATATGGTAAGTTCTTGTCCCACATTCCGCCAAAGTCTAGAGCACAAGCCCTAAGCATATCCTCCAATATCTGGTTGACCCTTTCGGTTTGACCGTCGGTCTGTGGATGATAGGCGGTGCTAAAGTTCAGCCGGGTGCCGAGTTCCTCTTGAAGGTTCTTCCAAAACTTGGAGGTAAACTGACTCCCGCGGTCAGATACAATCTTCTTAGGAACTCCGTGAAGGCACACGATCCGGGTCATATACAACTCGGCCAACTTGGAATGGTGTAAGTTGTCTTGACCGGAACGAAGTGAGCTACCTTGGTGAGTCGGTCGACGATCACCCAGATAGAGTCATGGCCAGCTTGGGTCCTGGGCAGTCCCGTGATGAAGTCCATTCCTATCTCTTCCCACTTCCATTCAGGGACCTTGAGAGGTTGAAGAAGTCTGGCAGGTCTCTGATGCTCTGCCTTGACTCGTCGGCACGTGTCGCACTTGGCCACATACTCAGCTATTTCTCTCTTCATGCTGACCCACCAGTATTTCTCCTTCAGATCTTGATACATTTTTGTACTCTCGGGATGGATGGAGTATAAAGTATCGTGGGCTTCCTGAAGGATGAGGGTCTTCAATTCCGGCTGGTCGGGTACACATATCCGGTTTCTGAACCAGATGGTACCATGCTCGTCCTCGGAAAATCCGGGGGCTTTACCCTTCCTCATGTTCTGCTGGATCTCCAGGATGTCCGGGTCTTCCTTCTGCTTTTCTCGGATCCGGTCTATTAAGACAGGCCAAGACTCCAAGGCAGTGAGGTACGCTCGAGTGGTGATCCCTAGGTTTAGCCTTTCCAACTCCTTGTAAAGTAAAGGAGCTTGGTCCTGAATCATGATGGCATTGCAGTACCCTTTTCGACTAAGGGCGTCTGCCACCACATTCGCTTTGCCCGGATGATAATGGATGCCCAAGTCGTAATCCTTGATCAGTTCCAACCATCTCCTTTGTCTGAGGTTCAGATCTGGTTGGGTGAATATGTACTTGAGGCTCTTGTGGTCGGTGAAAACCTCACACCGATTCCCCACAAGGTAATGTCTCCGTATCTTCAAGGCATGAACCACAGCTGCTAATTCCAGGTCGTGTGTCGGGTAGTTCAGCTCATGCGGTCTCAGTTGCCGGGAGGCGTAGGATATCACTTTTCCTTCCTGCATTAAGACGCATCCCAATCCTTGACGAGAGGCATCACAGTAGACGTGGAAGTCTTTCCGGATGTCTGGCAGAGTCAGAATAGGGGCTAACACTAGCTTTTTCTTGAGGGTCTGGAAGCTTTCTTCGTAGTCGGGGGTCCACTCAAACTTCACTTCCTTCTGCAAAAGTCTGGTCATAGGCTTGGCGATCTTGGAAAAATTCTCGATGAATCGGCGGTAGTATCCGGCCAACCCGAGAAAACTCCGGATCTCGGTCACGGTCGTGGGTTGCAGCCAGTTGGTTACTGCTTCAACGGTGGTTGGGTCCACTGCTATTCCTCCGGCAGATATAACATGGCCGAGGAACTTCACCTCTAACGACCAAAATTCACATTTGCTGTACTTGGCATACAGTTGCTGCTCCCTTAGCTTTCCGAGGGTCAGACGGAGGTGAGTTTCGTGTTCTTCCTTGGTCTTGGAGTAAACGAGGATATCGTCGATGAATACCACGATGAACTTGTCCAAGAACTCCATGAATACATTGTTCATCATGTTCATGAAAAAGGCCGGGGCATTCGTGAGTCCGAACGACATCACTGTGTACTCGTAGAGTCCATAGCGGGAGGTGAAGGCAGTCTTGGGTATGTCTTCTTCCCTAATCCTCAATTGGTGATAACCCGACTTGAGGTCAATCTTGGAAAACACCGAGGATCCTTTCAGTTGATCGAACAGGTCGTCGATCCGAGGCAATGGGTATTTGTTCTTGACGGTTACGTCGTTCAAGGCTCTATTGTCCACGCACATCCTCTTGGTCTTGTCCTTCTTCATGGAAAATATAACCGGTGCACCCCAGGGTGAGGTACTCGGTCGGATGTACCCTTTCTGCTCTAGGTCTTTGATGTTGCTCTTGACTTCGGCTAGTTCATTAGCGGCCATCCGGTACGGACGCTTGGAGATCGGAGTGGTCCCGGGGACAAGTTCGATTCTGAATTTGATGTCCCGCTTGGGAGGCATTCCGGGTAGGTCTTCAGGGAAGACATCCGCGAACTCCTTGACTATGGGTACCTCTTCAAGATCTATCGAGCGAAGGGATGCTCCGAGTGGTTTGCGACTGGTCATTCGAAAGGTGACGGCTGCGCCTTCAGGGTTGGTCACCGTGACGGACTTGTTGGCACAGTCGATCACTCCCTTGTGCTTCATCAACCAATCCATCCCTAGAATAAGGTCGAGTCCGGTGCATTTTATGAGGACTGGCTCAGCCCAAAATAATACTCCTTGGATGTTAATCTGAACCTTAGGGTTGTATAAGCGGGCTAAGGTCCTGTTGCCGGGAGTGGCAATCACCATGGGGATGGGTAGAGGGAGTACGTCCAGTTCGTTTGTTTTCACAAAATCTTCCGAGACGAAGGAGTGTGTTGCTCCAGAGTCAAATAATATTACGGCCGGTACGGAATTCACAGTAAACGTACCGAGCACGACTTCAGGAGCCTCCTGAGCTTCCTCCGCGCTGATGTGGTTGACGCGGGCACGAACCGCCTGGTTGGGTGCCGTGCCTTGAGTCTGCTTGGGGTGAGGACACTGATGTGAATAGTGCCCTTCCTTGCGGCAGTTGAAGCAGATGACCGGCCTCTCTTGGTGATCCTTCAAGATCGGGGCCTTGGCGGCTGGTGTCGGCTGAGCGGACGGAGCTGGTGGAGCGGGGCGAGGATGCCCGGCATTGGATCCACCGGTGGCATTAGGTGGCCTGAAGGCGGGCCGAGGATGGTAGGCGGGTGCTGGTGGCGGAGGGACGAAGCGGGGCCTCAGAGAGTTCGCCTGCTGGTGCTTGAAGGCGATCATCTTCCTCTTCCTGAGGTCCAACCTGTTTTGCTCAGTCTCTTGGATGAGCGCTTTGTTGACTAGCCGTTGGAAGTCGGCGTAGTCGGTGGCGACGAGCTGGATGGACAGCTCATCCTTAAGTCCCCGGAGGAACTTGGCTTGGTGGAGGGCGTCGGTGCGCACTTCCTCCGGTGCGTAGCGGGCGAGGCGATTGAACTCATGGAGGTACTCCATGACGGTCCAGTTGCCTTGTTGCAGGTCGCGGAACTCCTGCTGTTTCACCGCGATGACACCGGCGGGGACGTGGGCGGCACGAAAGGCGATGGTGAACTCCGCCCAAGTCACCACGTGGTCCTCTGGCTGGGACTCACGATAGTTGTCCCACCATTCAGCGGCGGGACCCTGAAGCTGGTGAGTGGCGAAGGCCACTCGCTCCCGATCGGTGCAGGGGAGGAGGTCAAGCTTCTTTCCGATGGTGCGAAGCCAATCTCCGGCCTCCATCGGGTTGGTGGTGCTTGAGAAAATGGGTGGGCGCACGCGCAGAAACTCCGAGAGTTGCGGAGCGGGCGCGGGTGCTGGTGCGCGAGGGGCAGGTTCCCCGTTCTGCAGACGGTCCAACTGAGCCTGTTGGTGCTGCATCTGAGTGAGGAGGGCGGTGATCAGTTGGTTTTGATTCGCCATCATATCTGCCAAAGTGGGGTGGTTGGCGGAGGGCGACCTAGACTGACGTGGCCCCGTTGCACCCCAGTTGGGTACAACACCCTCGGGCGCATCACGGCTTCCTCCTGCTCTGTTGTTGGAGCCGGTGTTCTGGTGATCGGCCATCTTCTGAATTCATAAGGTTATAAGGCAAAAAGATGACAACACAATTAACGAGAGTAGTTTATGCATATATAAATCAAGTGGTAAAATGTTCATTACAATCAAGATCTTATTCTACCCACAACACACTCGTCGTGGGTAGCACCACATACAAAATTATGCTTTTTATTAAAATAGCGACTCCTAACGCCTACTCGCCCCGGAGGCGGTCTCCGTGCTCTCGGAACCACGAGTACGCGGCTCCAGAGGGATGGTGGGTTCGAGAAAGTTCTCGATGATGGAGTCGGAGACGAGGCCGGGGCGTGGTGCAGGGGCGCTGGTGGAGGGTCTGGCGGGGGAGGGTCGTGGCGGGATCCTCTTGGGGCGAGGGAGGGGCTCACGGATGGGCTTCTTCGTTCTTGGAAGAAGAGGAACCACCTCCGCAATATCCTTCTGCAGCTGCATGATCTTGCGCTTGTAGCTCGCCGTTCTATTAGATCAAGTTCTTCGTTTCTTCACGAAGGAACTCAACCGCCTCATGGTGCTCATCGGCGTCGAGCACCGCCTCGGTATGGAGGTCGTCCATAGCCTGCAGAAGACGCGACTGCCGGGCCATGACCGGATCACGCACGGAGTGAACTCCGAGGTAGATGCTACGGTGGGCTCCGGGAGTACGCTTCGGTACAAGCCGGAAGGACGAGTTCTGAAGATGATCATCGTAGATCATCCTCAGCTCCATGAGGGCCTGGAGGGCGACTCATTGGCACGCGACGTCGAAAGTCGGGCCTCCAAGTGTTGTGGTGTAGGGCGGCAGGTGTTCTCCGGAGCCGTGGACGGTGAGGGAGATGTCGCAAGGCCCGGTGAACTCGTCGGGGTACACTCCTTGGAATTCGGGTTCGAAGAGGAACCCGAGGAAGGTGAGCATCATACGGAGCTCCCGGACGAAGCCCTCGTAGTGGCGGCAGTAGTTGTGGACTTGGTAGACAGGCATCTACAAAACAGCAAGTTGAATAAAAGTGAGGAGAGGAACAAAGTTTATAAAGTAGATTTTCGAGAGATAATTTCCTGTGGCTAACGGCTAGGCGGGTCTGTTTGGCTTCCTACAGTCAAGTCGGCTCTGATACCATCTTGTAAGCGCCTCGATTTATCGAAATCGAGACATCATTGAATTTCCATAGAAAAACAATAATACAAGAGGTTCATCATGCGACAACGTACGTACGGCAATATCCATGGTATGCAGACCATATTTATTACATCAAAGTTTGGTAAAAACAGTAATAAAGATAATTAAAATTCTGCATGACGAACATCTCCTTCAGGATCTTTCTTCTCGACTGGGTCGCTACTCCAGACCGTCTTCATAGTAAGCATCCTCTGTGGGGTCCAACGGGTATGAGTACGAAAAGTACTCAACAAGCCACCGCAAATGCAAGTAATAATGCAGGATAATAAACAAAGAAGGGTAATGGCTAACATTGTGGAAAGGTACAGTTTCAGTTGTTGCATTTAGTGTGGTCATATTTTAATCATGCGGAAAAGTAAACATGAACATCAACAACATCATCTAACTCGAGGAGTACGTTTTACCTCCTTGCACAACAGTCCTTACATGTCAAACCATTATGCACATACATATCCAAAGTAATCTAACTGTGGGATGTCACGCAACCCGCACTTGACCGTGGGCTCGGCTTTTCGAAAAGATTTAAGACTCTGATCAGAGATGTACTACTGTACCCACAAGGCACGCACTCATCCCAAACGAGATGACCCATACCACGGGAACTCGTGCCAAAACCTCGGCATGAAATGTTCCAAGCGATAACCACCCGCTCTAGGTTTCGCCGGTGCACCGGGCCGCATCCCGGCTAACGTCGCACCCCCTTTTGCGCCACATTGGTACAAGTCACCCTCAGACCGGTCCTTATAGTGCCCCGGGTGCTACCGACCAATGCCCTAGCTTGCACCCGGAACCCACCATGCATACACTCACAACCATAGCTCATGACCAACAGAAATCCAAGGATAAGAAGTAACGGGGATCATATAGTAGAATCATTTTACTACGACTCATTTTTATCCTATAGCGATCGTGTCAATACATTGGACACTAGCTAATATCATTAATCATGTGGTGACAAGGAGATTGGGCGAGATAGCATGGCTTGGGTTGCACATCAAGGTCGGGGGATCCTAAATAAATATATTGTAAGGGTTCATTTGACTAATGCATGTATAACCTATGAGTGTTAGCGATAGTTTAATCAAACATGGGTTCAATATGCTCAAAAGATTGGTTTGGTGACTTGCCTTGATCAGCGAAAGGCGAGGGAGGGACTTCCGGAAAGTATTCCGGCTCCTCGGCGACGTCGTAGTCTTTTTCATATAGTAAAGTAAAATAACATGAACACAATATTCAATCAAACAATATAACATTACATGATAAGCACATAGGTCAAAGTTAGTTTGATTAAAAAAATAAAATAAATTCAATTGTTAAGGTTCTGTGATTTATTTCATAAATAAATTTTAAAGGAATTAAAAAGTTGTCCTTTTTAGAAAGGGGTGTTTAAATGTGATTATTGTCATATTAAGTTCTCAAATAACTTTGAAATGAAAAGTTCATGTTAATTTAATGGTTTTCAGTACATGGACAGAAGGGAAATAAATATAAATTTTTCTGAAGTTTAAATATTCGAATTTATATTTTAACCCTAAAGGCATTTGAATATTCATTTGAATAAACATGAAATGTCCAAAGTAAACCTACTGTTTTTATTGCATAAACATGTAGAGAATAATATTATGAATTTTCTGAAATTGGAATGGTAATTTTTAGAGTTCAAATGCGCCAGATATGAATTTTACAAGTTTTAAACCTTTTCTGGAATTTATTTTCAAATTTAAACCCTCTCGGGTCCATGGTGAGCCAGGCCCACGGTGAACCCGCGCACTGTGCGCGTGCACCAGGTCGATCTGGACCGTCGGATCTAGATCCAACGCGCGCAGGCGAGGCGGGGTGCGTAAGTTGACGTGGACGGCTGAGATTAAAACATCGAACCGGTACACGATGACCGATCCAGATCAACCGCGGGTTTTAAAAACTAACGGACGCATGAGATTAAAACATACCCCTTCGCCGAGATCTAACGGTGCGGATTAGATCGCGTATGTGGGCTCACATGCGTCGTCCGATCGCGATCGCACGGTCGGGATCAGATCCGACACGGCACGGGTACTCGACCCGTGCCGGTCGTCTTCTCCGGCGACGACGAGCGGGCCAGCGGCCATGGCGAGCGACGGCGACCCTAGCTAAGCCTAGAAATGGAAAGAGGGTGCTACGGTGGTCGCGACGGTACCTTAGGCGAGGCGAGGGGTCGACGGGAAGCGGTTGGCGGCGAGGGTAGACGACGAAGTTGTTCGGGCTCCTCGTCGGCGATGGTGTTCCGGCGGGGTTCGACGTCGGCGAAGGGGTGGCCGAGGTCGAGGTCATCCTTGCGGTCACGACGGTGGCGAGGGCGTGGACGGAGGTGGTCTGAGGCGACGGCGAACGGCGGCCGGAGACGAAGCAGAAGGGGAGCACTAAAATGCGAATCGCGGGTGTTCTGTTCGTTCTCAAAGCGAGTGGGCATGGGGGTCGAACGCGGCGGAGGCCGGGGGTTTAAATAGGGCGTCGGAGGGGGCTCGCATGCAATGAAAGCCGAGGGAGGGCTTTAAGTCGCCGGTGAGGGCTCGGACATGCACGGCGCTGCGTTCCCGGGGGCTTAAACGCGTGCCTTTATGCGTTTAAATGGTCGGCGGGCCTCAGGGAATTAATTGCCGGCGTCGGTTTAACGAGAGGGGGAGCCGGCGAGCGGATCCGAGGCAAGGTCGTCGGCCGGCGCGATTAGGGGGGGTTGGCGCGAGGTTGATGACGAAGCTGACAGGCGGGGGCCACTAGCCAGCGGGCGCGGGTGCGCGAGGGAGAGAGCTGACGGGTGGGGCCGAGGCGTCAGGCGCGCGCGTGAAGGGAGGAGGGGTCGCTGACAGGCGCGGCTCGGTTGTCAGTCCGAGCGCGCGGGAGGGAGTGGGCTGGGCCGGCCGGGAGAGAGATAGAGAAAGGAGGGAGGGGAGCCCATTACTGTTTCAAAGCATTTCTGATTAAAAATAATTCCAGGAATTAGACTAAAATATTAGGGATACTTCCAAGCTTGGTATAAATTTATAAAAATTCTCAAAAATATATTTTGGTCTTAGGATCATACACAAAAAGTTTCACCTCCTAGTTTGGCCATCTACTATATGTTGTAGTTCAAAATGGTATAAAAGGGTATTAAAGTATTTTCAGAAATATATATTCCAGGAAATTGAATTAAATAATATTTTTATTGTTTTGGAAATTTGGGGTGTTACAATGACCCACTCGAACAACCCGACAAAACCAGGGCATCGAAAGGCAGTCTTGTAGACGTCCTCTTCGGCCACAAAGATTTGATTATAACCAACATTGCCATCAAGAAAACTTAGTACCTTGTGCCCTGAAGAATCGTTGATCAGCATGTCGGCTATTGGCATCGGATACTCATCCTTCGGAGTGGCTCTATTCAGATCCCTGAAATCAATGCATACCCGTATCTTGCCGCTTCCTTTCTTCTCCACAGGCACAATGTTACCAACCCATTCCGCATACCTGCATGGCCTAATAAATTCAACCTTGAGTAGTCGTTCCACTTCTTCTTTAACTCGGTCATAGATGGCCGAATTAAAGCGACGGGGAGGCTGCTTATAAGGCCTAAATCCGGACTTGATGGGCAGCCGATGCTCTACGAGATCGCGGCTTAGCCCTGGCATCTCGCTATACTCCCATGCGAAACAATTGACATACGACCGAAATAACTTTATTACTTCAGCCTTTTCATTAGGCTATAGATGTTGATTTACAAAAGTCGGCCTTGGGATGCTACCATCACCTATGTCAACCTCCTCCAAGGGATCGGCCGACGCAAAACCTTGTCCCAATTTATCTACTTCGCTAAAGTCCTCGATGGCTTCGGCAATACCGTCTTTATTAGACCGATACTGCTCTACACGAGACTTTAGCCAATCTAGATTACTCTTGCTAGACATGACTATCAATATAAAAATAGTCGTGCTACTCCAGCCGGCTTTACAGACACTGTTACAAACCGTCCTCCGGATACACTAACAAAGTCATAATTCGAAACATCTCTGCCTGATAGGCACTCTATTTTGTTATAGACGGCGTCAACCGACACATTGGCCAAAGATACTTGGGCCAAAGTATCCGCGGGGATGACCTCCACCTCATCGACGTCCCACTGTATCAAGCACTGGTGTAGGGTAGAGGGAATGCAATAGTTTGCGTGAATCCAGTCGCGTCCGAGTAACACGCTATAGTTACCTTGTACGTCAACGACGAAAAATGATGTTGGCAATGTCTTGTTGCCCACTGTCAGCTCCATAGAGAGTACTCCCTTGGCCTCGGAGCTCTCGCCGTTGAAGCCGTTGAGCATCAAGTTGGTCTTCTTTAGGTCATCCTCGTTCCTGACAAGTTTCTTCAACAACGAATAAGGCATTAAGTTAACAGTGGCACCGCCGTCGACGAGCATTCGGGAAATCGGCTTCCCATCGATGTGACCTCTGACATAGAGGGGTTTTAGATGGCGAGCCGAGTCCTCGGGCTTCTCAAAGATGGCATTGTGTGGGCCGAGGTTCAATTGAGCAACCTCGGCCTCGTCCTACGGTAGGGCGAACTCGGCAGGTAATGTGACGATGTTGATATCCATCACCTAGGGTGCGGGGCCTTCAGAGATGGGCGAGTAATCGTCGTCGAGCATGTCATCATCATCGTCACTCAGACTAGGAGCCAGGTTGGTTATCTCAACCGGCTTCTCCCTCCATACTTGCTTCGTAGCTGGCCGAGGGCGGATCTCTTCGAATATAGCATCGCGCTCGGCCTCAGCTTTCTTCTCACGCATCTCCTGTGCCCGCAGTCATTGTAAGCGCCTCTTCTGCGATTTGGACATGCCTGGAGGTGCCCAAGATGGCTGAGGCTTGGTGTCAGGTGCTACTGTTTGACTTCTGTTAATTTTGGCCGAAGTGGTACTGCGCCCTTTGGCCTCGTGCACCTCGCGTTCAGAGAGGGCTTCGCTGCGAACCCCGTCGGATGGACCGGCCTCGTTCGGCCAATCGAACCAAGCTTCGACGCAGAGTTCAGTTGAAGCATGGGACTTACCTCCGTTAGACCTCGACGACAAAGTCTTCAGGATTGGGACTTCCTGAGACCCAACTCTAATGGTTATGGCTTCGGACTTCCTGACTTCGGCCTCCGCATGCTCGCACCCTTCGGCTTCGCTCTGCATGGTTCGATTCGGGGGCACCACGGATAGTCTATGGATGATGCCCCCTCCGTTGCGCTTGTTTGCTCCTGCCATCCATAATACTCCGAAGGAAAATAAGATACAGTGTTAGGTTGTGGAGGGTACCCTGACCCGGATACGTAGGAGCCCACGGGGTCCCCGCCCAGTCATATGGCGGAGGCATTGGAGGCTCTAGTGGCCTCGCCCACTGTGAGCCGAACCCGTTACCTGGAGGGGGGTTTGGCCAAGTCGAAGGTATCTCAGACCACACCAGCGAAGGGTCTTGCCAGGCCAGAGGTACGTTCAGGCAATGCGGGCCGAAGCCTTCCATCGGGAAAGTCCAACACGGTGCGGGGTTCGGCCATTGGGGGTCGAAATTGTTGCTTGGGGGACCCGACCACTGGGGTTCGAAGTTGACGTACGGGGGGTTCGGCCATTGTGGCTCGGAACCACCATGCGGAGCATCAAGCCACCGTGGCCTGAATCCTTCGTGCGGAGGGTTTGCCTGCTTCGGCCCGAAGCCACCCTTCGAAGGCCTTGGCCCCTTCGGTTGTTTTAGCTTAGCGCGTGGACCTGTTCCCTGGGCCCTTCTCTGATGCTTGTTCAAGAGCATATCATATGTCACCTTCGGCCTCTTGCGAGCCTTAGTCGAAGGGGTATTAACGTTTTGTTTCCACACTCCTACCTCAGGATTCTTTTGTACGAGCGTGCGAGTGCGCGGTTCCCCAACAATTACACCCTTCCCTTTAGCTGACTCGGCCTGTTCTGGCCGAATCAACACCTTCTTTTCGCCGAGGTCGACGGCGTTGACTGGAAAAGGATCTTTATCCAACTTCATCTTTGGATCATGGTCTATCTTCAATCGTCCTTCTTCTATGGCCGATTGTATCTGCTGTCGAAAAACATTGCAATACTTAGTATTATGTGAATGTGAATCATGCCACTTACAGTATGGATGCTTCTTTAACTCATCGGCAGGTGGGATGACTTGACCCTTAGGTAATCTGAGAAGCTGACTTTTTAAGAGAAAATCAAATATTTTATCACATTTAGTTACATCGAACGAGTACTTGACCTCACTAAGTCTATTCTTTGTGGGGGATGGTCGTAACTCGGAGCAAGTGACATGTTTATTTTTAGTGTTCCAAACCCATTCGGCCGCGTACATGTCAGCTGAATCATCCTCCTTTGACTCCTCCTCATCAGAGCGTTCCATGATGTGGATTTCGGCCCTAGGCTTGCTAAACGTCTTAATAAATTTCTTATCTTTGGCTCAGCCTTCTTGGACCAGAGCCTGTTGTAGAACCTGGCTAACTTCTAAAAAGTTTTGGTTATCTAACCTTTCTTTAATTTCGGAACGCAGCCCGCTAAAAGCTAATTCCGCCAAGTCCCTTTCTGAAATATCAAGACTAAAACATCGGTTTCTAGTATCCCTGAAACGCTTGATATACTCAGAGGCGCTCTCACTAGATTTCTGCTTAACCGATGTCAAATGCAAAAGCCTAAGTTTTGTTTCACCTGTGTAGAAATAATCATGGAATTTTCGCTCTAAATCGTCCCATGTGTGGATAGAGTTCGTTGGGAGCGCCAAAAACCAAGTGAAAGCAGTGCCGGATAGCGATAGAGAAAATAGTCTAACCTTTAGAGCATCTATCCCACTAACCTCTCCACACTGCGCCAAAAATTGACTAACATGCTCTAGCGTGGTCTTGCTACCCTCACCATCGAACTTAGTGAATTCAGGGATCCTATAGCCGCGGGGGTAGGGTACCGTATCAAGATGGTCGAGGTATGGTTTACGGTAAACCCTAACCCGTCCCTTGGGCACGAAGCCGGCACACTCCCTAAATAGTGCGCGGACCCGCTCCTCTATATCATCTTGGTATGTTGCTTGCATGCGCCTCTCATGTGGGGGTGCAACACGTGGTGGGATGTCGGCGTGTCGGCCATGTGCTTCTTCCCTACGTGCTATTTGTACAACGTGCTCGTGTCCGGGCGTCTGCGCGTGTGGTACGGGTAGCGCGGGTGTTGGCGCAGGTGGCGGTGGATGGTATGCAGTATTGCTTTGACCGTAGGTGTAATGATTGGTCTCGGCCATAAGTGGTGAGGCCGGAGATATGATTGCGCCAGTGCTGTCGTTAGTCCTACTGTATACGTGGTTTGTTGGAGGTGCGCTAGCAATAGGAACTGGGGGTACGGCCTCAGCGAAGCCGAACCTTCTAAGAGTTGCCTCTACTTGGGAGCTGACTACCGAATCTAAACGGTTGGCCAGCGAAGCACTCATGGCTTGATCTACTGATGCGGCTATTTTTTGCTCAATTTCTAAAGAAGATAAGCGGGGTGATACAGGTGTTACCTAGACCTGAGCGAGGTCGGGGGTGATGATGTCACGCTTGACGAAGCCTGTGCGTGTCTTGATGTAGCCCTCGAGCATCATGTCTTGGAGTGCCTTTAACTTCGCCTCGATCTCTGCTCGGTCTTCTGCGGGGATATCTTCAAGTGTAGGCGACAATATGTTGCGGTTGTCGATATCCGTGCCTCCTATTGCGTCCATCGGTGGTGTAGACGTAGTAGTCGATGTGGATGTACCGGTGGCCGATGTAGACGTACTCATCATATTGGCGTAGCCTTCCCCAGTAGAGTCGCCAAAAAGTGTGTTGACACGAAAACGTGCCCCCACACTTGGGTCAACTCGACGATCCAAAAGTGCATGGATACTTAGGGACAGTCCTAAGCGTGATGTGGCACCGACGTCGCTTTCTGACTACCCTTAATAGTCATAAGGGGGTGGAGTCGCCAGGCAACCAGATTACACAAAATAATCCAATTAGCCGAAAAAGATAGATTAAACAGAATAAAATCAACAAACCAGTCGGAGCTCGTCCGGTTCGAAGTCTGATGCGAAGGGGTCACCGAAGTGTACCTTCGGCGTCTGGTGCGAAGTGCTCCACCGAAGGGTGCTTCGGCGTTCGGATTGATCCGGCCGAAGATGGACTCCGAACGGATCTGGATGCGATGATCACCTCCGAACAGCGGGGTTCGGCGTGCGATCTCCGATACAGCAAGCTACGAAATAGTGACACGAGGGCCACGCGTGAGTGCAACTTTGTCTGGTGTGGAATACAGTCGTGGCGAAGCCTGTTGCGACGAAGTATGCTTGGTGAAGCCCATTGCCGAAGCCTACAGTCCCACCGAAGGGTGTCCTGGGGACCTCCGAAACCGATCTCTCAGCTCCAGACACCTCCGACGAAATAGCTCCAGACGTGCGGACCTGCAACAGAAGAGTGCGAAGTACTAATTCGATCTGAGGACCGAAATTTGCTAAGTGTTGCACTAGTAGCGAAGGTAGCAATCTATTACGCAGATTAGCGGATACTTCATAGGCGAAGTAACAAGGCGATAGCAATCTATTACGTAGATTAACGTATACTTCACAGGCGAAGTAACAAGGGTTACCACTGTTCCGTAGCGGCCGACGAAGGGCTTCCAAGCAAATCCACGAAGAGGTACAGGAATATAAAGGTAAGGTAAATACGATCAAAGCATTGGCTTTGGTTTGGTTTGAGTTGGGGGGCTCTCCACGCTGGTCATGCCTCTCTATTTATAGTAGTTAACTCCTAATCTAATCTGCTCCTCGAGGCCTGCTCCTCTGGCCGAAGCTTCGGTAGCGTGGGCCTCCGAAGGCTTCTGAAGCTTCGGCAGCGTGGGCCTCCGAAGGCTTCCTGGCCGAAGCCCATGGGATGGCTAGAGGCTTTTAGAGCCCATAGCTCAATGGGCTTCGGCCCTGTAGGGCTTCGGACAGACCCTGGACATGTGTACTTTCGGCCCAAATCACCAAAACTTGATATTTTAACAATCTAGCCATTAATGCCATTTTTTCTATCAACAGAAACAACGACTCAATGATTTGAATCTCACCTACGTCTGGCATTGTCGTTTGGGTCATATAAATGAGAAGAGTGTACAGAAGCTCCATAGTGATGAAATTTTGGAGTCATTTGATTTTCAATCATATGACACATGCATGTCTTGTTTACTTGGCAAAATGACAAAGATGCCTTTCATTGGACAGAGTGAGAGGGCAAGTGATCTATTGGCCATAGTACATACTGATGTGTGTGGTCCAATAAGTCACACGGCTAGGAAAGGATTCCAGTACTTTATTACTTTTACCGATGACTTTAGTAGATATGGCTATGTCTACTTGATGTGGCATAAGTGGGAATCCTTCGAAAAGTTTAAGGAGGTCCAAAATGTGGTACAAAATCATACAGGCAAGACAATTAAATTTCAACGATCGGATCGTGGGGGTGAATATTTGAGCCATGAGTTTAGTGATCATCTGAAGTAGTGTGAAATTGTTCCACAGCTGACTCTACCCAGCACGTCTCAGTGGAATTGAGCCATTAATATATTGAAGCAAGCTTCTCGGAGTTGGAATCTTCATTTTGATGAGGTAGTCAAAGGGTTTGGCTTTATCAAGAACGAAGAAGAGCCTTGTGTTTACAAAAAGGCTAGTGGGAGCTCACTTCTGTTTTTGGTCCTATATGTGGATGACATATTGTTGATCGGAAACAACATTCCTTTGTTGAATGCTATCAAGACTTCACTGAAAAATAGTTTTTCGATTAAATATTGTCAAAATATCAATTTTGGTAATTTGGGCCAAAAATACACAAGTCCTGGATTAGGCCGAAGACCTATAGGGCCGAAGGCCCATCGAGCATTGGGCTTCGGAGGCCCTCTAGTGGCCTGTTACCTTCGGCCTGAAGGCCCATTGAACATGGGCTTTGAAAGCCTTCTAGCGGCCTACTACCTTTGGCCTGCAGGCCTTCGGAGGCCTGCCTCGCCGAAGGTTCGGCCCGAGGAGCAGGCTTCAGTAGGCTCTGTCGAAGGCCCATTTTAGGATGATTTTCAGAGATGGAGTTTTAGTTTGATTCTGGCTAATTTTATCCCTAAGTTTTATTATACCGAATCCTACCAGACTAATCTTAGAGATAAGAAGACTATCCCCTATAAATATAGGGGTGAGGCCGGTTCATAAAACCCCCCAACAAAAATCAATCACAAAGCCCTAGCTTTGAACCGCATTTTTACCTTTTATTTACTTTTCTACAACCTTCGTGGGTTTTCCTGGAAGCCCTTCGTCGGCCACGCCAAAACCGTGGTAAGCCTTGTTACTTCGCTCGTGAAGTACCCGTTAATCTACGTAACAGATTGATATCGCCTTGTTACTTCACCTGTGAAGTATCTGTTAATCTATGTAACAGATTGCTACCTTCGTCTCTCTACTGCAACACTTAGCAGATTCGGTCTCTAGGCTAAATTGGCACTTTATCTATGTTCTGTTGCAGGTTTTCATGCTCGGATCCCCTTTGCCGGAGGTGTCCAAAGCCAGGAAGCTGGTTTCAGAGGTTGCCAAAATACACTTTGGCGGAACCCTGCTTCGACTACCCATGCCAGACCCGTCACGCTGTTGTCGGTTTGACCAAGTCTCGCACGCTAGATCGCTCTGCATCAGGCTTCGTCGCGTCAGGAGTCATCACGCCTACACTTCACTCCGGACGAAGTCACACTAGTGCGTTGTGTTAGAGTGTTTTTGTCATGCCAGAGACTTCGCACTGAACCCCGTTGTTCCAAGGTGATTTCACGTCGAGATTGGTTCGGAGCCTGCCTTCGGCCAGCTCGATCCGAACACCGAAGGCTACCTTCGGCGAGGTCCTTCGCACCATATGCCAAAGGCCTCCTTCAGTGAACCCCTTCGCACAACATACTTCGAACCAGTTAGGCTCCGGTCAGCTACCTGGTTTATTTTATTTAATATATTTCTTTTCGGCTAATTGGATTATTTGCTTGTGATCTGATTACCTGGTGACTCCACCTCCCTTTCCACTATTAAGGGTAGTCGGAACGTGACGTCAGTATTGTGTTACGCTTAGGCTTTTTCCTAAGTATCCGCACACTTTTAGATCGTCGAACTGACCCAAGTGTGGGGGCACGTTTTCGTGTCAACACCTCCACAATTGGATCCATCATGTATGCCATGTTGTGCACACGCCTAGATGTGTCATATGCTCTAAGTGTTACGAGCAGGTACCAATCGAACCCGAGTGAAAGTCATTGGGCTATAGTAAAGAGTATTCTCGAGTACTTGAGAAGGACTGAGGAAATGTTTCCAGTTTACGGTGGTGAAGAGGAGCTCGTTGTAAGTGGTTACATGGATGCTAGCTTTCAGACCGATAAATATGATTCTTGATCGCAATCAGGCTTTGTGTTCTACCTCAATGGGGGCATAGTGAGTTGGAAGAGTTCCAAGCAAGAAATGGTGGATGATTCTACAACAGAAGTTGAGTATATTGCTACTTCAGAAGAGGCGAAGGAGGCTGTTTAGATCAGGAAGTTTGTTTCTGAGCTGGGTGTTGTTCCTATGTGAGGATGTGTACATGACACAACCTGAAGGTCTTGACGGTCTAGGGAATGCTGGGAAAGTTTGTAAGTTGCTAAAGTCTATTTATGGATTGAAGCAAGCTTCTCAGAGTTGGAATCTTCGCTTTGATTAGGTAGTCAAAGGATTTGGCTTCGTCAAGAACGAAGAAGAGCCTTGTGTTTAAAAAAGGCTAGTGGGAGCTCATGTGTGTTTTTGGTCCTATATGTGGATGACATATTGTTCATCAGAAACAACATTCCTTTGTTGAATGCTGTCAAGACTTCACTGAAAATTAGTTTTTCGATGAAAGATCTTGGAGAGGCAGCATACATTTTGGGCATAAAGATCTATAGAGATAGATCAAAATGGTTAATTAGATTAAGCCAAAGTATGTACATTGACAAGGTTTTGAAATGATTCAAAATGTAGAATTCTAAGAAGGGATTCCTGCCGATATCACGTGGTATTTCTCTTAGTAAGACTTAGTGTGTTGTGACACCTGATGAGCTAGAGAAGATAAGTGTGATTCTATATGCCTACGCAATTGGATCCATCATGTATGCCATGCTATGTACACGCCCAGATGTGTCATATGCTCTAAGTGTTACAAGCAGGTACCAATCGAACCCGGGTGAAAGTCACTGGGCTATAGTAAAGAGTATACTCAAGTACTTGAGAAGGACTGAGGAAATGTTCCTGGTTTGCGCTGGTGAAGAGGAGCTCGTTGCAAGTGGTTACATGGATGCTAGCTTTCAGACCGATAAATATGATTCTTGATCGCAATCAGGCTTTGTGTTCTACCTCAATGGGGGCATAGTGAGTTGGAAGAGTTCCAAGCAAGAAATGGTGGATGATTCTACAACAGAAGTTGAGTATATTGCTACTTCAGAAGAGGCGAAGGAGGCTGTTTAGATCAGGAAGTTTGTTTCTGAGCTGGGTGTTGTTCCTATGTGAGGATGTGTACATGACACAACCTGAAGGTCTTGACGGTCTAGGGAATGCTGGGAAAGTTTGTAAGTTGCTAAAGTCTATTTATGGATTGAAGCAAGCTTCTCAGAGTTGGAATCTTCGCTTTGATGAGGTAGTCAAAGGATTTGGCTTCGTCAAGAACGAAGAAGAGCCTTGTGTTTAAAAAAGGCTAGTGGGAGCTCATGTGTGTTTTTGGTCCTATATGTGGATGACATATTGTTCATCAGAAACAACATTCCTTTGTTGAATGCTGTCAAGACTTCACTGAAAATTAGTTTTTCGATGAAAGATCTTGGAGAGGCAGCATACATTTTGGGCATAAAGATCTATAGAGATAGATCAAAATGGTTAATTAGATTAAGCCAAAGTATGTACATTGACAAGGTTTTGAAATGATTCAAAATGTAGAATTCTAAGAAGGGATTCCTGCCGATATCACGTGGTATTTCTCTTAGTAAGACTTAGTGTGTTGTGACACCTGATGAGCTAGAGAAGATAAGTGTGATTCTATATGCCTACGCAATTGGATCCATCATGTATGCCATGCTATGTACACGCCCAGATGTGTCATATGCTCTAAGTGTTACAAGCAGGTACCAATCGAACCCGGGTGAAAGTCACTGGGCTATAGTAAAGAGTATACTCAAGTACTTGAGAAGGACTGAGGAAATGTTCCTGGTTTGCGCTGGTGAAGAGGAGCTCGTTGCAAGTGGTTACATGGATGCTAGCTTTCAGATCGATAAATATGATTCTTGATCGCAATCAGGCTTTGTGTTCTACCTCAATGGGGGCATAGTGAGTTGGAAGAGTTCCAAGCAAGAAATGGTGGATGATTCTACAACAGAAGTTGAGTATATTGCTACTTCAGAAGAGGCGAAGGAGGCTGTTTAGATCAGGAAGTTTGTTTCTGAGCTGGGTGTTGTTCCTATGTGAGGATGTGTACATGACACAACCTGAAGGTCTTGACGGTCTAGGGAATGCTGGGAAAGTTTGTAAGTTGCTAAAGTCTATTTATGGATTGAAGCAAGCTTCTCAGAGTTGGAATCTTCGCTTTGATAAGGTAGTCAAAGGATTTGGCTTCGTCAAGAACGAAGAAGAGCCTTGTGTTTAAAAAAGGCTAGTGGGAGCTCATGTGTGTTTTTGGTCCTATATGTGGATGACATATTGTTCATCAGAAACAACATTCCTTTGTTGAATGCTGTCAAGACTTCACTGAAAATTAGTTTTTCGATGAAAGATCTTGGAGAGGCAGCATACATTTTGGGCATAAAGATCTATAGAGATAGATCAAAATGGTTAATTAGATTAAGCCAAAGTATGTACATTGACAAGGTTTTGAAATGATTCAAAATGTAGAATTCTAAGAAGGGATTCCTGCCGATATCACGTGGTATTTCTCTTAGTAAGACTTAGTGTGTTGTGACACCTGATGAGCTAGAGAAGATAAGTGTGATTCTATATGCCTACGCAATTGGATCCATCATGTATGCCATGCTATGTACACGCCCAGATGTGTCATATGCTCTAAGTGTTACAAGCAGGTACCAATCGAACCCGGGTGAAAGTCACTGGGCTATAGTAAAGAGTATACTCAAGTACTTGAGAAGGACTGAGGAAATGTTCCTGGTTTGCGCTGGTGAAGAGGAGCTCGTTGCAAGTGGTTACATGGATGCTAGCTTTTAGACCGATAAAGATGATTCTCGATCGCAATCTGGTTTTGTATTCTTCCTCAATGGAGACGCAGTGAGTTGGAAGAGTTCCAAGCAAGAGACGGTGGTCAATTCTACAACAGAAGCTGAGTATATCGCTGCTTCAGAAGCGGCGAAGGAGGCCGTTTGGATCAGGAAGTTTGTTTTTGAGCTGGGTGTTGTTTCTAGTGCTTCCAGTCCAGTGGACCTCTATTGTGATAATAGTGGTTCCATTGCGCAAGCCAAGGAGCCTAGATCGCACCAGAAATCCAAACATATACTTCAGCGATATCACCTGATCTGCAAGATCATTGAGAGAGGTGATGTGAAGATTTGCAAGGTGCACACGGATTTGAATATGACAGATTCGTTGACAAAGCCTATTCCATAGCCCAAGCATGAGGCGCATATGAGCTCCATGGGTATTAGATACTTGCTTGAGTAAGTCATGTGTTGGTGGAAGATGCTAGTATAGTCTATGTTAATGTATGAGGATAATTGTTATCTTGTTTCTTGAATAAATATTGTTTGCATTTAATTAATGAGTTCGACTTGTTATGTGAAACTTTTTGCTTTATGACGATGTTGTTCAAAAGGGTCCCTAATCTTGTCATCGTGTGGGACAGTGATAATACGTGGATTAGCACATCCGACTGATTGATGATTTTATTTCACAAATCATAGACATAGAGATATCAAATCAGTGATGTGGACACATGTTAGTGAACATGGTGTTGGACAGACCCACTTGAGATACTGCTGAGATTGTTATGTGCCAACAATTTTCATCTCAAATGGTGTACCTGCAGAGTCCTTAGACCTGAGATCGTCATTTGATTCCAGAATGCGTAGTGACACACTTAGATGCTTCCTAACACTATTCTATAACAGGGTAGTAATAAGAGTTTTTTTCAGGTGTGTTGTGAAACATGTCTTGGGATGTGAGCGGTTAAGATGGAATTTACCCCTCCTAATAACGGGAGAGTCGTCGCTGGGCCCCTCGGGGTATTGGATTGAAAAAGTACATGGCGATGCCACTATGACTGAGTTAGTCATGATTTGAATCCGATACTTGATCAAGTGAAAATGTCAAGTTAACCAATAAGGGTGGCACGTATCTCGCCTTGAGCTTGACTAACGGCATGTGGTAAAGGGACTAGTGCTTGAGTATATCAAGGTTCATGAAAATTTAATTTTGTACGCTTTCGGGGGTCAATATGTGATGTTAGGTACCGCTATTGATCAGTGGGTCGGAAACGGTTTCCGGTGAACAACCATTACTGTATGAACCTATTGGGTCACACTTAAGGGCATGGATTAAAACATGCAAAGAATTGGTTCTTGTGCAAGTGGGAGATTGAAGGATATGCCCAAGAAAATTCCGTGGATCGGAAGTTCTGATAGGTAGTATCGGAAGTTCCGGTTAATTTCTGGTCTCGATACAGAGAGCAATTGTTGCTTCAGAAGTTCCGATATGGTATCGTAAGTTCTTACGAGCCAGAAGTTCTGATTCGAAATCAGGAAATTGTGTACTGATCGGAAGTTCCGAGGTGGGCAATAACAAATTGGATCTGTTGCTTTTCATACTGTATGTGGAGAACTAAAATACCCTATCAGAAGTTCCGACATGGGCAAACAGATTAGATCTATTATGGTTTCTAGGGTTTCGGGATAAGCACGACCTAGGGGCCCTCAACCCTATATAAGGAGAGGAGGATGTCTTGGGGCAAGCAATAAGCCTAAATTAGACCTAGTCACCCAAGAGTTCTCTCATCCTCTTCTTGATCTCAAACGTTGAGGTCAAGGATCCTCGTCTCTCACGTGTGGTGCTAGCATGCTGCCATGGGAGGTACTCCATCCATGTACGTGTGAACTCTATGGAGGCGTTGCTCCAATAGCGACGCTCGTAAACATCTACATGCGAACGACTACGTCGTCTTCATCGATTGGATCGGTGAAGGACAGCAAGGACGAAGCGAGGAAAGGCTAGACGCGCTACTCCAACATCTTCTTCCGCTGCACCTAGTGTGTCTTGTACTAGAAGGTACCGATCTATGATCTCACACACGCACTTTGTCTCCAACATCAACTTGAGGCTACTGGATTTGTCTAGAATAGGCAATATTGCTCCACTATATGCTGCTCTGAACTTTGCCACTTAGTAGTAGTCATGCACAAAGGATGCAATATCAAGCCCTCTATTAGAGCCGATCCAAGCTAAGGCCTAAGATCACAAGGATCAGAGGTGTTATTGAAAATGCTAACAAAAGAAAGGTTACTTGCTCCAGGTGTAAGGGTTTTGGCCACTTTGCAAAGACTTGCAAGTTAGCAGAACCACCAAGAAAAAGGTATCTCAACTCTGTTTTTTGTCAACTCTTTGGATTCTCAACTCTGTTTTACTACAATTGTACATTGTTATCTTTCTGGATTTACAACTCTATTTTTTGTCAACTTTGTAGGAGGAAGGATGATGATCGAGGTGTTTCTAGTTCAGCAGGTGCTTCCACATTAGCAGCACCACCTGGCCAAACACCAGCACGGACCAAAAAAGGACTCCATAGAAAAAGCTTGCATCAAAGAAGAAGAAAATACCACTAACAGAAGGTGGTCAAGCTATTGTCAGGACTCTTAGGTCTTGTCTTGATATGTGAAATGCATGTCTGAAATGTCTGTGAAATGTTTGTGTGAGACTTATGTTCTGTGAACTATAAGTGAAATGTGTATGAACTATGTGAGACATGTGTTATATGAACTATCTGAAATTATGCAGTGTGAACTATTTGTGAAATGTATGTGAACCTAATGTGAACAATTTAGTTTGTGTCAATTTTCAGTGGCAAATCTTGAGATGTTGTGTGTTGTGTCAATTTTTAGATGTTTATTTCAGATGTGTGCACTTTGTGTCAATTTTCAGTGGCAAATATTCAGATGTTGTGTGTTGTGTCCATTTTTCAGATGTTTATTTCAGATGTGTGAAGTTTGAGTCAATTTTCATATGTGTGTTGTGTTGATTTTTAGATGTGTGTTGTGTCAATTCTCAGTCTGTGCCACCAAAATAACCCCAAATCTCTGTTTGTGCCACACACATCAACAGAATGGAATAAACTTCAGAATCTAAACAAAATTGAACACACAATAACAAAATGACACAAACTTTAGAAATTTCTCAACAAAATTAAAGTGTCGTTGGCGCAACGGATTACGCTAATAGGTTATGTAAAACCAAGAACTAACAAACGAAGTGTTTGAGAATGCGGACTATCTTAAGCCTCCAAAAAGGATAATAGCTCAGAATAGTTCGAAGTGTGTATTGAATATTGGAATATTTGATCCCTCTTACAAGGTGAGAAGGGTATTTATATGTAAAAACTCTAGAGAAAAGACCTTTTTACCCCTCAATTACAACCGACATTGTGGATATTATTTCGGTATCCCTTATAGGGTTAATATAGTAAAACATGTTCGAAGGATGTTGATAAGGTAGATGTCCCATCCTTCTGGTGGTTTTCCACTCCGAAGGGAAAGTCTCTCGGAGGGTCTCTTCGGATCGGAGCTTGGACATACTCTTCGGCTTCGAGCCCTTCAATCCGGAGGCAAATCTTGGGCTCAGAGATTAAGACTTGCCTTTATCTTGGAGGATCATGAGGATAAAGTATTTTCCCCCAACAAGTGCCACACACATCAACGGAATGACATAAACTTCAGAACTTGAACTACAAAATTGCAGCTTGTTCACAACTTATTATTCCCAAACTTCACTCCCAATAGAATTACACATTGTTTACTCCCAACAGAGTTACATTAGTTCACAACTTCATTCCCAAATTGATACAAACTAAAATACCAAAGAGGACACCTACAACTAAGGCAAGCAAAATTACATTTTCCTAAAGAAAAGTTGTCGCTTTAACTCCCCTATTTGTTGCCTAACTTCAGAAATTTCTAGGCTAAGTTTTCTGAAATCTTCCCTCTCCTCGAAGTTTTTGTTGACTTCTGTCCACTCCACATCTTCACCACCGAAAATACCCTTCTTCTATTGCTTCACCCGCAACAAGTTCACATAGTCAGCATGCCACAAAAAAATATCCACAAGTATCATCGTTTTGTGCACAAAACATCGAAAATGTGTTGAAAACAATGTAAAAACAGTACTGAAATACCCAAATCTGTGTAACACTAGAAGAGTTGAAACCTGAAAATTGTTGGGGCACTTGTAAAAAACCCGGTTAAATGTGTCCACCCTCTTGCTCCGAAGCTTAACCACTGGAATACGACACTGGGGCAATCAATTAGAAGAAGATTCTCACCTAGGTGGTCTTGATTACTGCTCCTGCTGCCCGTCAAGTTGCTCACTCCAAGCCGCATCGCCATTTCTAGGATTAGGGCACGACCGCATGAGAGAACAGAAGCGGAGATTTTTTTTTCACCAGCGCTAGGTCCACTATGCTCAACACAAATGCATGTAACAGTTAGTTGAGGGTAAAATGGGCAATACAAAATCTAGCGTATAAGTGGGCCCTTGTTGCTAGTTGTTGTATAAAATGGTGTGGTGGCATCGTTCAGTAATTGGCATTCGAGCTAATAGTTAAATAGTGGCATGAAAGCTAATAACCCCATATTGTATCCCAAATCACATGAATTCTATGCATGCAAAACACCTTTTATTTGGTTGCTCCAGACAAGAGATGGCAACCATAACTCCAGCTTCACGGTCTCCAATCTCCATAGTCCATAACTATATGACAACATTTTCTCATGTCAAATCCTACATGAGGAACATGTAATGCTACCATGATATAAACATATCTAGAATCTATTACAGCAAAGAATGGAGCTTAATGATACATACAATAGAGCCTTGTACATCAGAAGCAACATACTGCCAGATGTGGAGCTGAAAACTATCATAAGCCGAACAGCGTATCATTGGTGCCAAAGATCGAGCCACCAAACTGCCTAGTGTTCAAGTCACCATCCAAGGCAGACGGGAACCTGTCGAGCCACTGGGTGAGGTTCGGACTGTCAGAATCCTCCACCCATGGCGAGGTCATGTCGATGGCATCCAGTGCAATCGGATCCCCGTCCCCCTTTTTCATCTTGGAGTCAGAGTGGAGCGTGGAATTGTAATGCACATAGGCTTGGTCGGCCAGAGCCTCCTTGTCCAGCTTGTTGCGTTTCTCCGAATGATTCCGATGGATTATGCTCCAGTCTCTTTGGAAGGTCTGGGTGCTGCAAACCTGGCTGACTATTCTGACGGCAACATGTTGTAATGATGGTGCTGAATCGCCATATTGTTCCCACCACATCCCTGATCCTCAAAAGTTCATTACTATTTAGAATACACTGATCATCAGCATGTGCAGGAAATATTTCAGCAATATTTGATTGTTAGTATTTACAAATGCAATGCAATATTATATATCTTAGGATATAAAAATGTATACAAATTTTGATATCATAAAGTTTGGATTCCGTTTTAATTCCTGACTGATATGTGTTATGGTCCACTAGTTTGTCTGGTTTACATTTATTTTTATTCTCTCCCATTATTAGGATTTTCAATCTATTTTCATTTTTGTGATCATATAATTTTTTAGACTTTTCCGCTCATAGGTTCAAGGTAAATCACTCTATTCTATTCTAGACTGAAGGGAGGCCGCTTCTATCTAGGACTTTGGTCTGTAGTGTACTAGTGTTACGTTGGTGTGTCCAGCATGGTACAGTCCAACGACAAGAGTATTTATTTGCTGAGTCCAAATCAAGCTTGATAACCTAACTTACATAACTATCATGCACACATAGCATGGCCTTCTATATGGATAGTTAATCTAACTGCCGAACATGCCAGCATACATAAATTGATGATTAAGATTAATGTGAGGCTTCTAGGAGATACTCTTATTAGTATAGATAAATAGGAGGAAGAATATAAAAGTGCTCTTGAGCATATTTAGTATTAGCTGTCTTTGCAACATATCCAACAAAAATAAGGAGATCAGACTATGGGCTGCAGCAAAGAGATGTCAATGCCAATGGTGTGATACTTATGTAGCTAGTGCCCAGCGGCCTCAAAATGCAGATCCACTCAACATTTGATATTTGACTGTTCAATTCCACACAATGAACAAACCAGGAAAAACATTGTTTCCAAAAACATTTGATATTTTGACCATGCATCATATAGTGATTGATATAAACAAGAGTAAATTCCAGCTTGCAGATTTTTATTGCCAGACACACAAACCAGTTAAACATAACAACCTATTACTGGAGTAACATAATTTCTGAATCTCAGTTACTATGTCTATCTTGTAGTTAAGCAACCTACTACTGCATTTCAAGAATAATACAACAATCAAGCTAAGATAAGTAATACCTGGGGAGGTGTTGTTACGGGCCTCTTTAGCAATGTTAGAGCCAAACAACCCTTGTGCCTTTCGAAAAGCATGCAGTTCTGCAGTGATACCTTGCCTTTGATCAGGGACTGTTAGCACTTTATCCAGAACATTGTAGAACTCCACTTTGATACTAGTGAAAAATTTGAGTTCTGGGTTATATTGGATGCTTGGGTTCAGAAATGCAGCTGCTGAATGAAGAGGTGAATGCAACTCTACCTGCCACTTTTGCTCCACGATGTCCAGAAATGACTTGCATTTTCCTTCATCCATTATGTAGTATGTTCTAATAGAGTCCATCACCTTTGTCATAGACTCATATATATAACCAATAGCAGCCTTGCCTCCTGACACATCCCTCATGACCCTCAATAGAGGTTCAGAAACAGCAGCTATTTCTTCAACTGCTCTCCAAAACTCATCGTCATCAAGGATCTCAATGCATGAAATGCTTAAAGACCTATTTGCATATGAAGACGACGCATAATCAGAGCTATGAAACATTTGCTTCAGCTTTGGTCTGTGCCTCAACAATGATTGCAGCGTGAGAAAATCTGATACACACTTTGTAATCCCTGAACAAACAAGCTCCTGCCCTGCCATGCACTTTCTCGTAAGATCAAGAACCCACTTGTTGTTGTAGATAAATCGCGTTAATGTTTGGGCTTGACAGATGCATCGGTTCACCCAATCAATCTTGGAGAAGTCATCCAACATTGAGTTTACACAAGAAGATGCGCAGGGAGACCAAAAAATGGTGTTGTAGTTCTGCATGATCAACTTGTCTACACTGCCATAGTTTATATTTCGATCAGTGATTATCTGCACCACATTGTCCGGACCAACTTCCCGAATTACATCATCAAAGAGCTCATACAACTGGTGACTTTTAATGTGTGGAGAAGCATCCACTGTTTTGAGGAAGAATGTCCCTAATGGAGATGACACAGAAAAGTTGATGAGAGCTTTCAATTTGTTATCAGTCCACGAATCAGCTAATATAGTGCAGCCTGTTGTCACCCAATCCTTTTCAATCTCTTTAGTTTTCTGCAAAACCTCTGACTTGAGCTTGTGCAGCCACTTTGTCTTTAAAACCTCAGCTGATGGCCCTCGGAATCCCTGTCCACCAAGTGCCTCCAGCATATGGCGGTACGAAACAGAGTCTGCAATACTGTAGTCCAACTTGTTCTCGAAAAAGAATTCAGCTATGCACCGTTCAGCTTCTGATGCTGATGCTGAGCGAGCCTTGTTTGCAGCAGCTGATAGTTTGGGTACTGGAGGAGACACTTCCAAGGCAAGGAACTGGGTCTGCTCAGAGGCTGAAGTAATAGCAGGAGAAGTAGCTGGCTCTGGAGATGAAGGCTGAGAGGGAAGGTCCCGAATTCTTCTTGGACGCACCGACAATTCAGTGTCACGTTGCCTCTTGAGAATTTGTATCTCTCTGTGCTCTTCCTTTGCTGCTATTATAGCCTTCACCTTTTCTACGACATCCGGCTTCACCTTGGTGCAAGGGTTGACACCTTTGCTCGAAATTTGAGATAGATGAAACTTGAGCCGGCTAATACCACCATTTAGGATCTTATAGCAGAATCTGCACCTGACCTTGTTCCCCTCCATCTTGTCGCAGAACTCCCAGCAGACATCCCTCTCCCTCACTGAAACAGTGAATAGAAAATAAGCAGAAGACAGAAATTCAACTCATTACATGAATGAAGTTAGCTACAAATGGTGAAATGGAGATAGTACAATACTTTATGGTGAAGCAGAAGCCCGCTTCTTCTTCCTAGATATCTGCAAAAGTATCAGAGCCATGAATTACAGAGGGCTGCTGCTTAGTGCTTACTAATGGTGAAACCTAAGAATCTAATTTTGAAGAATCTACGAACCGAATGCATTGCAAATAGAAACTGAAGAGCTAAAAAGACCAAATAGGGCAGTTCAATTACAACACAAATGATTCTAAATTTCTAATATTCTTCTTCTTGAACGAATAGAATTATAATTTCTAAGCTATTGCATGTTCGTTAAACAACTCCTTGAGTTGAGTGGAATCAAGCAACGATGCCCCCAATTTCTCATCAACTCTGAAGTCTGAAACTGTAATACAGTTCTGGCGAATTATCACTCCATAGCAGCAAAGACGGGCATAAAAGCTAAAATTTTCCCCATCCTTTCGACGGTCAATTCGCCCTACCAGAATCGTTCGAATCCACATCGTCCTAGAAGTAATAGGATCTGAACCCAGCACAATAGCACACAGAAATGGCGCGCAATTTATAGCAACCGCTTTAACTCGCGAGAAATACAGTCTAGCTTGCGAAATGACGCGAGATCCGTGGAGTTGCCCCCCACCCCACCCCCCGCGAGTTGTTGCCTGATAGGTCGCGGGAGGCGAGGGGAGGGGCGAGGGGAGGCGCCGCTGACCTGAGCAAGCGAGGGAGTGTACGTCTCGCGCGGAAGAGTGCCTTTCTCTCCTGGTGCCTCTTCTTCTCCCCCTCTCCTATTTTATCGTCTCCTGGTCGGACGGGAACTTCCGCAGCCGCCGCCGGGTCGCGAGCGGAGGAGGAGAAGAGCGAGCCGAAGAATCTCCCTGCGCGGTGGGCTCGCGGACCCGCGACTACGCGAGATGCGACGAGATGGACGGTCTCGCCCCCGGTCCGCGCCGAGAGAACGACATCGGAGAGATCACGCATTCTCACGTCACATAGAAAAAAAATAGAAACGGGTTTAAATTTCCGGACGTTTTTTTAGTCCCGTCTCCATTCCGTAAACTAAAAATTAGTTTATATTATTAGATTCTTGACTAAATAATGATTAGTTATTAGTCAAAAAATAAAATTAATTTTAGCTAATAGAGAATCTTGAACTATTTTGTTACTTGGACTATTGTAGTAGGAGTAAAATTAATTTTACACATCTATTAGTTCAAAGTATTAAAACATGCATTGACTAATTTTTATCTAACTAAATATTAGCTAGCTAACAATTAACTGTAGATATTAATTAGGTAACTATTAGTTTTAGTCCGCACAAATAGGGCCTTAGTCATTATTTGGATACATATTGTTGGGGGAAATAATCCCGTCAGCAGTAGTGGCTAAAACAAGAGCTCCAAAGAAGATTTCGGAGTCTGCATACGCGAAGCATTTTCAACGCCGTCATGATACTCCGAAGGCCGATGCTCCACAGTGTGCAGCACTCCCCTCCAGACGAAGACCCCAACACGGATTCAAAGTCTCCACTAGTACCTCGAAGCTAGCCACGACAGAGAGCCAGACACGACCCGACATGAAAGACGTCTGTGTTATGTAGATGTCCTGTCGTGACGAGGCGCACATTTAAGTCAAGACGTGTGTCGTCACTCCGACTAGACATTTACTTACTCAGGCAAGTAGATAAGCTAGTATCATCATACCCATACGGGGTCCGATGAATAGAGTCTGTAATGACGACTATAACTCGAGGGTTAAAATGTATTTTCCTTGTAGGTCCTCTCCTATAAATTCCACCCTCCTTGCATTGTATAGGGGACATATTTTTAGGCAATCACCTAAGGGCAGTCCGGCAGAGTTATTATCCCCCTAGGAAGCTCTATTGGAACCCAAACCAGTTCTCTTAGCCTAAGCTACACTCCGAACCACTCAAACCCATTAACGTAATCTTTACTCCAACAGTTGGCGCCGTCCATGAGGACCCTAGTACAAAAAGCTAACGTCTCTTCCACCTAACACTTTTTTAGACATGTCTCCGAAAAGAAGCACAAGCAAGGTTCCTCTCCGAAGGTCCACTTGGACCTCACGGCAGAACCCCCTCAAGCAGATACCACAACGGCTGCCGAAGCCGCCACAATCCAAAACCCAAACACGACACCAAAAGCTAGAGACCCCTCTAACTCCGCAAACCCATCGGCAGACTTTCAAGTCCGCGTAGGCCAAAGAGTCGTTGGCCTTCGCTCATCGGAAGATGCGCTCCAGAGGAAGCAGGA
This sequence comes from Zizania palustris, assembly GCA_019279435.1. Taxonomy (NCBI): domain Eukaryota; kingdom Viridiplantae; phylum Streptophyta; class Magnoliopsida; order Poales; family Poaceae; genus Zizania; species Zizania palustris. The sequence goes on along the minus strand of JAAALK010000288.1, from coordinate 74,117,770 downwards.
GCCCAGTCGATGCTTTGGCCACCGAGAACGCCAGCTCAGGGCCGAGCTCATGAGATGGTGGTAGGCAGTCGTGAACAAACTCCCAAATCAAAGCACGCCGGCGAGGCAGCCGAACGACGAAGTTGTCGTGGTAAGCAACGTGGAAGACCAAGAAGCTCGAAGGAGCGAGCGGAATGCTTCCTTCGATGAAGAATCCTCGCTGCATCCAGACTTGCAGAAGGTGCGGTTCGACTCCAAGTTCTGAGCGACCAAGCTCCCGAAGTACTCTAGATATATCGACCCTGGCGAGTTATCCTGGTCATACGCTTTGGCGAGAGAGGCTTGTGGAGGAGAGCGAGACACAATGACAAAATGCTTCCCCCTCGCGCTTGAAGGAATCGTCCTCCGGTGGTTCTGGTGAGGAGCCATGTTGAAGATTGAGAAACCAAGGGTTGGTTTCAGTGTTTGTGATGAGTGATTGACAGGCTTTTTACCTCTGTTCGAAGGGGTACCTCCGAAGGGTGTTCGGAGGTTGTACCTCCGAAGTGTGTTCGGAGGTGGTTTCACCGAAGGGTGTTCGGTGATTTGGTTGCTGCAGCTGTTGCAGCGGAGTGTGCGTGTCGGAGGGGTCCGACAGTACACGATGACTGGGTGCGTACCGAAGGCTTCGGTACTTTGGGCGGTACACCGGAGTGTGTACCGGAGAGGTCTCCGGAGTACCGGATACACTTGTTTGCTTGTTTGTGGTGCGCAGGGACTTCGGAGGCAACGGACAAGGTTCGTAGCAGGTGAACCTGGGTCAAGCGGGAGGCTTGATGCCAGGGGAGCGGGGAGCTCCGTCACGGTGGCTGCGAAGGTGGTCCGGGTCGGTCCTCGGGTCGAGGCGTGCCAGGTGAAGGCAGAGAGTGCGGAGCGTGGCTCCGGCTGAAGGTACTCCGAGACAAAGTCCTCGGAGGTGAGGCACTTCGAAGGTACTCCGGATGGAGTGACTTCGGAGTATGGTGGAACAAGTCCTCTGCGGAGGCAAGGAATTCGAAGTGTGCTCCGGAGGGAGACATTCGAAGGTGCCCGACGAAGGTCTCAGAAGTCAAGGCGCATCGAAGGCATGGTCCGGGTGAGGCTCGTCGAGGAGTGTGCTCGGGGAGAGACACTGCGACGAAGTGCTCATGGAATGCTTCATGCGGAGGCCTTGGACGAAGGAGGGACTTCGAAGGGTGGTACTCCGAAGGTGGGGCTTCGGAGTGAGGAAGGCTTCGGAGCGAGGCTAGCTCCGGAGCAAGGTTGTCTTGTGGTGCTTCGGCCTGCATGGCTTCGGTACACGGACTGACGGAGTTCGAGCTGGGTGAAGCTGCGAAGCCGTGGTGGTCCACTCCGGAGGTGTTGGTGCGAAGGCCCAAGGGCTTTGACGGCTTCGGCTCAAAACCGTCACTGTATCGAAGGCCATCTTTGGCGAAGCGAAGGCCACCAGGCTCAAGGCTTCTCGCCGAAGCTACCGCACCCTCGCGTGCGAAGGGAGGCTGCAGAAGGTCAAAGACTGCAAAGGCTGACACTGTCTGCTCTGCAAAAAGCTGACGCTGTCCCCTCTGCAAAGCTGACAGAGAAGCCTCCAGAATAAAGGTGGACTACCTTTTGTACCCCTTAGTTCTGTAGAGACAAATCCTTTGTAAACCCTAGGGGTAAAGTAGTCAATTCCTTTGGGTGAATTGTGGGCTATAAATATGGGGGCTCGGTAGGTAACATTTAACACTTTGAGCATTTACTGTTGAGCTTCTGTAGCCACATACCTCGCTGTATTCATCCAGAGTTCAATTTATTGTGTTCCTTGTTCAAGCGGCAAAGCCCTGCTTCTTTGTGCTTTTTGCTTGAGCTCGTGTTACATACCTCGCTAGTTGTAGTGTGCCGAAGCCTGTCTAGGCGAAGGTTGTCTTTGTGCGAAGTGTGTTTTTCAGCGTGCTGTCGCTCTGTGTAACTTGAGGCTAGACCTCACAGCTTACTAGCGAAGCCCTGATCGAGGCCCGTTTTGCTTCTTGTGTCGAAGCCCTTAGCGAAGTCCGTTTGTGTGCGTTTAGACCTTCGTGTACGAAGCCCAGCACCAGTTGCTGTTGCCAAGTACTTGGTCGAAGTCCTCAGAGGGCTGTCCACTCTTGCGAAGGGTGAAGTGTGAAGCCTGCTCGAAGCACCCTGTGTGCGAAGCCTGCACTGACTTAGCAGAGTAGATTTTCAAGGGTTGTTAGTGGAGCGAAGTCTTCTTGGCTTCGAACTTTTGCTCCTGCGAAGCCTGTGTTCGGTGCCGTCGAAGTACCTCCGAACCAGATCTTCGAAGGTAGTGTTCGAAGCCTGTTCCACAGAAGACAGGATTAAAACCGAATGCTATTTTTAGCCTGAAATTTTAAAAGCTCCCATTCACCCCCCTCTGGTCGCCGTTTCCGGTCCAACAATTGGTATCAGAGCGGGTTAAGATCACCAGTTGACCTTAACCGGTTTTGTGATCTGTTGGCGACATGGATAGAGGCAGTAAAATTCCTCTGTTCGATGGGACAGATTTTGCATACTGGAAGGTGCGCATGGAGGCTTACTTGTTAAGCCAAGGAAATGCAATTTGGGAGATTGTGGACTCACAATACTCCATCCCTGAGACTCGCACCTCTCAGACTGAGAAGGATCAGTATAATGCCAACTCCAAGGCAAGAAATATATTGTTCATCGGTTTGAGTAGAAGTGAGTTCGATAGGGTGCAGCACCTTAGGACTGCTAGGGAGATTTGGACAACACTCACTGTTTTTCATGAGGGCTCTACTCAGATTAAGGCTAGGCGCCAAAGCACATACAATCAACAGTATCAGCTGTTTGTGCAGGCACCTGGTGAATCTATAGATGCCATGTTTTCTCGCTTTGACGCGATAGTGAGTAACTTGCGATCCAACGGGACGCTTGCTTACAGTGATCATGATAGGGCTATCAATCTTCTCTATGCTCTTGACCGTAGCATATGGGAAGTAAAGATATCCAGCATTGAGGAGTCCGCAGGATATGACACTTTGACCTGCGATGAACTCTTTAGCAAGCTGAAGTCCACAGAGATTGCCAAGGCATCTCTTGCTGTGCACAGAAGCTCTTTGCCACAGCCATTGGCATTGGTTTCTAGCACTAGCCGTGGCACCACTGCAGAACCAAGCACATCTGGCACTTGTGTTCTTGCAGATGATTTTGCTTTGTCCTCCCTGGTCTCCGTCACAAAGGAGCAGGTGGACACTCTGGATGATGATGAGCTTGCTCTCATTGCCAGAAGGTTCACCCGTTTCACCATGAGAGACGGGATCAGAGGAGAAGTGGTTTTAGTGGTTGCTTTGAGTGTGGTGACACTTCTCACATCAAGGCTAATTGCCCCAAGCTCAAAAAGAGAGATGAGAGTGAGCGCCCAAAATACCACAAAAAGGAGAGGAAGCCTTTTGTGAAGGGCAAGCTCGGCAAGATGGCTAAGAAAGTAGCCAAGGCCGCTTCCAGAGCATTTGTTGCTGCTCTCAGCGACATCGACACGTCCTCAACTGAGGAGTCGAGCTCTGAGGAGGAGGAGTCCCCAAGGAAGGAGGACAAGAAGGACAAGAAGGGACGAGATTTCACCGGCCTTTGCTTCATGGCCGACAGCGATCACAGCGGCGATGAGCTTGACTCATTTGAGGTAACCCTATCATCTGACCAGCTATTAATTAAATTAGATGAGCTAAATGAAGTAGTTCTTGGTCAGGATAGATTACTTGTTCAAGCCGCTAGAGAAAGAAAAGACCTTAGACTTAGGCTAGAAACTATTTCTACTGAATATGCCATGCTTAAGTCTAAATTTGATGATGCTGAATGTGAGTCCTGTTCTGTTGTCATGAGTGAGCTTGCTCAGTTGCGTTCTGTTCATGCTCAAACTCTTTCTGAGCTTGAGACTGCACAGAAGCAGCTTTTGGAGGTGGATTCTAGGCCTCATGATGTTATTGATTGCATGAACTGTTCTTTATTGCGCGAAAGCATTAATTTACGTGATAAGCATGTTCATGATTTAGAGGCTAGATTGGAGAGGACCGGTAGTTCTAAGGATGTGCAACCTGTTTGTGACACTTGCATTACCCTTAAGGACCAGCTAGGCACTGTTAGAGAGCGAGCTGAAAACCTCATGTCTGAAAATGAATACCTCCTTTCCGTGGTTAATAAATGCACTGAGGGAAAAGGGTAGGATGGATTTTCTCTTGGCCAAGACCAAGTTGTGTGCTGACAGAGCAGGGGTAGCTCTAGGTTTGGGTTTTGAGAGGATACCTTCAGACAGTAAGACCAAAACTGTTTTACCTCTCCCACTACCTTAGAGAAAGAGAGAGCTCTGTTAGACACCCCATCAGCCAAAAAGCCTACCCAACCACCAAAGAAAACCACACCTCCTGCCAAGAAAAATCCTCCCAAGAAACCACTCAGAGAAAACCCAAGGAGCATGTGAGAGTTGCTCCTGTGACCTATGAGAGTGCCCCCAGGAGAGTGTTTCATTGTTCCTATTGTCAGCGGGCGGGTTATTTGGTTGGGTTCTGTTTTTGTCGCATCAAGGTTGAGCGACGCTCTCAAGCGATGAGTTACCAGGACATGCATTACCCATCTTTAGGTATGCATGAGTCTGAGTCTTACTATCGTCCTGCTTTTGAGGCTCCTCGTGCTTCTCGGAGAGGTTTTGCTCCTCGAGGTGTTCACCATGTTCCATATGATGGTAGACCTCGGGCGAGTAGCTTTGTACCTCGTCAGAGTAGGAGACCTCGACATGTTGTTCATTCACAGCATGTAGGTAGACCTCGCACTTTGCATCATCCTTATTTTCCTGTGCGTAGATAGTCTACTTTTACTGTGCCTACTACTCGTGTCACTCAGTGCTGGATGCCTCGTCATTATTTCACTCACCCCAGCACTGAGCGATCGAGACATTCTTATCGTGTGTAGGCGACAGATCGAGGCTTGGAGGGCACGTGGATCATGGACTCTGGTTGTTCGCGCCACATGACCGGAGATGCAGCATGGTTCTACAGCCTCACCACAACCAAGCAAAGGGAACATATCACCTTCGGAAACAACCGAAGGAGTAGAGTGAAAGGTAAAGGTGTGGTAAGAATTAACTCGAACTTCACTCTCAAAGATGTTGCTTTGGTTGAAAACCTGGGATACAATTTGCTGTCTGTATCTCAGTTGCTTGATGAGGGCTTCGAAGTGCGATTTCATCGCGATACTTCGCAAGTGCTCAATTCTGATGGCGTTGTGGTGTGTAAGATCTTTAGAGTTGGGAGAGTTTTTGGAGCTTACTTTTCAGAGTCATCTGGTTCTTCTCATTGTCTTGTTGCACATTCGACTTCTGAGCTTTGGAAGTGGCATAGGAGACTAGGGCATATGAGCTTTGAGTTGCTCACTCGTCTGAGCGCCCTAGGTCTGATTCGAGGATTGCCTAAGCTCAAGTTTGAGAAGAATTTAGTTTGCGCTCCATGTCGACATGGAAAAATGATTGCTGCTTCGCATTCGCCAGTCACCACAGTGATGACTGAACAACCCGGAGAACTTCTCCATATGGACACTGTAGGTCCTTCTCGGGTTAGTTCTTTAGGCGGCAAGTGGTATGTATTAGTTATTGTCGACGATTTCTCTCGCTACTCTTGGGTCTTCCTTCTTGCCAGCAAGGATGAAGTGTTTTCACACTTTCGGAGCTTGGCTTTGAGACTTTTTACTGAACTCTCAGGTGCATTGAAATTCATTCGTAGTGATAATGGCACCGAGTTCAAAAATAGTCTCTTTGTTGACTTTTGCATGGAGCATGGCATAGAACATCAATTCTCTGCTCCGCGGGTTCCTCAACAGAACGGTGTTGTTGAGAGGAAGAACCGCACTTTGGTTGAGATGGCTAGGACGATGCTAGATGAGCACAGGACTCCTAGAAAATTCTGGGCTGAGGCCATGAACACTGCTTGTTACATCTCAAACCGAATCTTCTTGCGCTCAATTTTAAATTTGACATCTTATGAGCTGCGTTTTGGGAGACAGCCCAAGGTTACTCATCTTCGAGTTTTTGGCTGTCGCTGCTTTATCCTAAAACGTGGTAACTTGGATAAATTTGAGTCGCGATCTTCTGACGGGATCTTTTTGGGTTACACTACTCATGGTCATTCTTATCGTGTTTATAACTTGGAGACTAACACTGTCATCGAGTCATGTGATGTGACTTTTGATGAATCAACCCCCTCTGTTAGTTCTGCTTTCGAACAGGCAATGAACACGACATGGAACAGACCTTATTCGAAGAAGAAGATCCCGGAGAATTCGAGGATGAACCCCTACTACCCTCGACATCAACCCCCGAAGCTGACCCCGCTTCAACTACTTCGGCACGAGGTCCCGAAGCGACTACCTCAACATCGGTCATCTTGGACCACTCCAACGCAATGTTTGAGGGGGAGACTGCATCCCGCCGCGAGGCTCCACATCATGTTCAAAGGATGCACCCTCCCGAGCAGATCATTGGTGAGCTTGATCAAAGGGTAACACGTTCACATGCTCATTTCACTAATTCTGCTTTTGTTGCTTCTTTCGAGCCCTTAGATGTTAGTCATGCACTTTCTGATTCTAGTTGGATCAATGCCATGCATGAAGAGCTTGAAAATTTTGAGAGAAACCAAGTCTGGTCTTTAGTTGATCCTCCACCAAATGTTCATTTCATTGGAACAAAATGGATTTTCAAAAACAAACAAGGGGAGGATGGGACTATAGTTAGAAACAAGGCTAGACTTGTAGCTCAGGGCTTTTCTCAACTAGAAGGGATTGATTTTACTGAAACTTTTGCACCTGTTGCTCGCCTTGAGGCCATTAGGATTTTGCTTGCCTTTGCGACATCCCGGGGATTCAAACTCTATCAAATGGATGTCAAAAGTGCTTTTCTTAATGGCTTCATAGGTGAAGATGTTTATGTATAACAACCCCCTGGTTTTGAAAACCCCAAGTACCCACATAAAGTCCTTAAACTTCATAAGGCTCTTTATGGACTCAAGCAGGCCCCTCGGGCGTGGTATGATAGACTTAAGTCTTTTCTGCTTGAGCGAGGGTATTTGATGGGCTCTGTTGATAAAACTTTGTTTACTCTCAAGCATGGCAAAGATTTCCTCCTAGTGCAGATTTATGTGGATGATATCATCTTCGGTGGCTCTTCTCATGCTTTAGTTGCCGAGTTTGCAGATACCATGAGCAGGGAATTTGAAATGTCAATGATGGGTGAACTCACCTTTTTCCTTGGTTTGCAAATCAAACAAAGCAAACAAGGTACTTTCGTCCACCAGACGAAGTACACCAAGGACCTGCTCAAGAAGTTCGACATGTCCGATGCGAAGCCCCTCGCTACTCCAATGGCTACATCTGTAGCATTGGACCCTGACGAAGATGGAGAAGCCGTAGATCAGAAGGAGTTCCGAAGCATGATCGGCTCCCTTCTCTACTTGACTGCTACGAGGCCTGACATACACTTCGTTGTGTGTCTGTGCGCTCGTTTTCAGGCTTCACCACGAGCTTCGCACCGCCAAGCGGTAAAGCGCATCTTAAGGTATCTCAAACATACACTCGAATTTGGCATATGGTATTCAGCATCTTCATCTTTATGTCTTCGAGGTTATTCCGATGCGGATTTTGCTGGGTGTAGGATTGATAGGAAGAGTACCTCTGGTACTTGTCATTTTCTGGGTACTTCACTGGTTTGCTGGTCTTCCCGCAAACAGTCTAGTGTTGCACAATCGATGGCTGAGGCCGAATATGTTGCTGCAGCTAGCTGTTGCTCTCAGATTTTGTGGATGACTTCCACTTTGCGGGATTTCAGGTTAGATTATAAGAGTGTTCCACTTTTCTGTGATAACACTAGTTCTATTTGTATTGCAAACAACCCGGTTCAGCACTCCAGAACCAAACACATTGATGTGCATTATCATTTTCTCAGAGATCACAATGAGAAGGGTGATATTGAACTTCAATATGTTGATACCCAACACCAGCTTGCCGACATTTTTACAAAACCCCTTGATGCTTCTCGATTTGCTTACTTGTGTGGGGAACTTGGCATTTGTCACCCTTACGGCATTTTGTGAGGGGGAGCAGTTTTAGATGGATATGCCTTTGCTAATTGTGTGCTAAATTGCATTTACATCTTTTGCACTTGTATGCCTGCTTATAATTCATGACATCATGACAGCTCAGCTCTTTTTAATTTATCTGGAACAGTAATGTGCATGATGCTTTCTTTTCAAAATCAAATCGTGCTCACTGCTTAGTCTTGAATCTAGCATGTTTAGGCAGGACTGCTTTAGCTATCTTTTATCTGCTTGATAGCAAGACACTGTTCATTGGATGCTAAAAATTGCAACTTGAAAAATTGTTCTACATTTTCATGGATATTCATTAAGTGCCAAACAATTGGTTCACTCAGTTAAAATCAACATCTCCATGATTTGCATGTTTTAAGAGAAAAGATCCAGGTGGGTTTGTTTGTCGCACTACCCTATTCTAGACTGCTCACCATTGCACATTGGTCTGAACTGGAATAGTGTAGTGTTTACCAAAATCTTTGCCTTAAGCTTCTTATGGCTTTCATGCCTAGGCTTGGCCGGATTGGAAAGTATAATGTGGACAAACAAATAACCCCTGGCACTAAGAAAAGAACAACAAAATTCATTGATTATCAAGGTTGCTTCTCATGCTCCATTTGAACTGGACTTGTCTGTCTAGAGTAGAAATTGACTAGCTTTGCGCAGTCCTTGTTTTTACTCGTCTAGTTTCCTTGACTAAGTGGTGATGCTTTTATTTCAAAAATGATCAAATCACATGCTTCCTCGTGCTTTTAGAGAATGTTAATTTAAGCTGAGCACATGATCATTGGTATTAATGTTGGCATATTTTTGCTTCATATGTCTTTGCAATTCTGCTCAATTCAAAGCTTTGCATCTTTTTCATGCTCCTTGATGCTTGCATTGCCAAAGGGGGAGAAATTCCTCAAGGGGGAGAGACTTGCTTCGTTCTCTACCGCAAGGGGTATAATTTCCAAAGGGGGAGAAAATTTGACATAAAGGGGGAGAAGGTTCTTTGTTGCCAAAGGGAAAACTTAACTCAAGGGGAGTTTTTATTGCCGAAGGGGCCTTTTACTCTTTAGAAAAGGGGGAGGAAAATTCTTTTGTCAAGTGACATGATTTGGCTCTTTTCTGAGTTTTTAATGGTCACTTGTGTGCTGAAAATTTTTAAATTTTCTTGAACTTGGATTTGGTTGTCAATGCACTCATCAAGGGGGAGATTGAGAAACCAAGGGTTGGTTTTAGTGTTTATGATGAGTGATTGACAGGCTTTTTACCTCTGTTCGAAGGGGTACCTCCGAAGTGTGTTCGGAGGTTGTACCTCCGAAGTGTGTTCGGAGGTGGTTTCACCGAAGGGTGTTCGGTGATTTGGTTGCTGCAGCTGTTGCAGCGGAGTGTGCGTGTCGGAGGGGTCCGACAGTACACGATGACTGGGTGCGTACCGAAGGCTTCGGTACTTTGGGCGGTACACCGGAGTGTGTACCGGAGAGGTCTCCGGAGTAGCGGATACACTTGTTTGCTTGTCTGTGGTGCGCAGGGACTTCGGAGGCAACAGACAAGGTTCGTAGCAGGTGAACCTGGGTCAAGCGGGAGCTTGATGCCAGGGGAGCGGGGAGCTCCGTCACGGTGGCTGCGAAGGTGGTCCAGGTCGGTCCTCGGGTCGAGGCGTGCCAGGTGAAGGCAGAGAGTGCGGAGCGTGGCTCCGGCTGAAGGTACTCCGAGACAAAGTCCTCGGAGGTGAGGCACTTCGAAGGTACTCCGGATGGAGTGACTTCGGAGTATGGTGGAACAAGTCCTCTGCGGAGGCAAGAAATTCGAAGTGTGCTCCGGAGGGAGACATTCGAAGGTGCCCGACGAAGGTCTCAGAAGTCAAGGCGCATCGAAGGCATGGTCCGGGTGAGGCTCGTCGAGGAGTGTGCTCGGGGAGAGACACTGCGACGAAGTGCTCATGGAATGCTTCATGCGGAGGCCTTGGACGAAGGAGGGACTTCGAAGGGTGGTACTCCGAAGGTGGGGCTTCGGAGTGAGGAAGGCTTCGGAGCGAGGCTAGCTCCGGAGCAAGGTTGTCTTGTGGTGCTTCGGCCTGCATGGCTTCGGTACACGGACTGACGGAGTTCGAGCTGGGTGAAGCTGCGAAGCCGTGGTGGTCCACTCCGGAGGTGTTGGTGCGAAGGCCCAAGGGCTTTGACGGCTTCGGCTCAAAACCGTCACTGTATCGAAGGCCATCTTTGGCGAAGCGAAGGCCACCAGGCTCAAGGCTTCTCGCCGAAGCTACCGCACCCTCGCGTGCGAAGGGAGGCTGCAGAAGGTCAAAGACTGCAAAGGCTGACACTGTCTGCTCTGCAAAAAGCTGACGCTGTCCCCTCTGCAAAGCTGACAGAGAAGCCTCCAGAATAAAGGTGGACTACCTTTTGTACCCCTTAGTTCTGTAGAGACAAATCCTTTGTAAACCCTAGGGGTAAAGTAGTCAATTCCTTTGGGTGAACTGTGGGCTATAAATATGGGGGCTCGGTAGGTAACATTTAACACTTTGAGCATTTACTGTTGAGCTCCTGTAGCCACATACCTCGCTGTATTCATCCAGAGTTCAATTTATTGTGTTCCTTGTTCAAGCGGCAAAGCCCTGCTTCTTTGTGCTTTTTGCTTGAGCTCGTGTTACATACCTCGCTAGTTGTAGTGCGCCGAAGCCTGTCTAGGCGAAGGTTGTCTTTGTGCGAAGTGTGTTTTTCAGCGTGCTGTCACTCTGTGTAACTTGAGGCTAGACCTCACAGCTTACTAGCGAAGCCCTGATCGAGGCCCGTTTTGCTTCTTGTGTCGAAGCCCTTAGCGAAGTCCGTTTGTGTGCGTTTAGACCTTCGTGTACGAAGCCCAGCACCAGTTGCTGTTGCCAAGTACTTGGTCGAAGTCCTCAGAGGGCTGTCCACTCTTGCGAAGGGTGAAGTGCGAAGCCTGCTCGAAGCACCCCGTGTGCGGAGCCTGCACTGACTTAGCAGAGTAGATTTTCAAGGGTTGTTAGTGGAGCGAAGTCTTCTTGGCTTCGAACTTTTGCTCCTACGAAGTCTGTGTTCGGTGCCGTCGAAGTACCTCCGAACCAGACCTTCGAAGGTAGTGTTCGAAGCCTGTTCCACAAAAGACAGGATTAAAACCGAAGGCTGTTTTTAGCCTGAAATTTTAAAAGCTCCCATTCACCCCCCCTCTGGTCGCCGTTTCTGGTCCAACAAAGATCATGGGGCTCATGGCTCTAGAAGTGATGAGTGATTGTCAATGGAAGTCAACATCAAAGAGAGAGGAGATGAAGAGGAGTCGAGACCTGTCATGTCTTGGACCGCGTGTGACTCAGGTACACGGGTGGTGAGCGACTACCGGGCAGAGGGTCCGCGAAGTCGGGCCGGCCCAATCCGGGTACATGGGCCAAGAATGACAGGGGATCCGTTGGTCTGTTGACCAGGTTTGACCCAGGTAAACGAGCGGTGAGCGATTACCGGGCTGAGGGAGCTACGGAATCGGACCGGCCTAATCCGGGTACCTGTTGCGAAGACAACAGACGCTTTATCGGTTTCGGCGTAAAACCAACACAACTATCCAGACCGCCCATCAGAGATCCGATAGTCCTAAAGCGAAACCGTAGCTGCTACGAAAGCTCCGCGTCAGGACAAGTTACCTTTACTTAGGATTTTACTATTTTGCCCGTTGGACCCGCAATTTTATTTTTGTGACTGTGTAAATTATCCTAGGAGTAAAATTATCTTTTCTCATTTAATGGGTTGTCTATAAAATGAGCTTGTATTCCCCTAGAGTTTCTAACTCATTCCAATGAAAAATTAAAATTCGCTTTTTGTGTTCTTCCACTTGCCACTGTGTTCTTCCCGAAATTTCCGCCGCCACAACAAACAGCGCCACCGAGCTATTCTTCCTTGGGAATCCCCGCCGGTTTTATTCTTACGCAGAGGTTTACATCGCTGCTGCATAGGCACAATGCTTCTTGGTTTATCTTTTGGCCGATTGCGCGCAAGGAAAGCCCCATCGCCGGTTTTCTTATTCCCTAGCGCCGCCGTCAGGCACGGCTAAACACGTGAAAGCAGCGCGTCGTGCTGGCTGGTTTTTGTGAAGACACCGATTTTTCTGTGGAAGGCAATCCGGCATGCGAGGGAGCTGGTCCTGTGTTGAGTCGGCTCAAAGAGAACAGCTCACGGGGCTGTGTTCGTGGCGGCGCAAGGCGTTGTTCCATCGTAGCTTGAGAAGCCAGCCTAGGGCCACGTGCCGTGCACCCAAGAGTTTTTGAAGACACGTAGTTTTTTTTCCTGGATGGCGTGAGGAAGCTTCAAGCACAAACACAGGGAGAGGCACGATTTGTTGATTAAAGAACAGTAATTCATTTTCTCGATCTTCGTGCACTTACATATTTTATCCTTGATATAACCACGAGCAAAGTTTATTTCATGCATTTATTTTTTTCTAAATTAAATGCGTTAAACATTGTGCTTTCTTATATTTGTGAACTACTAGTGATTTGTGGATATCATGCATGTGTTTGATGGATCATCTGTGATTTTGTGAAACTTTTATGAAGATGTCATTTGTTTTGTGAGGAAATTTTAACATGCCTTTAAGCACCTTGATGGTGTCTTTTCGATTAGTACACCGGTCGTTTTTAGGCTAAATTATTTTTAGTGTTTGAGATCTATTTGTTCTCATTGTTAGTCTTTTGAGGTGCGTTGGGTTTTTGAACAATGCCATTGATTCGAAAGAATTTTTGAGGCGCTCATTCACCCCTCCTCTAGTCGCTACTCTCGGTCCTACAAGTGGTATCAGATCCTGGTTAGGGTTTTTCCATACCTTAACCGGTTCTAACCGAGATAGCGATCAAGACTTCTTCTGGCAAGGTTATGTTCCTTGAGGTTTTTGGCTACAACTATTGGAACACTCGCATGCGAGCCTATCTATTGAGCCAGAGCTCAGGGATATGGGACATGTGTGTTCATGCTACTTTTACTGTGCTTCCGGCTGCAGAGCGTACTACTCCTGAGATAGTCGCTCTGCATGACCCTAACAACAAGGCAGTGAACATACTGTTTTCTGGTTTAGGTCCCAGTGAGTTTGAGCGTGTTAGCCATCTCGACACTACTCGAGAGATCTGGGTTACCCTCCAAGCACACCATGAGGGAACAGCTCAAGTCAAGGCTAGGCTCTATCAGACCTACTAGCGAGAATACGAAAACGTCTCATAGAAGCTGTAACAGCCCCAGAATTAAAATAAAATAAAAATGAGGGAAATAAATTTTCTGGAATAAAATGATTTATTTAATTAAAGAAAAGGCTAAAAGAACTCAATTAAAGAAAAACAGGAAGAAATATTTCAAATCTGTAGTTGAAAAATTTATGGTGGAATCTAGAGGCCAAGAAATATTTTTGAGAATTTTTACAAAATTTTAGCAACAGTGCTTCAACCTTAAATAAACAATCTATTTTCTGGAATTATTTTAAATTGAAAATGCATTTTTAATCTAATTGGGCCGCCTCCCTCCTTTCCTCCCTCGGCCCAGCCCAGTTAGATGCCCGAGCCACTGACGGGAGGTACCCGCCTATCGGCGCTCCACTTCCCCTCTCCCACGCGCCACGCCTGGCCGGTCCCACCCGTCAGCCTCCAATCCACGCGCATCAGTCGCTTCCATCCCAGGCCCACTTGTCGGCGCCGAAACCCTCTGTCGCGCCCGCGCTTCGCTCAGGCCCACCTGGCAGCCTCCCACGTCCACCTCCTCGGCCGCTGATCGCCCGGGCCCGCTAGCCATCCTGCCCACCCCTCGCTCTCGGTCTATGACAGGTGGAGCCCACCTGTCATAACCTTCTTCTCCAAACGGAAGGGGATCCCCCCTTCCAATACCGGCACACCCCCCTGCCAAATCTCGCCGCCGGCCGCCTCGGGTCACCAAATCGAGCCAGGATATCGACCTCCCCATCCACCGCGATCACTTTCCCTCGGATCCCCATGCGATTTCGCCCACAAGGAAGCCAATCCGAGCACTTAGAAAGATCACCGGAAAAATTTGGAAGCCCTCGGGCAATTGACCTACCAAAACGACGCCGGAGAGACCCTATAAGAACCCTTGTACCCACCGCATCTCGCCCACACCAGAATTTTCTTAGCCTTCGCCTACCCGAGCGCCGCCACCATTTTTCGGTTTGTTCCCCTGCTTCGGCTCCGGTAGCCCCTCGCCAACGCCTCGGTCCGCCGCCGCCCTCGCCGTCGCCCCTACCAGAACCACCATCGCCTCCTCTACCCCGGCCCCACTTCCGTTGGGCCGTACCGCCAACGGAGCGCCTCGCCGTCGTCGGACCCGAAGGTCTCCTCCGCCTCTCCTCGCCGCCGACCACCGCCACTGCCCCGTCATCGTCACCGCTGGTACTCCTGAGCTCCCCTTGCACTGTTGGTTCCATTTTAGGCCCTAGCCCTGCCGGTTAACCCTCGTCGCCGCCGTTCACCGCTCGCCGTTGCTCAGCCGGCGCTGGGGACGAAGCCCTCGGCTTCCCCCGTGCCGCGCGCATGCCGGACAGGCTCGGTGCCGTGCAATCTGAGATGGACGGCTACGATTAAAACCCACCAGGGTTCAATCTGGGCCGTCCACTCGGTCAAAGGGGTATCGGGCTCCCTCAACCGTTGGATCTCACTTAAACACCCCCGCCCAGCCACCGACCAATAGATCTGGATCCAACGGTCCAGATCCGATCGGCCCACACGCACAGTGCGCGGGTCCATGGTGGACCCGGCTCACCGTGGACCCACGCTTGATTTCTGGTTTAAAATAAAATTCAGAAAATGCTTTAAACTTCCAAAATTCATATCTTGCTCAAATTAACTCCAAATTTCACCATTTCAATTCTGAAAAAATTGTCTTTTTATTCTCTACACTTTTATGCAATAAAAACAATATGTTTAGTTGGCACAAAATATTCTTATTAAAATATAAAGAGAAGTTCCTTTAGGATTTAATTAATATTTCATTTAAATAAATCAGAAAAACCTTTAATAATTTATATATTAAATTCAGAGGACTTAATGACTTTATTCCACTGTTTTAATGCAATAAAAATAGCATGTTCACTTTGCCCACTTTATTCTATTAAATAATACTGCAAAAGCCCTTTTAGGATATTTAATTAATTCATATAATAAAAAGTCCACACTTTATGAAAAACAAAATCCTGAAAACTTATATAAAAACTTCAGAAGACATAAATTTCACTCTTTCTACTTCAATAAGAACATTAAGGCTAATTTTATACCTTTTAGTTCATCTCTAAAAAGGGAAAATAAAACCCCCCTAGGAAAAATAATTACATCAAGTTATGAAATTCAGAAATCTCATTAGAAATCGATCTTAAATATTTAAGTAACAATTCTCTAAAATTTAAGACTCTATCTCCTTTAACTTAATCCAACAACAACATGTATGCTTGTATGATTGGTTTTTGGATTGTTTATTGAATGTTATGTTTACTTTTCCATATCGAGAAGACTACGACGTCGTCGAAGAGCCGGAGTTTTATCCCGAGGTTCCACCTTCCCCATTTGCTGATCAAGGCAAGTCATCGAACCCTCCTGTGGAAATAGTTGATCATCATTGAGTCCAGTTTTCATAACTATCGCTATAACTCATAGGATATTATTGCATTAGTCAAATATCAAGCCCTACACTTATTTTTATTAGATCCCCGTCCTTGTGTGCAAACCCAAGCCATGCTTATTGAGCCTTAACTCCTTGTCACTCTACAAATATTATATTAGCTAGTGCCCAATATACCGGCACAACTGCTATAGGATAAAAAGAATGAGTCGTAGATAGTTTGAATCTGTTATATGAATTTCCCCGTTATTCTCGTCTCTGGACTCTGTTGGAGTTGGCTATGTTATAAGTATGGTGGGTTCCGGGTGCAAGCTCGGAAATTGATTGGTTGCACCCGGGGCACTATAAGGACCGGTCTGCGGGATCTGTTGCAAAGCACTTCTGTACAAACCACAAGTCTAATGGATAAGTCCTAACTGAAAGTATGGAACAATCCGACTCGATGCACCATAGTGGAGGGGGCAAGGGGCAACCTGCGGGTGACTTGTACCGACGTGGCTCAAGGGGGGTATGGTGAGGCTCGACGCGTCGAGACACGATACGAAACCCATAAGAGGTGATGTCGGGTCGAGGAAGACCATATGGAAGGTTTTGGCATGAGTTCCTGTGGTATGGGTCATCTCGTTACACTTTGGTGTAAGTGGTGAGTGTGTGCCTTGTGGGTACAGTGGTATATCTCTGATCAGAGTATTTAATCTTTTCGAAAAGCTGAGCCCACGGTCAAGGGCGGGTTGTGTGACTACTCGCAGTTAGTTTATTATTGTTTGAACGGTTGAGTTATTCATGGCATGTAAGGACCGTTGAGCGAGGTGGGGCTGACTGTACCTCTCGAGTTAGAAGATGATGATACATACACATGTTTACATTTCAGTACTAATAACTTGCTCACATTTAATTGCTTTACAATTATGCTTTTCCGCAAAATTATCCATATCCCCCTTGTTATTACTTTGCATTATATATGCATTCGGTGGCTTGCTGAGTACGTTTGTACTCACCCCCGTTGACTTACACCACCAGAGCCCGTCTACTACGAGGAGGATGAAGGTCTGGAGTAGCGACCCAGTCAAGGCGAGACTGGAAGGAGGCGTTCATCTAGGACCCTTTGATTTATTAGTTTCTCTTCACCTTTATTCACTTTTGTATTAATACGGTCTACGAACCGTGAATGATTTCTCGTATTTGTACGCGGTCGCATGATGAACGTCTTGGTTTATTGATTTTCTATGGAATTTCAATAAAGGTCCTGATTTATTAAATCGGGGCGTGACAAGATGGTATCAGAGCCGACTTGACTGTAGGAAGCCAAACAGACCTAACCCTAGGACATATAATAACTATATTTTTCTTACAAAATTACTTATCCTCTCATCTTCTGAGGTTTTCACAAAAACTTTCTCTTTTTTGTAGATGTCGGTTCGTACCCTGAGCGGGAACCTTCACGACGAGGCAAGATTCATCCGCGAGCTACGCATGCTCGTCGGTTTCCTCGGATTTGAGCACGAACCGATGTTCCATGGAGTCTTCCCCGACGAGGAAGAGAGCTACTGTGAGGTCACCGTTGTCATCCAGCCCTCTCCTCAGACAGCCCATACCTATCGAGGTGGAGGACCTACCTTCTTGGTAGCCAGCCAGCGCACCGCCCCTCCAGGCCCTCACCGAGCTCCGGGTGATATACGACAGTGAGCTCTACGACACGGATTATCGCTTTGTGCCCCTTCGCACTCCAGGGAGTCCCCACAGCGTCTACATCAGCACGCTCTCTCAGCGCCATTCTGCGATTAGACACACCGTACGTTTGTTGGAGGCAATGGATGAGCTCCACTATGAGGCACTGCAGGATGCCAACGGACAGCGCGACATGATCGATTTTTACCGACACTCTTCCGAGGATCTAAACCGCGAGAACGGAGATCTTCGTCGCCGTATACAGCAGGGACACCAATTGGCTGCCGAGGCAGAGGAGCTACGATGCCAGAATGAGCTCCTATGGCAGCGCGTCGCCAACAATCCTCATCTCCCCCATCAGATTGAGGAGTTGAAGAAGGACATCGAGGAGATCGCACCCCTTCCAGCCCGCAAGCGGAAATCGCTTCGGATCCCCACCATGAGGCCTAAGAGGATTTCCCGTAGTGCACCTCCCGCCAGACCCTCCAGCTCCACGACCCCGACCGTCTCCATCGAGCCTGTGGTCGAGTCGTCCCCTGAGCTGCCATAGACGTAGCTTTTTCGATTGGTTGTTTCTTTTTATTGTTTTGGATTGTATTGCCACTCATGTCAAATATAAGACATGAGTGAAGAATTAAATGAATAAATATAATCACAAGAACGACACATTTGGAAATAAAGCTTAGTATGATTTCCCCTAAGAAGATATTATCTATTTTGGAAACTTCAGGATGACGAACACTTAGGGTTTCGATGCTCCTCAAAACGGAGGAGGAAAACGGCAACTTGCCACAGTGGGGAGCAACCGGGCAAAGGCAAGCCCCGGTCGCCAACCACCCCACCCTGGCCGAGATGATGGCCACTCAGAATCAGTTGGTGTCTGCCCTACTGAATCAGATGCAACAGCAGCAGCAACAGATGCAAGAGCAGCATGCTCAATTCTTCCGCCTCCACAAACAGCCAGAGCTGCCTCGCCCCGCCACTCCCGCTCCCGCCCCCGCCTCTCAGCTCTCGGAATTCCTCTGAGTCCGCCCACCCACGTTCTCGAGCACCACCAACCCCATGGAGGCTGGTGATTGGTTGAGAACCATTGGAAAGAAGCTGGACCTCCTGTCTTGTACTGAGCAGGAGAGGGTGGCTTTCGCCGCCCATCAACTTCAGGGTCCCGCCGCAGAATGGTGGGACAATCTGCGCGAAACCTTGCCCGAGGGACACATCCATACTTGGGCAGAGTTCTCTGCTGCCTTCCGCACAGCCCATGTCCCGGACGGCATTATTGCCCAGAAACAGCAGGAGTTTCGGGACCTGCAACAAGGAAGCAGGACCGTCACCGAGTACCTGCATGAATTCAACAGGTTGGCCCGGTACACACCCAAGGAGGTCCGTACCGATACGACCAGATAGTCCAAGTTCCTCCGAGGACTGAAGGATGAGCTGTCCCTTCAGCTCATTTCCGGAGATTATGCCAACTTCCAAAAGTTGGTAAACAAAGCTATCATTCAGGAAACCCAGCAAAACAAGGTTGACCTGAAGAAGAAGAGAATGATTGCCTTTAGGCAGAACCAAGGCATGGCATAGAGGCCTCGTTTCACCCCTCCTCCACCGGTGCCACAATACCACCCCCGCCCGGTGTATCGTCCGGCGCCACCCGCCACCAATGCCAGAGCCGGACAGCCTCGCCCCGCTCCCGCCGCACCAGCCGCACCACTCGCCCCGGCAAAGAAGGCAGAGATTCTGCGCGACAAGCACGGAAAGCACGTGGTGTGTTTCAACTGCCACCAAGAGGGGCATTACTCCCACCAATGCCCCCACCCCAAGCGCGCACAAGGAGTCACGACGAACCCCGCCATCCACGCCCGCGTCAACCACGTCACTGCTGAAGAAGCCCAGGCCGCACCCGAGATCGTAATGGGTAAGTTCATGGTACATTCAGCCCTTGCAGTGGTTTTATTCGACATTGGAGCTACGCACTCCTTCATATCAACCGCTTTTGTGGAAAAGAACAACCTAAACATAAATGAACTACCGAGAGCCGTGCTAATAGTCATCCCTGGGAAACAAACTCTAGCCCAATCCTATAGTCCAAGGGTATGGGTAGATATCCATGGCACAATATTTTGGGCCGACCCCATCCTAATAGAATGCCAAGGCTTGGACCTCATTCTAGGAATGGATTGGCTCAATAAACACCAAGGAGTGATAAGATGTGCCCGGAGACAAGTAACTGTGACCAGTGAAGAAGGGACTGCCGTCACATTTCAGATGCCAAGCCTGAAGTTCGGAAAACTGAGGCTGCACCAGATTACCTTGGAGGATATACCGGTAGTTTGCGAGTACCTGGACGTGTTTCCGGAGGATTTACCAGGGATGCCATCCAAGAGGGACATCGAGTTCTGAATTGACTTAGTACCCAGAACCACTCCCATTTACAAGCGACCATACCAAATGGCCGCCAATGAGCTAGCTGAAATGAAGCAGCAACTAGAAGATCTTGAGAAGAAAGGCTACATTAGACCTAGCACATCCCCGTGGGGAGCCCCCGTCATTTTCGTTGAGAAGAAAGAGGACAAGGCTAAGCGTATGTGTGTGGATTACCGAGCCTTGAATGAGGTGACCATCAAGAACAAGTACCCGTTACCCAGGATCGATGATCTTTTTGACCAGCTGAAAGGAGCTACGGTATTTTCCAAGATCGACCTGCGACCCGGATATCATCAGCTGAGGATTCGAGAGGAGGATATAACCAAGACGGCTTTTACCTCTCACTATGGATTATATGAGTGCACGGTTATGTCTTTTGGATTGACCAACGCCCCTGCCTTCTTCATGAATATGATGAATAAGGTGTTCATGGAATATTTGGACAAATTCATTGTCGTTTTTATAGATGACATCCTCATCTATTCCAAGGATCAGAAGGAGCACGAGACTCACATTCGGTTAACTTTAGGAAAGCTAAGGGAACATCAGTTATACGCCAAGTACAACAAGTGTAAGTTTTGGACTGGCGGAAGTGAAGTTCCTTGGACACATCATCTCCGCACAAGGTATTGCAGTAGATCCTGCCACCGTAGAAGCAGTTACGGATTGGCTACCACCCACCAACGTATCGGAGATACTCAGTTTTCTTGGTTTAGCAGGGTATTATCGGAGGTTTATCGAGAATTTTTCCAAGATAGCCAAGCCTATGACCAAGTTGTTACAGAAGGGAGAAAAGTTTGAATGGACTCCCGAGTGCGAGGAAAGCTTTCGCACCCTCAAGACCTGGCTGGTGTCAGCACCCATACTGACCCTACCAGATATCCGGAAGGACTTCCATGTTTATTGCGACGCATCTCGCCAAGGATTGGGATGTGTTCTCATGCAAGACGGAAAGGTTATTTCATACGCCTCTCGTCAGTTGAGACCTCATGAGCTAAATTACCTGACCCATGACTTGGAATTGGCCGCTGTTGTGCACGCCCTTAAGATATAGAGGCATTACTTGGTCGGAAATCATTGCGAAATCTTTACGGATCACAAGAGTTTGAAGTACATCTTCACGTAGCCGGACCTCAATCTGAGGCAAAGACGATGGTTGGAATTAATAAAAGACTACGACTTAGGTATTCACTACCACCCCGGAAAAGCAAATGTGGTAGCTGATGCATTAAGTCGTAAGGGATATTGCACCGCCATCGTGATTCAGGATCACGCGCCCTTACTCTATAAGGAGATGGAAAAGCTAAACCTTGGGTTAACCGCAGGAGCATACCTAGCCACCTTGGAGACCCAGCAAGTTCTATTTGAGCAGATCCGCGAGGCCCAGTTGGAAGACCCGGATATAGCTGCCATTAAGAAGAACATGAGACAAGGTAAAACCCCTGAGGAGCCATGCTGAATAGCGTGGGCCTCATGGCTCCAGAAGTGATGAGTCATTGTCAATGATAGTCAAAGAGGACTGAGGAAGAGAAGAGATCTGCTGTTTCATGGGCCGCGTGTGACTCAGGTACACGGGCAGTGAGCGACTGTCGGGCAGAGGAGGCTGCGAAGTTGGGCTAGCCCAATCCGGGTGCATGGGCCAGAAGCAGTGGAAGACCCACTGGGCTGTTGACCAGGACTGACTCAGGTACACGGGCGGTGAGCGATTGCCGGGCTGAGAGAGCTGCGGAGTTGGGCCGGCCCAATCCGGGTACCTGGTGCAAAGCTGGTGGAGGCTTTGTCAGTTTCGGCGTAAAACTGACAACCGTTGATTCTGTATCCGACTGTCCAGAAGAGAAGCCGTAGTAGCTACGAAAACTTAGCTTCCGGATAAGTCATCTGTAACTCTAGGCCCACAGTCAGTCAGTCGTGTCTGTAAAAATTCCTAAGGGCATTAGAGTCTTTTCCTTTATTTTTGAGTCTGTAAAAACCCTAAGGGGCTGGTAGAATATTCCTAGTGTTGGGCTGCCTATAAATAGGACCCCAATCCCTAGGGTTTGGACTACCCCTTCTAGAATTCACTTTTCAATCCATTGGGTCATTTTGCCTCTCACGTTCTCTCTCCTGTGTGCGCCGCCAGGCACTGGTTCATCCTTTTTGCCTTGCATTTACTTTGCTCCTGTGAGATTGAATTTTTGTTAGGTGTTGAGGTGTGTGCGCATTGATTCCTCTGATTCAAGAAGCTTCGGTTTGTTGTGCTGGTTGATTTTATTCCCGAGGTTGTGTCCCTGTTGCATGTGTTCTTCGTGAGAAGTAGTACTAGTTCTTGCTGTTGCAAGTAGTACTGCTTCTGTGGCTACAGTACTCGCTGCCAGCCTTTTTACCTTCTACCGCACAGCTTTTTGATCGAAGCAGACTGGATTGAATGCCTTTTTGACTGTTTTCTGGCGAAGCCATTATCTCTGTTTCGAAGCCCCTCAGCTCCGTGAGGCTGGCTTCGAACGTATACTCTCAGAGGCTTCGTTCGAACCACGAACGGTTTTTGTCTTCTGTGTCTGACTTCGGAGTATTTTTCAAAACGATCAGCATCTATACTTCGAACGTCTGTGCGAAGGTACTTTGTCTTGAGTGCTTCGAAGTCCTCACTTCGACTGGTTTCGAAGTTGACTTCGGAGCTTGCTCCTCTGTTAAACTTCGTTTTGCTTTCTCGGACGTGTATCAGCCCTCGCCTGTTGATTCGAAGCTTATTCTTTTCGAAGGTAGGGCTTAGGCTTCGAACTTGTCTTTCTGTCGTGTGACAGGCTTCGCTTCTCTGTTCGAAGGTAGTCCGTGTGTACTTTGTGTGCGAAGTTTTTCTGTTCGAAGGTTTGCTTCGAAGCTTTCGGTTCAAAGTTGTGTTCGAAGTTTTGCCTTCGAAGTGCTCACTTCGAAGCAGACTCCGACTCTGTCACTTTGCTCCGAATCTCTTGGTTCGAAGCTGTGTTCGAAGCCTTGTCTTCGAAATACATACTTCGAATCAGGCTCCGGCATTGTCATACTTCGCTCCGAAGCACACTTCGCAACTTGCCACTTCGAACTAAGCTAGACCGTGACACCTTCGGCATCTCGGACAGACTCCGTCACCAACCTCCGAAGCAGACCTTGACGTGCGAAGGGGCTTCGCCAAGTTCCGAACAGGAGACAAATTTGGACAGTAACTTCTCTTCTCATCTTACACATACTTAGATCATTTCATTGAGAAGTTTAGGCCTGTTACAACTTGTTCATCTGCCTAGTTGCACTACTTTAGATTTACACTGTTTATCATCAAGTTGCTTCTAGGTTAGAAACCTTTAGACTTAGGCCCTCTGTCTATTTTTCTGCTGCGTAGTCTTTTGAGGTGCGTTGGGTATTGGGAACAGGCCATTGATTCGAAAGAATTTTTAAGGCGCCCATTCACCCCCCCCCTCTGGTCGCTACTTTCGGTCCTACAAGTGGTATCAGAGCAAGGTTAGGGTTTTTCCATACCTTAACCGGTTCTAAACCCCAGTAGTGACTATGACGTCTCCTGGCAAGGTCCCGTCCTTGGAAGCCTATGGCTATAATTATTGGAAGACTCGCATGCGAGCCTATCTCATGAGGCAGGGTTCGGACATATGGGACATTTGCGTTCACAGCACGTTTGTCATTTTGCCAGTCGCTGAGCATGGTACTGCTGGTATCATTGCTCAGCATCTGAGCAACAGTAAGGCTGTGAACATTTTGTTTTCTGGTTTAGGTCCCACTGAGTTTGAGCGTGTGAGTCATCTCTCCACTGCGAGAGTGATCTGGGCTACCCTCAAGGCACACCATGAGGGAACAGCACAGGTCAAGGCTCGGCTCTATCAGACCTACCGGCGTGAATATGAGAATTTCACACAGAAGCCGGGTGAATATGTTGAGGCTTTGTTTGGTCGCTTTCAGTCGATCATTAACAAGCTTCGGGACAACAAGGCTGAGGGTGCTCAGTTAGTCTCAGATCACGAGCAGGCGCTCAAGGTTCTTCATACCTTGGACCCAAAGATCTGGGAGATCAAGGTATCATCTATCGTTGAGAGTACTTCTTACGATACCTTGACCATTTCTGAGTTATTTAGCAAGCTGAAGGCCACTGAGGTAGATATCCAGTTGAGATCAAATCTCACTGGCTCTGGATCAAAATCCCTGGCCCTTGCTACACCTTCTGTTGATCCCTCTGTTGTGAGCTGTGCTGGGTTCTCTTTGATGTCTATCACTGAGGACCAGCTTGAGTTGTTGGGAGATGATGATTTGTGTCTCTTTAACAACCGGGTGCGTCGTGTCTATGATAAAAGAATGTTCAAAAGACACGGCACAAAATCTGGATGCTTTGAATGTGGTGATCCAGGACACTTCATCGCCGACTGCCCCAAGCGCAGTGGATACAAGAAGGGCACCGGCAGCAGCTTCCACGACTCCGGCAAGCATGAGAGCCCCTCCTTCAACAAGGGCAAGCCGAAGACTCGTTTCTTCAAGAAGGCCCTGAAGGACTACCGGCGAGAGAACAAGAAGCGCGACAAGGCCTTCTTCGCCGAGATGGAGAAGAGCTACTCCAAGCAGTCCACGACTTCTTCCTCTTCATCGAGCTCAAGCGATGAGGAGATCGCCATCAGGAAGGGGAAGGACAAGGATGATCCGGCGGGCCTCTGCTTCATGGCCTTCGGAGACAAGCCAAAGAGCCGCTCACACCAGCGCCGAAGATCCCGCAAGAGCTTCTGCTCAATGGCTCTTGGGGATAGAGAAGAAAAGATCTTCTCCGACGACTCCGACGATGACGACAGCAAGGTATCATCTTATGAGCGCGAAATTGTTGATTTACTTGAGAGCAATCGTCAGGAGTTGAAGTATCGGGAGAAACTGCTTAGGGGGGCTAAGAAAAGGATAGACGAGTTAGAAAGTGAGCTTGCCGTAGCCAACGGTAGAATAGAAAGTCTATCTTCTTCCCCTTGCTTGGGTGATAGCAGTGAGTGCCCGAAGTGTGAGGTGCTTATGTGTGACCTGTCGACTCTGAAGTCCAGGTACACAGAAAGGGTTGATGAGAGGGACGCTTTGTCCACTGAGCTTGAAAGCACTCAGCAGGAGCTGAAAGATGCTCAAGCCACTGTCGTCGCACCCTGTGTTGATTGCCCATCGCATCTAGCTGCCTTAGCTGAGCTGAAATCCAAGGGCGGTGAGCATTTGGGTGATTTAAAGAGGTTGAGAGTTGAGCTTGCCCAGACTAGGCTAGAGCTTGAGACACTGTCAGTTCCACCCACTGTTTGTGAGAACTGCCTGTCTCTTAGAATGGAGTTGATTAAGCTAAAAGCCGGAAAGTCTGTCCAAGTAGAGAGTGAGTGTGAGACCTGCTTGTCTCAGGTGGAGGTTCTAGCTTCTTTGAGAGAGGAGCTAGCAGATTCTCAGAATGAGAACTTTTACCTCCGTTCTATCCTGAGTTGGATCAGTGCCAGAGAGCCACAGCTTGGCATGATGATCCAGCAGTTCAAGAGGCAGGATGGGTTTGGGGTAGGTTACACCTAAACCAAGGCTGACTTTGAGAGTGCCATTAGCCGGGCAGTGGAGTGGAGTAAAATGACTCCAGAGCAGAGGTATCCCAAGACTCACTCCACTGAGTCTTCCCAGGCTTGTCAGCCCAAGGATGGAGTGATCCATGAACCACCTAAAGCTCCACCCAAGAAACCTATCTGGGTTCCAAAGCCCAAAAATCTCCACACTTCTCTTGACTCTCTTCCTGGACCCTCTCAGCCCAAGAAGACCACTCCAAACACTACCAAGCCCAAGAATCCTAAACCTCAACCACATCCCAAGAAGCCTACCTATCATTGTGAGTACTGTCAGAGAGACGGGCATCTTGCGGAGTTCTGCTTCAGGAGGAAGCGGGTTGAGAGAGCAGAGAGGGCTCGTAGTGATCAGGAGCAGTTCTACCAGCAGGGAGGTAGACTGCATGTCCCTCGACGCGGGGAGAGGCTGGAGGCCAGGCCGCGTCGTGTAGGTGGTGGTAGAGGAGACGATTTTCTTGCCCGTGCTCCAGTTGGTGGTGTTCGTTCCGGCAGAGTTCCAGACCGAGTTGGCTACGGTTCTGGACCTCGTGGCCGTAGGGTTAGGCAAAACCGAGGACCGCGCTTTGAGCCGCGTTTTGGTCCAAACTCTTTTGATGGTTTTCGCTTTCCATCTTTTGAGCAGATGGCTCGACACTGGTTTAGCTCTTTTGCTAAACCTGGTGCCGGACCATTTGCTCCCACTTACAGACATTGATTGTGCAGGACCGGGGACTGGAGGATGTTTGGATCATGGACTCAGGATGCTCTCGCCACATGACGGGACATCGCAGATGGTTCTCCAGTCTCACTCCCCCGAGCTCCAAAGAGTACATCACATTCGGGAACAGCGGTCAAGGGAAAGTAAGTGGCATAGTCTCAATCAGCATTTCAGATCATTTCTCTTTAAAGAATGTTGCTTTGGTCAAAAATCTGAACTTTAATTTAATCTCTGTTTCACAACTTCTTGAGGATGGTTTGGAAGTGCGTTTTAAGAAGGGCAATTCTTCTGTGGTTGATTCTAGAGGGTCTTTGGTTTGTCAGATTTTACCCTTCGGTAAAGTTTTTCGAATTGACTTCTCTAGTTCTTTTGGCCCTTCTCGCTGTTTGATTGCTGGATCTTCTTCTGAGCTCTGGAAGTAGCATAGGAGGTTAGGTCATTTGAGTTTTGATCTGCTAGTCAGGTTAAGCTCTATGGACCTCATCCGAGGATTGCCCAAGCTTAAGATGGAGAAGGATCTAGTTTGTCATCCCTGTCGTCATGGGAAAATGGTTGCCGCTTCTCACTCACCTGTGACTCAGGTGATGACTTCATATCCGGGCGAGCTTTTACATTTGGACACTGTAGGTCCAGCTCGGGTACGCTCAGTCGGTGGGAAGTGGTATGCACTTGTGATTGTTGACGACTTTTCTCGTTTCTCGTGGGTTTTCTTTTTGGAGTCTAACGATGAAACTTTTCAATTTGTCCATGACCTGATTTTGAAGCTGAAGAATGAGAACAATGGCCGGATGCGAGCAATTCGCTCCGACAATGGCTCTGAATTCAAGAACTCTCAGTTCGTCAGCTTCTGTGGTGATCAGGGTCTGGACCATCAGTTTTCTTCTCCTTACACTCCCCCACAGAACGGCGTTGTGGAACGAAAGAACCGCACGCTAGTTGAGATAGCCAGGACGATGCTCGATGAGCACAGGACTCCTAGGCGTTTTTGGGCTGAAGCCATGAACACGGCTTGCTATCTGGCCAACCGCATTTTTCTTAGAGCTTACCTTGGTAAGACATCATATGAGTTGCGGTTTGGCAGACAGCCCAAGGTTAGCCACTTGCGAGCGTTTGGCTGCAAGTGCTTTGTGCTCAAGAAGGGAGGGCATTTGGACAAGTTTGAGTCTCGTTGCTGGGATGGTGTTTTTCTTGGTTATGCATTGCATTCTCGAGGCTTCCGTGTTTGGAACCTCGAATCCCAGCTGCTTGTCGAGACGTGTGAGGTTTCATTTGATGAGTCCTTGCCTTCTTTGACTCCTTCTTTTGAGCTTTCTGGTGATGATGAGCTCGGAGAGTCCATCTTCGAGGAAGATGAGGATACTCCAGCTGCTGTTGAGGGTGGGCCTTCTGCATCCCCCGCAGAGCCCACATCTTCTGTGACTTCGACTGATGATGAGGGCGGACCTCTGATCACTTCTTCCACTTCGATCGAGCCCCCTCAGTCAAGTCCAGAGGTGCCAGCTGCTGACTCTGGTGAGGTGACTTCGGATCACCAGGGAACCCGAGCAGTTCAGCGTGATCACCCCTCAGAGCTCATCATTGGTGATTTGTCTGAGAGGACTTTGCGTTCTTCTGCCTCTCTCGCTGTGTTTGCTGAATCTGCGTTTGTTGCATCTTTTGAGCTCAGAGATGTTTCTCATGCTCTTTCTGATTCAAATTGGATTAATGCTATGCAAGAAGAGCTTGAGAATTTTGTCTGCAATCGGGTTTAGACATTGGTTGAGCCGCCACCAGGATGCAACCCCATAGGCACCAAGTGGGTATTCAAGAACAAACAAGGTGAAGATGGGGTTGTGGTGCGCAACAAGGCTCGACTAGTTGCCCAGGGTTATTGCTAGAAGGAGGGTATTGACTTTGAAGAAACCTTCGCTCCTGTTGCCCGTCTTAAGTCCATTCGTATTCTTCTAGCTTTTGCCGTTTCGAAGGGTTTTAAGCTTTTTCAAATGGATGTTAAGAGTGATTTTCTGAACGGGTACATAGAAGAGGAGGTTTATGTTAGGCAACCCCCCGGTTTTGAGAACCCTAAGTTTCCTCGACATGTTTTTAAATTGCATAAAGCTTTATACGGGTTGAAGCAAGCCCCCAGGGCTTGGTATGACCGGTTAAAGCAATTTTTGTTGGGAAAGGGCTTTGTGATGGGTTCTGTGGACAAAACTCTCTTTTTGCTCAGAGTTGCTTCAGACTTCTTAGTTGCTCAGATTTACGTGGACGATATTATTTTTGGCGGTACTACTAATGATCTTGTGTCCAGGTTTTCTAAGCAGATGCACAGTGAGTTTGAGATGAGCCTCATGGGTGAGCTCAAGTATTTCTTAGGGCTCCAGATCAAGCAGACCAAGGACGGTACCTTCATCCACCAAGGTAAGTATACTCGTGACATGCTTAAGAAATTTGACTTTGGTGGTGAATTGAAGCCGCAGATGACCCCGATGGGTACTTCTGGGGGTCTGGACAAGGACGAGAGCGGTGTCAAGGTCAATGAGAGAGAGTTTCGAGGGATGATCGGTTCGCTGTTGTACTTAACGGCAACAAGACCGGACATACAGTTCGCCGTGGGACTTTGCGCGTGTTTTCAGTCTTCACCGCGCGCATCTCACCGACAGGCTGTCAAGCGCATTTTCAGGTATCTCACCTATGCGCCTGATCTTGGTCTTTATTATTCAGCATCATCATCTCTTGATTTATCTGGCTTTTCGGACGCCGACTTTGGTGGGTGCCGATTGGATCGCAAGTCGACTTCCGGTACTTGCCAGTTTCTTGGTTCTTCCCTTGTATCTTGGTCTTCTCGAAAGCAATCTGGAGTTGCTCTTTCGACCACAGAGGCTGAGTATGTAGCTGCTGCCAGCTGCTGCTCACAGATGGTTTGGATGATTTCCACTCTACGAGACTTTGGGTTGTTCTTTCCTACCAGGGTTCCATTGTTTTGCGACAGCACTAGTGCTATTAGTGTAGGGAAAAACCCATGTCTTCATTCAAAAACAAAACATATTGATGTGCGCTTTCACTTCTTGCGGGATCAATATGAGAAAGGTGTCATTGACCTTGTTCATGTTGATACCCATCATCAGTTGGCAGACATTTTCACCAAACCCCTAGATCAGTCTACTTTTGAGCGTTTATGAGGGGATTTGGGTGTTGTATATCCTTTCTAGGATATTTTGCGTCAGTTTTCTTCCTTCTTTACTCTTTTTCTTGAGTCCTTTTGTGTGTGTTCATATCATACATATTCATATATCACACTTTTGAGCCTGCTTCTGTTATATGATTGAACTGCTTTACTTATTCTAGCGGGTACATGCTTTTGATTACTTGTCAATGATCATGCTTTGGTTCAGTTCACTTGATATATCTGATATCTGTCATGTGCATGGCTTTTACGCTTTCAACTTGAAAAATGGTCACCTTTGCTTCTGGTAACTAGCATGTGTAGGCTGAGTGCTTTTGCTATCTGTTACATGCCTTGTAGCCAGTTCATCACATAGATGCAGATATGCCACTTGGACATCTTTATGCTTTAACATGGAAAATGTGCTATAAAAATTATAAAAATCAAAAATGAATGAAAATTCCGTGCCTTTTTATGCTTAAGTTGAAAAGATCCAAGTGGGTTTGCTTTGTCGCATTATATTGTTCTGGACTGCTTACCATAGCACTTTGGTATGAACTAGGACAGTGTAGTGTATGCCAAGACCAATGTCTTAAGCTTCTGATGGCCCAGTTCTGGCCTAGGCTTGACTTGGTCGGTTAGCATAAGGTTTGACATGCAAATAACCCTTGGCAAAAATGACAAAGGAAAATGAAAAAGCCTGAACATTAAAAGGATAACAAGCTTGCTGAAGCACTTTGTTTTGAACACTGCTTATCTTGGTAGATATCAGTTAGCTTCTGCATCTCATGCTTTACCTTGCTTGTTTACTAGAAAATGTGGTGATGCTTTTATTTGCAAAAATTGACAAATGCGTGCTAAATGACTTTCTTTAGATATCATCTCTTGCACTGATCATGCCATGTGTCTTAGACAGTATCTCTTTTGCTATACCTGTTAGATACTGTATTTGCAGTCAATCATATCTGAGAAGCATGCTTTCTCCTCTCCACCTGCACCCCAATTGCATTCACTGCATATTTTGAGGGGGAGTTGCATTTCAGGGGGAGTCTGTGTCTCTTTTGAGTGCTTGATGAGTTCACTTGTCCACAAGGGGGAGAAAATTTGGGATCAGAGTTTAATGGGGAGTTCTTACTCTGTTGATATCCTTGTTATTCTGCAATCGCACTCATTTTGAGCTTTTACGTTTTGGTTAACCATAATGACCGATTCTTGCTTTTGTTTGACTTTTGGTCATTAGGGTTAAACTTTTACCTTATTTTTTCTTCTTCTTTGTTTTTTCTTGTGTTTTGTTTTCGTGTTTCCACATTTGTTTCACAGGTGCTGAAGAGCTGTGAAAAGAGGAGTGTTGACAATGCACTCATCAAGGGGGAGATTGAGGAGCCATGCTGAATAGCGTGGGCCTCATGGCTCCAGAAGTGATGAGTCATTGTCAACGATAGTCAAAGAGGACTGAGGAAGAGAAGAGATATGCTGTTTCATGGGCCGCGTGTGACTCAGGTACACGGGCAGCGAGCGACTATCGGGCAAAAGAGGCTGCGAAGTTGGGCTGGCCCAATCCGGGTGCATGGGCCAGAAGCAGTGGAAGACCCACTAGGCTGTTGACCAGGACTGACTCAGGTACACGGGCGGTGAGCGATTGCCGGGCTGAGAGAGCTACGGAGTCGGGCCGGCCCAATCTGGGTACCTGGTGCAAAGCTGGTGGAGGCTTTGTCAGTTTCGGCGTAAAACTGACAACCGTTGATTCTGTATCTGACTGTCCAGAAGAGAAGCCGTAGTAGCTACGAAAACTTAGCTTCCGGATAAGTCATCTGTAACTCTAAGCCCACAGTCAGTCAGTCGTGTCTGTAAAAATTCCTAAGGGCATTAGAGTCTTTTCCTTTATTTTTGAGTCTGTAAAAACCCTAAGGGGCTGGTAGAATATTCCTAGTGTTGGGCTGCCTATAAATAGGACCCCAATCCCTAGGGTTTGGACTACCTCTTCTAGAATTCACTTTTCAATCCATTGGGTTATTTTGCATCTCACGTTCTCTCTCCTGTGTGCGCCGCCAGGCACTAGGTTCATCCTTTTTGCCTTGCATTTACTTTGCTCCTGTGAGATTGAATTTTTGTTAGGTGTTGAGGTGTGTGCGCATTGATTCCTCTGATTCAAGAAGCTTCGGTTTGTTGTGCTGGTTGATTTTATTCCTGAGGTTGTGTCCCTGTTGCGTGTGTTCTTCGTGAGAAGTAGTACTAGTTCTTGCTGTTGCAAGTAGTACTGCTTCTGTGGCTACAGTACTCGCTGCCAGCCTTTTTACCTTCTACCGCACAGCTTTTTGATCGAAGCAGACTGGATTGAATGCCTTTTTGACTGTTTTCTGGCGAAGCCATTATCTCTGTTTCGAAGCCCCTCAGCTCCGTGAGGCTGGCTTCGAACGTATACTCTCAGAGGCTTCGTTCGAACCACGGACGGTTTTTGTCTTCTGTGTCTGACTTCGGAGTATTTTTCAAAATGATCAGCATCTATACTTCGAACGTCTGTGCGAAGGTACTTTGTCTTGAGTGCTTCGAAGTCCTCACTTCGACTGGTTTCGAAGTTGACTTCGGAGCTTGCTCCTCTGTTAAACTTCGTTTTGCTTTCTCGGACGTGTATCAGCCCTCGCCTGTTGATTCGAAGCTTATTCTTTTCGAAGGTAGGGCTTAGGCTTCGAACTTGTCTTTCTGTCGTGTGACAGGCTTCGCTTCTCTGTTCGAAGGTAGTCCGTGTGTACTTTGTGTGCGAAGTTTTTCTGTTCGAAGGTTTGCTTCGAAGCTTTCGGTTCAAAGTTGTGTTCGAAGTTTTGCCTTCGAAGTGCTCACTTCGAAGCAGACTCCGACTCTGTCACTTTGCTCCGAAGCTCTTGGTTCGAAGCTGTGTTCGAAGCCTTGTCTTCGAAATACATACTTCGAATCAGGCTCCGGCATTGTCATACTTCGCTACGAAGCACACTTCGCAACTTGCCACTTCGAACTAAGCTAGACCGTGACACCTTCGGCATCTTGGACAGACTCCGTCACCAACCTCCGAAGCAGACCTCGACGTGCGAAGGGGGCTTCGCCAAGTTCCGAACAGGAGACAAATTTGGACAGTAACTTCTCTTCTCATCTTACACATACTTAGATCATTTCATTGAGAAGTTTAGGCATGTTACAACTTGTTTATCTGCCTAGTTGCACTACTTTAGATTTACACTGTTTATCATCAAGTTGCTTCTAGGTTAGAAACCTTTAGACTTAGGCCCTCTGTCTATTTTTCTGTTGCGTAGTCTTTTGAGGTGCGTTGGGTATTGGGAACAGGCCATTGATTCGAAAGAATTTTTAAGGCGCCCATTCACCCCCCCCCTCTGGTCGCTACTTTCGGTCCTACAGCCCCAGGATTTTCAGAAGACGAGAATGGCACCTTATGGTTTGGAACCCGAATGTGTGTGTCGGATAAACCAAGATAAAGACCCTTATCCTAAGGGAAGCCCATGATACTTTATACTCCATCCATCCCGAAAGTACCAAGATGTACTAGGACCTGAAGGAACGCTATTGGTGGGTTAGCATGAAGAAAGAGATTGCTCAGTTCGTCGCGGAATGTGACACCTGCAGACGAGTAAAGGCAGAACATCAGAGACCTGCAGGACTGTTACAGCCACTTAAAGTGCCTGAATGGAAATGGGAAGAGATCGGTATGGATTTCATCACCGGACTCCCAAAGACCCAGGTTGGATACGATTCTATTTGGGTAATCATTGACTGTCTAACGAAAGTAGCACACTTCATAGCCGTTAAGACAACCTTCAGTGGCCCTAAGCTCGCAGAGTTGTACATGGCCCGCATTGTGTGTCTTCATGGAGTACCCAAGAAGATAGTGTCCGACAGAGGAAGTCAGTTTACCTCTCGTTTTTGGAAGAACCTTCAAGAGGAGATGGGAACAAGATTGAACTTCAGTACTGCTTACCACCCTCAGACAGATGGACAAACAGAAAGAGTGAATCAGATATTAGAGGATATGCTACGGGCATGCGTTTTGGATTTTGGAGCAACTTGGGACAAGAGTTTACCGTACGCCGAGTTTTCGTACAACAACAGTTATCAATCCAGCCTTCAGATGTCCCCGTTCGAAGCCCTATATGGACGTAAGTGTAGGACGCCTCTACTTTGGCATCAAACCGGTGAATCCCAAGTGTTTGGAACAGACATCCTTCGGGAAGCCGAAGAGAAGGTACGGATCATCAGAGACCGACTCAAGATAGCACAATCTCGATAGAAGAGCTATGCAGACAATCGTCGTCGAGATTTAGCCTTTGAAGAGGGAGATCATGTCTACCTCTATGTCACACCCCTCTGTGGCACTTAACGGTTTAACATGAGAGGAAAGTTGGCACCTCAATATGTTGGACCTTTTCCCATTATTCGACGCCAAGGCGAAGTCGCTTATCAGTTGGAACTACCACCCTCACTGGCTGGGGTACATGACGCATTTCATGTGTCCCAACTAAAGAAGTGTCTCTGAGTCCCAACAGAGCAGGTAGACCTGCAGCAGTTGGATGTTCAAGAGGATCTGACCTATGTGGAAAAGCCTGTCAAGATATTGGATGTCAAAGAAAGGACCACCAGAAGTCGTGTCATCCGCTTCTGCAAGGTTCAATGGAGCAATCACCCCGTAGAGGAAGCTACGTGGGAAAAAGAGGAAGAACTCAAAGCCCACCATCCGGAGTTATTCGAGGATTAATCCAAATCTCGAGGATGAGATTCTCTGTAAAGGGGATAGGATTGTAACACCCCAAGATTTAAAAAGAAAATAAAATAAAAGAAATACATTATTAAAGGAATTTATGGATTTTATTATTAAAGAAAACCCTAAAAGAGCCCTATTAAAACCAAACAGGGATAAATATTCAAAATATGGACTTGGAAAATTTATGGAATAAACTAGAGGCCATGACAAAATTTCAGGATTTTTTACAAATTTTTATCAACAGTGATTCAACCCTTAATCAAATAAATGATTTACTGGATTTATTTTAAATCAGAAAACATTTATTAATCTTATTGGGCCTCAACCCTCAATCTTCCCCGAGCCCGGCCTAGTCCGACCGCCAGCCACCGACAGGTGGGACCAACCTGTCGGTGCTCACATCCCGCCTCTCTCTCCCGCCCGCGCCCCGCTTGGCCCCACCGGTCAGCCCCCTGTTGCCCACCGACCGCACGGGCCCGCTTGTTAGGCTTTCCTTTTTTGCTCACCCGCCAATAGGTGGGGGCCACCTGTCAGATCCATCTTCTCCGATGGAATCCCCCCTCTTTCCTTTCCGGCGAGATCCCCTCCCAAATCCACCGTCGGTCACCCGATCTCGCCAAACCGAGCCCGGGATCGTGATCCCCTGACTCCAGCGATCTCTTTCCATCCAAGCCCGACGCGGATTCATGGATATAGAAGCCTAACCGTACACACGGAAGCTCGCCGACGCAAAAATGGAACCCCTCGGATTTCCATCGGCATCCTTCCATTTAAAACGCCGGTGAACCCCTATTTAAACCCCCTCTAGCCACCGTCCTCTGCCCGCACCACCGTAACCCGAGCCGAAGCAATTCAGAGCATCGCCACTCCCTTTTTCAGGTTTTCCCTCTGCTTCAACTCCAGCCACCGTTCGCCGTCAACTCCGGCCTCCTCCGTCCTAGCCGTCACCACCTTCGTGACCGCTGGAGCCCACCCAACCTCGGCCACCCCTCGGTTGGCTATGGAACCCACCGGATCGCCGTCGCCGACGACCACCCGAGAAGACCTCGCCGTCTACTCTCGCCCCGGCCGCCATCCTTCGTCCATCGTCGCCGCCGTAGGTACGGTTGGAACCATCGTCGTCTCCTCTATCCATTTCCGCCGAGAACTAGGCCCGTAGGCGCTCGCCGCCGCCGCACTCGAGGTCGTCGTCGCCGGAGACGAAGGGGGTACATGCCCCCTTACGTCCGTGCCGTGCCGGACCACATCGCGGCCGTCCGATCGTGATCGGAGGGCTACGATTAAATCCCTTCGGGATTTAATCCGGGCCCTCGGAGCTGGTCAAACCGGTATGTTTTAATCCTGGACGTTGATCGTAACTTAAAGCTTGGATCGATCTTGTGCGTCCACGCGTACCCATTCGGTGCGTTCTAATCCTGGCCGTTTAATCTCATTAAACCCACCCGCCTCGCATCTGGCCGCTGGATCCAGATCCAATGGTCCAGATCGCTCGGGTCCACGCGCACAGTACAGCGGTCCACCATGAGCCTGGCTCACCGTAGACTAAATCCTATTTTCTGTTTAAATAAAATTCCAGAAAATTGTTTAAACTTTGAAAATTCATAACTTGCTCATTTTAACTCCAAATTTCACCATTCAAATTTTATTAAATTCAGCATTTTATTATCTACACATTAATGCCATAAAAACAGTATGTTACTATTGCCCAAAATAATCTTATTAATTAAATGAATAAAACCCCCTTAGGGATAAAATAATAAATTCAGAAAATAAATTAGGAAAAACCTTAAAATATAAGTTTTACTGTTTTTTCACCAAACTTCATAATATTAAAACTTTACTTCACATAATAAAACCCATAAACATGTATGTCTATTATTTGGTGGATTTTTTATCTGTTTATTGAATGTATTGTTTATTTTTCCGTATCGAGAAGACTACGAGTTCGTCGAGGAGCTGGAGTTTTATCCCGAGATTCCTCCATCACCATTTGCTGAGCAAGGCAAGTCATCGACCCACTCCTGTGGAAATAGTTGATCATCATTTGAGCCCATGTTTTAATAAATTATCGCTATAACTCATAGGATAATATTGCATTAGTCAAATATCAATCCTTACACTTATATTTATTAGATCCCGTCCTTGTGTGCAAACCAAAGCCATGCTTATTGAGCCTTAACTCCTTGTCACTCTACTATAAGAATATTAGCTAGTGCCCAATGTACCGGCACAACTGCTATAGGAGAACAAGAATGAGTCATAGATAGATGGATTCTACTATATGAAATTTCCCCCGTTATTCTTGTCTCTGGACTCTGTTGGAGTTGGCTATGTTATAAGTATGGTGGGTTCCGGGTGCAAGCTAGGACATTGGTTGGTCGCACCCGGGGCACTATAAGGACCGGTCTGCGGGATCTGTTGCAAAGCACTTCCGTACCAACCACAAGTCTAATGGGTAAGTCCTAACTGAAAGTATGGAACAATCCGACTCGATGCACCATAGTGGAGGGGACAAGGGGCAACCTGCGGGTGACTTGTACCGACGTGGCTCAAGGGGGGTATGGTGAGGCTCGATGCGTCGAGACACGATACGAAACCCATAAGAGGGTGCTGTCGGGTCGAGGAGGACCATATGGAAGGTTTTGGCACGAGTTCCCGTGGTATGGGTCATCTCGTTACACTTTGGTGTAAGTGGTGAGTGTGTGCCTTGTGGGTACAGTGGTACATCTCTGATCAGAGTATTTAATCTTTTCGAAAAGCCGAGCCCACGGTCAAGGGCGGGTTGTGTGACTACTCGCAGTTAGTTTATTATTGTTTGAACGGTTAAGTTATTCATGGCATGTAAGGACTGTTGAGCGAGGTGGGGCTGACTGTACCCCTCTAGTTAGAAGATGATGATGCATACACATGTTTACATTTCAGTACTAATAACTTGCTCACATTTAATTGCTTTACAATTATGCTTTTCCGCAAAATTAGCCATTATCCCCCTTGTTATTACTTTGCATTATATTTGCATTCGGTGGCTTGCTGAGTACGTTTGTACTCACCCTCGTTGACTTACACCACCAGAGCCCGTCTACTATGAGGAGGATGAAGGTCTGGAGTAGCGACCCAGTCAAGGTGAGACTGGAAGGAGGCGTTCATCTAGGACCTTTGATTTATTAGTTTCTCTTCACCTTTATTCACTTTTGTATTAATACGGTCTACGAACCGTGAATGATTGCTCGTATTTGTACGCGGTCGCATGATGAACGTCTTGGTTTATTGATTTTCTATGGAATTTCAATAAAGGTCCCGATTTATTAAATCGGGGCGTGATAGAAGTCCTCTTCGCAGTGTGCTCAGCGTGCGTCTCGACCTCCGAAGTGCAAAGCCTAGTACCAGTTGCTAGCGCTGAGTGTTTGGTCGAAGCCCTCAGAGGGAAGTCTGCTCTTGCGAAGGGTGAAGTGTGAAGTCTGCTCGAAGGCACCTAGTGTGCGGAGCCTGCACTGACTTAGCAGAGTTGAATTTTTGGTGTTATGGGTGGAGCGAAGTCTTCTTGACTTCGAACTTTTGCTCCTTGCGAAGCCTGGGTTCGGAGCTGTGAAATACCTCCGAACCAGAACTTCGAAGGGTGTGTTCGAAGCCTGTTCCGCAGAAGACAGGATTAAAACTGAAGGCTATTTTTAGTCTGAAATTTTAAAAGCTACCATTCACCCCCGCTCTGGTCGCCATTTCCTGTCCAACAGGAACACTGTTCTTCACGCTATGTGGGCCCCACGAAATATGCCTTCGTCTTCACTGCCTTACACGCATAGCTTCTAGAAGCAGCAGTCGGGGTCATGTCCCGTACGCCACCAAGCACACCTCGCCGCCACGCCTCAGCACTGAGAAACCCCATGCCACCAGGGATCCAGCGCACCGTGCGCCTATGTGTTGTCCCTCACGCGTGTGTACTCCGCCCAACACCTCCACGCATTGAACACGGCTAGGCCGGGGCTTCGTGCGAGAGCCGAATGCCTCCACACGCGCCTGGTCCGCTCTGCCGCCACACAAGTGATGCCCGAGAAAAAACCGGTGGGGCAGGATGCCCACAGAAAATCGGATGCTGAAATTTCTTCAGAAAACCCGCGAGGCAAAATACCGTAGAAGCACAGAAAAAACTTGTGGCAAGAACAATGCTGAGGAAAAATTTTAGGAGGAAGAAGATGACTAAAAACTCATATTGGGTAAAGTGAACTCAAGATTTTCAATTAGAAAGAGTTGGTGAAACCCTAGGGTACACATGATCTTTTATAGTTAATTTAAAAACTGAAAATGACACAACTACCCCTAGGGTACAGACTCTGAAATACAGACGCGAGCCCAAAGGGCAAAACAGTAAAATCCTAATTAAGGTAGATTGTCCCGACGCGGAGCTTTTGTAGCAACTACATCTTTGCTTTAGGACTGTCGGATCCCTAATGAACGGTCTGGATAGATGTGTCGGTTTTACGCCGAAACCAACAAACCGTCCGTCTGTTGACAATCACTCATCACTTCTGGAGCCATGAGGCCCATGATCATCAACATGGATCCTCATTTTCTCTTCTCATTCTCTTCCTCTTCACTTCCTGCCATGGCATCTGATGCTCCAAGCTCTCTACCGAGCAAGAATGTCAAATTGGATGATCGAGACGCTCTAGAAGATCATGTATCAAAACATTTCCTCTGATAATCCGATCATTGTCATTAATCTTCTTCCATCCTTAGTTTAAATTTCTCATGTTTCGCCTTTGCTTTTGAACATCATATTTCTACCATTCTAGTTTCTTGCTCGCCAAACCCTTTTCTTCTAATCACCCACCTATTTCAGCACAACTGGTGAGAGTTGATGATGATCACAACCCAAATTGCTTCATCTGCCTTGACGATGATGATGATTACAATAGATACCCTCTAGCCATGAGCACCTCATCAGCACACAAATGCCTTTAGGTAACTCAATTGACACCATTTGTTAACCTTTGCCTACTCATCGGCTCACGCCATCTTCATGTAGGAATCCTAGGCATCATATAGAGCTTTCTTTCCTCGATACTCCATGTTGAGTGACATGTTAGGCCCTACTTCAACATCTACAATGTTTGACTGGTATATTCTTTTAGGACATTGAACTGGTGCGGTCCTGTCTTTAGAATGTGGTCGATCAGCTTCCACAAGATCTAGGTGATGACCTACTGTCGGTGTATTTTCGTGAGCACCAATCGACCTATCTCACCAACTTATGTTGGCTTGGATAATCAAGGGATGTAGTGTGTCCACTAGTGGCGATTTGAATTAGCCAAGGCAAAGGCACAAGATGCCGATCAAAAACTCCAAGTCTTACTCAAGCTACACACCAAAAAACAAGCATACCTTGATCAAAATGTCTATCATTTCAATACCAAGGTGATGTTGTCCAGCTGCAACGGGTGGTACGAAAATAGTTTTCGGAATTGTCTGCAGTTTTGATTGATCAATTATGTAAATAGGATAAGGGAAATGAGTTTTTGGCTCTTACATTTGTCCAATCTGACAGTGTCATAGTTCAGTGGACATACCTCTTGAATTACCTGACATTCTATCTCATTTTGAGTCAATTTTCCATATCCTTGTTACTTTGCCTCCACATAGAGCATTCGACCATGCCATTTCCTTGTTGCCATGGACTGCTCTAGTTAATTCTAGACCATATCATTATTCACTCACACAAAAAGATGAGATTGAAAAACAAGTAGCATACATGATTGCTTCTGGATTGGTGACACCAAGCATGAGCCTGTTTTCCTCACCTATTCTATTGGTTAAAAATAAGGACCATACTTGGCGGTTCAGTGTGGATTACCATAAATTGAACTCGATCACAATCAAGAACAAGTTTTCATTACTAGTGATCGATGAACTTTGGGATGAATTGGCAGGTTTAGAGTGTTTTTCTAAGATGGATCTTCGAAGTTTCTATCATCAAATACAGATGTGTGATGGGATGAAGAGAAAACGACATTCAAAATTCACCACAACATTCAAAATTCACCACATGCACTGTCAGTTTAAGGTCATGCCCTTTGGTCTGGCGAATGTGCCGACTACATTTTAGTGTCTCATGAAACCGATCTTTACTTACTACATGCATCATTTTGTGTTGGTGTTCATGGATGATATATTAATGTACAGTAAATCATTGTGACACTTATGTTGGAAACACAATAGAAATATCAACTATTTGCACAGAAGAGTAAGCGTATGTTTGCTCAGACACAGTTGGAATACTTGGGACATCTGATTTCAGCTAAAGGTGTGGCTACCGATCCGAATAAAAAAAACTGTAATGCAATAGTGGCCTTGTTGGGGAATGGGGAAACTACGCTAGCTGGCGAATTCAAAGTTTTCACTCTAGAGCCCTAGAACCATGCACGTCAGGGATCATGAATCGTTACATTACTTTCTAACATGAGATGCGCTAGGTACAACAGAAGAAGATGTTGGGGAAGCGTGTCCTCGCTTATCCTCGTCTCGCTCTGCCCATTCCCCGATGATCTAATCGACGAAGACAACAGTGTCCATGTGAATAAGCCCACGAGCGCCGCTATTGGAGCAACGCCTCCATGGTATCCACACATACAGGGGTGAGATTGATCTCACGACAGCGTGCTAGCACCGCTCATGAGAACCAGGAGAAATCCTAATCTCAACTCTTGAGATCAAGAAAGTGAGAGGAGAGATTCTTGGTGGCTAGGGTTTAGATATAATCTAAACAATGAATCATATAATCTCCAAGACCTCCTCATTCTTTCTTTATATAGAGGTGAGGCCGCTGGCCCCAATCCACATTGAGCCCCAATAGATCCAATCTATTTCGCCCACCTTGGAACTTCCGACATGGACTC
Source organism: Zizania palustris (assembly GCA_019279435.1). NCBI lineage: Eukaryota > Viridiplantae > Streptophyta > Magnoliopsida > Poales > Poaceae > Zizania > Zizania palustris. The sequence goes on along the minus strand of JAAALK010000288.1, from coordinate 74,076,926 downwards.
TTAGTCTACAATTTCATAAATTATTGGAACTTATGATACCCATATCGGAACTTCCGATCAGGCCAATTTTTCTCGATCTACATCGAAACTTCCAGTTTGAACTCTTTGTTTCTAAATTAGAAATGATCGGAACTTCCGATTCCAAATTAGAACTTTCGATTTGAGCTTTCTGTTTCACAAACAATAAATTATCGGAACTTCCGATACCATATCGGAACTTCTGATTAGAGGTCTCTGTTTCCAATTCAGAAAATAATCAGAACTTCCAATTCCAAATCGGAACTTCCGATCCAACCGTAATTTTCTTTAGCACAATTCATTCAATCTCCCACTTGCACAAGAACCAATTGTTTGCAGGTTTCTTAGTCCATCCCCTTAAGTGTGTGGCCCAATAGGTTCATACACTAACGGCTGCTTGCCGGAAACCCTTTTCGGCTCACTGATCAATAGTGATACCTAGCAGCACATATTGACCCCTGAAAGCGTACAAAATCAATTTTTCACTAAACCTTGATATACACATGCACTAGTCCCTTTACCACACGACATCAATCAAGCTCAAGGCGAGATTCATGCCACCCTTATTGGATAGCTAGATATTTCACTCGATCAAGGAACAAATTCAAATCATGACTAACTCTTTAGTCATAGTGGCATGGCCATGCACTTTTCCAATCTGACTACCTCGAGGGGCCCATAAATGTCTCTCCCATTATTAGGAGGGGTAAATTCCATTTTGACCGCTCACATCCCATGACATGTTTCACAACACACCTGAAAATAACCCTTATTACTATCTTGTTACAGAATACTGTTATGAAGCATCTAAGTGTGTCGCTACACATTCTGGAATCAAATGTTGATCTCAGGTCTGAGGACTCTACACGTACACCATTTGAGATGACAACTGATGGCACATTACAATAACAATCCCAAAAGAATCTTAAGTGGGTCTATCCAACACCATGTTCTCCAACATGTATCCACATCACTAATTTGACATCCCTATGTCTATGATCTGTGAAACGTGATCATCAATCAGTCGGATGTGCTAATCTATGTATCATCACTGTCCCACATGATGACAAGATTAGGGATCCTTTTTGAACAATATCATTGTAAAACAAATAGTCTCGCATAACAAGTCATCAACTCATTAATTAAATGTAAACGACATTTATTCAAGAAACAAGATAACAATTATATTTTTACATTAGCATAGACAATACTAACATCTTCCACATACACATGACTCACTCACGCAAGTATCTAATACCCATGGTGCTTAAGTGTGCCTCATGTTTGGGCTGTGGAAGAGGTTTTGTCAACTGATATGCTATGTTTAAATCCGTGTGCACCTTGTAAATCTTCACATCACCTCTCTCTATGATCTCGTAGATCATGTGATATCACCGAAGTATATGTTTGGATTTTTGGTGTGACCTTGGCTCCTTGGCTTGCGCAATGGTACTACTATTATCACAATAGAGGTCGATTGGACTGAATGCACAAGGAACAACACCTAGCTCAGAAACAAACTTTCTGATCCAAACAGCCTCCTTTGCAACTTCTGAAGCTGCAATATACTCGACTTTTGTTGTAGAATCGGCCACCGTCTTTTGCTTGTAACTCTTCCAACTTACTGCACCTCCATTGAGGCAAAACATGAAACCAGATTACTATTGTAGAACCGAAAGTAGCGACCAGAGGGGGTGAATGGGTGCCTAAAAATTTATTGCTAAACTATATTTTAATCCCAACACTCAAATGAACTTAACCAGACAAATAATATTAGCAAAGAAAATAGTAGGTATTAAACTGGTTTAGCCTAAGAATGGTCGGTGTCCTAATTAAAATGATATTAAAAATAAACCAAACAGAGATATTGCGGTAAATAAAAATAGGTACTAGAAATATTTAATGACGTAATAAAAAAACACTAAATATCTTAATAAAATGTTCAGATCGCAGTCTAAAAATAAAATACTAATTAACTAAATAAAAATGGACCATCCAAAAATTAATTCAGAAATAACCTAAAAATATTTTAGGTACAGACTAGAATTAAAAATTACTACTGCGACTAATAAATTTTCCTTTTTATATGAGCAGATTAAAAACACTTAAATAAAATATGCGAGCTCTAATAATATTTTAGCAGATAAAAGTTAACCACGAAATCAATAATCAAATTCACAGGTTAATTAAAAGTAGATGATTATCTCTCTAAAACTGATCACCAAAAGAATAGCGGATTAAAAAACTAACCTGCGTGTTCATCGCTGTTCATTCCATGCATCGATCTTCGTGCCAACTAAGCTCAAATTGCCTGGCGTGCGCCCTGGACCACAATCGCTGCACATTAACCGAGAGAACAAAAAAACGGAATAGAAGCCCTATGGCGCACGCAAAACGAGATTTCAACACAGCTTTTTCCTGCCATGCTGCTTGTCTCCTATGGATCCCGCTGGCTTGCTGCTGCACCAAAACAGAAGCACTTCGCCTGAAAAAGAAAACTTCCGTGGAGTTTCACCGTGGGGCCCGCCAGCGTTAGGTCTGCAGTTTCCTTGGAAATCAAACACCGGCGACTTGATATCTGCGTGCATACGGAGAATGAGAGAAAAAAAGAAACTGATCGACGTGTGGAGTGTGAAAAGCATGCTTCTTAGATATGATTAACTGCAATTACAAAATCTAACAGGTATAGCAAAGGATATACCGTCTAAGATACATGACATGATCAGTGTAACAGATGATATCCAAAGAGGGTCATTAGCACGCATTTTTTTATTTTTGCAAAACAAAAGCATCACCACATTTTCTAGTTGACAAGCAGAGTAAAGCTTGATATGCAAAAGCTAACTAATATCTACCAAGATAAACATTATCCAAAACAAAGTGCTTCAGCAAACTTATCATCTTTTTAAATTTTTCATACTTTTTCTTTTTCCTTTTTATTTTTCATTTCTGCCAGGGGTTATTTGCATGTCTAACCTTATGCTAACCGACCAAGTCAAGCTTAGGCCAGAACTGGACCATCAGAAGCTTAAGACATTGGTCTTGGCATACATTACACCGTCCTAGTTCATACCAAAGTGCTATGGTAAGCAGTCCAGAACAATGCAATGCGACAAAGCAAACCCACCTGGATCTTTTCTAATAATCATAAAAATGCATAACTTTTTCATTTTTCAGAATTTTTATCATTTTTATAACACACTATTCATATTTAAAGCATATAAATGTCCAAGTTGCATATCTGCATCTAAGTAAGGATCTAGCTACAAGGCATGTAAAAGATAGCGAAAGCATTCAGCCTACACATGCTAGTTACCAGAAGCAATGGTGATCATTTTTCAATTTTAAAGCATAAAAGTCATGCATATGACAAATATCAGATATATCATGTGAACTGAAACAAAACATGATCATCGACAAGTAATCAAAAGCATATACTATCTAGACAAAATAAAGCAGATTAATCATATAACAGAAGCAAGCTCAAAATGTGATTGATGATTATGCATGATATGAACTCACACAAAAAGACTCAATAAAAATAAAGAAGAAAGGAAAAAAACTGATACCAATGAAAAAGCTGACTCAAAATATCCCAAAAGGATACACAACTCCCAAATCAAGATCAATAATCATGAGTGGGAACAAACGGTCCAACACCAAGTTTGGCAAAGGTGTTAAACCAGTGTCGAGCCATCTGCTCAAATGTAGGAAAGCAGAAGGAATCATATGAGTCTGGACCAAAACGCGGCTCAAAGTGTGGTCCTCTGTTCTGTCTAAAGTCACGGTCACGAGGTCCAAAGTCATATCCATAACGGTCTGGAACTCTGTCGGAATGAAAACCACCCTTCGGAGCACGATCATAAAAATCGTCTCCTCTACCACCACCTACACGATGTGGCCTGGCCTCTAGCCTCTCTCTACGTCGAGAAACTCTTTGTCTACCACCCTGCTGGTAGAACTGCTCCTGCCCACCTCGAGCTCTCTGCTCGCTCATCCCGCTTCCTCCTAAAGCAAAACTCCTCAAGATGCCCGTCTCTCTGACAAAACTAACAGTGATAGGTAGGCTTCTTGGGATGTTGTTGTGGCTTGGGGTTCTTAGGCTTGGTGGTGTTGGGTGAAGCATCTTTGATGTGAGAGGGTCCAGGTAAAGAATCAAGAGAAGTGTGAAGAGTTTTAGGCTTAGGAACCCAGATTTGCTTCTTAGGTGGAGCTTTAGGTTGTTCTTGGATCACTCCATCCTTGGGCTGACTATCCTTAAAGGACTCAATAGAGTGAGTCTTGGGATATCTCTGTTCGGGAGTCATCTTACTCCACTCCACTGCTCGGCTAAAGGCGCTCTCAAAATCAGCCTTGGTATAGGTGTAACCTACCCCAAACCCATCTTGTCTCTTGAACTGCTAGATCATCATGCCGAGTTGTGGCTCTTTAGCACTGATCCAACTCAGGATTGAACGGAGGTAAAAGTTCTCGTTCTGAACATCAGCTAGCTCCTCTTTCAAAGAAGCTAACACCTCCACCTGAGACAAGCAAATCTCACACTCTTTATCAACTTCGACATACTTATCAGCTTTTAGCTTAATCAACTCCATTCTAATGGATAAGCAGCTCTCACAAACAGTGGATGGAACTGACAAGGTCTCAAGCTCTAGCTTAGTCTGCTCCAACTCAGCTCTCACTCCAGCTAACTCGCTCAACTTCTCATCACTCTTGGCTCTCAGCTCGGCTATACTAGCTAAATGGGATGGGCAGTCTACACAAGGTGCGATGACAGTGACATGAGCATCTTTCAGCTCCTGCTGAGCGCTCTCAAGCTCAGTGGCCAATGCGTCTCTCTCATCTACTCTCTCTGTGTACCTAGACTTAAGAGTCGTCAGGTCACACAACAGCACCTCACAGTTAGGGCACTCACCACTATCACCCAAGCAAGGGGAAGAAGACAGACTCTCAATCTTGCCCTTTGCTGTGGCAAGCTCACTCTCAAGCTCATCTATCCTCTTCTTAGCCCCTCTAAGCAGTTTCTCCCTATACTTCAACTCCTGACTATTCTGTTCTAGTAAATTTACAACTTCTTGTTCATAGGAAGATGCCTTCTAATCGTCGTCGTTGTCGGAGTCATCGGAGGAGTCCTTCTCTTTCTTCTCCCCAAGAGCCATTGAGCAGAAGCTCTTGTGGGATCTTCGGCTGTGACGTGAGCGACTCTTCGGCTTATCCCCGAAGCCCATGAAACAGAGGCCCGTTGGATTGTCCCTGTCCTTCCCTTTCCTGATCATGATATCTTCATCACTTGAACTTGAAGACGATGAGGAAGACGAGGATCTCTTGGAGTACCTTTTCTCCATCTCGGTGAAGAAGGTCTTGTCTCGCTTCTTGTTCTCACGCCTGTAATCTTTCGGAGCCTTTCAAAAGAATCTTGTCTTGGTCTTGCCCTTCGTGGAGTTGTCATACTTGCCGGAGTTGTAGGAGTTGCCGCTTGTTCCCTTCTTGTAATTCTTCTGCTTAGGGCAGTCGGCGATGAAATGACCTGGGTCACCACACTCAAAGCACCCGGATTTTGTGCCGTGTCTCTTGAAAATTCGCTTATCATAGACACGTCGCACCCGGTTGTTAAACAAGCACAAATCATCATCTCCTAGAGTATCAAGTTGTTTCTCAGAGAGAGACATCAAGGAAAATGCAGTACAACTCATGGCATTAGGATCAGCCGACGGTGTCGCAAGCGCCAGAGTCTTTGAGCCAGAATCAGTGAGATTTGACCTCAACTGAATATCGACCTCTGAGGCCTTGAGCTTACTAAAAAGATCTGCGACGGTCAAGGTATCATAAGACGCGCTCTCAACAATAGAAGAGACCTTGATCTCCCAGATCTTAGGATCCAAGGTATGGAGTACCTTAAGCGCCTGCTCATGACCCGAGACCAGCTGATCACGCTCGGCCTTGTTAACGCGAAGCTTGTTAATGATCGATTGAAAACGACCAAACAAGGCCTCGACTGTCTCACCCGGCTTTTGTGAGAAATTCTCATACTCACGCCGGTAGGTCTGATATAGCCTAGCCTTGACCTGAGCTGTCCCCTCATGGTGTGCTTAGAGGGTAGCCCAGATCTCTCGAGCAGTGGTGAGATGGCTAACACGCTCAAACTCACTAGGACCTAGACCAGAAAATAAAATATTCACCGCCTTACTATTATTTTGATGTTGGGTAATTACATCAGCAGCAGTATCCGCAGCAATAGTCGTTATGGTGAAACTAGGATGAACACAAATCTCCCATATGTCCGAGCTCTGGCTCATAAGGTATGCTCGCATGCGAGTCTTCCAATAAGTGTAGCCAAAAGCTTCTAGGGATGGGATTTTACCAGAAGACGTCATGGTCACTACCTAGGTTTAGAATCGGTTAAGATATTAGAAAAAACCTAACCTGGCTCTGATACCACTTGTAGGACTGAAAGTAGCGACCAGAGGGGGTGAATGGGTGCCTAAAAATTTCTTGCTAAACTATATTTTAATCCCAACACCCAAATGAACTTAACCAGACAAATAATATTAGCAAAGCAAATAGTAGGTATTAAACTGGTTTAGCATAAGAATGGTCGGTGTCCTAATTAAAATGATATTAAAGATAAACCAAACAGATATATTGCGGTAAATAAAAATAGGTACTAGAAATATTTAATGACGTAATAAAAAAACACTAAATATCTTAATAAAATGTTCAGATCGCAGTCTAAAAATAAAATACTAATTAACTAAATAAAAATGGACCATCCAAAAATTAATTCAGAAATAACCTAAAAATATTTTAGGTACAAACTAGAATTAAAAATTACTACTGCGACTAATAAATTTTCCTTTTTATATGAGCAGATTAAAAACACTTAAATAAAATATGCGAGCTCTAATAATATTTTAGCAGATAAAAGTTAACCACGAAATCAAAAATCAAATTCACAGGTTAATTAAAAGTAGATGATTATCTCTCTAAAATTGATCACCAAAAGAATAGCGGATTAAAAAACTAACCTGCGTGTTCATCGCTGTTCATTCCGTGCATCGATCTCCGTGCCAGCGAAGCTCAAATTGCCTGGCGTGCGCCCTGGACCACAATCACTGCACATCAGCGAGAGAACAAAAAAAACAGAATAGAAGCCCTATGGCGCACGCAAAACGAGATTTCAACACAGCTTTTTCCTGCCATGCTGCTTGTCTCCTGTGGATCCCGCTGGCTTGCTGCTGCACCAAAACAGAAGCACTTCGCCTGAAAAAGAAAACTTCCGTGGAGTTTCACCGTGGGGCCCGCCAGCGTCAGGTCTTCAGTTGCCTTGGAAATCAAACACCAGCGACTTGATATCTGCGTGCATACGAAGAACGAGAGAAAAAAAGAAACTGATCGAGACGCGCCGTGGGGCCCGCGGCCTAATGCAGCACGCTGCAATCTGCTGCTCCCGCCGTTTGCCTTGCGTCAGCGCCAAGACAGTCGCCGCCTGCAAGCGGCTGGCTTTGCTGCCGGCCAAAACAACGCCTGCCAGGCGCGGGGCCCGCACACGTCGCACGGAGTGCCTCGCCTGTTGGTTGCCGCGAAAAATTTCGCCGCGGGAGATGCCGCCGTGGATAGAAGTTTCGCCGACGGCGACCAAAAAAAATATTGTGGCGAAAAACTTTTTGGACTATAGATTGTAGATTGATCTTGAAAATGAAAAACAGTCATCTATCCCCAGGGGATAGGGGCCTATTTATAGGCAAATCCTAATACACGAAAAGACTAATTTACCCTCGGGTAAAATTAAACTGACTCTAAAATAAATTCCGAAAATTACTAAAATATTCTTAGAAAAATCACCTGACTCAAATAAAATATTCTAAACTTAAAAACTAAATATTAATATCCTAAAAATGAATTAAACATAGATTGTCAGTTTTACGCCGAAACTGACAAAACATCCACCGTCTTCGCACCGGGTACCCGAATTGGGCCGACCCGACCCCGCAGCTTCCTCAGCCCGGCAATCGCTCGCCGCCCGTGTACCTGAGTCAAACCCAGTCAACAGACCGGTGGATCATCTGCCGCTCCTAGTCATGTACCCGGATTGGGCCAGCCCGACTCCGCGGCTCCTCTGCCCGGCCGTCGCTCACTGCCCGTGTACCTGAGTCACATGCGCCTCAAACTCGACAGGTCTTCATCTCTCCCTTCCATTGACTTCCGTTGACAATCACTCATCACATCTGGAATATCAAAACCATATTCTTCAACATGGTTTCTCAACGACCGAGAATCATCTTTATCGGTCTGAAAGCTAGTATTGGTGTAACCACTTACAACGAGCTCCTCATCACCACCGTATACTAGGAACATCTCCTCAGTCCTTCTCAAGTACTTGAGGATGCTTTTAACTACAGCCCAATGACTTTCACCTGGATTCGACTGGTACCTTCTTGTAACACTTAGAGCGTATGAAACATCTAAACGTGTACACAACATGGCATACATGATGGACCTGATCGCGGAGGCATATGAGATCACTCATTTTCTCCAACTCATTAGGTGTTGCGGCACATTGAGTCTTACTAAGAGAAATACCATGTGACATTGGCAGAAATTCCTTCTCGAAATTCTCCATTTTGAACCATTTTAAAACTTTGTCAATGTACATACTCTGGTTTAATCCAATTAGCTATTTTGATCTATCTCTATAGATATTTATGCTCAAAATATATGCTTCCTCTCTAAGATCTTTCATCAAAAAATTATTTTTCAATGAAGTTTTGACAACATTCAACAAAGGAATGTCATTTACGATCAATAATATGTCATCCACATACAAGACCAGAAATACAAATAAGCTCCCACTAGACTTCTTGTAAATACAAGGCTCTTCTTCATTCTTGATGAAGACAAACCCTTTGACTACCTCATAAAAATGAAGATTCCAACTCCGAGAAGCTTGCTTCAACCCATAAATAGACTTCTGTAACTTACAAACTTTCCCAACATTTTTCGGATCATCAAGACCTTCAGATTGTGTCATGTACACATCCTCACTTATCTTTCTATGTAGGAAAACCATCTTGGCATCCATTTTCCATATTTCATAATCATGAAATGCAGTAATTTCTAGGATGATCCGGATAGACTTAAGCATTACGACAGACGCAAACGTTTCATCATAATCAACACCTTGAATCTGTCTAAAACCTTTCGCCACCAATCGTGTTGTATATATGTGAACATTTCCATAAACGTCTATCTTTTTATTGAAGATCCATTTACACTCAATAATTTTTACACCATCGGGTGGATCGACCAAGTTCTAAACTTAGTTTTCTCGCATGGACTCCAATTCAGATCTAATGGCTCCAATCCATTTCTCAGAGTCTGGTCTCATCACTGCTTCCACATAGGTCTTGGGCTCATCGTTGTCCAACAACAACACATCACGCTACCCAGTGGTCAAAAGCATGAACCGCTTCGGCGCGTGACTCACCCTTCCTAACCTTCGTGGGGCTAGTGTCTCTACAACGGGTTCTGCGACATCTTGCATATCCCGTTGTGGTTCAGTGGGATTTGGAACACTTTCCAATGGCTCTCGAACTTCTTCGAGATGCACCGTTCTCCCACTAACACCTTTTGAGAGAAACTGAATATTAACGTATCAACAAGAATGATTATAATGGTGATAAATTCACTAATAGTATAGATATATTTTTGTACATATGGTTTTGTTCATGAGCTACTGTTAGGCTATGACGTTGTGCTTACAATTTCCACTTTTGAGTTTACATGTTAATGAGAAGTTAATGAGAAAATTGGTTATTTGCCACTCTCAACAATGCATTTCGCAAAATTGCCACTTTTATCGTGCGCGTCGCAAAAATACCACTCTCAACGTTGCATCTTCGATTTTCCCGCCATTCCTTCTATTTTTATTTTTCAGAAATTCATTATCTCTTTTCTAACCAAATTTGCCCCTGGCTCGTGGTCTTCGGCGAGAGGCCCGTGGTCCCCTAGTGGCGGGCGACTGCAATGGTCCCTGATGACAACGAGCGACGGAGGGGGGTGCGCATCCCGTTCACTTGAGGGTGCGCCCCACGACGGCAGGGCCGACGGTGAGTGACTGCAATGACCCTCGATGGCGGCGGGTGGCGGAGAGGGTGCTCTACGAAGGGGGCATGCTGTGGAGGGTGCCACACATCCGATGACGGCGAGCGATGGAGGACGGCGCACACCGATGGTGACGAGCGACTGAGGGTGGTGCATTCGTGACGGCGACGAGCGGCGGAGGGGGCGTGCTACGGAGGGAAGCATGCTGCGGATGGCGGCGTGCGCCCGATGGTGGCGAGCGAAGGAGGGCGGCATGCGCCTGATGGTGGCGAGTGACGGAGACCGACGGTGAGAAGCTTCGGTTTCGAGGGCAAAGTTGTCTATTTCCCTGTTAGAAAAGAGAAAATGAATTTTAAAAAATTTAAAGTGGGAGGAATGACAGGAAATCAAAGATACAACATTTAGAGTGACATTTTTAAGAAACGTACAAAAAAGTGACAATTTTAAGAAGTGGATTGTTGGGAGCAATAAATAACCAATTTTATAGGAGTTAGTAATAATATCAATTTAGTGTCAGCGTGTAAAATATATCAACCCGGCCCGGCGGCCCCGGCCGCTAAAATCCATGATAAAACGAATCGCGACGCGCAGCCCGCACATAGCCCCCGCCCCCAGGCATATCAAAACCCATCGCCACCGCGTCTCCCACCGACCGGGAGATCACCAGAGGAGAAGAAGGGCCAGGGACCAGGGTCCTCCCCCGACGAACGCGAAGATGAACGACGACGATGTGGCGCGGCAGCTCAAGCAGATGACGGACTTCATCCGTCAGGAGGCCGTCGAGAAGGCCGCCGAGATCGAGGCCGCCGCCGCCGAGGTAATCCCTAGTGTTCCTCACCCCTGCCGTGCCCCCGCGCATTGTCTCGTAGGTGACCCGCTGCGTTTGAATCTCTGACGCGATCGCAGAGATCCGGGTCTCGGAAGATCGGATCTGCTGTAGTGCTGTTACTATGATCTCGCAATCGCTAGTGTCAGATTGAACGTATGATTGAGCGCATTGTGCATGGATCGGACAATGCCGGCGTTTCAAGAGGTCCCGGTTGGGGTCTGGGGATTAGTGCGTTCTGGAATGTGCTATTGAGCGATTCCATCAGATGGTTTTGGACCGTTGGGTATTGTGCTAATGTGGACTGGATCCACGGCATTGCATTGTTGCCGCTTCTGAGTTGAGTTGTGACATTGTGTGTTGGTCATTCTCTAGTATGAAATCCAACTAAGCTAAATCGTGTAACACAGTTCAAGCCCTACTACTAAGTCTGCAATCCAGACACCCATCTACGCTGCATTTGAAAGCATCATAAATGTTATACTAACACGAATGCCAATTCGGAAATAACTGAAAACTACATAACTTTAGCTGCACATGAACTACTCTGTTCTCTGCCATCAGATTGTCTGTTCCATTGGATAATTTGTGTACTTTTTCAATGAGCTAATGAGAACAATAACTCCTCAGGAATTTCAAATTGAGAAACTACAACTGGTGGAAGCTGAAAAGAAAAGGATCAGGCATGAATATGAACGGAAAGGGAAGCAAATTGGTACCAAGAAGAAAATGTAAAATTCTCGTTTCTTTTTGTACTAGTCCTTTCTACCATGTATATATATATATACATACATACATACAATAGCGCTATTCTACACCACGTGTGTAGAATAACTATTCTACACCGTCCACTTTCAGTAGTAGATTTTCTCAGTAGAATAGCAATTGAGTACTATTTTATTCTCAGTAGTAGATTTCTCAGTAGAATAGCTATTCTACACTCGTGGTGTAGAATAGCTATTCTACACTCGTGGTGTAGAATAGCATTTGTGTGTGTGTGTCTATATATATATATATATATATAGGACGCTATAAAGCAAACAAAGAAAAGGACAGTTCTCTAAGTTGATTTTGTTATATTTGATGCAGTGAATACTCAACACAGCTCAATGCTTCCCGAATTGAAGTTCTGCAAGCTCAGGATGATTTAGTCAAATCCATGATGGAGGCTGCAGGGAAAGGGCTACTGTATATAAGCCGAGATCACCATACATACAAGAAACTTCTCAGGATACTTATTGTTCAGGTCAGTTGAGTTTATTTTGCATTCTTGTAATAAAGCATGGAATTGTGCTTCTACTGCATTTTTATTTCAGCAACAGACATCAATCATCTGTGCTTGTAATTATAAATGTATCATCACTCAGCAGACACATGAGAACACATGCTCTGTCAAGGAAAGCCAATAAAACATGGTTGCAAACTAGTAATTGACCTTGTTTGTGGGGTTGGGTATACTACTTTAGACCATTTCCTCATTGGCCTGGATTGATTGGGTTCTTACTGTTGATAACACCAATCCAATAAATTTTCAAGTTGAATTACTTTTGGCAAAAGCCATTTGACATGTGTATTGAGTTCTTACTTTTGATAACTGTTATGTCTTGGTGATTTAGACTTAGAACTGCACAGGAAGTAGTTGTGTGTAGCCAGGCTTGAGGCTGTTCGCCTCTTGCCACTCTGTAGAGGATGTTCGCCTCTTGCTGCAGGAACAGAAGGGAGAAGATATCTTTTATTACTTGTGTTTCCTGATACAACCTACTGCTATATTTATAGCCTAATACAATAATATCTCTAATAATTTAGCTAAGAGATAAACCAGTTAACTAACATATCTTATTATCTTCTACAGATTATATCCTAATTGCTATTGTATAAACTAAGGACTCCTATATCCGAGTCCCTCTTTATAGCCTAGCCAAGTCCCCCCTGTAGCCAGTCTGACATGGGCGGGGACTCATTGACCACAATCTCTAGGGCTCGGACTCTTCTGGCCATTTGGCCTTGAGCAGCCTGGAGTATACCCCACATAACATAGAGGATAAAGTGGGCCTTTCGGCGGGCCTAGGCCTCTCATAATAGAGGCCGGTCCTAACAGCTACTTTGTCAGTTTAGACTTCAGAGCCAGTGTAATGAAAGAAGGCTGGATAGTCCAGTGTTCATATCCTTTGAGTTACTGAGTCCAAAGAAGGTGTCCAGGGTAACGGCACTAGACTGCAGTATGAGAACAGACCGTTCAACTCAGTGCAACCATTGGGATATGGAACGGTACGGTGAAATAGATCCCTCTTAAGCCTCTTCATATAATGAAGAGAACCTATGTTAGATAACCCAGTCTCTTGTTGTTTTTATTTCCTGTTTTGTTTTAGCCGGAATAATGGGAGCTCATTCCCTGGGTTTGACCATGTCTAGAGCAGCCATGCATGCCTTGTCCATGTGTTTGGTCCTCCTTATTTGTCTCAGTTAGTTGTGGTTAGTGGAGGTGTTCTGCATGTTGCGCCGATTAGTGGGGCATGGAGGGCAGTGTTAGAAAAATCGGTGATCGGTAGCTGATCGGTCGACCACCGAGTAGTGATTAATCGGTTAATCGGGGATTAACTGAATTAATCGGTCAACCTATTAATCGGTCAATAAATAATTAAATAATATATTACCTGCCTATTTTTCTATCTCTTTCTCTTTTATTGTATCTCCTCACAGCCCCTTACTTTTTACCTGCCTGTTTTCTGCATAATTTTTTATCTCTTTTACTTTATCTATCTCATTGCACCTGCCCCCAACTGCCTCAGTGTTAGCACTGCCCAAGACTGCTCTCTCTCCACTGCCCATCCCGCATACACTACCTCTCTTGTTCTCTCTCCTATCTCCTTCTCCCTTTTCTCTACTGAAAAGCAAATGCCGGAAACAGTTTAATCCAACGAGCCCGATGGCGACGGCGGCGGCGGCCTGGATTTGGCGGCGGACGACTGCGCTCGCGCGGACGGCGCGCAGACGACGCGCGGACAGCTCGCTGTAGGGCGCAGAAAAGCGGGGACGAGGCACGGACGACGCGGAAGAAGCAGGGGCGAGGCGCGGACGGCGGATGGCGGGGACGCGGCGCTGGATCTGCCAAGCTGGGCACGTCTCCGTCCAGATCTGGTGTGCGCAGGAAAGAGGGAAAAGGGGAAAAGTGTGCAGGAGAGAGGGAAAGTGCTGGGTGGGGTGTGCAAAATCCCATTTTTCTGTACCGGACCGATTAATCGGTGCCACCGATTAATCACCGATTAATCGGGTTGACCACCGATTAATCGGGTTGACTGACCGATTAATCGGTCCACCGATTTCTGGCCGATTTTCCTGTAAATTAAATGGACTGGGGCCGATCACCGATTAATTGGCCGATTAATCGGCTGATCGGCCGATTTTTTCAACACTGATGGAGGGTGCCGCGTCAAGGGCTGTTTAGTGGGGTCATTTACTTTGTAATCACATGTTTTGTTTAAGTATTGAATAGAGTCAGAAAAGCTGAGCCTGGTTGTTAGCAGCACCAAAAAGGTTTCTGTTCTTGCGTTTCCACTAAGAACTGGGCAACAATTGAGGGGTTAGATACAACAAGTGGTATCAGAGCTCGATTCCTCCGGTGGACGCGAGATCGAGCAATTGCTGCTGCACTCATGGATCGCCGCCACAAACATCACTCAACCTCACCAGGTAGAAGAAGCCACATAGACGGTAACGCGAGAGTGGCGGGACTCCTAGCAGTGCGAGGGGAGGTGGAGACAACAGTGGTGATGGTGACCAATTGATCTACCGAGTAGTAAGGGAAGGTGGCGGCGGTGGATCATACCTGATGCTAACCAAGTCGAACTACTACACTTGGGCAGCCCTTATGCAGGTGAAGATGCAGGCGATAGGCCCGTGGACAGCGGTAGATGTCAGAACAGAAAACTTCATCGACGACCATGACGCTCTGGAAGGTAGCATCGCCAGCCAGACCTCCGCCAAGCTCGCATGGGACTCGCTCAAGAAGACACATCTCGGCACTGATCGGGTGCGCTAGGCGAGGGCAAACACATTGCGACGCGAATTTGATTCGCTCAAGTTCAAGGATGGGGAGTCGGTGTCACTGCAACCCTAGTACCTATAGTCCATTATAATACTTCGATGGAACACCTAATAACTCAGCGGGTGTTAGTTAATACTTATGCCCCTTATATCCAGGATCTCATTCTAAAGACTTTCCGCTAATCCCTTTGCTAGCAACATGATCTTTAAATAAGTTGGGAGGTATGTGTTAGATTCTTATAACCTTAACTCATCTATTAGCCTAAGAAGAACACCTCTAATGCGGAAACTTTAGAACTAACCTGGTTGAGGAGATGACGTCGAAACCATGAGTAGTGTCGATGAAGCGATTCGGCGTAGGTTGAAGTAGCCACTGGAATTCACTTCATATCCCTTGCCCACACACTTAGTATCGGTGACTTAGAGTGTTAGGGTACCTTTCTGCTCACTAGTGATCGTCATCACCCGCGGCATCCGGTAGCTCTCTTTTATAGTGCAGGCAGGGATGTGGGGCAGTTCCACAAAACGGGGATGAGCTCCCGATCAAAGCTCTATCTGTTAGGATCCATGTGCATGCAAAAAAGCTGTGCGCATGGTGGCCTTGTGTATGGGGCTGGTTAGACGCATGGTGGTGGGACCCAGCCCCTTAGTCCAGCTCCATTCTGTTGCCGCATGATCACAACTAACGTTCTCCCTTTGATCATAAAGCTAACTTAATATGCCCTATCTTAGTAGAATAGTGAACTAAAGTAATGCGTTACAACAGCAGATATGTGCCACCCTGCGCACAGCTTTTTTGCATGCGCATGGATCCTAACAGAATCTTCAAATGTGTGGGGTGCCTTATATTTTTCAATGGAGGAAGTAGTACTTCCTATTCCTATGCATGTCATTTTGTTTCATTGGTAGGGGATGAGTTAGACATATCTATCCATGTTCATACTGTAAGAATAGTGACTTAAATCTGCCAACTTAATAACCTCAATTTGCATGAGTCTGTAATTTTAGTATTACTAATGTTTGAGTATTAACTAATGCAAAAATTTCGTCAACAGAGCTTGCTGCGCTTGAAAGAGTCAGGTGTGATTCTCCGCTGCAGGAAGGAGGATTGTGAGATTGTTGAATCAGTTTTGGAGTCTGCAAAAAATGAATATGCAGACAAGGCAAATGTATATCCTCCAGAAATAGTTGTAGACTGTCATGTATATCTGCCATCTGCTCCCAGTCATTATGAGGCACATGGACCCTTCTGGTAATGATTGCATTTTTTTCTGATAATAAGCCACTCTCCCTGCGAATTTTCCAATTTTATGATGTCAAATTTCTTGTTTCAATACTACCCTAAGTTTTACCAACACTTCCTTCCTGGCTATTAGACTGCATTACAAAATTATCAAGTGCAACTGGTGTTATTATAGAACATGACCAATTAAAAGAGTGAAGGCTGTCTCTCAATATTTTTTGGCGTTTTGAGGCACTGATGAACAATGAAAATATGTTACTCACTCCGTCCGGTCAGTGACTCCTGGTATGCAGGACATATTTCTTCTTGGTGTTTGTCCAGCAATGTAAGGCGTTTTCGGATTCCCAAGCACTTTTCCTGAGTTTTTTTCCCATACTACTTCTCATAATGATAAGCAATACTAGCAATACTCCTATACACGAATGCATGCATGCATACTAATTAAGATCACTTTTCCTGACTCCTGAGTTACCGGCTACCGGTAGTACTCCATACTAATTAAGGGTATACTTTAGTCTACTCTACTGTTACCTTGGTCTATGTGTCAAGGAGAAATATGCCCTATATACCTGGATGGACGGAGGGTGTACTTTCTTTGGGAGTGTCCTTGTGCCACCATTGCATGAATTAGAATAGGCAGGAATATTTTCATCGGCACTTCTTTTTGTTGCTCCACAGTCCACAATCTTTTCCTTTTGTTTAAGTGTTTATGCATTGTTCTGCATTGCAATCCCTATAGCCCATATGTTGATCTTGTTTTTTTCTGGATGTTATAACCATTCTGCTTATACTAGCCAATTTGAATAACCTCCTTCTGGAGTAAACTTTGTTCTAGATATATTGCTGCTATCAGCAGACTCAAATCATTTTTATGAAATTATAACTATGTTTATCTGAAAGTCTAATACTTATTCTTGTACCTTTTAATTTAGCTCGGGTGGAGTTGTACTGGCTTCCCGAGATGGAAAGATTGTCTGTGAAAATACATTGGATGCTAGACTAGAAGTGGTTTTCAGAAAGAAGCTACCAGAGGTATGTACTGTGTATTTCTTTTCTTTTTCCACTGACCTTTTTGAAAAGTGGCTCTGCGGAATTTTCCTTGCATTGATATTATTGTAGATATATTGGAAGACATTACATACGATTTTTTATCTTCTGCATTTAATATTTTTAACATGTGAATATATTATTACTGTGTATTTTCTCACCTAGCTCTGTTCTAAAGGTAATCTTTGTGTGGCACATATACTTTTACAGATTCGTCGAAGTCTTTTTGGGCAGGTAGCCGCATGACCGATTCATGAATACATAATGCCGCAAAATAACCTGATGGTATCCAAAAAATATTTTGGCAGCACAATAGTGATCTATCACTCTGCGTGAGTCTCGTCTTTTTAATAGAGAGCCATTATCATCAATTTACAGACTTTAGTATCGCAAGTAGCAAATAAATGAATGTTCTGCTGTCCGATTCCATTTTAATAAGGCATCAGAATATGTAGTTATGCCATTTCTATGTACATCAAATCTTTTTTCCCATCGAAGACAACCGCCTGTTATTTATGTATTTTCTTTGTTGGCTTGTTGCCGTGGAACTAATTGGAAGCATGTTTTCATCATGCCAATCTCATCTGAAGGCCCTGTTACAATGAGTAAATAGAAGTTCCTGTAAGATCAAATAATTTTCTTGAATGTAGCTGTACAAATGTTTACTTTGGTCTGTTATCTCGGTTGGAAACTGTGGGTACAGAACCACGATGAAGACGAATTGATGCTGATGGTCCAACAGCTATAAAAAAGTTTCTGCACATATGAATAAGTAAAACACAATTCCATCTAGAATTCACTAATGTGCCTGCTTGGCAGCAGACCTGTAGCTTCTAAGCTGCATCTAAATTTGAATTTTAGAATTTTTTTTTATCTTTTCTTGTTTTTTTACATTGGCTTTTAGTCCACTAAGAATTGAAGTATAGAAATCTTGTTCTAAAATTATGTTTTGTTAAGTCATGCACATATCCCAGCATATAAGCTGTAAATATAAAAAGATAAACCAATTAGGCTAACATTTGCATCGATCACATATGTCATGCACCTCTGCGAGATATGTTGCGATGATTTGGTCGGAACATTAGAACTCTTATGTACCTGGCTAGCAATGAGTAGTGAGTCCCCTTTTACCAATAGTTACTTATACGAACTGCCAAACATGTGTGTAAATGTATAATCCGGCTAGTGGACCTTCCTATTCGGTTGTGTTGTTTGTAGGTTTGAAGTTGGTTTTGATCACATGTCTAGCTTATTGCTGGTTGGTGATGTAAGTGTCACGCACTCACGCCAGGCTATAATGCGAATGATTCATCCTAGCCGTTGCTCTTGTATTCATCGGGAGGCTCATCTGGTGTTGTCCACTTGGGATGAAACGTGTTTGTGGTTGGATCGCTCCATCGTATAAGAACGGTGGCTAAGGCCTCCTTTGAACAAAATTTTACAAGATTTTTATAAGAATTATGTTAAATCCTCCATTTTTTAAATATCCATTTTGAAAGGAGCCATAGATTAGGACTAACATTATTTGAATTATTTGAATTTATGTTTATCAAATACAAATAATATTATATACAAATCTAAATTAAAAAATATATATGCGAAAAAAGAAAATCTAAATTCAAATGTATTTTTAACGTTCGATGAAAACTATTTGAACCGTTTTTCATACCTACCTTATCCGCCGGGTGCCCCTGGGTCGTCCAGTCTTCCCGCCAAAATTTTGGAAATCCGTTTTCCCCGCACAAGAAAAACAAATAAAAATAGAAAAAACTAAACCAAACCAGCACACAGATCTACTCCGACCAAATTCCGTCCAAATCGATCCCTTCCGCCGCCGCCGACCACCCATGGCGGCCCGTGCTGGGGAGCCCCGCCGTGTCCTCCTCCTCGTCGACGTCGACCCGCTCCTCCCCAACCCAAAAGCTAGTACCCCTACCGCCCAGTCTGCCTCTCACTACTTCGCCGCCGTCCTGCCCGCCGCCACCTCCCTACTGTCCGCCTCCCGTTCCCCGGCCTCCCTCTCCGCCGCGCGGCTCTTCTTTTCTTCCCTCTCCCCGATCCTCTCCTCCTCCCTGCTCCCCAGGCCGCTCCCCACTGCCCCCACCCCACTCTCCTTCCACCTCCACCCGGAGACCCTCGCGTCCCTCACCCCGCTCCGCCGGCTCGCGCTCCCTGCCTGCCCGCACCCCGGCGTTCCTCCCTCCTCCTCCATCGCCAAATCGATCCTCCAGCTCGAGCACGATTACCCCTGGGACGCCGACCCACAGCAGGGGCGCCGCCGCGCCTTCGACCCGCCGCCCAATTTGGTGGTCCTCTTCACAGCCGCCGCGGAATTCGAGGAATTCGGGGATAACACGAGCTTTGGAGGGAGATTTCGGGGCGTTTTCAGGCCAGTGAGAGACCGGCTTGCGGCGAGGGGTGTACAGGTCTGTTGGGTTGCCATCGGCGCCTGCAGCGAGGGGCTCAGAAGGGCGGTGACGGAGCTAGGATGGTGGTTCACAACCTCCGATGCGGTTGCGTTGGGATCTGTGGTTGCAACGCCGGGGCTTCTGTGGGGAGGTCTTGGGCTTGGGGGTGGTGAAGGTGGAAGGCGTGGGGAGGTGATGCTGGAGATCGCCGATGTAGAGGGTAAGCCACTGGTCTGCAAGGGCTGTGAGGTCGAGGTGATTGGTTCTACCCCGTGCCAGTTAGTCGGCGTTAGTGTATTTAGCATACATGTGAAGGCAGTGTGTGAGGTGGGGAGTTGGGAGCAGTCGATGGTCAGGGATGGTGATGTTGCCATTGTGCATGGGTCTCTGCGGGAGGCAGGCAAGAGTGACGGTGAAGAAGCTGTGGAAAAGGATTTCTTCCCACACCAGCTTCTTGAGTTGGTGCTTGGGGATGAGAAGGATAAGCTTGGGAGAGGCAAGCCAATTTGGCAGCTTATTCTAGTTTTTCTTCATAGGAAGAACTATTGTGCAATGGTATCAATTCCTGATAGAGATGGGAATCCTATTGATGGTGTTATCATGCCTCTCTCGATGAACTATGCGTTACTTCATGTCCTGAAGAATGGTGCCAGTATAGGGCAGGTGGTTGCAAAAGGCCCTGAAATGCTGGATAGTTGCATGCCTGATGATTCAAACGAGAAGAGTGTGAAGAAAAAGAGAAGGCTTGTCAGTAAGCTACTTGAGGTGACCACTTGGAGCTCCTTCTGTGATGTGCTCCTCAAACATGCTCATGGTAGCTTGCCCGTGGTTAACTTGGAAGACCTTTATTTCAGCAGGTATGGTGCCACATCGAAAAAGCTGCGGTTTTTGAAATGTTGGATGAAACAAGTGAAACAGCAATGTCTTAGTACTTTGTCGAGCATACATACAGATGAAGAGAAATACATTTCCTCGAAAGATGACAAAGAAGCAAAAATTCCAGTTTCAGAAGAGGATGCTTCAGCCCCTCTTGTCAATTTTTCATTGGATGAAGCAGATTGTGACATAGAGGACAAACCAATGGATGAAACAAATTGCAACGAAGTGGAGAAACCAGTGGATGATGAGAATTCAGCATTTTCGTCAATGGAAGATTTGGAAGCATTTCTTGGGAGTATCCCTCAGAAGATTGAGCAAGGTCTTTGTTCTGAAGATGCTGATTTGGGGAATTTAGCTGAACGCTTGGTTGGCTTGTCTGTCCATGCGCTGATGATTAAGCATGGAAAGATCACAATGAAGTATTCTGATCACAGGGAAGTAAAAGATGCTTCCAATAGAAAAATTGCTTGTGAAGCTTGCAGTATTCTGTTGAGGAAACCTAAAGAACTGGTGTCAAAGTACAAAGACAGCAATTCAGTAGGTGCTGCTTCACAGCAAATCCCACAGTACAGTACAAGTTACAAAATCCGAGAGTATCCTTTTATTGTTCTATTATTTTCCTTTCACTCCTGCATTTATCTTATTTGCTATGGCATCTGCACTAGTAAAAATGTAGATATATTAAATTTTGTGGTATGTACACCTTAACTAGCATGTGTTAGGCATGAACTGCAGATATTGCTTAGGATGGAAATAATGAAATCTGAACTTGGGCCAGATATTGAGGAAGGTTCCAAACAGAAGTTGATAAAAGAGGTCTGCTCTCTTTTGCAGTTTATTGATATCAACCTTCAAGGGGATTCATTTCAGTCCAACAGTATTGTTGTTTTTGCTGAAAAGACGATTAAGATCAGGTATGACTTAGTTTTTCATGTATTGCTGTTTTATTGGTTTTCTAGATGATTACAAATGTTACCATTGAAGCGTGGGGTAAGGTAAAAGGAAGGATGCGAGTTTTCTATCTAACTAATACAGGCAATGACAGGTTGTAAAACTAGATTAGCATCAGTGTGCTGATATTGATATTGATACCTTTGGGAGCACAAGACACATGATCAGTGCTTCCTTTGCTGGAAGGAAACTATATGCCTCAAAGCGAATCTTCTGTTTGACCACTAATTTGTCTAGCAAATCAAAGGAAATCCTAGCGTTGGGCACTTTTCCAATAGTACTCTTTCCATTGACAATCTATGACATAATTTTCAAATGATCTTGTCCACAATTGTAAGGTATAGTTAACATTTCAGCAAACTAAGTGTGCTGATCCCTCTAAACCTCTAACAAATGCCCAGCTTCTCTACATGTTGGTATTGAGTATAATTCTTAGAGATAAACATCCTTGATCTATGTACAAAACAAAGTTTGGCTTGTATTTGATTTGTGAATGCAGAGAGTAATTAGTAATTGTTCTGGTATAATATAACTATTACTTCTTAGTTCTTACTAGTGGGTAACTCCTAGTAACCGTTCTGGTATGATATAACTATTACTAATTAGTGGGTAACCCTAAGTTAGAACTCATGATATTACTTTGTATTTCCTTTGTTATATGAGGACAATTTTCCATGTTTTGTTAAACAAAATTCATGGGCGCTCATCACATTCATAATAGAGTTAGGAGATAAATGCATTATTGAGAACAGTAGAAGTGATACTTGTCTTCCTTAATCATGAGATGAGAATAAAGTGGTGCTCTGCAGTACTGCTGAGTACTGACATCTGAGCACACTCTTTGTTTTATATTTGCTTCAATAAAAAAACTGTTCTAACTTCTCTCTACAATGGGAATGCACAATTAGTTTTTTGAGGCAAATCTGTAGGAGAGTCTCCTACAATGATTGTAAATATATTAAAATGAACAATCGGGGGAACTTTAGTACAAGGACTCCAACCAAGCCCGAAGGGAAGCCTTAATGGGAGGGTGGAATCTATTGGACTGGTTAGAGAAGGTTACAAGGAAGATAGATTTCCAGGAGGAGAAGGAAGGGTTAACATTGCGGAAGATACAATTGTTCCTGTGTAGCCAGATTGACCAGGAGGCCATAATAACAATGTCCATGAAGTGACGTTGTCTGAAGGAAGCCCTTGTTGTGGCGAGCATGGAGGCTGTCGAAGGCGCATTTGTCCAGTACACCCGAAGCGAACTCTAGCAGAGGTTGCTGAATGGGCAGTCGAAGAAGAGGTGGCGGGGGGGCTCCTCCAGCCCATGGTTACAAAGGCAGCAGCAGGTGTCCTGGCTCGGCGGGAGGATGTGCTTCCGTCGTAGGATGCTTTTGGTGTGAACTCTATCCATAAGGAGAAGCCAGAAGAAAATTTTAAGCTTGTTGGAACATTTTGCTTTCCATAGCCAAGAGAATATTGCATGGAGTTTGAGGTGCTTGAACTGGTAATCATAATACTTCTTGGCCAAATAGTCCGTGGACCCCCAAATGAAAGACTAGACATCCGACGATTGGTGGCGGAGAGCAACACTGGCTGAGATGGCTTCAAGTTGGTGAAATTCCTGCAGTGCCTCGTGCGAAAGCGGTAGATGAAAGTTGTCTGCCAAGCTTGGTTTTGTAAGGAAGTACTTGACGGAGCAACGACCATGCCTTACGTACGAGTATAGTGTGGGAAAGGTGTGCTTGAGAATACCATGAAGCCAACAGTCTTCCCAGAAAGCCGCGGAAGCCCCATTATGGGTGATTGGGCGAGCGATTCCACGAAAGGAGACGTTGAGTTGGAGAACATCCTTCCACCAACGGGATCCTTTTGGGGGTGCAAGGTGGGGCACAACAACCGAGGAAGCGTAGTGCAACCAAACCAAGCGATCCCATGGAATCTGTTGGGCAAAGAAGAACTTCTGAATCTGTTTTAGGAGCAGCGCTGTGTTCTGGGTGCGGAGCTTTATGGCACCGAGTCCCCCTTTGCTCTTGGGTTTGCAGACAAGGTTCCAAGCCACTCTTGGGTGCGAACTAGACTCTGAGTTGAAGCCTCACCATATGCAGTGTCGTCGAGCACGATCAATCTAGCATATGACTTTGATGGGGAGCTTAAAGGTGCACACAACATAAGTGGGCAATGCTGAGATGACGAAGTTGACAATTTGAAGTTTGCCGGCCATGGAGAGCCAGAGGGTAGTTGTGGAGAGGCGTCGTTCAACTTTGTCGAGCAGGGAGCTGAAGTCTTTGAGTTTGGGCTTGTAGATTCCCAGGGGCATCCCAAGATAAGTGAAGGGGAAAGACTCCACTTTGCAACCAAAGGTTTCAGCCATTATCAGTGTTTTTGATTCGTGGACGTTGATAGGTATGATGCTTGACTTGTTGAAGTTTACCTTTAGACTAGTTGCTTGAGTGAAGGTGTTGATGAGGCTTCAGAGGAAAAATAAGTTTTTCTGGTCTGTATGAAGGAAGATCATAGTTTCATCGGCATACTGGATCATTGGGAAGTCATCATTGGTAGGGTGGCAGGTCGAGGGTTGCAGGATACCCCTAAGAGCCGACTCATAACTCATTAACGATATGCTGTAGAAGGTCAGCCGCGATGACTAAAAGCAAAGGTGAGAGAGGATCACCCCGACGAACGCCCCTTTTGCACTGGAAAAACTTGCCGGGGGCTCCATTGACAAGGATGGAGGAGAAACCCGAGGAGAGGATGGCATGAATCCATTCGATCCACTTTGGGGGGAAGCCCAGGTGACGAAGCATGAGGATGATGACCGAATGCTCCACTGT
Source organism: Zizania palustris (assembly GCA_019279435.1). Taxonomy (NCBI): domain Eukaryota; kingdom Viridiplantae; phylum Streptophyta; class Magnoliopsida; order Poales; family Poaceae; genus Zizania; species Zizania palustris. The sequence continues at coordinate 74,052,590 of JAAALK010000288.1, read as the reverse complement.
GTTGAAGGCTTTCTCAAAGTCCAGCTTAAGGATGACTTATCCGTGGTTTGAGTTTTTACACCTGTGTGTGTACTCTAGGGCCCATGCCATGCAATCTTGAATAGAGCGACCTTTAATGAAACCGTATTGATTGCCATGTATGACAGACGTGATAACCGGCTGGAGCCTATTGGCTAAGATCTTTGTAAGAATTTTGATACTGTTGTTTAGAAGGGAAATAGGCCTGAAATCAGTCACCGCTGTTGCCCCCGTGGCTTTTGCTATGAGAGCAATATGGGATCCATTTATTGGCTTACGGTAGGGGGCCTATTGATGAAGTGAGAGTTGACGGCCCAACTCGTGAAAATCATCCTTGATGATGGGCCAACATGTCTTGTAAAAAGGTCGCTGAATCCATCTGGCCTAATGGCTTTATCCGGGTTCATGTTGTGAACAACTGAATCAAATTCGGTGGCCGAGATGACATCACCGAGATGCTCAAGCCCAGGCCTTCTGATGATGAGGGAGCGAAGGTCAAAGCACATCTCGGGGTTTGAAGAGTAGCCCATTTTGCTTAGGTAGTAGTCTAGGAAGGCCGCAGCCTTATCTTTTGCGTAGTAGGCCCAGTCCCCTGAATTGAGCTGGACTACAACAATAGTGTTTTGTTGACACCTAGAACTTGCAGTTGCGTGAAAGAACTTAGTGTTTTCGTCCCCTAATTTAGTCCCTCTGACGGTGTAGCGCTGCTTCCAGTAGGAGTTAGAAATTTGGAGAAGGGAGGAGATGTAGGATTTGAGAATACTCCTGAAGTTGATTTCATGGCAAAGAAGAGGCCTGGATTCCTTGGCCAGATCGAGGAAGTCCACGATAATAGAAGAATTACGGAGCCAGAGGTCAAAGGGTCCAAATTTTTTGCTCCAGCCCCAGAGGTTCTTTTGAAGGATTCGGAGTTTGGTAGCAATTCTATTGGCAGGGTTGGGATGAGAACAGCCCGAATTCCAGCTATGCTGGACAATCTCGGAGAACCCGGGGAGAGAAGTCCAAAAGTTCTCGAAGCGAAAAATTCTAGACCGGGGTAAGGAGGTGCCAATATTCACAAGGCAGGGGCAGTGATTCGAAGTAGTGTTGGTTAAAGAGCTAAAAGAAGTGTTAGGGAATGAAGAGATCCAGTGAGGGGAGGAGAGGCACCAATCAAGCTGGATCAGGAGAGGAGGAGAATGCATGTTACTCCAGGTGTAGCAACAATTCCTGAGATGGATTTCCAGGAGTCCCATGCGGCTAATGATGTTGTTGAAAGATTGCATGTTGCTCTGGTTTGCACCAATAAAGTTACGGTTTGAAGGGAACCGGTACAAATTGAATTCTCCGACAAAGATCCAGTCAGCCGATGGAGGGATATTGAGGTTTAGCATCCAGTCGACGAACTGAGATCTGTCAGAGTTGTGGCAGGGGTCGTAAATGTTTGATAAGGTCCAAGAGCGCCCATTGGCCACAGAGGTGAAGTTGATGGCCAGGTGATGGGGGAAGAAGAGTGAAGGGAGCCAACGAATTGGGTGCTGCTCCAGCCGATGAAGAGCCCCCCAGAGGCTCCGATGGAAGGAGTGAAGAGAAATTGATCAAGCCTCCTAAGAAGGAATTTATGGACAGTAGAGTGGTCGAAGAAAGGGATCTTGGTCTCTTGGAGACAGACTATGTTGGCCCGACACTGCTTGATAAGGTTACGAATGGCCTGACATTTTTGGGGAGCATTTAGCCCCCCGATGTTCTAGCAGGCAATGGACCAATCACGAGAAGACATGGAACATGAGATCTAAAGCGGCGGGAGGTAGCACAACTAAGCCAGTGTCGCGCAGGAAGGGCGAGAAGTCAGTAGAAGAATGGAGCAAAAAGAGAAAGCAAGACAGAAGTGTGAAACTTAAAGAACAGGACGAAGCCTGCCACCAATGCACAATTAGTCAAATTTTAAAAGATATTCTGCTGGGTTGTACCACCATGAATGCCACTGTCATGACTGGTATATACTACTAGCGTCGCAAGAACAGACCAAAAACCAACGCCGCAACAGAAGCAACAGAAACTCCAAAACCTCCTAGTATGGCGGCAACAGATTGTGAGCTGTCAACATCTAAATGAGTCTGTTAGGAAGTGTTAAGAGAAACTAGCTCTAGGTCATTGTTGTTAGGAATAACACTTGTATTGATCTGAGGACTGAAGGTCCGAATATATACATGTACATGAAAGGGAAATATGCAAAGAAACCCCTAAAAGAATACAATAATAGAAAGACTAATATCCATCTAACACCCCCCCTCAAACTCATGGTGGATCAACAACACTGAGTTTGGAGAGGTAAAACTGATGATGGGTGCGAGTCTGAGCCTTTGTGAAGAAATCTGCCAACTGAAGCTCAGAAGGCACATACTGAAGCGCGACAACACCATCCTGAACCTGTGACCGTGTAAAGTGAGCATCAACACCAATATGCTTAGTAAGCTCATGCTTTACCGGATCACGAGCAATACTGATAGCCCCTGTACTGTCAGACAAAAGAGGAGTCGGCGTAGAAACAGAAACACCAAAGTCCTCAAGCAACCATCGTAGCCAAGTAACCTCCGTTGTCACAAGAGCCATAGCACGCAACTCAGCCTCCGCACTCGAACGAGAAACTGCTATCTGCTTCTTAGTCTTCCAAGCAATGAGGGAACCACCAAGAAAAACACAATAGGCAGAAAGAGAACGACGATCAGAAGGATCACTAGCCCAAGTAACATCACAATAGGCTTGGAGCTGTAAAGAGCTAGAGCGTGGAAAGAACAACCGACGAGAGATAGTCCCACGAAGATAACGCAGGACACGAAGAAGATGACTATAGTGGATCTGAGTGGGAGTAGAAACAAACTGACTCAGAATATGAACAGAGTATGAAATGTCAGGTCTAGTGACACCAAGGTAAACAAGACTCCCTACAATGTGACGATAACGAGTAGGATCCTCAAGAGGCTCACCATCAGTGTGTGTAAGGTGAACATTAAGCTCCATGGGAGTCTCAGCAGTCCGGTGATCAGTAAGAGAAGCTCGATCGAGAAGGTCGTGAATATACTTTTCTTGAGACAAAAAGAAACCCTCAGAAGTGGAGGCAATTTCAATCCCAAGGAAATACCTTAGAGGACCAAGTGTTAGACTAACTGATTGTGGAACTCTCTAGAGTATTGTGGGCCTGGTTAGCTACCTTAGCTGTCAAGGAGGCTGACTTGCCTTGGCTGCCAAGTGTGTTGGTTTGCCTTGGCTGTCAAGCCTTCCTCCTCCTATAAATTGTACCCCTGTTCATCCTGAACCAAATGAATATATTCTATTCTACTCACATGGTATCAGAGCATTAGGTTTTAGGATTCTCCTCTCCACCCTGCGCGCCGGCCTCTGCCGTGCTGCAACAATGTCTCCCTCTCCCCCACCCTCCCCTCGGATTGTGGATACCATTGCTGAAGACTCTACTGTCGCCACCTTTCTTCTTGACCAGGAGCGCCAGGCTGCTTTGGATCGCGCCGCTCAAGCCGAGGAGGAGGCGGCTGCTGCCATCAGGGAGCGCGATGCCGCTGCTTCCCGTGCCAGCAATGCCTTGCCCCGTGCTGCCAGGGAGCGTGCAGTCGCTGCAATCGCCTCCCCTAATGCCCCTGGCAATGTCTCCTTCAGCACTCCACCATCCCCATCCGACCTCACCTCAGCTATGCTTCTCCATGAAGCCATGGCCCTTCTACAACTTCATGCCCAAGCCGTCGCCGTCAACAACATCCGGACCCACGTCACCATCGTCCTCGACATCGACTCCGGCAACTTCAACCGTTGGCGTGACCAATTCCTCCTCATCCTCGGCAAATTTTCCCTTCGGGATCATGTCTGCACAGACCCTCCAGACCCGGTCTCCCCTGACTGGGCTCGGATGGATTGTGTCGTCAAGTCCTGGATCATCGCCACCCTCACCGACGACCTTGCTGAAAACATCTCCTCTCAAGACTCCACTGCTCGCCATGCTTGGCTCGCTGTTGAGTCCCAGTTCCTCGGCAATCGGGAGGCCCGCTCCATTCACCTCGAGACAAGGTTTCGCACCTTTGTCCAAGGTGAACTCTCCATCACCGACTACTGTCGTCGGCTGAAGAAGATGGCCGATGACCTCACGGCTCTTGGCGAAATGTTCACAGACCGGACCCTCGTCCTCAACGTGATCCGTGGCCTCAACGAGCGCTTCAGCCATATTGGAGCCCTCCTGCGCCGAAGTCGTCCCTTCCCCACCTTCCTGGAGGCCCGTGATGACCTCATTCTTGAGGAGATCACTCTGGCGCACAAGGACTCCCCTGCCTCTGCCTTCACTGCCTCCACTGCTGCCGGCTCCTCCAACCCTCCCTCACCAAATACGAGCATCGGAGGTACTGGAGGATCCAAGCCTTCGCCCGGAGGTTCTGGGGGCAATCGCCGCGGCCGGCGTGGTGGCGGTGGCAGAAGAGGTCCTGGTGGTCAGCACACCCTCCCTGGCGCTCAGCATCAGCAACCTCCTGCAGGCAATCAACATCCTGCTGCTGGGGGTCGTCCCTGGCCCAGCCTCTACAACCCGTGGATGGGATCCATACAGATGTGGCCAGGGGGTCCTCGCCCTTCTCTGGCTCCTCTACCGGTCCCTCCTCACCTGCAGACTCATCAGCAGGCCCTCTTCGCCCACCAACAGCCCCCTGTCTTCAATCAGCAGCCAACTACTCCTGATGGCTCCGGGCAGTGGGGCGCCCCAAGCCTCTACCACTCGACTGGCCCTTCTTCTTGGGACCCGACGACCCTCGCCTCCGCTTTCAGAACAACATCGCTGACCCCCCCATCATCATCAGACTGGTACTTCGACACAGGTGCTACCTCCCACATGACACCCCATTCTACCTATCTTTCACATATTCACTTCCCGCGGTATCCTACTCCCTCATCTATTATTGTTGGTAATGGTTCTACTCTTCCCGTTACTGCCATTGGTTCCACAGAGTTGTCCCCTAATTTACGTCTTAATAATGTTCTGGTTGCACCACAACTTATTAAGAATCTCATCTCTGTTCGCCAATTCACTACTGACAATAATTGTTCTGTTGAGTTTGATCCTGCTGGTTGTTCTGTGAAGGTTCTTCCGTCTCGGACCGAGATCGCCAGGTGCAATAGCTCTGGGTCCTTGTATCCTCTGCACCTACCTTCAACACACTCTCTTGTTGCTCAAGCTCCCTCCCCACTGTGGCATCGACGTCTCGGTCATCCTGGTCATGAGACTTTGCTGAAACTCGCTGCTAGCACTCCTGTTCAGGACTGTTCTGTTTTGTGTCATGCTTGTCAATTAGGACGTCATGTTCGTCTTCCATTTTCTACTTCTATCTCTCGTGCATCAAACAAGTTTGACCTTATTCATTGTGATCTGTGGACCTCTCCTGTTGTGAGTGTCTCTGGTTATAAATATTATTTGGTCATACTTGATGATTGCACTCACTACCTCTGGACTTTTCCCTTGCGTCTAAAATCTGACACTTTCAGCACACTCGCCCATTTCATCACCTTCACCTCTACCCAATTTGGCTCTCACATCAAGGCTGTTCAGTGCGACAACGGGAAAGAGTTCAACAACTCTCGCACCAGCCACTTCTTCCTGTCTCAGGGCATTCATCTTCGCATGTCCTGCCCATACACCTCGCCTCAAAATGGTAGAGCTGAACGCATTATTCGCTCCATCAATAATGTAGTTCGCTCCCTACTATTTCAGGCGTCCATGCCTCCCTCCTACTGGGTTGAGGCTCTCTTCACAGCCACTTCTCTTCTCAACATCCTCCCCACCAAAACACTTCAGTTCTCCACACCTCATCTTGCCTTGTTTGGCACGATACCCACTTATGATCACCTTCGTGTTTTTGGCTGCAAGTGTTATCCCAACACATCCGCCACCGCTCCTCATAAACTCGCTCCTAGATCCACCTTATGTGTCTTTCTAGGCTACTCTTCCCACCACAAAGGATACCGCTGCCTTGACCTCTCCTCCAACAACATCATCATCTCTCGGCATGTCATCTTTGATGAAACAACCTTTCCCTTTGCTGAGCGCCATGGTCCTAGCAATCCAAGGGATTTTGAGTTTCTTGATGATACTAATGTGGTGCCTGCTCCAATTGGATCACTGCACCAATATTTTTCTGCAGGTCCCAGTACTCCTAGCGGCCCCATTGTGCCTGCACCTGGAGTACTCCCACCAACCCCTGGTGCTATCAGCACTAGCACTCCTGCCAGTCCCTTTGTGACTGTGCCTGGAGTGCTACCGACGACCCCTGGTGCTTCTTCCCTGACGCCAGCAGCTCCGGCCAGCCCCTTTGGAGGGCCTTCTGCTGCCACTCCGACGGCTTCAGCACCTACTGCACCTGACCCAGTCACGACACTTTCTCAACCAGGCCGCGTCTTCACCCACTTCTACTCGCGTCGCCCTCGACCACCTCCTGCACCGGCCGTACCATCCCTCCTGCCCAAGGGTGCTGTTGTTGTCCCTCCTGTGACAAATCAGCATGCCATGAGCACCCGTTCGAAGAGTGGTTTCCGGATGCCTGCAACGTACCATGTTACGTCCATGTCTCCAATACCAAAGACCTTTCGTACTGCTCTTGCTGATCCTAATTGGCGAGCTGCCATGGAAGAAGAACATGATGCTTTGCTGCAGAATCACACTTGGGATCTTGTGCCTCATCCTTCTACGGCCAACGTTGTCACCGGCAAGTGGATTTTCAAGCACAAATTCCAGTCTGATGGCTCTCTTGAAAGGCACAAGGCTCGTTGGGTTCTTCGTGGCTTCACTCAACGGCCTGGTGTGGATTTTGATGAGACCTTCAGTCTCGTGGTGAAGCCTGCAACTGTTCGTACAGTTCTCTCTTTGGCTCTCTCTCGCCACTGGCCTATCCACCAGCTCGACGTGAAGAATGCCTTTCTTCACGGTCACCTGACAGAGACAGTATATTGTCAACAGCCCTCCGGATTCGAAGATCCAGCCCATCTGGACTATGTCTGTCATCTGCAGAAGTCTCTATATGGTCTCAAGCAGGCCCCTCGTGCATGGTACAACCGCATGGCCACTCATCTGCTGTCCCTTGGATTTATTGAAGCCAAGACCGACACTTCACTGTTTATCTATCACCACGGATCGGACATGGCCTACCTATTGTTGTATGTTGATGATATCGTCCTCACTGCTTCCTCATCGACCCTCCTTCGGTGGATCATCTCTGCCCTCCAGAGGGAAATCGCGATGAAGGATCTTGGGGAATTGCATGTTCAGCGAAGTGGTGATGGACTTCTTCTTTCTCAGCATCAGTATATGTTGGACATTCTTACTCGCGCCGGGATGACAGAATGCAAGCCCTGCTCCACCCCCGTTGACACCAACCCAAAAATTGCTGCAGCAGATGGCATTCCCGTCCCCGACCCTTCGGATTTTCGCAGTCTCGCTGGGGCCCTGCAATACTTGACATTCACCCGGCCAGACATTGCTGTATGCTGTGCAGCAAGTCTGCCTACATATGCATGACCCTCGTGAGCCTCATCTCACCGCTCTGAAGAGGATTCTGCGCTATATTCGAGGCACACTCCACCTTGGTCTTCTGCTACGACCATCTTCCTCGGCTGATTTGGTTGTTTACACGGATGCTGATTGGGCTGGTTGTCCAGACACCCGCAAGTCCACTTCGGGCTATGTTGTGTTTCTTGGCGACAACCTTGTCTCCTGGTCTTCGAAGCGCCAGAACACGGTGTCTCGGTCTAGTGCAGAGGCTGAGTATCGCGCCGTGGCCAATGGAGTTGCGGAGGCCACTTGGCTGCGCCAACTTCTTCTCGAGCTGCAGGCCCCTCCCCAACGCGCCACATTGGTCTATTGTGACAACATCAGTGCTGTTTACATGACCTCCAACCCGATCCAGCATCAACGCACCAAGCACATCGAGATTGATCTCCACTTTGTCCGGGAACGAGTTGCCATTGGTGATCTTCGCGTCTTACATGTTCCCACATCCTCTCAATATGCGGACATCTTCACCAAAGGCTTACCCTCGTTTGTATTCACGGAGTTCAGGTCCAGTCTCAACGTGCAGAGTAGCTGACGATTCGACTGCGGGGGCGTGTTAGACTAACTGATTGTGGAACTCTCTAGAGTATTGTGGGCCTGGTTAGCTACCTTAGCTGTCAAGGAGGCTGACTTGCCTTGGCTGCCAAGTGTGTTGGTTTGCCTTGGCTGTCAAGCCTTCCTCCTATAAATTGTACCCCTGTTCATCCTGAACCAAATGAATATATTCTATTCTACTCACACCAAGATTAGACATAAGAAATTGATCACTAAGACGAGCCTTAACAAAGGCAATGTACTTAGGATCATCACCGGTGATGATCATGTCATCCACATAAAGAAGGAGGAGGGTCCTACCACGAGGTGACACGTGGACAAAAAGTGCTGGATCATGAGTGCTGGCTGAAAAACCAGCAGCTGTGACCACAGAAGCAAAACGTTGAAACCAAGCCCGAGGAGCTTGCTTAAGACTATAAAGGGAGCGACGAAGGTGGCAAACCATACCCTCAGGGACAAAATACCCAGGTGGTGGGCGCATATAAACATCCTCGCGCAACTCACCATTAAGAAAGGCATTCTTCACATCAAGTTGAGAGATGGGCCACTCCTGAACAGAAGCCACAACAAGAAGAGTGCGAATAGTGGTCATATGAGCAATAGGAGCAAAAGTCTCATCATAATCATGACCTTGCTCCTGCTGAAAACCACGAGCAACAAGACGAGCCTTATAGCACTCAAGAGAACCATCAGAGCGAGTCTTAACCTTATAGACCCACTTACAAGTGATAGGACGAACACGTGGGGGACATGGCATGAGATCCCACGTGCCAGTCCGCTCAAGAGCAGCGATCTCCTCGGCCATCGCATGCTGCCATTCCGGATGAAGAATAGCATCACGATAAGAAGCTGGCTCAGAAAGAGCAGTAGCTGTGAACGCCGAAGGAGAGTAACAATCAGGTGGCCTACGAAGGCGATGACTACGTCTAACAAGTTGCTCCGGAGAGGAATTCGTCGGAGAGGACTCAACAGGAGAAGATGACCCATCCTCGATGAAAGAAGAGGATGGCACATCAGAGGAGGGCTCATCTGAGGGAGCTGGAGCATTTGACAGATGTGCCCTACGACGACTGTAGAATTGTGTCACAGGAGGCTTTACCGTGTAGTCAGGAACCACGGGAGGAGACTCAGAGGAAGACACAGAGGATGATAAAGTCGAACGAGGAATGGGCAAAGAAGCAGGAGGAGCATTAGGAAAAGGAGAAAAGACAAGGGGTCAACCAAAGAGGCAGGAGAAACATCAGTAGTGGGACATGGATAGAAAGGACGGGACTCATCAAAGACAACATCCCGCGATGTCCGCATCCGACGAGCGATCGGATCCCAACAACGATAACCCTTGTGCTCTACGCTATAGCCTAAGATGACACACTCAGCAGACTGAGCAGTCAACTTAGTACGCTCACGAGGTGCAAGAAGCACATAACACACACAGCCAAAAAGACGAAGGCTGGAGTAATTGGGCGTCTTGCCACAAAGATGCTCAAATGGAATACCACCCTGAAGAGCCGAAGAAGGCTGGATGTTAATCAAATAAGTGGCAGTAGAAACCGCCTCAGCCCAAAAGTGAGGTGGAACAGAGGCAACCATAAGAGCACGAGCAGTCTCAAGTAGATGACGATGCTTGCGCTCAGCAACACCGTTCTGAGCGTGAGCACCAGGACAAGAAAACTGAGCTAGTGTACCCTGCTCAGCAAGCACCTGGTGAATAGCATCCGATAAATACTCCCCAGCAGAATCCGCACGAAAAACACGAATAGATGTGTCAAACTGAGTATGAATCATAGCAGAGAAATTCTTATAGATGGATAAAACCTCACTACGATGTTTCATAAAGTAAATCCATGTGGCGAGAAAAGTCATCGATAAAAATGATATAAAATTTATGACCACCCTTTGAAACAAAAGGCACTGGACCCCAAACATCAGAATGAACAAGATCAAAAGGTCGCTGAGACACAGACTCACTAGAAGGATAGGGAAGCTGGACCTGCTTTCCCAACCGACAACCCTGACTTTCGACCTGAAACCGACCCTAGAAGACCTCGACGAAGTAATGTAGACAACCGAGAGCCACAAAGGTGTTCGAGACGATGATGCCACTGAGTAAACGAAGACATGGACGAAGCAGCATAGGCGAAACTGACGAGACTGGCAGGCGCAGTGGAAGGAAGACGAAGCCAATCAAGCTCCCAAAGACGCTGTGAATCATGCCGACGGGGGCCAGTACCAATCAGGTGACCAGTGTGACGATCCTGAATATAGCAAGCATCAGAATCAAGGATAATACGACAATCATTGTCAATGATCTGCCTAGCAGACATAAGCTGCATGGTTAGATCAGGAACAATTGAAACATCAGTTACAAAAAAGGTGTCAGACGAAAGAGTGCCATGTCCAGTAACAGAGAGAGGGGATCCATCAGCAGTATGAACAATGCAATGACGGTAAGAGGGGTGTACAGAAGAAAGGTGGGCAGAATGAGGAGTCATATGAAAAGAAGCACCCGAATCAAGATACCAAGGATAAGTACCTGGAGAAGAAGCAAATGAAGGCCCTAAAGTGGAAGATTGAGAAGCAGTAGCAGAACCCGTAAGTGCAGAGGGCTGAGTCACAGAACCAACAGCTCCTGACGATGTAGAGGCCGCAAGGCGCCGAAGTAGCATGAGCATCTCCTGTGTCTCTGAGCCAGTAGAACTCCTCTCAGATCCTCCAGAACTAGAACCACCAGTACCTTGTGAAGAACGGCGAGCTTGAGCCTTCTGAGCTTTCTTCTTCCTGTAGCAAAAGGCCTCCACGTGTCCATCACGACCACAATGATCACAATGAAGACCGGTACTCGCACCACGAGCAACAGACGGAACAACCGAAGGAGACGCCAGTGGCACGGGAGCAATAGGATGAGCACTTGAAGAATGAGCAGCCAAGACTGAAGAAACCCGCAAAATGCCAGCATCCTGAAGACGTGTCTCCTCATTACGAACCTCAGCAAGAGCATCCATCAGTGAAACACAAGGGTGACGAGCAAGCAGCTAAGCACGAAGAGGCTCAAACTCATCATGAAGCCGAGTCAAGAAGTCGTACGTGCGATGAAGCTCAAGAGCAACCTTCTGATCCTTGCATGACTGACAGGTGGCAGGAGACAACTGAGGACCAAGAGTATCAATCTGACGCCAAACAACAGAAAGCTGATCGAAGAAAGCATCAATAGTATCATCACCCTGGCGAAGAAGGTGCTCCTATCGAATAGCAGCAAGAAAAGCAGACTGTCCTGTGGGCTCATAACGACTGCGAAGAAAAGTCCACATCTGATGAGACCGCTCAAGCTCCACAATATCCGCAGAAAAACGATCCTCCATACTAGCCACAAGAATCGAACCTGCCCGAGCATCCTCATCAAGCCAAGTCCTGTATGCACGAAACTGAGACTCATATGAAGCCAGACGATCGTCATAATGTGCAAGCAGACTCTCCTTCTCAATAGCAGTAGTCTTCTCTGAGATCATCGGTTGAGCGGGAGCTAAAGGAGCCAGAGGGCAGGGCAGCTCGCCCGTGAGGAACTCCCAAAGACGAAGTCCACGCATGTGCAACCGCATGCGAGGAACCCAGTCACGATAGTTGGTGCCATTAAAAAGCACCGGACACCGCAACACTGGGACAGGGCCTGAAGGAGTCGAAGAAGAAGCCACGGCGAGAACACGGATAAAGAATCGATGATTTTTTATTTTTTAATAACCGTATCAGTGAAACAAGACTGATTTTTTTTAGAAAATTAAAAGAGGCAGGATGCCCGTCACGCCGTCACTCGCGGAAACCGCCCGCAGCAGCCGCTCCCGCGAAGGAAAGCCGCCTTGCAGCGAAGGAAAGCCGCCCCGTAGCGCTTGCGCCGGAGATCTGGCACGCAGCAGCGCAACCGGCGACCCGCAGCAGCCGCCCGGAGCAGCGCCTGCGCGAGGAGGCAGATCCGGCCCGCAGTAGCCGCCCGGAGCAGCGAGCAGTAGCGCCTGCGCAAGGAGGCCGCCGACGCCGACGACCGGCGACGGAGCTCCCCCAGCAGACGAAGAAGCCGACGCTGACGACGACCGGCGATGGAGCTCCCACAGTAGACGAAGAAGCCGCGCGGAGCAGACGAAGAACGCGAGGGCGCCGCCCACGCGAGGAAGACTCCCGTCCGCGCGAGAAAACCGACGCCGACGGCCGGCGCACCGACGACGCCGACGATGGCAGACGAGAGGAGGAAGAAGATAGAAGCCCCAACGATCCGTCAATAGAAAGATGGATCAAAGAAAGGGGCTGCATGTAGATCGATTAGGGGAGGAGATTAGAAAGCCTAACCCTAATTTTTTTGGCTGTGATACCATGTTAGGAATAACACTTGTATTGATCTGAGGACTGAAGGTCCGAATATATACATGTACATGAAAGGGAAATATGCAAAGAAACCCCTTAAAGAATACAATAATAGAAAGAATAATATCCATCTAACAATTGTGTCTATATAAGCAATGTACTCTGGAGGAAGATGGTGTGGAAGAACTTCAGGCTCAATCTTGTAATCCCTATCTCATCGGCGCCAGCCAAAACGACTCCCCTACGTCGGCGAGGTTCAGGTGTTTATCCACCAATTTCTCACAAGTATCACCTTCGTTCTCGAATTGTTTTGCTTCCCTCAATCGTTTCCTGAACTCATGACAATTTGGTTTTAGAGCAAGGTTCATCTACCATGCCTGCTGCTAGTTTAGGTTCGGGAAGGATGTGGCCTCTTCGGGTAATGAACTCGATTGATTGGAAGAACTGATTCGCAACATCGCTAGTGTCCTCCGCGACGTCAAGCAACAACAACAAGGCCCCGGGGTCGCTGTGCTCTGCCTGGAGAAGAACAACCTGATCACTTTGGCTAACAACAATGAGGAGGTATTGATGACCGGTGCAGACACAACATTAGGGGGACATAGCGATGACCACTTCTTATCTCCGCTCGACATGATTGGTTGCCCCCAACATCCTAATCGCCGTAGGAGCGAGGATTTTGACTCCAACGCCGAATACCACCCTTCTTCGGTTCACAAAATCAAATTCCCTAAATTTGATGGAACGGGGGATCCCATGGCTTGGTTAAATCACTGTGAACGCTATTTCATGCTCTACGGAACCCCTGAACATCAGCGTGTCCAATACGCCTCCTACCTCTTGGATGACACCAAAATTTGGTATCATCTACTCGAAATGAATGGAGGCCCCCCTTCGTGGCCACACTTCGTCTAGCTTGTGCATACTAGATTCGCCCCCCACTCACGGAGAGCCCAATTGGCGAGATGGCACTCCTTCACCGTGATGGTTCGGTGGATGCAATCTGCAACGATTTATGGCCCTTTCTTGTTGTGATTCGAATATATCAGAGATACATCAGATACAACTCTTCATGGTAGGACTTGGGTAGCCGCTCCGCACAAATGTCGCTCTTCACAAACCATCAACATTGGACAAGGCCATCATATTGGCCAGGGCTTATGAACAACGGGCCACGACCATGCACTTGCCTCGATAGCTCTCTCATGCAATCTCCAAATCACCCTAGTCTGCGAGCAATGGGGTGCCCACTATGCATACACAAACGTAGGCCTCATCATCAGGCTCTGTTAACCAGACCGTTGTTAAGAAACTCATGCTGACAGAGATTGCGGATTGTCGCACCAAGGGACTATGCTTTAAGTGCGATGAAAAGTTCGTGCTTGGATACCAAGACTCCTACAAATGCCTGTTCTTCATTGAGTTTTTGGATGAGGATGACGATGCCGAACCGACCATCTCATTGGTTGCGCTAACTGGTATCCATCCATGCATAGGGCACACAATGCATGTTATGGTCATCATCGGTAACACAACATTGCGTGCACTATTGGACTCCGGATCTACGCACAACTTCATCGACACGACATCAACTGATTGCGCTGGTGTCTCCTTCACCAACGATGTCAGAATTCGGGTGGCTGTGGCTAACGGGGATCACCTTACTAGTCCTGGTCGTTGCTCCAACCTCGACATCAACATCGCTAGCGAACACTTCACTATCTGCTGCTATGGCCTCAGCCTCGGGCATCGGCTCCTTCGACATGGTTTTGGGAGTGCAGTGGCTCGAGTTGCTGGACCGATGCTCTGGGATTTCAGTCGTCGAACATTGGCGTTCGTACGTAACGGTTGCCGTGTACTCTAGTCGGCAGCGCCTACCCCAGCCAACACACTTTCTCTCACCGCTACTACACTTGACATGTTGGATGAACTTCTCGTTTAGTACAATGCTCTATTTCAGGTATCATCTGGACTTCCACCGGCCAGGCAGCGATACCATCTCATTCGCTTACATGACTGGTATATACTACCAGCATCGCAAGAAGAATGGGCCAAAGACCAACACTGCAATAGAAGCAACAGAAACTCCAGAATCTCCTAGTACGACGGCAACAGATTGTGAGCTGTCAACAGCTAAATGAGTATGTTAGGAAGTGTTAAGAGAAACTAGCTCCAGGTCATTGTGTCTATATAAGCAATGTACTCTGGAGGAAGAGGGTGTGGAAGAACTTCAGGCTCAATCCTGTGATCCCTGTCTCATCGGCGCTAGCCAAAACGGCTCCCCTGCGCCGGCGAGGTTCAGTTGTTCGTCCACCAATTTCTCACAAGGATCACCTTCATTCTCAAATTGTTTTGCTTCCCTCGATCGTTTCCTGAACTTGTGACAGCCACACATGCCTTTTTTTGGCCCTTTTATTTTCTCATGTTGTTGAATATACATGTAGAAGTACTAATTACTAAACATGGTAAAGATTATTCCTCAGACAATATATAAGGTCAAGATGAACATGGAAGGAACCTGTACACATACTCCAATGGTAGTTTTATTATACCGACCTTAGAATTTGTGCTTGCAAAATACTACCGAGTAGTGTCCATTTGGCCTTCTTAGAATCATTTCCTTTAAGAATTGAACTTTGGGATGCTGTCTAACATTTGCTTCCTGTTTACGGCAATATAAGTTCGGAACTACAAAATATGCCGTTCAAATTATCAATGTGTTAGGCTATACTGATGTCCCTTTTCAGAGTTCAAATGAACAATCAAATGTTCTCTAAGAAGAATCAAATTCTCTTAACTGTAACTCTTTTCAGGTACATCGAATCCATGGATGATGTGATCAAGAAGATATACACCGAGATGGAGTTCGATCTATTTGACGATGAGGTGGAATGCTCAGATTCCCTACCGAGCAGCAGCAACCAGGACGTCGACGGGAGCAGCCGCGGCAGCCACAGGAGCAATCCGGCGGCCCAGCACCTGCTGCAACGGGATCACACGATGGGGAGCAGCAGCCGCCAAGACAGGCACACGGAGAAGCTGGCGAGAGCGGAGGAGAGGAGGAACAGGGAGCGTAGGTTCTCCTCTTTCACCAGCTGGGTGCCCGACCTTCGCCGCGTCTGGGCGCTCAAGCACCCCGGCAAGGAGCCCGCGGTGCCACGGTCCAGGCCGGCGTCCAAGCGGAGGAAGCGGCGCCGTGCGTCGTGCACCGATATGGTCTGCGAGACGCCGATGACCGCGGCGGGGAAGAAGTCGCAGCCCACGCCGGGCTCCGGCGATGCGGGATCGTTCGCGTCGGTGTCCAAGGCTTTGTTTCACGACGACGAGACGGACATTAGCTCAAGCGACGTCTGAAACTGCACCTCTTGATCCCACTGTTATGGCTCGTGTTACGGTTTCACACACACAATGTAAAGAACACTTCAGAGTCAACCGTCCAAAGAGTTGCATCATGTGTTGCAGTTCTTGTTCCCTTGCGCGGTTGTACTAGCACGAGCGATACCTGTGGACCGATTGACGTTCATGAGGACAGGATGCATGCAGCATGCCGACCCAGGTGAAGTACATGCTGGAACAAGGCAGGTAATCCAGTTCCATATCTGGCTTGATTTTTTATAAGTAAAGTTATTCAATTTTAATTGATTTTTTTAAACAATATACTAAAAGATATAATATTATATTAGTCCTATTAAAGCCGTATGAGATGTGTCTTAATATTGTATTTATTCTATATTATATATGTTAATGTGTGTTTCATGATGATAACTTAGAAAATTTTGAATATAAACAAATTATATATTATATTACGAAACTAATCTAGCAGTAACCAAATCCGGGCGTGGGATGGACGTTTGTGTGAATGATAGATAAGGAACTTTCCGTGAGTTTTGCACAAAAAAATATTGGGTATATACCAAATACACAGAGCAAACAATACATATTAGTTTGGATACATGTGTCTTAGCTTGGACGTAACGTGCCATGTAGCAGTCCAGATTCTTGCCTTCGAGTATGCGTTACGCCAATATGGTACCATGTTTTCTCTGCGTTTCTTCTGATGAAAATTATCACTCCCAAGTTCACACAATACCACAGCCCAAGCTGTATAGCCATGATGGTTAATTAGATTCTTAGAATAGAACAAGAGACTAATAATACAAAGTCCTTTGAATGTTGCATGTGTGCATGATAAGCATAATTTAATTCTGACGGTCTATAATTTAGGCTTTCATAAGCAACAGATTATAAAGTACTAATAGGGGATCTGTTCAATGACATATCTACCGTCCAACTCCCGTATGATCTTTTTTCCAGGAACAAAATGTATATACACATTTAGTCATATCAAAGTTAGAAGGAAAATGCAAGGTCGTTCCTTAATCCAAGCAGTGAGAGGAAGACGATCATGGGTTCACGTTCATCTCATGGGTCAAGCAAACCCATGTAAGTGCAGGCATATATATAGCACATTAACACACATTACGACAACGCTGCATGTACTACAGAGGTAGCCATGAACCGGCAGCTGCATCCGACCACTCCCTCTCTTGGATTGGATCAACTTAAAGGGAGCTCTTCTTCTCCCCTTCACACTACGTGAATATGTTCAGTTCAACAGTTTATAAAAGGGAGCCGTTACCGTACCCCCATTACCTCCCTTCGATGTAATAGGCTTAAAGAATCTTGGCCGTTGATTAAAGGTATTTAAAATAAATAATTAAAAATAAAAATGGTTAACCGACTCTAACCAGTCACCCTATCTACCTTCCGTATCCATTTCTCCAGAGAATTCATGGTAGCGTTAAAAGTTTTTATTTTTTATTTTTTTTTGAAAAAAACACAAAATTTGAAAAAGAATATAACTCTTCAAATTTATTTTTAAATGATTTTTCGAAGAGTTCTGAAATAAAATTTTGAATTTTCAAAGTTTGTTTTTTATTTTTAAAAAAAATTCTAAAAAGAACATAAAACTTTGAAAATTTGAAAAAAACAAAACTCTTCAAAATTTATTTTAAAATGATTTTATGAAGAGTCTGAAATAAATTTTATAATTTTCAAAGTTTATTTTTATTTTTAAAAATTTTCTGAAAAGAACAAAAAACTTTGAAAATTAAAAAAAAACAGAACTCTTCAAAATTTATTTTAATATGATTTTCTGAAGAGTTATAAAATATAATTTTGAATTTTAAAAGTTCTCTATTTTTTCATAAAATTAAAAAAAACTTTCAAAAGTTTATCGTGCATTCTCTGGAAAAGAAATTTCAAATGACTTTTTGAATATTTGTGAAATAAAATTTCGAATTGTCAAAGTTCTTTGTTTTTTAAAATTGTATACATGTCATATGCCATAAATTAAGGGATTTCAAAATATTTTGCGAAATTAACGAAAGAAATATATTAGACGTATGAAAAGAATTTATTTTGCATGCATGTGGGTCCCACATTTAGGAAAAAGAAGGTAATATGACCTATTACCTCTAGGAGGTAACAAATCACCTATTTTAAATCTGAGTCATCCAATCATATGGATTGAACGGCTGATAAAATTTTGGGGTACTGTAAAATTCCCTTATAAAACGCAAAACCAGACGAAGTATGAAAAGGGGACAAGGCTAGCTAAATGAATCCTTATCATATGGGTTTATAATCTAAGAACACATGAAGTCTGAGTACAACAATTGCTTAGGAGTTAATTTGTTAGCTTATATAGAGGTCAGGGGCAAATCTTGGCCGTCAGATCAGACGCTCGGGGCCCTTACATATATACATGCATGCATGGCAAGTGAGGCTGTCGTCTGGCATTGTTGCTTAAAATATTTTTAGGAGTCTTGTAGTGCTGGAGACATCAATTTATCTCGTTCTCTAATCCTCCTGCTCAAGCACTTGCCGTAAACTGCGAGTTGGACAAATCAAATATGTTTAATAACGGTGATATAACTTGGTAAGATTACACTAGTAAAGGGAAAATTTGGTAGATGATCCTGCAACATTTACTCTCCTTGAAATCTTGCAACGCCAATTAACAATATGTTGTGAAGTTTCCATGTCCATTCAATTAATTCCGTAGTACCTAGCTGTGCTTGATTCACGGTTAGTTTGTATACTGATTTGCAGGGCCGGTCGTGAGCTTTTAGGCCCGGAGCATACTAAAATTTAGAGGCATTTATACTATATAACAAGTACTTAAAGTTATACATATACATGAAATTATTCATTGCACCGCCTCTTGCGTGAGTCGTATTTTATGATTGTGAGATTAAATGAGATTGTTTTCTATTCGTTTGGTGAATTGGTTATTCAATGTTTAGACTTCGTGTTTGTGTATAATATGGATTGATAGACATACAATAGATTGTACATATGTATAGAGGTAGTGGAGGACTTAGGATTTTACATATGAGTATGCCACCACAAATATCTATATCTATCCTATTATATAATTGGCGAGTTGAATCACTCATCTGATAATCCTAACCTTTTATTCGTCATGTTCACTCATCTGTTAAATCGTAACCGTTTGTCTATGTTGAAGATAGTATGTCTGTTCGTATGACAATTGATTTATTTTGTGACCTCGTCTTACATGGCAAGTCATTTATGTCACCATTCTTATTAGCACTATTTTCCTTGTAATCACCGATTGATATTTTTTTATATTGATCACCCATGCAAATTATTTTGTTTATTAATTATTCATGCAAATTATTTTGTTTCTTATTTAAATGTGTACACAGGCACTTACCACGTAATTTACATGACACCTATAATTAATTCCAAATCATGTATATACCTAACAAACAAATATGGGTGATATATCATAAAAATTTCTCTTCCTTTGTTTCCTATATTAATTTATTTCTTATTTAAATTCGTCATTATCTTTCCTTATTATGTTTTTTATATAAATGCACGGTTATAATTAAATCGTATGAAAATTTTTGTTTCTTAGAAAATTCATTTTCCTTGATTGCTTTTTTTTGCTAAATACACAACTGTTGGACCGAAATAGGCGACCAGAGGGGGTGAATGGGAGTTTAAAAAAAAATCTTCTGAAAAACAGACTTCGAAACACACCCTTCGGATTGTCTGGTTCGGAGGTATTGCCTACCCTTCGAACATAGGCTTCGCATAGGGCAAAAGTTTGAAGTTCTGAAGACTTTGCTCGCACCCAAACACCCAAATGGCTCGAAGCAGAGCTTCGCAAGAGCAGGCTTCGCACACAGTGGTGCCTGGAGTCAGACTCCACACAATAGCACTTTGCTTCAGAGAAAATTCCCTCAAAGGACTTCGTTACAGGCTTCACACTAATGACTGACACTAGGCTTTGCACTGCAACCTCACTCCGCACAGGACTTAGCAAACTGGGCCATCAAAATGTCTTTGACAAACGCTCGGGAAGATAGGCTTCATTTGCGCACACGGGACAGTACTTCGCTTAGTATTGATCAAGGGTATACCTCTGATATACACAGAGCGAACGTACTCCAAAAGCTACAAAACCGGTCTTCAAACACTCGTCGACAAGTGACCCTTCGTTAGCAAGAACACAAAGTAAAACATTCCGGATTGATTCATCAAAAATCACATCACATGACTCGATGATAGTGTTAGTGTTTAAATTAAAAACCCAATATGAATGACCATGCATTGTATACCTAAGAAAAATCCCATCGGAAGATTGTGACTCAAATTTATCCAAATTACCACGTTTTAGGATAAAGCACTGACATCCAAATACTCGAAGATGAGTAACCTTTGGCTTTCTCCCAAAACGCAGTTCATAAGAAGTTAACTTCAAAATTAAGCGCAAGAAAATTCGGTTTGAGATGTACATGCTGTGTTTATGACCTCATCCCAAAATCTTCTAGGAGTCATGTGCTCATCGAGCATCGTCCTAGCCATCTCAACCAAAGTGCGGTTCTTCCTCTTAATAATTCCATTTTGACCGAGGAACCCGCAGAGCAAAGAATTGGTGTTTTATGCTATGCTCTATGCAAAAGTCAACAAAGAGACTGTTTTTGAACTCGATGCCATTATCGCTTCGAATGAATTTTAATGCACCCGGTAGTTCAGTGAAAAGCCTCAAAGCTAGGCTCTGAAAGTGTGAAGACACTTCATCCTTGCTAGCTAAAAATAAGACCCAAGAATAACAGAACAAGTCATCCACCACGACAAGGACATACCATTTGTCGCCTAAAGAACTAACCTGGGAAGGACCTACAGTGTCCATATGGAGAAGTTCTTCGGATTGTTCGGTCATCACCATATTGACTAGTGAATGCGAGGCTGCAACCATCTTTCCATGTTGACAAGGAGCGCATACTAAGTTCTTCTCAAATTTGAGCTTGGGCAATCCTCGAATCAGACCTAGGGTGCTCAATCGAGCGAGCAAATCAATGCTCAAATGCCCTAGTCTCCTATGCCGCATCCAAAGCTCAGAAGATGGTTGTGCAACTAAGCAATGAGAAGAACTAGTCGACTCAGAAAAGTCAGCTCCAAAACCCTCCCGATTCTCAAAATCTTGCAAAGCAAAGTGCTAGAAGAATCGAGTACTTATGAAGTATCAAATTTGAAACGTACTTCCAAGCCCTCATAAAGCAACTAGGATACAGAAAGCAAATTGTATCCCAAATCATCAACTAAAGCAACATTTTGAGAGTGAAGTTGTCGTTGATTCTTACCACTCCTTTATCTTTCACTTTACTGCTTCGGTTGT
This sequence comes from Zizania palustris, assembly GCA_019279435.1. Classification (NCBI taxonomy): domain Eukaryota; kingdom Viridiplantae; phylum Streptophyta; class Magnoliopsida; order Poales; family Poaceae; genus Zizania; species Zizania palustris. The sequence continues at coordinate 74,031,378 of JAAALK010000288.1, read as the reverse complement.
TCCTGAAGGTGATGTATTCCCGTTGTTGTGTTGAGGTGAGGCTGGAGAACCATGATACATTTTCGGTCATGTGGCACGAATAGCCGGAATCCATGATCCACTTGTTCTCTAGGCCTCCGTCTGTTGCCTACACAAAATGAGAAAATCTCGATCGCTCAGTGTTGGGGTGAGTGAAAAACTGACGAGGTATCCAACACCGAGAGACTCGAGTACCAGGCAGAGTAATAGTAGACTATCTATGCACAAGATATGAAATATAATGAAAAGTGTGAGGTCTACCAATAGCAAGAGAACTAGAAAAATGATGAGATCTCCCAACCTATCAAGGACTAAAGCCACTCATGCGTGGTCTAGCACCATATGAAATATGGTGTACATCACGATGGGCAAGGCCTCTCATGGGAGCATGGGGAGCCTCGAAAATAGGACGAGAGCGAGAAACAGACTCATGCATACCTAGGGATGGGTAATGCATATCTCAAAAGTTCATCTCCTGTAAGCGTCGCTCATTCTTGATATGAAGAAAACAGAAAACAACCAAATGACCTAGCCGCTAACAATATGAGCAATGGAAAACTCTCTTGTGGTAGGAGCATGGGTTTATGCTAAGGGGATTTCTTTGGGGGAGGTGGTATTTCTCGGTAGGTTTCTTCGCTTTCTGTGGTGTGTCTAACTGGGCTCTTTCTTTCTCAAGGGTAGTGGGTGGAGAAAACACAATTTCGCTCAGAGTAGATGTAGTAGTTCTCTCATAACCCAACCCTAAAGCTAACCCTATCCTGTCAGCACACATTTTGGTTTTGGCTAAGAGCAAATCCATTCTACCCTTTCCTTCAGTGCATTTATTCACCACAAAATAAGGTAGTCATTCTCAGTCATGAGCCTCTCTACTTCCCCCTAGTAAAGTTGAGTTGGTCCTTAAGGGTGATGCAGGTGGAACAAACATGCTACACATCCCTAGAACACTCACCACTCTCCAATCTAGACTCTAACTCTTTCACATACTTGTTTCTCAAATTAATGCTATCAATAAGTAAAGGACAATTTAAGCAAGCATTTGGAGTAGTAGTCCTAGGCTCCACCTCAATGAGCTGTCTCTCTGTAATCTTAAGCTTATCGATGGCTTGAGCATGCACAGAGTGGAGCCTAGCAAGCTCGCTCATGACCACAAGACATGATTCACATTCATGATCATCAGACTTAGACCTAAGCATGACAAGTTCAGTTGTAACAGATTCAATCCTAAGTCTAAGTTTTTTCTTTAGCAGCTTGTTTTAGTAATCTATCCTGACCAATTAAAGCATCGTTCAATTCTTCATTTTTAACTAAAAGCTGGTCACGATATAGATATACCTCAAATGAGTCAAACTCATCGCCGTTGTAGATGATGTCGGCCATAAAGTAAAGGCCAGTGAAATCCTTCGTCTTCTTCTCCTTCTCCTCCTTCTTTGGAGGATCCTACTCATCAGAGCTAGGCTCCTCACTCGACGAAGTGTTGATGTCGCTGAGGGCCACCATGAAAGATATAGAAGTGGCTTTGGCTACCCTCTTGGCCATCTTGCCGCGCTTACCCTTAGAAAAGGGTTTCCTCTCTTTCTTGTGGTGTTTGTGGGTACTCTCTTCTGTCTTTCTAAACCTAGGGCAGTCGGCCTTAATGTGAGAAGTATCTCCACACTCAAAACACCCTCGAGAGCCACCCCTCCATTGATCCCTTCTATCATTGTAGAATCGGGTGAATCTCTTGACAATGAGATCTAGCTCTTCATCATCTAAAGTATCAACCTGCTCTTTGGTGACAGAGACTAGGGAGAACAAAGAAAAACCTCCTGCTAGGACACTAGTGCCAGATGCACTTAGTTCTGCAAGAGTGCCACTGCTGGAGCTAGAAACTAATGCCATGGTCTGAGGCAAAGAGTTTCGGTGCCCTGCAAGAGATGCCTTGGCAATCTCTCTGGACTTCAGCTTGCTAAAGAGCTCATCACAGGTTAATGAGTCATAACCTGTGGACTCCTCAATGCTGGATATCTTCACTTTCCATATGCTACGATCAAGAGCATAAAGAAGCTTGATAGCCCTCTCGTGATTAGAATAAGCAAGCATCCCCGTGGAGCGCAAGATACTCACTATCGCATCAAAGCAAGAAAACATGGCATCTATAGATTCACTAGGGCTTTGCATAAAAAGCAAATACTATTAATTGTATGTGATTTGGAACCTATCCTTGATCTATGTAGATCCCTAATGAAAAATAGTGAGTGTGGACCAAATTTCTCTATCTGTCTTCAGGTGTTGCACCCCATCGAACTCATTCCTACTCAAGCTAATGAACAATATATTTCTATCTTTGCAGTTAGCAGTATACTGATCCTTCTTAGCCTAAGTAGTGCGAGTCTCAAGGATGGTGTATTAGGACTCCACAATCTCCCAGACTGCACTTCCTTGGCTCTGTAAGTAAGCCTCCATGCGCACCTTCCAATAAGCAAAGTCTGTCCCATCAAATAGAGGAATTTTACTAACTCTGTCCATGTCTCCAAAAGATCACAAAACCGGTTAAAGTCAACTGGTGATCTTAACCTGCTCTGATAGCAATTGTTGGACTGAAATAGGCGACTAGAGGAGGGTGAATGGGATCTTTAAAAAAATCTTCTCAAAAACAGACTTCACAACACACCATTCAGAGTGTCTGGTTCGGAGGTATTGCCTACCCTTCGAACACAAGCTTCGCACAGGGCAAAAGTTTGACGTTCAGAAGACTTCGCTCGCACCCAAACACCCAAATGGCTCAAAGCAGGGCTTCGCAAGAGCAGGCTCCGCAGACAATGGTGTTTGGAGTCAGACTCCACACAATAGCACTTTGCTTTTGAGAAAATTCCCTCAAAGGACTTCGTTACATGATTCACACTAATGACTAGCACTAGCTTTGCACTGCAACCTCACTCCGCACAAGACTTAGCAAACTAGGCCATCAAAATGGCTTTGACAAATGCTTAGGAAGATAGGCTTTGTTTGCGCACACAAGACAATACTTCGCTAGTATTGATCGAGGGTATACCTCTGATATACACAGAGTGAGCGTACTCCAAAAGCTACAAAACCGGTCATCACACACTCCTCAACAGGTGACCCTTCGTTAGCAAGAACACAGAGTAAACACTCCGGTTTGCACAGAACAAAGTGCACAACAAAACTCAACATGAGATAAACAAAGAACACAAATACAAGTTCATGCAAAGAATGAATCAGAACTGAAATCGAAATTTCATTGCAAGAACAGGGAACACAAAAACTCACAGATCTGAGTACAACTTTGTGATAGCTGGACCTAGGTGACAATAAGTACAGAAGGTTTTAAAACCTAAGAAACAGTGATAAAAGTGTTACCCTAGACCTTAACATGCCTCTCCTTTTATAGAACAAATTAGACATGCGAAGTGACTAAAGTACCCTTAAAGTTTATAAGTTTTCTGCCACAGGCAGTCACGGGGGTACATAGGTAGTCCTACTTTTTTGGAAGCTCCTTTTGTGTCAGCTTTGTAGACTAGAATCTTTGAAGCCCTCTTCGCACTGTGAAGTGTAGGAGTGACTTCAGTTTTAGACTTCGAACACGTAGTTCTTCGCTACACCAAAGTCAGTTTTTGATATAGTGACATTTTTAAGCTTAAGCCATCAAAGACCTTGAGTCTTCGCACCATCTCCTCCGGAGTGGAGCATCACGGCTTCACAGCTACTCCAAGCTCGAACTTCACCCATTCGTGTACCGAAGCCATGCATGGTGTAACATGACCTAAAATCATGATGACAGCATGTGTTTTCATCATTTTGAAATAAAGCATCACTACTCAATCAAGTTAACTAGATAAGTAAAAGCAGAGACTGCACAAAGCTAGTCAATTTCTTCTCTAGACAGACAAGTCCAGTTCAAATGGAGTATTGAAAGCAACCTTGATTGACAATGAATTTATACTTGTTATTCTTTTCATAATGCCAGGGGTTATTTGTTTGTCTACCTTATACTTTCCAATCAAGCCAAGCCTAGGCAAGAAAACCATCAGAAGCTTAAGGCAGTGATTTTGACACACACTAAATTATCCCAGTTCATACCAAAGTGCAATGGTAAGCAGTCTAGAATAAAGTAGTACGACAAACAAACCCACCTAGATCTTTTCACTTTTAGCATTTAAATCATGGATTTTGGATTTTTGATAAGTGAATAAATTGTTTAGCACTTGTTGAAGAATATCCATGAGTAAGCAGTATGATTTTTCAAGTTGCAATTTTTGCATCCAGAGAAAAGGATTCTTGCTACCAAGTAGATAAAGGATAGCTAAATCAGTCCTGCCTAAATATGCTAGATTCAAGACTAAGAAGTGATCATGATGTAATTTTTGAAAAGAGAAAATCATGCGCAAAATGAATCAGACATATTAAGTAGAGATGAGCTGTCATGATTACATGAATTAAAACAAGACATATCAGTGCAAAACATGTAAATGTAATTTCACACACTAGAAGCATATGCAAGATAATCAAAGTATGCTACCCCTCACAAAATGCCGTAAGGGTTACAAACACCAAGTTCCCCACACAAGTAGGCGAAATGCGAAGCATCGAGGGGTTTTGTGAAAATATCAGCTAGCTGGTGTTGGGTATCAACATATTGAAGTTCAATATCACCCTACTCATTGTGATCTCTGAGTAAATGATATCGCACATCAATATGTTTGGTTCTGGAATGCTGAACTAGGTTGTTTGCAATACAAATAGCGCTAGTGTTATCACAGAAAAGTGGAACACTCTTATAATCTAACCCAAAATCCCGTAAAGTGGAAACCATCCACAAAATCTGAGAGCAACAGCTAGCTGCAGCAACATATTCGGCCTCAGCCGTTGATTGTGCAACACTAGACTATTTGCGGGAAGACTAGCAAACCAGCAAAGTACCCAAAAAATAACCAAGTACCAGAGGTACTTTCCTATCAATTCTACACCCAGCAAAATCCGCATCTGAATAACCACGAAGACACAAAGTGGAAGATGCAGAATACCAAATGCCAAACTCGAGGGTATGTTTGAGATACCTGAGAATACGTTTTACCGCTTGGCGGTGCGAAACACGTGGTGAAGCCTAAAAACGAGCACACAAACACACAGCGAAGTGTATGACCGACCTTATAGCCGTTAAGTAGAGGAGGGAGCCGATCATGCTCTGAAACACCTTCTGGTCCACGGCTTCTCCATCCTCGTCGGGATCCAATGCTACCGAAGTAGCCATCGGAGTAGCGAGAGGCTTCGCATTAGACATATCGAACTTCTTGAGCAGATCCTTAGTGTACTTCGTTTGATGAACGAAAGTACCTTGTTTGCTTTGCTTGATTTGCAAACCAAGGAAAAAGGTGAGTTCGCCCATCATGCACATTTTGAACTCCCTGCTCATGTCATCTGCAAACTCGGCAACCAAAGCATGAGAAGAGCCACCAAAGATGATATCATCCACATAAATCTAAACTAGGAGTAAATCTTTGCCATGCTTGAGATTAAAAAGGGTTTTGTCGACTGCCCCCATCATGTACCCTCGCTCAAGCAGAAAAGACCGAAGTCTATCATACCACACCCGAGGGGCCTGCTTGAGTCCATAAAGAGCCTTATGAAGTTTAAGGACTCTATGGGGGTATCTGGGGTTCTCGAAGCCTGGGGTTATTTTACATAAACATCTTCACCTATGAAGCCATTAAGGAAAGGACTTTTAACATCCATTTGATAAAGTTTAAAGCCATGGGATGCTGCAAATGCAAGTAAAATCCTAATGGCCTCAAGACGAGCAACATGTGCAAAAGTTTCAGTAAAATCAATTCCTTCTAACTGAGAAAAACCTTGAGCTACAAGTCTAGCCTTGTTTCTAACTACAGTCCCATCATCCCCTTGTTTGTTTTTGAAAATCCATTTTGTTCCAATGAAATGAACATTTGGTGGAGGATCAACTAAAGTCCAGACTTAGTTTCTCTCAAAAATTTCAAGTTCTTCATGCATGGCATTAATCCAACTAGAATAAGGAAGTTCATGACTAACATCTAAGGGCTCGAAAGAAGCAATAAAAGCGGAATCAATGAAATGAGCATGAGAATGTGTTACCCTTTGATCAAGCTCACCAATGATCTGCTTAGGTGGATGCATCCTTTGAATATGGTGTGGTGCCTCGCGGCGGGATGCAGTATCCTCCTCAACTTGTGCGTTGGAGTGGTCCAAGATGACCGATGTCGAGGTAGTTGCTTCAGGACCTTGCACCAAAGTGGTCGAAGTGGGGTTGTATTCGGGGGTTGATGTCGAGGGTAGTAGGGGTTCATCCTCGAAATCTCTGGGATCTTCATCCTCGAAGATGGTCTATTCCATGTCGTGTTCATTTGCCTGTTCAAAAGTAGAACTAACAGAGGGGTTGATTCATCAAAAGTCACATCCTATGACTCGATGACAGTGTTAGTTTCCAAATTAAAAACACGATAAGAGTTACCATGAGTAGTGTATCCCAAAAAGATCCCATCAGAAGATCGCTACTCAAATTCGTCAAAATTTCCATGTTTTACGATAAAGCATCAACAACCAAAAACTCGAAGATGAGTAACTTTGGGCTGTCTCCCAAAATGCAGCTCATAAGACGTCAAGTTCAAAATTGATCGTAAGAAGATTTAGTTTGAGATGTAACATGCAATGTTCATGGCCTCAGCCTAAAATTTTCTAGGAGTCCTATGCTCATCAAGCATCGTCCTAACCATCTCAACCAAAGTGCAGTTCTTCCTCTCAACAACACTGTTCTATTGATGAACCCGCGGAGCAGAGAATTGATGTTCTATGCCATGTTCCATGCAAAAGTCAACAAAGAGACTATTCTTGAACTCAGTGCCATTATCACTTCGAATGAATTTAAATGCACCAGGGAGTTCAGTAAAAAGCCTCAAAGCCAAGCTCTGAAAATGTGAAAACACTTCATCCTTGCTGGCAAGAAAGAAGACCCAAGAGTAGCGAGAGAAATCGTCGACAATGACTAGCACATACCACTTGCCACCTAAAGAACTAACCCGAGAAGGACCTACAATGTCCATATGGAAAATTTCTCCGGGTTGTTCAGTCATCACCATGGTGACTGGTGAGTGCGAAGCGGCAATCATCTTTCCATGTCGACATGAAGTGCAAACCAAATTCTTCTCAAATTTGAGCTTGGGAAATCCTCGGATTAGACCTAGGGCACTCAGACGAGCAAGCAACTCAAAGCTCATATGCCCTAGTCTCCTATGCCACTTCCAAAGCTCAAAAGACGAATGTGCAACAAGACAGTGAGAAGAACTAGAAAAATCAGCTCCAAAAACTCTCATAACCCTAAAGATCTTACAAACCACGACGCTATTAGAATTGAGTACTTGCGAAGTATCGCGATGTAATCGCACTTCGAAGCCCTTATCAAGCAACTGAGATACAGAAAGAAAATTGTATCCAACATTTTCAACCAAAGCAACATCTTTGAGAGTGAAATTTGAGTTGATTCTTACCACACCTTTACCTTTCACTCTACTCCTTCAATTGTTGCCAAAGGTGATATGTTCCTTTTCCTTGGTTGTGGTGAGGCTGGAGAACCATGCTGCATCTCCTGTCATATGGCGTGAACAATTAGAGTCCATGATCCACGTGTCCTCTAAGCCTCGGTCTGGCGCCTACACATGACAAGAGAATCTCGATCGCTCAGTGCTGGGGTGAGTGAAAGCATGATGAGGTATCTAACACTAAGTGATACGAGTAGTTGGCACAATAAAAATAGACTGTCTACGCATAGGAAAATCAGAATGATGCAAAGTGCAAGGTCTACCTACATGTTGTGACCCAAATGCATGACGAGGTCTCCTAACCTGTCGAGGCACAAAGTCACTCACATGGGGTCTACCACCATATGGAACATGGTGAACACCTCGAGGATCAAAACCTCTCTGGGAAGTACGGGGAGCCTCGAAAACAGGACGTGAGTAAACCTCAAACTCATGCATACCTAGAGATGGCTAATGCATGTTGTGGAAACTCATCGCCTGAGAGTGTCACTCATCCTTGATGCGACGAAAATAGAACCCAACCAAATGACCTGCCCACTGATAGTAGGAACAATGAAATACTCTCCTAGGGGCACTCTCATGGGTCATAGGAGCAATCCTCACAGGCTCCTTGGGCTTCTATTGAGTGGTTTTCTTGGAAGTAATTTTCTTGGTAGGAGGAGTGGTTTTCTTTAGAGTTTGGGTAGGCTTTTTGGATGATGGAGTGTCTAACTGGGCTCTTTCTTTCTCTAAGGTAGTGGGTGAGGTAAAAACAGTTTTGTTCTCACTATCTAAAGGAATTCTCTCAAAACCCAATCCCAGAGCTAACCCTGCCCTGTCAGCACACATCTTGGTCTTGGCTAAGAGAAAGTCCATCCTACCCTTTCCCTCAGTACATTTGTTAACCACAGAAAGAAGGTATTCATTTTTAGTCATGAGGTGTTCAACTTGGTCTCTAACAGTACCTAGTTGGTCCTTAAGGGTTATGCAAGTGTCACACACAGGTTGCACATCCTTAGAACTACCGGCCCTCTCCAATCTAGCCTCTAAATCCTGAACATGCTTATCACGTAAATTAATGCTCTCACGCAATAATGAATAGTTCATGCATTCATTTATATCATGAAGACTAGAATCAACCATCAAAAGCTGCTTCTGTGTAGTCTCAAGTTCAGAAAGAGTTTGAGCAGGCATAGAACGCAACTGAGCAAGCTCACCCATGACAATAGTGCAAGATTCACATTCAACATCATTAACCCTAGACTTAAGCATGGCATAATCAGTAGAAACAGATTCTAGCCTAAGTCTAAGGTCTTTTCTATCTCTAGCGGCTTGCACAAGCAATCTATCCTGACCAAGTACTACTTCATTCAGTTCATCTATTTTAATTGAAAGCTGATCATAGGATATTGGTACCTCAGATGAGTCAAGCTCATCGCCACTATGATCGCTGTCGGCCATGAAGCAGAGGCCGGTGAAATCTCGTCCCTTCTTGTCCTTCTTCTCCTCCTTCCTTGGGGACTCCTCCTCATCATCAGAGCTCGACTCCTCAGTTGAGGAAGTGTCGATGTCGCTGAGAGCAGCAATAAATGCTCTGGAAGCGGCTTTGGCTACCCTCTTAGCCACCTTGCCACGCTTCCCCTTCACAAATGGTTTCTTATACTTTTTGTGGTATTTGGGGAGCTCACTCTCATCTCTCCTCTTGAGTATAGGACAGTTGGACTTGATATGAGAAGTGGCGCTACACTCAAAACATCCACTAAAACCACTTCTCCTCTGATCCCGTCTCTCATGGTGAAAACAGGTGAACCTTCTATAAATGAGAGAGCAAGCTCTTCATCATCCAGAGTATCCACCTGCTCCTTAGTGACGGAGACTAGGGAGGACAAATCAAAACCACCAGCAAGAACACAAGTACCAAATGTGCTTGGTTCTGTAGGGGTGCCATGGCTAGTTCTAGAAACTAGTGTCAATGGCTGTGGCAAGGAGTTTCTATGCACTGCAAAAGATGCCTTGGCAATCTCTGTTGACTTCAGCTTGCTAAAGAGCTCATCATAGGTCAATATGTCATAACCTGCGGACTTCTTAATGCTGGATATATTCACTTCCCATATGATATGATCAAGAGCATAGAGAAGCTTGATAGCCCTGTCATGATCATTGTAAGCAAGCTTCCCGTTGGACCGCAAGTTACTCACTATAGCGTCAAAGCGAGAAAACATGGCATCTATAGATTCACCAGGCGCTTGCACAAACAGCTGATACTGTTGATTATACGTGCTTTGGCGCCTAGCCTTAATCTGTGTAGAGCCCTCATGAAAAATAGTGAGTGTAGTCCAAATCTCCCTAGCTGTTCTAAGGTGTTGCACCCTATCAAACTCACTCCGACTCAAACCAATGGACATTATGTTTCTAGATTTGGAGTTAGAATTATACCCATCTTTTTCTGTTTGAGAGGTGCGGGTTGCAGAGATGGAGTATTGTGAGTCCACAATCTCCCAAATTGCATTTCCTTGGCTCAGCAAGTAAGCCTCCATGCGCACCTTCCAGTATGCAAAATCAGTTCCATCGAACAGAGGTATTTTACTAACTCTGTCCATGTCGCCAATAGATCACAAAACTGGTTAAGGTCAACTGGTGATCTTAACCTGCTCTAATACCAATTGTTGGACTGGAAATGGTGACCAGAGGTGGGATGAATGGGAGCTTTTAAAATTTCAGGCTAAATATAGCCTTCTATTTTAATACTGTCTTCTGCGGAACAGACTTCAAATTCACCCTTCGGAGGTCTAGTTCAGAGATATTTCAAAGCTCCGAAACCAGGTTTCGTGAGGAGCAAGAGTTCGAAGTCAAGAATACTTCGCTCCACTCACAAAACCAGAAACTCAGCTATGCTAAGTCAGTGCAGGCTCCACACACTTGGTGCCTTCGAGCAGACTTCGCACTTCACCCTTCGCAGGAGATGATTTCCCTTTAAGGACTTCGACCAGATACTCTACACTAGAAACTGGTACTAGGCTTTGTATTCTGAAGGTCTAAACTCACACAGAACACAATGCGCAGAGGACTTCGACAAGGGAAGAAAACAGACTTCGATTTTAGCCACGCACAGTGCTTCGCTAGTAATCAGAGAGGACTAGCCTCCAGTTTACACAGAGCAAAGTCACACTGAAAATAACACTTTGCATGCACTGATCACTCTCACACTTATCCAGAAACACCCCAGAGCACAAATTCAAACCAGGAAGAAGTGGAGCACAATGAAATCAAAACATTCAGTGCAAAGCTAGCATACAAGTTCAAGGTGAAAATGAAAACGAAATCAAAATTTCATTGCTTGAACAGGGAACACAAAATGAACTAACAGACTGAATACACGAGTGTGACGGCTAGCACAAGAGTTCTAAAATGGCTGCTCAAAGTGTTACTCAGACCTAGCCACCCTTCACTATTTATAGTCACTATTCAGCCCTGTGAATATACTACTTTACTCCTAGGGTTTACACTGATTTTGTCTCATCGGAACAAGGGGTACAAATGGTAGCCTACTTTATTTGGAGGCTTCTTTTGTCAGCTTCGCAGAGAAGACAACATCAACTTTTGTAGAGCAGACACGATCAACCTTTGAAGTTTTGGAGTCTTCTGAAGCCCCCCTTCGCACGCGAGGGGTGTGGTAGCTTCGGCGAGAAGCCTTGAGCCTCACGGCCTTTGCTTCTCCGAAGTCAGCCTTCGATACAGTGACGGTTTTGAGTTGAACCCGTCAAAGCCCTTGAGCCTTCGCACCATCACCTCCGGAGTGGACCACCACGGTTTCACGGCTACTCCTAGCTCGAACTCCGTCAGTCCGTGTACCGAAGCCATGCATGGCCAAAGTACTTCAAGACAACCACACTCTGAAGCCCCACCTTCGGAGTACCACCCTTCGAAGTCCCTCATTCGTCCAATGCCTCCGCATGAAGCATTCCATGAGTACTTCGTCGCAATGTATCTCCCCGAGCACACTTCTCAACAAATCTCACCCAGACCATGCCTTTGATGCACCTCGACTTCTGACACCTCCGTCGGGTGAACCTTCGAGTGCCTCCATCCAGAGCACACTTCGAACGCCTTGCCTCATTGTTGAGGACTTTGTCCACCATACTCCGAAGTCACTCCATTCGGAGTACACTTCGAAGTGCCTCGCCTCCGAGGACTTCGTCTTGGGGTACCTTCAGCCAGAGCCACGCTACGCACTCTCTGCCTTCTCCTGGCGCACCTTGACCCGAGGACCGACCTCGACCCCACGCAGCCTTCATGACCAAGCTCCCCGCTCGCCTGGCATCAAGCCTCCTGCTTGACCCAAGTTCACTTGCTGCGAACCATCCGTTGCCTCCAAAGTCACCTACGCACCATAGACAAACAGACAAGTGTATCCAGTACCCCGGAGACCTCTCTAGGTAAACAACCTCCGGTACACACTCTGGTGTACCACCCAAAGTACCGAACCCACCAAACCCTTCGGTGAAACAACCTCCAAACCCCTTCGGAGGGACCCCTTTGAATCCAGAAGGTAAAACCTGTCAATCACTCATCACAGACGTCGAAACCAACCCTTAGTTTCTCAAAGACCCAATCACTAGGACTGAATTCTCTGAAACTTCTCTTCTTGTCGGCATGCTCCTTCATTTGTTGTTTTGCTCTATGAATATGTTATTAGAGAAGTTGATTCATGCTATTATGGTTATCCAACCAATTCACTAGGTCTAGAATTTTAGAAAATTCCCTAGTAATCCCAAACTATCGAGGAGGATAACCATAAAGTACTTCAAAAGGGGTTTTACTTAAGGTATAATAGGGACTAGTGTTGTACCAATATTCGGCTAGGAAAGCCAGTTCAACCATATATTTGGACATGCATGAGTGAAACATCTGAGGTAGATCTCAAGACATTGATTTACATGTTTAATTTGGCTATCAGATTATGGATCGTATGATGAATTGAGATGTAACTCCGTGCCTAAGCTCTTAGAGAGTTGTTGCCAAAATTGGCTAGTAAATATGTTATCCCTATCTGAAATGATCAGCATTGGTAATCCATGCAACTTGTAGATGTTTCTCATGTAAACCTTGACTACATCTTTTACTGTCAAAGGGTGATGCAAGGGTACAAAATAACTTCCTATCAGAGTTGTTGAGGGCATTGACTGTCTTCCCATGGAAGTCATTGGGAGTTGTCGAGGGTGTTGATCGGCTTCCCGTGGACATCGATTGGCTCCCAACCACATCAGTATGCTTAAGTTGGATCGGCTCGGTACTTCAACTCTCCTTTCACTACACTGCATGCCCAAGGTAATGATATATGGTCCCACTTTAGCAAGGCTTCCTAGTGTGCATGATAGAAAAAATTGATTTTGGCTAGTGTAGCCTCCACGTTCCCCAACACTGATTACTCCCAATTTTAGTATTTCCTTCACTTGCTTTTCAATCTCGTCCTTTTGAGTAGGATTATACCTATAGGGTCTCATATTGATAGGTTTGGCCCCATATACCTAAGGAATTATGTGGTCACAGATTCTCTTTGGTAGTAATTCCTTAGGTTCCAAGAACAACTCCTTGAACTCTTCAACTAACTTTTGAATATCAGCTAGAATGTCTTCAATCAAATCAAAAATGTCAGGACACATATACCATATATATTAGGGCCTCCTGTTTATATAGTCCCCTTGTTCACAGGTAATAGAATAGCAAACATCTAGTTTTGGTATTACAACATGTACCCTGATCAAAGACCCATGGTATTGAAATTAAATACATTTGTTGATCCAATCAATTCTCATTGGAATGAATTGTTGTAGCCAATCCATTCCTAAAATCACATCATAGCTTCCTAGATGAATTAACCTGAAATCATTCTCATATACCATTCCTTGCATCCACCATCTACATTTTGGAACTTTCAAGGCACACTATAAAGTTCCACCATCATCTTAACAGTGATTGGCTTAATCAAGGGATAAACTCCTTTCGATTTTAGTCCCATATGATGATCTATAAATGAATGAGTACTTCCTGAATCTATCAACATCAATAGTTACGCCCTTGTATTGCTCCCTTAACTCAAGTAGTCTGAGCTGATTCAGTGCCCACAATTGCTTGTTGGAATATGGCCATTAAAGTTTCTTCTCCTAAACTTGAATGTATGTATGATTTAGAGTTGCTTCCCGGTTCACTCTAAATGGCTTGTATCAACTCCTCCACAATGTACAACTGAATGGAGGGGGAGCATTTGAGATCTCTACCCACCTCTCACCACAAGTAAAACACAAGTCTTTAGATCATCTATAAGCTCTCAAAGCTAACAATCTATCATCTCTTGGATTATTTCTTGGTCCTTCCGTTCCCTTTCTATCCTCAGGAACATTGTTGTTGTTAGTCTTGGGTGGTGTAGGCAATGGCAATGGCACACCTCTAGAATAGTTTTTAGGAACAATAGTATTATAACCTGTGTTTGTATCTCTTCTTTCCCCTACTAACGCTTCTTCTTGTCAAAAAAGAAAGTGCACAAGATGCCTACCCCCTCACATGTTTGATGCTTGTCACGACTGAATCTAGCACATATTGTCTCACATAATCCATAACAAGAGATTCCTACCAATTGTGATCTCGCGGTAATGTTCACGTAGGTGTCAGGCGCTAGTTGGGTGGCGACCTGGCGTGTAGCACCTAGGGGTGCCTAGGCGCTGCCCAGGTCTGACTGCTTTCTCTTCATTTTTCTAGTTCTAGTAATTAATTTGACTAGTTACCAAGAGTTCATCCATTAATTTTACTAGTTCCTAGGAGTTCAACCATTAATTTTACTAGTTCCCAAGAGTTCAACCATTAATTTTACTAGTTCCTAGGTGTTCAACCATTAAGTTTACTAGTTCCTAGGAGTTAATTACTTTAGTTCGCTGGTTCCCAGGCTTATCACTTCATTTTCCTTTTCCCATGCATTGTTTCTGCTTCCCAAGCTTTCCTGGTTCCAGGCAGTCATTTCCTCTCCTACCACCCAAAGTCCTAGATAGCCTTTTCTTCTCCTGCCAGGCGACATGCGTGCTCGCAAGGGGTTCCAATCTAGGCATCTTACCCTCCTGCATCGGCACACAAGAGTTGGTCCTTCGGCCATTGAATCCGGGCTATGTGAGAATTCGACAACTTAATCCTGCACCGTTAGTGAAGATTAGAAATACTACCCATCACTAGAGAATGTGACCTTTAGTGAAGCGTTTTGTTTTACTCGCGTCACTAAAGTGCCTGCAATCCTAAGGCCACCGTTAGTGATGTCTTTTTAGAGATAAACATCAATGATGATAAGTATTTAGGGACCTCAGACACCGAGCTACGCACTTATTTCTCCCAACCGCTATTGACTTCATCCTTGTCCCATAACTGTCAACCGACCATAGTTAAGTTTGTTGGGATATGTGGAGTCTATGCTAGCGCTAATTTCAAAATTTTATCTCATTAGCCCTGGAACGATGCATACAATTGGATAATGGATCATTACCTTCTGATGCGAGACACTATAGTGCAGCAAAAAAAGATGTTAGGGAAGCGTGTCCTCGCACAATTCCACTTAGCTTCGTTCATTCGTCGGTGAAGATGTTGACACAATCCAGCAATCTCGGTGTGAAGAAGACGAGCACCGCTATTGGAGTAGTGCCTCTAGGGTATACACATGTCTAGGGATAAGATCACCTCACGCCAGTGTACTAGCACCACTCGAGAGATCTGGAGAGAAAAGATCACAACGATTGCTGTCGCGGGGAGAAGAGAGGTGGTCGATAGGGTTAGAAACTAAGGGAAACAATAGTTCTTCCATGCCAACCCCTCCTCTCTTTATATAGTGCCCACACATATAAATTTAATTAGTATTAAAGCCCAATAGATCTAATTTGTTCACCTAGACCAGAACTTCTAGCCCATAAGCCCAGAACTTCTGAAAATAATCTTTCGTTCTGAATTTATTTCGACCTATAACTTTCGGATCACTTCCAGAACTTTTGGTTCGTCCAGAACCCAGAACTTCTAGGTCATACCTAGAACTTTTGGTTCCTCTAAAATTCATAACTATGACCGGCCCGAAACTTCCGGTCAAACTAGAACTTCCGGAAGATCTAGAACCCTTGTTCCATAACTGCCAACCGAACGCAGTTAAGTCCATAGTCATTGGATGGCGACCACACTATAGATGCACGTGCTTTCCTAGGATGATGATCTGCACTATTACGTCCTCTGATGCACCACCCCCACTGTAGCTAGCATCAATGTACGGTTGAAGATATATTTTTTCTCCAATTTTAATCCGCATATTGTATTTTTGTTGAATAAAGTGAAATAATTATTAAAGTCACGCAACCGATTATGTCATCTCCCATTCAGGAGTGTTGGATTATAAATATGACCGGACAACTATTCATATTTATAGGAAGATGCTCTCCAATTGTCCATGTACTTTAGATAGTTCGGGGATATGCGGCCTGTGTAGCTATACCACGTGGTCCCGTATGATACCAGAGAGAGTTTTGGTGGTGTCTCCTTATTGTTATCTGGATACACAACCCTCTCAACCCTAAATTTACACATGTATTTGAAGAATAATGGGGAGATGCTGTCAAAATTCTCTCTAGAACCATATGTGACCACGGAGCCTAGCTACGTGGACCGCACATCCCAGATGGGATTTAGGAACTATCTTTGCCTATTAATGCCCAAAGTTAAGCATCTATAATTGTGACAAGTCATAAACTTGGATATATATGATGGTTTTTTATTTTTTTATATAATTTGTAGATTCCAACACCAAGGAGATGGATATATCTTGATTGTCATACTTACAATGAATACTTCAGTGGGGTGAAGTCTTCATGAGTAATACTAGAGCAGACATGGCATCTAATGGAAAGACTGTAATGTGGTATCCATGATATTATTGTAGGAACAAGAAGAAATTTTCAAATTCAAAATATGCCTACAACTATTTGTTAAGACGTGGATTCTAGAAAGAATATCATATATGTAATAAGCATGGCGAAGAAGGAGAAAATGGTGGCGAAGTAGAGTAGATTGCTAGTAAAGATGAAGGTGGGGCTAGTGATACAGATTACATGAGCGACAAAGACATTTTAGGAGTTAATAAAGATAAGTATACTGATATAATGGACATTGTTGATTAGATGGTGCGTGATACAGAGGAACAAGTTGCATATTCTAAAGGAGAGTTTGCTTAGTTCCAAAAAGTTGTTCGAGATTCAAAAACATTGATCTATCCTAACTACAAAGAGAAGCACATGGTCTTATACATTGTCTTGGTATTGCTGCAAATGAAGGCAATATACGGATGGTACAATGTGAGTTTTAAAGTATTACTAAATATGATGAGGGACCTAGTGCGAGAAGAAAATAAGGTGCCTACCATTATATACAGTGTTAAGAAGATTGTATGTCCTATAGGATTGGACATAGAGAAAATGCATGCATATATGAATGATTGTGTTCTATTTTGTGAAGAGTATGCAAACATTGATATATGTCCAAAATGTAGGGCGCATCGATTCAAGAGTAAAAAAGACGATGATGAGTTGGATGATGGGTGCAACAGAATGAAAGTTTTGAGGACTGTGATATGGTATTTCCCTGTAATCCCCCATCTAAAGCAGATGCTTGCAAATGTCAATAAGTCTAAATGACCGAGGTGCATAAAGAGGGCCATAAGAATGACTCAATGATATGACACCTAGCAGATTCTGCTTAGTGGATAACAATTAACACCACATTTCGATGGTTTTCTAATAATTGCAAGAATATTAGATTTGTCATGAGTATGGATGGTATGAACCTCTTTAGTAACATGAGCAGTATGCATAACACGTGGCTAGTGTTATTATCTATATACAACCTTCCATCTTAGCTTTGTAAGAAGCGTAAATATATCATATTGTTGATCTTGATCTCTAGTCCTAAACAACCTAGCAACTACATTGATGTGTACCTCAGACCATTGGTGGATGATCTAAAAACTCTATGGCATGTATGTGTTGAGGTTTGGGACGAGTACATCCGAGAGTACCTCTACTTATATGCCATGTTGTCTATCACAATAAATGACATGTTGGCTCATCGTAACTTGTCTGGACAAAGTAAAAGTAAAGGTGAATCTTACCCACTGTGCTTGGAGGAAACATCGAGCACATGGTTGAACTATTCTAAGAAAATGGTATACATACGTCATTGACATGTTATTCTAATGAAACACCTATATTGAAGAATGAAGCTGCATTTTGATGGCTCCATAGAGAAAGGAGGATCTCCTAGGCATTTCAGAGGCACAGAGGTATATGACCAAGTAAAGGACATAAATGTTTTACTTGGCAAGGGAAAACGTTCTTCCAAAAGTTATGATGGAATATGGAACAAGAAGTTAATTTTTGGGGAGCTTGAATATTGGAAATACATAGATGTTCGTCATTTTATTGATATAATGCATGTCATGAAAAATGTGTGTAACAATCTCCTCGAAACAATGATAAATATGTCATGCAAAAAAAAGATCATGAGAATGCTAAAGCAGATCTTGAGGAAATAGGTTTACGACTGGAGCTACATTCACAACAGACATATCGAGGAAAGTTCTTTTCTTCATCTTGCATCACCCTTTCTATGAAGAGAGAGGACTTTTGTTATTTCTTACGTAGCATTAAAATTCTATTAGGTTACTCTTCAAATATCAACAAACTTATCAACCTGAAGGAGTATAAGATAGTGAAATGAAAACTCATGATTATCATATGATACTAACTCAGATGATTACTATCAGAATAAGAAATGTGTTACCGGTAGGGGTAAGAGAAGCCATAATGAGTCTGTGTTTTTTATTCAATGCAGTTGGATAGAAAGTACTCGACCTAACAATGCTAGCAGAATTAGAGAAAAAACAATTGTTGACTCTCTCTCTCTCTTCTTGAGATGTATTATCCTCCATTATTCTTTAATATTATGGTACATCTCACCTCACATCTCGTCAAAAAAAATCATTCTTGGACATGTTTTCTCACATCAAATATACTCGTATGAGAGATACATGGGTGTTCTAAAGAAGTATGTTAGGAACCGTTCTTCACCTGAGGGTTTCATCGCACAGGGTTACTCTAGCGAGGATGTAGTAGAGTGGTGTGTCGAGTACACAGACCCAAATAATCCAATTGATAGATGTGCCTCACTCTCGCCATGATGGTATACTAACAGGTTAAGGAATCTTGGGCAAGCAACCACTCACTCCGGATCTAAGGGCATATGACCAAGCTCATTTCCTTGTCTTGCAACAATCGAGTGAAGTGTCACCATGCATCATTGAGCACAATCACATGCTTTCTACAGAGAACTCATATCGTACCTAAGCTTGGATTGCAAAACAATACATGAAAAGGCTCAATAATTGGTTTCAAGATCAGATTGCACGATCGAAAACCCTAGTGCATGAATTGATTAGGAAGCTAGCAGTAGGCCCTATATACACTATTACAATATATCAACATTATCATATAAACAGTTATACATTCTATACAATTGATCAAGATAGCAAGAGTGTAACATATATACAAGTGTTGTACATGTGTTGTCATGATCACTATTCATTGTAATTTCGTGCATGGTTTTTCTTGAAGTGTAAGATGTACTTGTACTTAGTTGAAATACTGAAATGTGGGTGATTTGTAGATGTATTACTGATTTGGGAATGTAATATACGTGCAATGGATTTTTGTGGAAAGTCATATCTATGATATAACTTAAAATTTGGATAAGTGTTTTGCCAAATCATTACTAATGGGGAACAACTACCGCTCATCACTACTTTTCATTAGTGACGGGAGGTATTGCTTGCCCGTCACTAATGACTATCGACCATCACTAATAATTTGGAAAAATTACTACTGTGATCTCATTAGTGCAGGCAATTAGTGGAGATACGTAGATGGCATATTAATTGCTATTAGCGTAGTCCCATTAAATACTATAGCTGCTTGCATATGGACTTTAGAATACCGAATTGTTTCTCATACTTCTCTTCTTTCTTTGCCATGGAGGATTGTGGTCGATGTTGCCTTGTCTGACGCCTCCACCGACAAGTGAAAGCATCAGACTATACTTCATTCCACTCAAACTAATCCATGGCGTCGTTGAGCGGTACATGGCGTCGTTGAGCGGTAGCACACAACTTGTGTGATCACTTTTATAGGTGACCACACAAGTGTTGTGCTCTGACCTCTCTAATCATTAGTGACAGATGGTAACTATCACATGTCACTGTATAGAGTCATTAGTGATGGGTGGTTGGTACCACACATCATTGATGACTTCCGCTTATAAATAGGCAAGCACCGAAGTAAATCAGCACGCTTTTAGTTCGCGAAACCCTAACCCTAGCCTCTCACAACCAATGTCACCTTTGTGCTCCTCGCTGACCCAACTGTGCTTCGTTCCATCCTGGACATCCGTTCAGTCCAATGTGGCCTCCGTTCCGTCGTGGGTGGCCTCTGTTCCACCATTCATTCCATCCTGTGTGGCCTCCATTCTATCGTGTGTGTTAGACCCTACTCGCTGCCACCTTGATTGCATCCTCCTAAGGTCCTCCTCCCCCTCTGACATCGCTATGGTCTATGACTTGGTGAATATGTGGATATTTTGTGGAAATGTGATGGAATGCTGATAATTGGTGAAAATTCTACAGTGGATAATTTGTGGAAATGTTGTTTTATGGATAATTGGTCAAAATGTTGCAATGTGGATAATTTGTGGAAATGTTGTTTTGTGGATAATTTATGAAATATTTGCACAATGAAGATGATGCTATTTGTGAAAATGAGGATGTGTGTGACAATTTATATTTTTTTCACACATATGTTCATGCAATGAGCTCTCATTGTGTGCTTTTCATATTTTCATTAAATGCTTACTATTATTGCTTATTAGTATTTCTTAATGAATTAGTTGTCACACACGCATATGAATTAAATTATAATCTAGTGGCAAGGAGGCTATTAAGTTGGTAGCCCGCCATCTGAGTGCAATCATATTTAACCGATCAGATTTGCTACTAACGATATTTTATGTGTTTCCTTATCAGTTGCAGGGTCAAAATAATTGGCACGTCTTGAACCCTTTTCTAATATTGTTGGACATGCACTGGAGTTAAGTAGATCTCCTAGGTCACGTGTGTGTCAAAGTGTAACAAAAAAAAGACACCAACACACGTTTTGGCATGCCCGGTGGGACATGTTCTGCAACTCACCCATGGCGGGCAAGATCAATGATGAAAACATCATCCCGATCACTCTAGACACACTGAATGAAGATGCTATATCCTCTCACAACTGGTGCAAAGGGTATCGACACACGAAAGCTGATTCCAAGAAGCAAGGAAAGATATGTATCAGAAAAAGGTGCATATACTCAGGCCTACTATTCGTACTCCGATGAGGGTAGTGATTCTGATGAAGAGGTCAGTTTGGCCGAATGGTCCAAGAACAAGAAATAGGTCGCAAGCCCTTGGGTGAAGCCGACCGATAAAGAAGAAAAATATGACTTCGACGTCAACAAGGCCGATAAGATATTTGATCTATTGCTCAAGGAGAAACAGATCCACTTGTCACCTAACCACATGATACCTCCTGCCGATGAGCTGAACAAGACGAAATACTATAAGTGGTACAACTCCCCATCGCACCACACCAATGAATGCAAGGTTTTCAGGCAGCAGATCCAATCGGCCATAGAGCAAGGATGAATCAAGTTTGATGATGGGAAGAAGCCGATGAACATCGATGGACATCCATTCCCAATCAACATGGTGCATGCACACCACGATGACAATCGGCATGCGAAGAAGAATGGGCGATCTAGCAGTAGTGTCACTTCCTCAGACCTCATTGGGAAGTATCAAAGGAATTCGAAGGAGAGGATGGACAGGGAAGACAACCATGACTACTCATGTTTCAATCCCTATTGGAATTTGAGTTCTTTAGGCTTTGCTAGAATGAGGGGCTACATATACCATTAATGGAAGACTGCCTGGGGTGTGGTATCAAAGGTAGGACATGAGGTGATCATCGACCACATAACATCCAGCTAAGGCCGCGTGGTCAAGAATGTGTTCACCAAAAGTTTTCACCACCAAGGGTATCGGCGCTCGAGATGCTCGGCCCCACCAATTTCGAGGAAGTCGGCCAGATGACCAATGATGGAAAAACCACACTAGAGAACCCGCGATGGTGCCTCAGTAGTATATTCACAAGGAACCAAAAGAGAAGGGTGCAACATCTACGGCAGAGAGAACTGGAGCCACAAAGGTGCGATGAGGAAGCTGATCAGCCTTGTAGGATCAAAAGTGTGTGGCGAGAGAAAGATGAGACCGATCACGAGGATAAGAAAGACGCGGGGGTAAACATGGTTTTCTTCCTCCAGGCAGAATATCGAGACATCTCAGAAGATGACGTAGAATAGTCTGATACAATGGCCCAACTAATGTTGGCTCCACAATTACTAGTTTTTGATAAGCCGGATGACCCTAGGCATCGACACCTTAGACCTCTTTATATCAAAGGTTTGGTCAACGGAAAGCCGTAGTCCAAATTGATGATAGACGGAGGGGCGACTGTCAACTTGATGCCTTACGCCACCTTTCGTAAGCTGGAGAAAATGGCGGAGGACCTCATCACAACTAACATGGTATTAAGGGACTTCGGCGGCAACTTGTCGGACACAATGGGAGTGCTAAACGTAGAGCTGATAGTTGTAGGACCGAGAGTAGCGACTAGAGGGGGGTGAATGGGCGCCTAAAAAATTCTTTCGAATCAATGGCCTTCTCCCAACACCCAACGCACCTCAACAGACAAACAATAGAATCAAAAACAAATCACTGAGAAAATTCACAGACAACTACAATGCTATCACTCTCCTGTCAAATATGATGTGATGCGACAGTCTGAAAGATCATAAGCACTAACAAATAATCTAGCCTAAAAATGACCGGTGTCCTGATCGAAAAGACACCGTCAAAGTACTTCAAGGCACATTTGATAAATAATCACAGGTCTAACTCTAGATATAGAACAGTTCAATCAAAAACACTTGTACATCATAAGTCATAACATTCTCAGTGCATAAATACAAAACTCACAAACATATCATCGAGTATTTCATCCTCACAATAGTTCCTCAAAAATGAATATCGCAGATTAATTTAACAAAGAATACTGAACAGATGATTAAGAGCAGTAAATGCACATGGAACGAGGTAATAGGAAAATTACTGTGATTTCTGTGATTCTGCCACCCGAAGTCGTACGGAACAGCTTGCACACGCCTAGTATTCCCGTTGGTGCCATACACATCTTCTAGCTCCTTCTCGCGCTAGCACCAGGCTTCTCCGTCATCAATCCGCAGCACAAGACCATGGGCCAGCGTCAAAATCAGTGAACTCGTACACTTCTCCCACTGCACCTCTCAGCGTTGAATGGCTCTAGCGCCACGCGCTCAACCCCTCTGCACGCCACGTGCGGCTGCAGCCCTGGGCCTCACTGAACATGACGACAGGACAACTCGATGAACACAGCGATAGGAAAAGGGTCAAAATCTCTTCGAAGCCTTCCTCAAATCATGCACGCCGCTTAGAGTCTAACAAAAAAACAATCGACTTCTAAAATCATGCAAGGAACAGTGGCGATTTTTGTGGCAGCCGGGAAACATCCGAAAGAATAGTGGGGAAAGTAAACTTGAACTTCAGGACTGTTTGATCTTCGATGGGTGGTCTGGATAGTTGCATCGGTTTTACACCGAAACCGAGAAAGCATCTGTTGTCTTCGCACCAGGTACCCAGATTTGGCCGACCCGATTCCGCGGCTCCCTCAGCCCGACAATCGCTCGCCGCCCATTTACCTAGGTCAAACCCGATCAACAGACCAACGGATCCCCTGTCGTTTTTGGCCCATGTAACCAGATTGGGCCAGCCCGACTCCGCAGCCCTTCTGCCCGGCAGTCGCTCGCCACCCGTGTACCTGAGTCACATGCGGCCCAAGACACGACTGGTCTCGTCTCCTCTTCATCTCTCTCTTTGACTTTAGTTGACAATCACTTTGACAATCACTCATCACTTTTAGAGCCATGAGGCACATGATCTTCAACATAGCTCCTCAATCTTCCTCTTGATGAGTGCATTGTCAACACCTCTTCATCAACGCTTTGTAATCCTTAAAAACATGTGGAAACACGAAAAACAAAAATACAAGACAGTAGAAAGAAGTAAATAAAATAAAAGGTTTAACCCTAATGACCAAAAGCCGAACAAAAGTCAGAAAACGGTCATTATAGTTAAACAAAAATAAAAACTCAAACGGGTGCAATCTCTGAATTATCAACAAGGATATCCAAAGAGTAAAGGCAAAAGAGACTAAAATTCCCCCTGAAACAATTCCCAGATAAAGAAAAAACTCCCCCTAAACTCTTCTAAAAGATCAAGTAACACGAAATTTCTCCCCCTTGTTGACAATTGGACTCATCAAGTGAGACTAAATACACTCAAAAGAGACACAAACTCAAACTCCCCCTAGAATGCAGCTCCCCCTCAATATATGCAATGAATGCAACTAGGGTGCAAGTGGAGTATAAAAAGCATGCTTCTCAAATATGATCAACCGCAATTACAACATCTAGCAAGTATAGCACAAAATATTGTCTAAGACACATGGCATGATTAGTGCAATAGATGATATCCAAAGAAAGTCATTAGCACACATTTTTAGATTTTTGCAAATAAACCATCACCACATTTTCTAGTCGACAAGCAAGGTAAAACATGAGATACAAAGGCTAGATGATATCTACCAAGGTAAGCATTGTCCATAACAAAGAGCTTCAGCAAACTTGTTATCTTTTTAATTTTCAGGCTTTTTCTTTTCCTTTTTCATTTTGTGCCAAGGGTTATTTGCATGTCAACCTTATGCTAACCTACCAAGTCAAGCCTAGGCCAGAACAGGGCCATCAGAAGCTTAAGACATTGGTCTTAGCATACATTACAATGTCATAGTTCATACCAAAGTGCTATGGTAAACAGTCTAGAACAATGCAATGCGACACAGCAAACCCACCTGGATCTTTTCAATTAAGCATAAAAGGCATGGATTTTTCATTTTTATAATTTTAATCATTTTATAGCATATTTTTCATGTTAAATCATATAGATGTCCAAGTTGCATATCTGCATCTAAGTAAGGAACTAGCTACCGGGCATGTAAAAGATAGCAAAAGCATTCAGCCTACACATGCTAGTGACCAGAAGCAATGGTGATCATTTTTCAATTTTAAAGCATAAAAACCATGCATATGACAGATATTAGATATATCATGTGAACTGAAGCAAATCATGATCATCAACAAGTATTCAAAAGCATATACTAGCTAGAATAAGTATGTCAATTCAATCATATAACAGAAGCAAGCTCAAAGTGTGATATATGAATATGCATGATATGAACTCACACGAAAAGACTCAATAAAAGAGTAAAAAGAAAGAAAAGAGTCAAAATATCCTAAAAGGGATACACAACTCCCAAATCCCCTCGCAAACCCTCAAATGTAGACTGATCTAGGGGTTTGGTGAGAATGTCAGCCAACTGATGATGGTATCAACATGAACAAGGTCAATGACACCTTTCTCATATTGATCCCTCGGAAAGTGAAAGCGCACATCAATATGTTTGTTTTTTGAATGAATACATAGGTTTTCCCTACACTAATCACGCTAGTACTATCACAAAACAAAGGCACTCTGGCAGGGAAAGACAACCCAAAATTTTTCAAAGTGGAAATCATCCAAACCAACTGTGAGCAGCAGCTACATACTCAGCCTCTATGGTAGAAAGCGCAACTCCAGATTGTTTTCGAGAAGACCAAGAAACAAGCGAAGAACCAAGAAACTAGCAAGTACCGGAAGTCGACTTGCGATCTAACCGGCACCAACCAAAATCAGCGTCGGAAAAGCCAGATAACTCAAGAGATGATGATGTTGAATAGTAAAGACCAAGATCAGGCGCATAGGTAAGGGACCTGAAAATGAGCTTGATTAGCCTGCCGATGAGATGCGCGTGGTGAAGACTAGAAGCACGCGCACAAACCCATAGTGAATTGAATGTACGGTCTCGTCGCTGTTAAGTACAGCAGTGATCCGATCATCCCTCGATACTTTCTCTCGTTGACCTTGACATTGTTCTCGTCCTTGTCTAGGCCCCCAGATGTGCCCATGGGGGTCATCTGAGGCTTCAGCTCTCCACCGAAGGCGAACTTCTTCAGCAGGTCCCGCGTGTACTTGCTCTGGTGGATAAAGATGTCGTCCTTGGTCTAGTTGATCTGGAGCCCGAGAAAGTACTTGAGCTCACCCATGAGGCTCATCTCGAACTTGTTGTGCATCTTCTCAGAAAACTTGGACACAAGCTCATTAGTAGAACCACCAAAAATAATGTTGTCCACATAAATCTGAGCAATCAAGAAATCAGAGCCAACTCTGAGCAAGAAAAGATTTTTGTACACATGACCCATCACAAAGCCATTCCCCAACAAAAACTACTTTCAACGATCATACCAAGCCCTATGAGCTTGCTTTAAACCATATAAAGATTTCTACAACTTGAAAACATGTCGAGGAAACTTAGGGTTTTCAAAACCAGGGGGCTGCCTAACATAGGACTCCTCCTCTATATACCCATTCAGAAAAGCACTCTTGATAACCATTTGAAAAAGTTTAAAACCTTTCGAAGCAGTGAATGCCAAAAGTATGTGAATGGACTCAAGACGGGCAACATGGGCGAAAGTCTCCTCAAAATCAATACCCTCTTTCTGTCAAAAACCGTGGACAACTAATCGAGCTTTGTTGCACACCTGTTGATAGCAAAAAATGGCATTAATGATTAAGATTGTCAAAATATCAATTTTGGTAATTTGGGCCAAAAATACACATGTATCGGGTCAGGCCGAAGCCCTATAGGGTTGAAGGACCATTGGGCTATGGGCTCCGAAAGCTTCCAGCCAGCTCACGTCCTTCGGCCTGGAGGCCTTCGGAGGCCCACCCCGCCGAAGCTTCGACCCAAGGAGCAGGCATCGGCAGGCTTGGCCGAAGGCCCACTTCGGGCAGAGATAGAGTTTTACCCGATTCTGGCTAAGTGTTTATCTCTATTCAACCAAATTATAACAGATTAGATTAGAGGTCTAGCCCCTATAAGTATAGAGGCGAAGCCGGTTCAGAGCCCCCCCCCCACAAAATCAACCACAAAGCCCTAGCTTTGAATCACATTTACTTTATCTTTACTTTTCTATACTCTTTGTGGGTTTGCCTAGAAGCCCTCCAACGGCCACTACGAAACAGTGGTAATCCTTGTTACTTCACTTGTGAAGTATCCGTTAATCTATTTAATAGATTGCTATCGCCTTATTACTTCGCCTGTGAAGTATCTGTTAATCTACGTAATAGATTGTCATCGCCTTGTTACTTCACCTATGAAGTATCCGCTAATCTGCGTAACAGATTGCTACCTTTGCCACTAGTGCAACACTTAGCAGAATTTGGTCCTCAGGCCGAATTGGTACTTCGAGTCTACTCTGTTGCAGGTTTCCACGTAAAGAGCTACTTCATCGAAGGCAGGCCCGTTGGTGGCCAAGTGCCATCTGGGCAATGGCACAGGGCCCCCAAAGTTAACAGGGCCTCCAAAATCCAAATACTTAAAGCCCATGGCCATTAGCTATTGCTGATACTTTTCTTACACGAGAAGGCCCAACCAGCTGCAAGTGCCGCTCGACCGGTTCGCCAGATGCCCATAGGCCAGATGCATCGTATGTGACTTACTAACTTTGTGTATTAGCATCCACGGAGATGGGGTCAATGCCAAGGCCTAGGGGGTGACGATTCAATTTCATCTACTGAGTGGGGATGGATATTCATCCAATGTTCTGAACAAAGCGTACAATTAAGAGAAAAAGACAATTTGATGAGTGTGTAGATGATCCATCTATCGAGTCACAATCCGCAGAGGAGTCATTTAGGATAAATTATTTTTTACCTATTTTTGATCAAGCTATAGCTTCACTTACCAGGATATGAAAAAACTTTTGGTTTTTTGTTTACTTTAGATAAGTTGCGATCCTTGGATGATAAAAGTCTGATGGCTGCTTGTGTTAATATGGAGGATGCCCTTAAGAGTAAAGAACACAAAGATATTGATGGGAAAAAATATTTGGGGAGTTGATTTAGATCCAAGATTTACTAAAGAAATCTATGGGTCCTCTTGATATTTTGAAGTTTCTAAAAAAAGTGTCCCTTTTATCCAAATGCCGTCATTGCATATAGAATTTTGTTAACCATTCCGGTTACTGTTGCATCTGCAGAAAGAAGCTTTTCTAAACTAAAGTTGTTGAAGTCTTACATGCGTTCTACTATGACACAAGAAAGACTCAATGGATTGGCAATGATATCAATTAAAAATGATGTCTTCGAGGATACTGATTATGAAGGCATAATTGAATATTTTATTTCATGAAACACAAGGCAGATGTTGCTTTTTAGTAGAACATGAGG
Source organism: Zizania palustris (assembly GCA_019279435.1). Classification (NCBI taxonomy): domain Eukaryota; kingdom Viridiplantae; phylum Streptophyta; class Magnoliopsida; order Poales; family Poaceae; genus Zizania; species Zizania palustris. The sequence goes on along the minus strand of JAAALK010000288.1, from coordinate 74,003,178 downwards.
TAAGCACTATAGTTCAGAAGTATACATTATTAAGTACATATTATTTTTTTGTAATTTTAAAGCCACTATTTTAGTCTCGTTCTAGGGCCTCATTTTTCTGGAGACGGGCCTGGTCGGAGGTGTCCGGAGCTGAGGGATTGGTTTCGGAGGTCGCCAGAACACCCTTCGGTGAGACTGCTGCTTCGACCGCAAGCTTTGCCAACAGACTTCGTCACGACAGGCTTCGCCACACTCGTACTCCGCTCCGAACAAAGTCACGCTCGCGCGTTGCGCCTATCATTACTCTGTATCTTGTTGTATCGGGACTTCATGCCAAATCCCGCTGTTCGGAGGTGATTGTCACGTCCAGATCCATTTGGAGTTCATCTTTGGCCAGATCAGTACGAACGCCGAAGGTACCCTTCGGCTGGACACTTCGCATCAGACGCCGAAGGTACACTTCGGCGAACCCCTTCATACCATACTTCGAATCAGGCAGGCTCTGATCGGTTTGCTGATTTATTCTGTTTAATATATTTCTTTCGGCTAATTGGATTATTTTCTGTGATCTGATTACTTGGCGACTCCACCCCCCTTACCACGGCTAAGGATAGTCGGAACGCGACGTCGGTGTTGTGTTATGCTTAGGCTTGTCCCTAAGTATCCGCACACTTTTGGATCGTCAAACTGACCCAAGTGCGGGGGCACGTTTTCGTGTCAACAGCACCACAATCCCATCTTCACCTTGCTTGTTCTTAAACACCCACTTGGTGCCTATGGGGTTGCATCCTGGTGGCAGCTCAACTAGTGTCCAAACCCGATTGCGAACAATGTTTTAAAGCTCTTCTTGCATGGAATTTATCCAATTTGCATTAGATAAAGTGTGAGAAACATCTCTAGGCTCAAAGGAGGCAACAAAAGCAGACTTAGCAAACACAGCGAGTGAACCAGCATGAGAACGCAAGGATCTCATAGTGAGATCACCGATGATGAGATCTTAGGGATGATCATGCTGAACTTCTCAGGATCCTTGGTGATCAGATGTCACCTAATCGGAGTCAACAGCTGGCACCTCTAGACTCGACTGAGGGGCTCGATCGAAGTTGAAGTAGTGATCAGAGGTCCGCCCTCATCCTCAGTCGAAGTCTCAAAAGATGTGGGATCTATAGGCTGTGCAGAAGGCCTACCCTCATCAACAGCAGGAGTCTCATCATCGTTGTAGCGCCCCGATTTATCAAAATCGAGATATTATTGAATTTCCAAAGAAAAACAATAATACAAGAGGTTCATCATGCGACAACGTACATACGGCAAGCATTCATGGTACGCAGACCATATTATTACATAAGAGAGTAATTAAAATAATAAAAGTAAATTGCATGACGAACGTCTTCTTCAGGATCTTTCTTCTTGACTGGGTCGCTACTCCAGACCGTCTTCATAGTAGACATCCTCTGTGGGGTCCAATGGGTATGAGTACAGAAAAGTACTCAACAAGCCACCGCAAATGCAAGTAATAATGCAGGATAATAAACAAGGAAGGGTAATGGCTAACAGTGCGGAAAAGTACATTTTCAGTTATTGCATTTAGTGTAGTCAAATTTTAATCATGCGGAAAAGTAAACATGAGCATCAATAACATCATCTAACTCGAGGAGTACGTTTTACCTCCTCGCACAACAGTCCTTACATGTCAAACCATCATGCACATACATATTCAAAGTAATCTAACTGTGGGATATCACGCAACCCGCCCTTGACCGTGGGCTCGGCTTTTCGAAAAGATTTATGACTCTGATCAGAGATGTACTACTGTACCCACAAGGCACGCACTCATCCCAAACGAGATGACCCATACCACGGGAACTCGTGCCAAAACCTCAGCATGAAATACTCCAAGCGATAACCACACGCTCTACTTTTCGCCGGCGCGCCGGGCCGCATCCCGGCTAACGTTGCACCCCCTTTTGCGCCACATTGGTACAAGTCACCCGCAGGTTCTGCTTGACCCATCTCCAAATGGTGGCCTCGGTTTGGAACACTCCATACCTTAGTTAGGACTTACCCATTAGACTTGTGGTTAGAACGGAAGTGTATTGCAACAGATCCCTCAGACCGGTCCTTATAGTGCCCCGGGTGCTACCGACCAATGCCCTAGCTTGCACCCGGAACCCACCATACATTCACTCACAACCACGACTCCAACACCGACAGAATTCCAATGATGAGAATAACGGGGATCATATAGTAGAACCAATCGCTACGACTCATTTTTAATCCTATAGCAATCGTGTCAATACATTGGACACTAGCTAATAACATTTATCATATGGTGACAAGGAGTTTAGGCTAGAGAGCATGGCTTGGGTTGCACATCAAGGTCGGGGGATCCTAAATAAATATATTGTAAGGGTATCATTTGACTAATGCATATATAACCTATGTGTTTTAGCGATAGTTTAATCAAACATGGGTTCAACATGCTCAAAAGATTGGTTTGGTGACTTGCCTTGTTCAGCGAAAGGGGAGGGAGGAACTTCCGGGAAGTATTCCGGCTCCTCAACGGCGTCGTAGTCTTTTTAACATGAATAACAAACGTAACATTCAATAAACAATACAAAATCACACAACAAACATAAGGGTTTTGCTTGGGTTAACTTAAGGAAAATAAAGGTGTGAAGTTTCTGAAATTCATTTTATGAATAATTTAAAATGAACTATAATGAAATATTGTCCTTTAATAAAAGAGATAAGAGTGTGAACAATTTTATTTTAAGTTTTCTAACCAGTTTAAAATAAGTGCTTTAGAGAAAACTTAGTGGTTCCATTCTATTAACAGGAAAAGAATAAAGATAAATTCTGTTGAAACTTAAATAATTAAATTTGAAATTTTTCTTAAAGAGCATTTGAGTACTTTATTAAATAAACATGAAATGTCCGAAGTAAACATACTGTTTTTATGGTATTAACATGTAGAGGATAAAATTATAAATTTTCTGGAATTGAAATGGTAATTTTTGGAGTTCAAATGCGCAAGATATGAATTTTACAAGTTTTAAACAGTTTCTGGAATTTATTTCTAAATTCAAATCCCCTCGGGTCCACGGTGAGCCAGCCCACGGTGAACCCGCGCACTGTGCGCGTGGTCCGGTCCAATCTGGACCGTTGGATCTAGATCCAACGCGCGAGAGCGAGGCGGGGCGCTTAAGTGATAACAGACGGCCTTGATTAAAACACGCGAAAGGGTACCACGTGGACGCACGAGATCGAATGCGGGTTTTAAATGGAAATGAACGCGCGAGATTAAAACGTACCCCTTCGCGCAGATCCAATGGTGCAGATTAAACCGCACATGGGATTTAATTAGTACCGTTAGATCCAGATCGCACGGCGCGGATCGAATCCGACACGGCACGGGTACTCGACCCGTGCCGGTCGTCTTCTCCGGCGACGGCGAGCGGGCCAGAGGCCACGGCGAGCGACGGCGGTCGTACCTCAGGCCTAAAACGGAAAGAGGGCGACTAGGGGGTCATGAGGGTACCCTTGCGGTGACGAATGGTCGACGGAGCAAGGCCGGCGACGAGCGGAGGCGATGGAGGCGTTCGGGTCCTTGGCGGCGACTGCGATCCGGCGGGGTTCGTCGACAACGGAGTGGTGGCCGGGGTAGGTGAGGTTCTTGCGGTCGCAGCGGTGCGGTCAGCGAGGACGGAGGGGGTCTCCGGTGACGGTGAGCGACGGCTGGAGGACGGGTGGCGGTGTTGTGCTAAAAATCGAATGGAGGGCGTTCTGTGCGTTCTTGCAGTGTGTGAGCGTGGGGTGAAATGCGGTTGGCCAGGGGGTTTAAATAGGGCCATCGGCGGGGGCAGAGAGGGCGTAATCTACGATGGCCGGGAATAAAATGCGTTTAAACACGGGCGAGCTCGGGTTGAGTTCGATTCATTGAACCTGGACGCGAATCGGTCGAATTTAATTGGGGGAAACGGTCGCCGTGGACCAGGGGTGGTAATGGCGGGCTCAATTTGAGGGGAGGGGGTCAGGGGCAGGGGATCCAAGGCGCGTTATTGCGTCGGTCGGCGAGGGGGGGATTTAGGGGCGGATCTCGCGGGGAAGACAAATCCGATAGGTGGGGGCCACTGACCAGCGAGCGCGAGCGAGTGAATGTGGCGACTGACGGGTGGGGCCGCGGTGTCGGGCGCGCGCGTGAGGGAAGGCGATTGGCGCCGACAGGTGGGGTCGGGCTGTCAGCCAGAGGCGGGCGAGGGTGACGGGCTGGGCCGGCCGGGAGAGAGAGAAGGGAGGAGGGAGGCCCAATACTGTTTTAAAACATTTCCGAATAAAAATAATTCCAGGAAATAGATTAAAATTTTTGGGCTACTTCCAAGCTTGGTAAAAATTTATAAAAATTCTCAAAAATATATTTTGGTCTTAGGATCATACATAAAAAGTTTCAGCCCCTGGTTTGGCCATTTACTCTATGTTGTAGTTCAAAATGGTATAGAAGGGTATTTAAAAGTATTTTCAAAATAATAAAATCGAGGAAATTGAATTAAATAATATTTTTATTTCTTTGAAAATTTGGGGTGTTACAATCTTCCTCGAAGATGGACTCTCCAAGCTCATCATCACTAGAAAGATCAAAAGGAGTAAGTGAAGGCATGGACTCATCGAAAGAAACCTCGCACGTCTCGACAAGCTGCTGGGAGTCGAGGTTCCAAACACGAAAGCCTCGAGAATGCAAAGCGTAACCAAGAAAAACTCCATCCCAGCAACGAGACTCAAACTTGTCCAAATGCCCTCCCTTCTTTAGCACAAAGCACTTGCAGCCAAACGCTCGTAAGTGGCTCTCCTTGGGCTTTCTTCCAAACCGCAACTCATATGAAGTCTTACCTAAGTAAGCTCTAAGAAAAATGTGGTTGGCCAGATAGAAAGTTGTGTTCATGGCTTCAGCCCAAAAGCGCCTAGGAATCCTATGCTCATCGAGCATCGTCATGGCCATCTCGACTAGCGTGCGGTTCTTTCGTTCCACAACGCCGTTCTGTGGGGGAGTGTAAGGAGCAGAAAACTGGTGCTCAAGACCCCGATCACTCCAAACCCATCCTGCCTCTTGAACTACTGGATCATCATGCTGAGGTGTGGCTCTTTGGCACTCACCCGACTCGAGATCTGACGGAGGTAAGAGTTCTCGTTCTGAGCATCAGCTAGCTCCTCTCTCAAGGAAGCTAGCACCTCCACCTGAGACAAGCAGATCTCACTCTCCATCAACTTGAATAGACTTCTTAGCTTTCAGCTTGATCAACTCTAACCTCAGAGACAAGTAGCTCTCATAGACAGTGGGTGGAACTGACAATGTCCCAAGCTCAATCTTAGTCTACTCTAACTCAGCGCAAACTCTCTCTAGCTCACCCGACTGCTCATCACTCTTTGCTCTCAGCTAAGCTAAAATAGCTAAATGGGATGGGCAGTCAATACAAGGCACGATAGTAGTGGCATGAGCATCTTTTAGCTCCAGCTGAACGCTTTCAAGCTCAGTGGCCAAAGTATCTCTCTCATCTACCCTCTCAGTATACCTGGACTTCACAGTCATTAGGTCACACAACAACACCTCGCAATTTGGGTACTCACTGCTCTCACCCAGACAAGGGAAAGAAGATAGACTGTCAATCTTGCCATTAGCTATGGCAAGCTCACTCTCAAGATCATTTATCCTCTTCTTAGCCCCTCTAAGAAGTTTCTCCCGATATTTTAACTTCTGATGGTTCTCTTCAAGTAATTCAACGACTTCTTTTTCATAGGAAGATACCTTCTCATCGTCATCATCGTCGGAGTTGTCGGGGGAGCCTTTATCTTCTTTGTCTCTAAGAGCCATTGAGCTGACGCTCTTGCGAGATCTTTGGCTGCGGTGCGAGCGGCTCTTCGGCTTATCCCCGAAGGCCATGAAGCAGAGGACCGCCAGATCATCCTTGTCCTTCCCCTTCTTGATCACGATCTCCTCATCGCTTGAGCTTGATGAAGAGGAAGAAGATGATGATCTTTTGGAGTAGCTTCTCTCCATCTCAGCGAAGAAGGTCTTGTATCGCTTCTTGTTAACACGTCAGTAGTCCTTCAGGGCCTTTTGAAAGAACCTCGTCTTGGGCTTGCCCTTTGTGAAGGTGGAGTTGTCGTGCTTGTTGGAGTCGTAGGAGCCACCGTCAGTGCCTTTCTTGTGTGTGTTCCTCTTGGGGCAGTCGGTGCCCTTCGACAATCAAAACAACCATGTTTTGTGCCATGTAGTTTGAGCATCCTCTTGTCATAGATACAACGAACCCGACTATTGAAAATACATAGGTCATCATCTCCTAGAAAATCCAATTGGTCCTCAGTGATAGACATCAAAGAGGACAAAGCACAGCTCAAAGAAGTAGAATCAGCAAAAGGCATCGCAAGGACCAGGGTTTTTGAGCCAGAACTAGTGAGATTTGATCTCAACTGGATATCAACATCTGAGGCCTTGAGCTTATTGAAAAACTCTATGACAGTTAAGGTATCATAAGAAGCGCTCTCAACAATAGAGGATACCTTGATCTCCCAGATCTTAGGGTCCAAGGTATGAAGAACCTTGAGCGCCTGTTCATGATCTGAGACTAGCTGATCACGATCGGCCTTGTTGGCCCGAAGCTTGTTAATGATCGACTGAAAGTGATCAAACAAAGCCTCGACAGTTTGATAGAGCCTAGACTCGACCTGAGCTGTCCCCTCATGGTGTGCCTGGAGGGCAGCCCAGATCTCTCAAGCAGTGTCGAGATGGCTAACGCACTCAAACTCACTAGGATCTAAACTAGAAAATAGTATGTTCACTGCCTTGTTGTTCAAGTCATGCAGAGCGACTATCTCAAGAGTAGTACGCTCTGTAGTCGGAAGCTCAGTAAAAGTAGCATGAACACACATGTCCCATATCCCTGAGCTCTGGCTCAATAGATAGGCTCACATGCGAGTCTTCTAATAGTTGTAGCCAAAAACCTCAAGGGACGGAACCTTGCCAGAAGATGTCATGATCACTACCTTAGGTTAGAACCGGTTAAGGTATGGAAAAACCCTATCCCCGCTCTGATACCACTTGTAGGACCGAGAGTAACGACCAGAGGGGGTGAATGGGTGCCTAAAAAATTCTTTCGAATCAATGGCCTTCTCTCAACACCCAATGCACCTCAACAGACAAACAGCATAATCAAAACAAATCACTGAGAAAATTCACAAACAGCTACAATGTTATCACTCTCTTGTCAAATATGATGTGATGTGACAGTTTGAGAGATCATAAGCACTAACAAATAATCTAGCCTAAAAATGACCGATGTCCTGATCGAAAAGACAACATCAAAGTACTTCAAGGCAGATTCGATAAATAATCACAAGTCTGACTCTAGATATAGAACAGTTCAATGAAAACACTTCTACATCATAAGCCATAACATTCTCAGTGCATAAATACAAAATTCACAAACATATCATCGAGTATCTCGAACTCACAATAGTTCCTCAAAAATGAATATCGCAGATTAATTTAACAGAGAATACTCAACTGATGATTAAGAGCAGTAACTGCATGAGGAATGAGGTAACAGGAAATTTCTGTGATTTTGTTGCCCGAAGTCGTACGAAACAGCTTGCACACGCCTAGTATTCCTACTAGTGTCGTACACGTCTTCTAGCTCCTTCTCGCGCTAGCACCACGCTTCTCCATCGTCAATCCGTAGCACAAGACCATGGGCCAGAGTGACCTTGTACGCTTCTCCCGCTGCACCTCTCAGTGTCGAATGGCTCTAGAGCCATGCGTTCAACCCCTCTACATGCCACGTGCGGCTGCATCCCTGGGCTCGTTGAACACGACGATAGGACAACTCGATGAACACAGTGACAGGATAAGACTCAAAAATCCCTTTGAAGCCTGCCTCAAATCTTGCACGCCACTCAGAGTCTAACAAAAAAACAATCGACTTCTAAAATCATGCGAGGAACAGTGGGGAAAATAAACTTAAACTCAAAATTTCTATTTTTGGTGAGTTGGTAACCCTAGAGGATAGAAGCCCATTTTATAGGCAACCTATTAAATGGGAAAGACAGATTTACCCCTAGGGTAATTTACACAGACGCAAAAATAAAACTGCGGGCCCAACGGGCAAAATAGTAAAGTCCTAACTAAAGGTAACTTGTCCTGATGCGGAGCTTTTGTAGTAGCTACGGCTTCGCTTCAGGACTGTCTAATCTCTGATGGGCGGTCTAGATAGTAGCGTCGGTTTTACGCCGAAACCGACAAAGCGTCCGTTGTCTTCGCACCGGGTACCCGGATTAGGCCCGCCCGATTCCGTGGCTCCCTCAGCCCAGCAATCGCTCGCCGCCCATTTACCTGGGTCAAACCTGGTCAACAAACCAGCAGATCCCCTATCGTTCCTGGCCCATGTACCTGGATTAGGTTGGCCCGACTCCGCGACCCCTCTGCCTAGCAGTCGCTCGCCACCCGTGTACCTGAGTCACACGTGGCCCAAGACACGACCAGTCTCATCTCCTCTTCATCTCTCTCTTTGACTTTCGTTGACAATCACTCATTACTTCTGGAGCCATGAGGCCCATGATCTTCTGCATGACTCCTCAATAGTTGGAAGCAAGACCGTGGCAACTATTTTTTTCATCGTAGACAGAAAATGATCTTATAGTTTGCTATTAGGGCGTGATTGGATACATGTGAATTAATGTGTCCCCTTGACAATGCACTAGATCTTGGTCTATTGGGTCGGCAATCAGGTGGAAATCATTTCTGCCGATAGATCAGTTAACATAGAAACAACTGATCTGTCACTATGGGAGATGGAAGGAGTCATCTGTCTGTCAGGGAAAGTTTGGGATGGCACTTTTCTTGAAGTATCAGATGATGGGATCAGCCCGAAAGGGCTACCTAAGCTCATCCTGTAAAGACGACATCGACAAAATGAAGGATGGACTTGGTCAAGGCTTCGTCATAACCAACTATAGGAGTAAAGCATCAGACTTGGTGGTGAACCAAGGCCAACCTTCGTGAGTACCCAAATTCCCCGATGAAACAAAAATAGATTGAAGATGACTACATCGGATATATGGGAGGAGGACAAACAAGAAATACTTAAGGAAATATTTTTCGATCGTTTGGACGAAGCTTAAAGGATCTACATGCGAAACAACTTATGCCAATGGTATCACCTCAAGATGGCCGATGCGAAGGCATCGCCCTTAGAAAAAACACAAAAGCTCAAAACCAATTCATATGAAAGTAACAATATATTAAGTCTTTCAGATTACAGGGCAAGTTTGCTACGCAAAATCCAGGCTAATGCCCGACGGACTCCTTTCAGTTTTGCCTCCCAAGTCAGTCTCCCCCAAAACGCAGCCGATCAAGACCGCTTTCCACTTATCCACACCGAGGGAGTAGGGGCACCGGCGCCCAAATTTGTAGTGGTCGATACTGGTACATATCGTTTCGGCCGGCCACTAGAGCTCACTAGGGGGCATCACGGTCGTCTTCCTAAAATAAGTAAAGTCAAATTATACAAAAGGAAGGCGATGGAAGCAAGTGAAAGGATGAGTCAAAGTATTTACCTGAAGTCCTGTATCAGTATTACCCGGGTGAAGCTGCTCCTTGTAAATCGATGAAGAGCGGTTGAAGAGATGTTGCTTCAATTCACCCCATCATCGGTAGAAAGTGACAGAGGTCGCATGGAAGGTCATCCAGGAAACAAGATATCCGGTAGGGATCCCATTGGTCATATGGGAAAGGCGATCCCACTCAAAGGCATCCGTGACTCTCCCGCGGGTTCGGATCTGATTGATAAAAAGAGATGGAGCAGGAGCTGACCGAAGCTTAGCTGTCTTGAGAAGACCGATGGGTGGTAAAACTCACAAGAGCACTGTTGAGGACGCTTATCGGTAAAGTTAACAGGGAGCAAGCAAGGAAATGTTGCAGCTAAAAAGATGGAATGAATTCTTCGTCCTGGGTCATACCAGGCAGAACTAGCAGATGAGGGTGTTCATACTTCGAGTAATATCTGAAGGAAAACCAGGAGGTCTGATCGGAGAACCCGAGGTAGAAGCTCTTGGAGAAAGCGGTCAAAACCGTAGGGGACAAAGGAAAAGCGGGAAAAAATGCCGCCGCCTCGCCCAAAGAAGGGCAGCGGCGATAGGTAGGAACGGGCGATTCTAGAAAATTGGCGGGAAAATACGATTGAGCAAGAGGAGTACCTCCAATAACATTGGTCGTGTAGACACTAAGACAAAGCTGAAAGAACCACCAAGGACCTTTAGGTCGGCCAATGAAATTGTCGGTCGATAAGTGGGCCAATAACAGATGAAGGAGCCGATAGGTAGCTCCTAAGAGGAAATGTCCTAGGGGAATCCGCACGTGGGAGGCAAGCGGTTCGACTAAAAACTGAAATTGAAAGGTCGGGGCCAAAGCCGATACGAAAAAGACAAACTCCTCCAGCCAGAGGTTGAGGAAAGCAGTGTGTTCGCAAGTATCTACGGGGCTAGTTTTCTTGGTGTGCCTTGCGATATATCGGCCCCAACTATCAGCTGACTTGATGCTAAGACAATGAGATGGTTGGAAGCGAAAGATCAATAAAGGAAAAATCGTGTCTCTACAAGGCAAGGAATCAAATTTCGGGAACACATGGTCTGGCTCAGCACGCTGAACCCCGACCATCGAGTCCCGACTGGAATCAAGCACTTGGGAAGTGTTGACCCCCAATCTTCGATTCTCTGGCTCGAGTCTAGTACTCGGCAAAGCCTAATCTGACACCCGACTCTCGACCACATGATATTCCTTTATATATAACTCGGATCTTTGAGAATTATTTAAAAATTTCCGAAATATTCATATGAGTTTGTCTTAAAATTCCAGCTGAAGTTTGGAATGCGAAGGTTGGAAGGACATTGCTGAATTCAGTTTGGGTCCATTCACACCCCTAGTAAAAACACACAAGAAATTATAGTGTAGATAAAATTAGTAAATCCAGGTTAACTCTTCAAATGCAAGACAAACGAAGCTAGAATTTTGTTACTGAAATACATTATGTAGCACGGCAAATTTAGGTTGAGTATTGTGCAATTTTAGGTGGTTGAAATTTAGCAAAATAGTTTCCTTCAGTGCGTACGTGCATCATTCGTACTCTGATTGAACAAGCTTATGGTTCATGGCAGCACCATTTTGTCACGAGCTCATGCATAGTTTTCATACGCTTTATTCGATTCGATCTAAGTCATCTAGCTGCTTTAACTACTTTGTTCCAATCCAGTATGCAATTGGATTCCTCCTGTCCCCTGATGTGAACATATATATATATATATTACGCAAAATTTCAGATGCTTCTGATGCTTGGATAAGTAATGCTATTTCTTCATCTGTTCAGAATTTTTGGGATTTAATGAAGCTAAACTTTATATTGTAGGTGTCAGTGTCACTACTCATTACATCAGCAAGAACACCCAGCATCTTTTTGTATGCCGTGTAGTTGCAACGGAAATGGAATGCATATTGTCTTTAGAAACGCAAAGCAAATCCAAATGATTACTCAAGTATTCAGATTCGTGGAGAATATGATGTAACTGATAAATACTTAGTTAATTTTTGCACCCAGTTGGTTGTCGAATTCATGGTCAGGCACCTGGCTGACAGTTGCCCGATGTTTACTTCCATATTGGTTTCCTTCTCCTGTATTTTCAAGAAAACTTAGTGTTTCTGCACGCAACCGATGCCAGGAGATATACATAGGTTTCAATGCCATCTAGTGTGCTTCTATGACGTTAATTTTGATTTATGTAATCCGTATTTTATGCGATCGTGATGAAATTACAATCTATGGATTTGCCTGGGCCTTGTCGTTTATGCACAAAACGATGAGGAATATTCCCTCAACGCAAACAAATTCGAAACAAATACTCTCTGATTCTTTTATACTGATAGAAAGTGCGGTGTTCCAAGTCAAATAGAGGAACAACGATTTACAGAGAGAAGAAACACATATGTGATGTAGCTTCGGATCATGAGATCAAGATTCTGTAATAGTAGCATCACTTCATCTTTAGTTATCAACCGTGCATAGTTATATTGATCTCAATTAAAAATACAAGTAAGAACGCAAAAAACACAATTGAATCAAACTCAACCAAACGAACGTTGGGGTTTAAAAACTGGTGGTGATGTTGTTTATAGGTATACCCGTATGTCCACTTGTTTTAATGATTCGTGTTGATTTATAAGGAATTTTGGCATGAGCCAGGTGTTATTGGAAAGCTTATAAAAATAGTTTTACGTGCAAATGCAGAACATAAAAAAACAAAGTTCGGATGTGACCCGGGTGATAATCTAGTACACGCTACTTTTAGAATCTAAGATGGATTTGAGCTTAAGGTGAATTGGGCTTCCAACTTGATTTGAATATTCTTGTTAGTCTTTCCACATCCTTGAATGTCTCTTTATGCTTGTTATCCTCTGTTCCCAATATTAATAACATCATTAGATAATAATATATTTTCAAAGTCACACAAAAATGTACTTAGGGTATTCACAGTGGTGGATTTTATACCACTGTTTCTTAAAAGTCCACGTCAACTTTGCAACTGAATGAAATACACTCTCTCAGTGGAGAGTTTCATTACACTATTTCATAGGCTAACCTGTGTAATTAAATACAACTAGCTCTTATGAAATACCCTCTCTGATGAACTGATTTGGCTCTCAGTGGACGTTTCATTTCGTTTAATCCATCTTGGAAACGGGTTAGCACCATATCATGGTGATGACACTACTTCCTTCTCTTCCCTCATTAATTGAATGACATGTCAGCAAAAAATCTGATGTGGCATAGTAATTAATATCATGAAACACCCCATTAAACCCCGTTGTGAATAGCTTTCGAAACAAGCTTATTTGTCGATTTAATTATTGTCAGGCTCTAGGGATTAGACCTTACACAATAAATTTAAGAGACGTCACATGTATCTATAAAAATAAATAATGTACTCATCGTATACCTATACTTATAGGCTTCTCAATTCTTATATAAGTATAAGTCAGTTTAAAACTTGCATTTTTTCACTTTTCTTTCATATTTTACATTGTCAAACAAATATTACTTCTCCTATAAATAAATAACTCAGATTATTAAATCTAGAATAAAAAATAATGACAAAATCATTTCAATTGATTTTTTAATTATTATAATTATTATGTACAAATCTAAAAGCACAATTAAAAATTCAATGAGAGCTATTACAATGTAATATGTTCGGCTCAAAAGAAACTGGGCTTCTCTTCGACCCGGTCCAACTCAGCCAATTAATGCTTCTACATGCGATTTTTTTAAAATAATATTTAAAAAATCAAATTTGTATAGCTATTTTAAAAAATTTCAAAAATAGGTAGTAGTCGGCACACCAACAGCTAACTCCTGCCACGTGGCGGCGAGTCGGCTTTTGGTCGGCCGACCGTTACCATGTCAGCGGCAGTTGGCCTACCAAGGGCTGACTGCCTGCCACGCTGGCAGGAAATCAGATGCAACGGTTGTTTCCGGCCGCCACGTGGCACTAGTCGGCATATCATGGGCCGACTTCCCCTATATAAAGGGGTCGAACCCCCTTCTCCCAGCTCACTGTTGGCTGCACCATCCCCTTGAGAGGTATGTCTTCTCTGCCTCTAGTTTTATCTTTTGTTCTAAAGTTTAGAAGTTGTTTAGAGTAGTTTATGAGTAATTTAGGAGTAGTTTAGGGCTAATTTAGGAGTAATTAAGCAGTAGTTTAGAAGTAATTAAATATTATTATATCAGTAATTGAGTAGTACTTTAATAGTAATTTAGGACTAATGTAGCTATAGTTTAATAGTTAATTAGTGGTAACTTAATAATAATTAACAACGTTCTTAATCAGAGTACTTCAGTAAAGACAATGTTCTGGAGACTTAGAGCGGTGAACTTTGTGGGTATGGTGTTGTGAGCTCATTCACAACTGCTCCTCTAGATGGTGCATGTATGTGGGTTCCAGATGTTCAATGTGTCAACACAAAGGTGGGTAGAAGGAAGACACGAAGCTTTCAGAATGACATGGATGAATCAGAAGCGAGGCGTAGAAAGAAAAAATGCTTTGTATGCAACATGATTGGACATACCTAAAAGAATTATACACAGGTCAGCACAAGTAGAGGAGGGCCCACATGAAAAAAACAGAACACGACACAATTGTACATATTAATAACATGTTGTATAGTTTTTACATTAATTTGATTTCTTAAATCTTCTTTACAAATACTAACATAGTCATAGCATGCAGATTGCTGCTAACGATGATTGGTCGTATGAGCTTATCTCCCCTTCTATGGACGCTCACCACCGGGCATGAGCACTGACACCCCCCTCCCCTGCTACGGGTGATGGTAATCTTGTGCATCTGAGGGTTCGGACACCACAATATTCCTACACCATCAATGATCGATGGGTTGGTAGGTTAGTTATTCGCGTTTAATGGTTTATCATTTTTATTTTTTATGTCACTAATAGATTGGTGCATTAGGTTGCATGTGCTGGTTTACTTGGTCTAGCGAGGATGGTGAATGGAGCCAACAGGTTTCCATGTGATCGTTCTCTTCTGACTGTGTGGGTCGATAGGTGTTGGGGGAAATTACTTCATTTTCAGGACTTAGAGATTAATGACTCGAAGGCTCCAAAGAGCTCCGAGGCTGGTGGGCGCTTGTTCGAAGGTAGAAGCGTCAGGCCGAAGGGTGCATCAATGCGAAGCTCTGATGAACCCTCTGAACGGAAGATAAAGGCTCCGAAGCTGAGCGACAAGATTGATAAGATGTTTGGCTTATCCATCTACCTTATAGCTCTTTACCTTTTATAACCCTGTTCCTGGCGCCGAATAGTTTCCACTATGTCGGCTGTAATATGGGGGTAGTTAGGTCTTTTCCTTATACATTTTTACCTATAAATACCCCCCCTCTACACCCTGTAAGAGGGACCGAGAACAAGTTGTTCAATACACATGTTCGAAATGCTCAAGCTATTATCCAACTCGGAGGCTTGAGGCAGTCCTAAAGCACAAACTCTCTGTTTGTTCGTTCTTGATTTCAGAGAACCTGTTGGTGTAAACTTTTACGCCAATAGTTGGCGCCGTCCGTGGGGAGCTTAGTTCTAGAAGCTTGTTCTCTGCTGCTGACTGCACTTCGAAGAGCACTTACGGAGGGAGCCTCAGAGTCTCAAGATTCTGCGCACCCTTCGGTTAGGGGCTTCTTAGTGCAGCCCGAAGGCCTTCACTCGACTTCCCGAGTCGTTCGAAGTCCCCCATCTTCAGACCTCTTCGTGGCTAGCTATGCCTCCGAAGCAAAGCCAGGCCGCAGGTCCCCTCCGAAGGTCCCCTCGGACTGCAGGAGCAGGGCCCTCTGCCGCTCCAGCAATTCCCGAAGACACCCCTGGGCGTCGAGTGCCCAGGGGTCCTCGAGCTCCTCCTACGGTGCTTCAGACTGATTACGCCAGCTCCCAAGACCCGGAGCTACCCTCAGATGAAGACGAAGGCCTTCCTGGAACCGAGGCTACTCAATTAGCCAGGCTTCAGGAGGAAGTAGCTAGGTGGAGGCAAGAGGCCACCGATCGCCTCCGCACTCAAGCCTCCACCGAGACTCCCAGAGGGCCTCAAGACGGCGGTGCTCACAACCCCCCAGAAGTTATCCAAGTCCCGGAGGAGGCCGAAAACGCATCTTTCGATGATGAGTCCCCACTGCACCCGGACTTGCAAAGAGTCCCCTTTGATCCCAGGTTCAAGGCTTCGAAGCTGCACAAGTACTCCGGTGGTTCAGATCCCAGAGAGTTCGCTCGCTCATATGCCTTGGCCATAGAGGCACGCGGAGGGGTGCGCAACACGATGGCGAAGTGTTTCCCCCTCGTTATTGAGGGTGTGGCACTTCGATGGTTCTGGTCCTTAAAGCCAGGATCGATCAGGTCCTGGGAGCAGCTAAAGAACAAGTTCGTAAGCAACTTCTAGGGTACCTTCGTGGCCCCGATGTCCACAAGAAGTTTGTTCCAAGTAAAGCAGCGGGCGGGAGAAACACTCCGTGAATACTTCACACGCTTCGCCCACACCAAGTCACAAATTAAAGGCCTGTCTACCTCTTCGATAGTCGATGCCGCTCGCGAAGGGGTGCTAAACCCCGACCTCCTCAGCAAACTCCACCTGAAGCCGGTGACATCTGTGGCACTCCGAGAAGTCAAGACGGAACCCGAAGCCTCAGCTCCTCTGCAACCTCCTCAAGATAACCGCTTCAACGAGCACAGGCGAGGGAAGAAGCATTTCCGTTCAGAGGTGCTAAACATTACGCCCTCTACCCTGAAGGCACCTGCCAATTTCTAGCAGGTACAGAACTTCAAGGCTGCGACCCCAAGACCTCAGGAGAGAGCGCTAGGTAGGCGCCAGAGTTTTTCTGTTGCGTGCATGGTGACAACAGAAGCCATGACACGAAGGACTGCAAGTCGGTACTAACCCTTCGGGGCGAATACCTAGGACAAAGTACCGGGAGGGGCACTTCAGATCGAGCCCCACCAGCGGCACGGTCGGAGCCTGTGCAGATCGTGGCCCGAGCCGGTGTCCCAGAAACCCCCATGCGACTTCCGGTGGCCAATATTATGCCACCACCGAAGCAGGAAGACCCACAAGACCGCGGCAAAAGGGTGGTCCTGCCCATCTCCGGAGGGGGGACCCTCGGAAGCATGTCAAAAAGGCAGCGGCGTGAGTACATCCGCGAGGTTGGGCACATCGGGACTTCGAGTTCCGCGGAGGGAATGCTAGAGTGGTCCCATGTGCCCATCTCGTTTACTGCTAGTGATGCCGCAGGGGTAAAATTCCCTCATGCCGACCCCTTGGTCATTTCCGCAGACATAGCAGGGGTGGAGGTCCGAAGGATCCTGGTAGATGGCGGGAGCTCCGCAGACATACTCTTCGTCCAGGCCTTCGATCAGATGTGCATACCTCGGAAGCATCTGCTTCCAGCGGCCCGGCCACTTCAAGGGTTCTCAGGACTGCCTCTCGATGCCCTCGGCCAGATAGGCCTCGAGGTTGCCTTCGGAGAGGAGCCTCTGGCCAGGATAAAAGAGGTGATCTTCGACGTTGTCGACGCCCCATATGCTTACAACGCAATCTTCGGTCGAGGGATGCTGAACCAGTTCGGGGCCATAGCGCACCACAATTACCTTTGTCTCAAAATGCCCATGCAAGGTGGGGTGCTTACTATTTCAGGAGACCAAGCTGTAGCCCGGAGGACAGAGTATGGCCATGGGCAGTCGTTGGATCCCCGGCAAGTGCACAACGTGGCGAAAAGCATCGAAAAGGTGCCAGAGGCCTCGAACCCTTCGAAGGGGCCCTCTCTCAAGCCAAGCCCGGAAAGAGTATCCAGTGCAGTTCGGCAAAGGGCTATCCCCGGAGATAGCCGCCTCATTGGAAGAAGTCGTCAAGCAAAATCTGGATGTCTTTGCTTGGACCGACGAAGACATCACCGGGGTCGATTGAAGCATCATCGAGCATAGCCTGCTCGTCAACCCGAAGGCCAGGCTAGTACGCCAGGGGCTCCGCAAGCTGTCAGCGGAAAGAGCAAGCCTCGCCAAAGCCGAAGTAGAAAAAATATTAAAAGCTGGCATCATCAGGGAGGTAGCCCTTACCGAGTGGTTGGCTAACCCTGTTTTTGTAAGGAAGAAGGACTCGAACAAATGGCGCATGTGTATTGACTTTACTTCATTAAATAAAGCATGCCCACGAGACCCCTACCCGATGCCCCGAATAGATCAACTGGTGGATTCCACAGCAGGCTTCCTCGACGCTTATTCCGGGTATCATCAAGTCTGGCTGAAACGCGAAGACGAAGCCAAGACAAGCTTTATAACTCCTTCCGGAGTATTTTGTTATGTAAGGATGCCTTTTGGCTTGCGGAATGCCGGAGCCACCTTTTCACGTTTAATAGCTAAGGCTCTAGGTCATCAAATAGACCGAAATGTCGAAGCCTATATGGATGATATTGTAATAAAAAGTGCTCAAAAGCACCAGCATAGCCTAGACCTAGCTGAAACATTCGAGAGCCTCCGAGCATGTGGAGTACGCCTCAACCCAAAAAAATGTATATTCGGAGCACAAGCAGGGAAGCTGCTAGGGTACTTAGTTTTGAGCAGAGGAATCGAAGCTAGCCCAACGCAGATAAGTGCATTACAAAGAATGACTCCGCCAGAGAATTTGAAGCAGGTACAGAAGCTAGTAGGAAGGCTCACAGCCCTTAGCAGGTTCCTGGCCAGGTCAGCAGAACGAAGCCTCCTAATTTTCAAAGCACTAAAGGGGTCCGAAAGCTTCAGTTGGACACCGGAGTGCCAGAAGAGCTTCGATGATATAAAAGCATACCTCGGAAGATTATCAAAACTTATTGTGCCCCTTCCAGCAGAGACACTGCTCCTATATCTGGCAGCAACAGGCTCCGCAGTAAGTGCAGTATTAGTCCGGGAAGTTGACCTTAAGGGAAAACTGGTGCAGAACCCAGTTTATTTTGTGCCAAAGGCTTTGTCCAGAGCTAAATCAGATACTCCGAGCTCGAGAAATTTGCTTATGCCTTAGTAATGGCCTCGCGAAAGCTAAGGCATTATTTCTTGGCACATAACCTGATCGTCCCTACCTCGTATCCTCTAGGGGATATGCTCCGGAGCAAAGACTCTACAGGAAGAATTGGAAAGTGGGCTGTTGAGCTAGCCCCATTCGGAATCTCCTTCATGGCAAGAACAGCTATCAAATCTCATATCATAGCTGACTTCATAGCAGAGTGGACCCCATCTGCCGTTTGGGCCCCGGAAGAACCCTCCGAAGGTTTATGGACAATTTTTTCTGATGGAGCTTATCAAGCATCCGGTGCCGGAGCAGGGGTCGTCATAATATCACCATCGGGGCAGAAGGCCATGTATTCTGCGAGGCTCAACTTTAGAACCACCAATAACATCGCAGAATATGAAGGAATCCTGCTAGGCCTCCGAAAAGCTAAAGCACTTGGAGCCGCAAGGATAATGATCAAGACAGATTCCCAAGTCGTCGCAGGGCATG
Organism: Zizania palustris; assembly: GCA_019279435.1. Classification (NCBI taxonomy): domain Eukaryota; kingdom Viridiplantae; phylum Streptophyta; class Magnoliopsida; order Poales; family Poaceae; genus Zizania; species Zizania palustris. Next base: position 73,984,086 of record JAAALK010000288.1, on the reverse strand, counting down.
TTGATAAAAGCTTTCAAGCAAAGAATCCACATCTAGCACAATACCTTGCAGAAATCCGCAAGGCTGAAGCAGCATTCAGGGGAGTTACGGTTCGAAGTATCCCTCGAGCAGAGAATCAACTCGCAGATATTCTTGCAAAAGCTGCAGCCGGAGCGGTGGACCTCCCGGAGGGGGCTTTCTACGAAGAGCTAGTACAGCCCGCAGTTGTTCAGTTACCCTCTTCGGAAGTACTGTGCATTCCAGTCGCAGATTGGCGGGCTCCAATTATGAACACGTTGCAAAGTAGCATAGACCCTTCAGAAGGTCCAGAAACCCGAAGGTTGCAGGCAAGAGCCCGAAATTACAAGCTTGTCAACGGAGTATTATACAAAGCTGGCGTGTGTTCATCTCTGCTTCGGTGCATCTCCCAACCCGAGGGTCAAGACATACTTCGAGACATTCACGAAGGGTTGTGTGGAAGTCACCTAGACCCTCGTGCACTAGCTGGCAAAACACTTCGGCAAGGACTTTACTGGCCAACAATAGTGAGAGATGCGGAGGAATTGGTTCGAACATGCCAAGGCTGCCAGTGGATGGGCAGACGAAGCCACCGTCCGCCAGTCCAGCTTCAAGTCATCGCCCCAGTATGGCCAATGGCTCGATGGGGCATGGACCTAATAGGCCCTTTTCCAATGGCAAAAGGTGGCTTGAAGTTTGCGGTAGTAGCAATCGAATATTTTTCAAAGTGGGTTGAAGCAGAGCCATTGACCGCTATTACCTCGAGGAATGTCCAAAAAATTTTCTGGCAGAACATTATATGCAGGTTCAGAGTGCCAAGAGAAGCGATGGTGGATAACGGAACCCAGTTCGAAGCTAACACTTTTCAAACATTTTGCGAAGATCTGGGCATTAAGTTGTGCTTCGTTGCGGTACGCCATCCACAATCCAACGGAGCTGTTGAGCGAGCCAACGGGAACATTCTCTCCGGGCTAAATCGGCGAATCGTTGGCCTAGCCAAGGGGCTGTGGGTCGAAGAGCTCCCTAAAATCTTGTGGTCCATTCGAACCACTCAAACCAGGTCCACAGGTTTTACCCCATTTAGACTGCTATTCAGAGATGAGGCCATTACTCACACGGAGCTCAGAGGAGGATCCCTTCGTGTAGTTCAACCCGGAGATGAACACGAAAGGAGCGCTTCGCTAGACTTATCAGAAGAGACAAGGCTTCGATCTATCGCCAACCTGACCAAGTACCAAGGCCAAACAAAGACGTGGTATGACCCGAAGGTAAAGCTAAATGAGCTTAAACCTGGTCATCTAGTGTTGCGAAGTGTAATAGCTCCGGGGAAGCTAGGAAATAAATGGGAAGGACCATATGTTATCTTACGCTCAGGGCGCCCCGGATCGTTTAAATTAGCTAATTTAGAAGGAGAAGAGTTGAAGCATGTGTGGCATGCGGAGCACCATAAGAGTTACTACGCTTAGGGGCTACTTGTAAAAATTTCCTTTCTATGAAATAAAGAGAAGGGTCGAATTTTGTTTGCTCTTCGAATATCCCTTACTCCTGATGGACGCATCGGGAGGACGGAGATGCTTGCAGAGTCAAGCATTTTTCACAAGACCCAGGCAGCTGCCTGCGAACCCTCGGTTCGGGGCCTCAGCTGCCACCCTACGGATTCCAGGCTCCGGCTTGTTAGGATCCGTAGAAGAGTCTAAGGACTTTAAAAAGAAACAGATTTTTGGCCTCCGGGTACGAACTATCTGTAAAAGAGCCGAAGGTGGCCACCCTACGGATTCCAGGCTCCGGCTTGTTAGGATCCGTAGAAGAGTCTAAGGACTTTAAAAAGAAACAGATTTTCGGCCTCCGGGTACGAACTATCTGTAAAAGAGCTGAAGGTGGCCACCCTATGGATTCCAGGCTCCGGCTTGTTAGGATCCGTAGAAGAGTCTAAGGAGTTTAAAAAGAAATATATTTTCGGCCTCTGGGTACGAACTATCTGTAAAAGAGCCGAAGGTGGCCACCCTACGGATTCCAGGCTCCGGCTTGTTAGGATCCGTAGAAGAGTCTAAGGACTTTAAAAAGAAACAGATTTTTGGCCTCCGGGTACGAAGTATCTGTAAAAGAGCCGAAGGTGGCCACCCTACAGATTTCAGGCTTCGGCTTCGTAATATCCATACAAGAGTCTAAGCACTTCAAACAAAATAATAATAATAATTGTTTCGAGGAGTCACGAGGTAGTGATACCAAAGTACGGGTGGTAAGTGCAATACGAAGCATATGGTTGTTCGGCACATCATTGTGCCTGGCGAACCCTTTTCCACAATAAAGGATCCACCACCCACAAGGAGGGGTAGGAGGATAGGAACCACGCAAGATACTTTCGAAGCATTTCACATTAAGTCATCATACTTTTACATCAAGAAAAGTTTTGGTCCAAGCCTACGAAAAATCGAAGACCCCTCCGGCTACTCGATCCGTTGGAGCTCGAAGCTGTCGGCTTGGTCCTCTTCGTTCGAGCGCCTCTTTTCTTCTTAGAGGCTCGTAGTTTCTTTCGCTCTTCTTGAAGCTCGGCCCACGTCAGGAGCCTTTTGGAGTTAACCTCCACAGGGTCTTCAGTCTGGTACTCCGAGTCGGACAAGTTCATATGTTCAGAAGATGAGGATGCCTTCTCCTTCTCCTCTTCTTTAATATAAGCTAAGACCTCTTGAGAAATTTCAAGGGTTATCTCCCCTTTGTCTCCGCGAGGAACAGAGAAGCGAGAGCGGCGGTAGGGCCTTAAGCCCTCGAGGCTTGCCCACTCCTTTTGGAGCTCGCCGGTAATCTCCAGTATTTCGAGGTCAGGGTTCGAAGGGCACGACAAAACCTAAAAAGAGCAGAACACCCAAAACAAGCTTCTTGTTTATAGCTTTTCCATTAATAAAAGAGGCTTTACAAGACTTCGTGTACATAATAACCCTAAAAAGCTAGACCTGCGGGTCGGTTGGTGGAGCAGGAATAACCAGAGCTGGCGAGGCAGGAAGTGGTGGCCTTGTTTGCGCCTGCTTCTGCCGGCGGGCCTCGTCGATCCAAGCTTTGGCCACAACCTTGTGGTCCGTCTTCCAAGTTGATCGGAAGGCTTCCCAGGCCAAGGCTACGTCCGAAGATGGGCGCAGCAAGTCGTCGGAGGCGAAGCTTCCAGGGGTCGAACCCCCGACTGAGCCGAGGGGGATCTGAAGAGACTCGAGGTGACGAAGAACCCCGATGCCAGCGCACTGCCTGGAGATTTCTCCGTACCGGACGCCGGAGTTCATCATCAACGACGAGGCCACTTGGATCCTTTTCAGCTTCCGGTCGAGAGGCTCGTGGGTCGCAACAGAAGACGAGGGGCACATAGTGCCGATGTACTCCAAGGTACCCTGAAGGGCTTCCAAGGTACGCTCTGCCATACTAGTGTTCTTCTTCTTCGCTGTTTCCAGCCCTGCAACAGTTGCAGATATCTCGGCCACCTGGAGCATTAAGGAGCTATTCTGGGCCATCGCCTGGTTAAGAGCTCCTTGGAGCTCCACCAACTGAGCACTCGAAGCGGCCGCCGCTTGATGAAGCCTTTCGACCTCCGCCCGAAGAACGACGCGCTTAGCTTCGACCTCTTGGGCCGAAGAGCGGAGCGTGTCGCTGTCTTGTCTTGTCGTCCGAAGAGCTTCGTTGGCCGCTGCCCTAGCCCTCCGTTCCACTAGGGTTTCTTCCTCTAACCGGATGGATCTCTCGTTGGAGTCGTTAAGAGCGGTCTGGAGGGCGGTAACCTTCCTTTTGAGTCGGTTAATCTCGACCTCATTGGAAGTCGCTGCCGCTCTAGCAAGGACAAATTGCTGCAAAAGAGCAAGTAAGTACCGAAGTATTTATGATCACTAATTCGAAGTAGCTATGGTGTTTTTTCATACCTGAAGGGCAGCCCTTTCGAGGGTTGTGTTGAGCGTCGGAGCCCCAGCCTCGCTCAAGACGGAGACCAAGTCCGAATTGGCGATATCCTGGCTCTTCTCTGCCAGGGGCTCCATGAGCCTTCGGAGGCCTTCCCGCTGCTCCAAGAACGGAGCCAGCAGAGGAAGCCAAGATAAGGCTTGGCGGTCATCGGCCGCGGCCTCATCCTCCGAATTGTCGACGGAGGTTGTCGCGAGGCCAGGAAGAAGGCCGAGGCTAGATAAGCTCTTGCCTCTCCCCGGCACGAAGACAGGCGCGGTGGGTGAAGCGAGAGTACCCCGGTCATCGGCGGCTACCCCTTCGACTAGAATTGCGGCAGCAGAGGCAATCTCAACCGTCGGAGCCGCCACCACCGGAGCAACATCCGCCGCCAAATCTGCTCCGACGGGCGCATTCTCCGTTGCCAAGCATGGAGCATCCGAAGGAGCAGGGGGGTCCACCTGGGCCGCGACCCTCGAAGCTGATGGGACTTCGGGCGCCGCCGGAGCATCGACACCCTTAGAGGTACCTATTTCATCGACAAAATTGATAAACGTATTACAAGGAAAAGTTGCAGGTATTAGCCAAAGCAGGAGCTTCGAGGAGTACCTTCGGAGGCCTCGTGGGGCAGGATCGCCGGATCCTCCAGGACTTCGTACATCTGGAGGATGTCAGCGAAGTCATCTCCCGAGGCCCTCTCCTCCGCATTTCCTGCCGGAACCACGACTTCCGCCGTAGCCACCCCGGGTTTGGGCAAGTTGGGAGTGGCGGAGCTCGACTCCAGGTGTAGGACGACGGGCGCCGGAGGAACCATCGGGACTACTTCTACTACCTCCCTAACAGAAGCTCCAGGGGGGACATCCCCTAGGTCTTCATCGTCATCCAGGAGGTAGTTCTCGAAGGCCGACGGTGTCTAAGCATCGGAGTCCTCCAACTCCTCAGAGGCTGAGCTCCGAGCGTCTAGCGACGAAGCCGACGAAGTCGGGGCTAGCTGTGGAGGGGGCTTCGCTGTTTTCTTCTTCTTGGACGGCTGCTTGCTGGCTTTCTTGGGTGGCTCATCAGCGACCTTCCGTTTTCGAGCGGCTCTCTAGTCGAGGTGAAATAAGGAAGAGGAGGGGGCTCCATCCCAAGAGCTCCCCAACACTCTGTTGGAATGCTCCCAGCTTCCCACCAGCTCCAGCCTCCTTTGCCTTTCAGCCACCGAAGGGGCTCCGAGGACTCGTTCGGTGGCTCGAGCTATGTCCTCCAGAGCCAACGCTAGGGGAGCCGCTGAAAGAAAAGGGTATGGTATCATAAGCATAATTGTTTCCTTCATCTAATACAATACTGCAGGAAATGAAGTCTTACCTAGGGTTCGGAGATCTCCCTCCGAGGCCTGTTGAAACACGATCGGTCAGTTAGCTCCGAGGGGAGGGATCCGAAGGGCAATAAACTCTTTGGCCAGGTCGCGCATGCTCATATGACGAGCCACCGAAGTCAACAGCCCTAGCCTTGTGGAGAGCAGGCTAGGGTCCGGGGAGATCTCCGCCTCCTTCCGAAACCAAATCTCTTGAAGAGGACCTGCGAGGGAGGAGTCCTCTCCGACTTCGGCGTAAAACCACCGAAGAATCCAGTTGGTGTACCATCTGTCGTTGATGGCCTTAGCAGGGAAGTGAAGAGCGTGCTCCCTTCGTAACTGGAAGTTGACGCTGCCGAAGGCTATTGTCACCTTAGAATCCCCAGGACCGTCCTGCGGCTTCGGCTGGCAAATGGCTTCGTGGGTCGCGGTGAAGATCTCTGAGCGTCCTTCGCACCCCTCAGCTCGGAGTGCCCATTCGAAGACAGCCAGGCGGGCAACGGCGTTGGGAGACAGCTGAGGTAAAGTAATGTGGAACAAGTCTAGTACCTCCGCCAAGAAGTCTATGGCTGGAAGCCCCAAGCCTGCTTCGAAGAATGCTTCGAAGACTACCACCTCTCCACTTCGTGGCCTTGGAGTTGATTCTGATCCAGGAACTCGAGTCCTCAATCCGGCGCCCAATTTCTCTTCCACAACCTCTTCAATGGATTCGGCAGTGCTCACAGATTGGCCAATGAGGAAGCTTTGGGGGATTTTCTTCTTGGAAGGCGGATGGAGCCCCCGAGGATTATTGGGCCAGGCGCCGCCCAAAGCCCCCGCCATTGCCGTTGCTGCCGAAGAAGCCCACGCTTGCCTCTGCGCAAGAGTGCTTGCTGCTGCTGGAGTGGTGTGGCTAGTTCTCGCCATTCGCTCAGATGCTCAAGGGATTGAAAGATTGGGGAAAGTGAATCGCGAGTACTGGAAGTGGTAAAAAGTCTCGGGTAATCCCTGTTCCTCCTTTTATAATCATTCGTCAGTTACTACTCTTTGATTGAATTCACACTGCAGGTTCGGCTTCTATCACTGACTAGTGGGTCCAGTAAATGGAACGACGAGCAACCGCTGTAAAAATCGATCGTTACCTTTTACAATGTAACGGTTACTTGCGCCGTAACGGCTATAATCAGACAGTTCTTCACGACGTTTGCGCTCTAAAGCAGTTCTTTTTCCTGCAACGCATTCCCATCACGTAAGGAGCCCGGAGGAGGGGTCCGAACGCTATGGATCTAAAGTCCTCTGCAGAACTGTAATATGTCTGAATTCCCTCTAAGTCTCAGAATATGAAAATATTCCTTCCGTATACTGCCTTCTTTCTAAACAGGTTAACTGCAGAGAGACATATTCGAGGGGCTACTATTGGGGAAATTACTTCATTTTCAGGACTTAGAGATTAATGACTCGAAGGCTCCAAAGAGCTCCGAGGCTGGTGGGCGCTTGTTCGAAGGTAGAAGCGTCAGGCCGAAGGGTGCATCAATGCGAAGCTCTGATGAACCCTCCGAACGGAAGATAAAGGCTCTGAAGATGAGCGACAAGATTGATAAGATGTTTGGTTTATCCATCTACCTTATAGCTCTTTACCTTTTATAACCTTGTTCCTGGCGCCGAATAGTTTCCACTATGTCGGCTGTAATATGGGGGTAGTTAGGTCTTTTCCTTATACATTTTTACCTATAAATACCCCCCTCTACACCCTGTAAGAGGGACCGAGAACAAGTTGTTCAATACACATGTTCGAACTGCTCAAGCTATTATCCAACTCAGAGGCTTGAGGCAGTCCTAAAGCACAAACTCTCTGTTTGTTTGTTCTTGATTTCAGAGAACCTGTTGGTGTAAACTTTTACGCCAACAATAGGTGGAGACCAGAGACACATACTTTTCACCTACCTTGTAGGGAGATGACAATCACATTGCAGGACATGTCGATGCTTCTAGGAATGCCATTAGCAGGATCACCTGTTGTGGCAGAAGATGTGCACCCATCATGGCGAGAACACTTGTTCGACCGGTTCATCGACGTCCATCCTATCTTGCCACACGTAGCAAAGGACTTCACGTCCTCACACGGGCCGACGCGGAGTTAGTTGCATCAATATTAGGTACATCATTTTTATTTCGTAATAAAGTTAAGCATTACTTTCTTTATAGTTGTGTTGTACCAACATTTATTTTTTGAAAAGCCGAGTACCTCGACCCTGAGGCAGACACCTACTCAGTGAGTCATCATCTGGAGGCTTACATTTTGTGGCTTTTCGGTTGGGTCATGTTCACCAGCACACACGTAGATACCGTGGACAAGCACCTGGTGCAGTTTGCCCGAGACATTGTCGATGCCCCCGATGATGTTGTGCCACAATACTCATAGGGATCTGCTATTCTTTGCGCGACATACCATGCTCTTTGTGGGGCATGTCGATGACGGACGTCTGGCACATCGATCACCGGCTGTCCGTTGTTGATATAGATCTGGTCATACAAGAGGGTGTGCTTTGGTCGGCCTTGGGTTGGCATGACACCATACCCACCGATGTCGGATCATACGATGGGGTACATTTGGACTCGCGAATAGGTCAGTGTTTCTTATAATTACAAATGAACTTACATTAATTGTGTATTAACATGTAGGCGACATGGACACACTCATAGTCCTGCTAGTCGTACCTCGACTATACTGTGCAGATGGAAAACATCGTACCTGCCATAGTATGTGCGGCGTCGTGCGCCTAATGGACTCTCACTGCTGTGCTTGCGGGACACCGGATGGTGGAGGACACATCGATGCATCATTTTTGAAGTGATGATCGAGGGACATGCCCCACACTATGTATGTCGATAGTTTGGGAAAGCGCAACACTTTCTTGTTCCTATTCAGGCCCTTGTGCCTGTCGATGAGCACAGGTAACTTCCTATAGTATTTATCATGTTCGGATATTATGTACCAAAACTTACACTTGTTTGGTATAGGAAGAAGCATATTGTGCATGGTGGCGAGTCATGGTTTACAAAGATGCAGCCATGGATCCAACAGTGGTTAGGTGCACTTGAGTATGTGCACGAAAAGGATGCCAAGTATGATCCATCGACATACTACGAGTACCTTCGATGGTACTCGGTTCGTACTAGGGTTCGCCTCGTACGAGAATAGGCCACTGATCCTCCACCTATTCCTACTGTCACCCACGGACATCCTTCGCACATAGCCTCTTCATGGCATGTGGGGGTAAGTACATGACAATCATCTATTTTGATTTGTACTAGTTGGCATTTTTATGATTATTGTTTTTTTGCAGTCTGATCATGTTTGGATGGCACGAGATTGTTTGGTCTGCATTGTTGATGAGTGGAACAGACATCGTGAGGTTGAGCATGACCCGCATGACTGGACCTATATGCGGGAGGCCCTCGAACACATCGACGTGCCTCTTGCCTGCACGTTTGTACGACCACCTCCAGCAACTGTAGCTTGGCCCTCTCCTCCTGTTGCACCTCAGCCCCCTCCTACACATCAGCCTCCTCCTCCTGTTGTACCTAGGCCTCCTCCTCCAATGCAAGCACCACTTTTATGGTACACGCCAAACGTGCAATACAATTATGGTGCGAGCCAATCAGTGTATGGTGTAGGGGCTACTATTTTTGGTGCGGGCCCATCAATGACAGGTCTATTGGGGTATGGAGCACAGGTGACAACTGGTGAGTATTGTAGAGTGTTACATTGATTTTTATTTTGATGTATGTTGTCACTAATAATTTCTTATTTGTACAGCGATGTATGAACATCAATCATGGTCCCAAGTGGGCACTTATTTTGGTCCGGGCCCAATAGCGTATTATGCACAACAGTCCTAAGCTATGGACCATGCATATCGGAGCCCGTCTGCATCGATCGACGTTGTTGTCAATTACCAGCAAGACGCGATAGGATTGCCCAATTGGGCGGCTGACTTCGTCGATGTCTTCGGGCCTTTACAGCTTACCGGAATGCCATCGCCCACTCAGCATGAGGAGCAGCAGCTCGCTAGGCTAGTTAGGGTGCGTTGTTCACCGGATAGACTTACATTTTCAGATGTGCCACCGAGGCGTACTAGGGGTAGGCGTCGTGGTTAGATGTGTACCGTTCGGATTTGTATAAAATAATTTAGTATTATATGTTATTCTTCATCTTGCACTTATAATGAGTACACACTTATTATTATCATTTGGAATGTCAAACACCATTTGTACGCACCGTTTTTCTCCTGCTTATACGTATTAACGTCATATATTTCACTATAAAATTGTGATTATCTATTGCTATGTGTACCTAGACGGCTTTCTCAGCTATGTCAACTAATCCTAGGGGATCGAACATCTGATCGGAGTGGCACCATGGCTTCAACATCCAAAGTGTCATTGCAGAGAACGCTATTAGGTAATGACCGCGACGTTAGGATAAGTTGCTGGTAGAAGATACTTCATATGTCCCGGCATCGATGATGACTTTACGGTAAGAACATAAACATTAATTTAGTTCGCACATACATCAATTAACTTAACAAGGTTTGCTATTGCAGGATAATCCAAGGAAGTGTCCTTTCACCCAATGGATCGATGATTCAAGCCAGGGATCCGCTAAAGGAAATATAAGACAAGTCAAGAGTATGAAACAGTACAACAGAAGGAAAGAAGAGCATCTACTCAAGGTCAAGCATGCTAGTTCACATTGGATGACAAATCCTTTAGGAATTCCTAAGTGGGAGCAATGACCTACATGCGCATGTAGGAGTCGTTGTATTATAGGGACATCGCTCGGAGGCGACTCAAGTGGAAGGAGAGAATTTATGTGCCCCAACCTACGTGAGAACGTTGTGGTAAGTGATGATAATAATTGAACATGTTTAATTTCATATGATTTTGTAACGCAAAAGTGACCTCACTAGTGACCTCACTACATACGAGAACAATTCCATCACAGAGGCAGAAAGTCACTCCGAGTACAAAACGAGAAGGATTGAAGTTGATGATCGAGGCGAGGAGTACGAGATGGAGTAAAGAGGATAGACAATAGAGGAATACAACAGGCAGAAACACCTTAGGTACAGAGAGCAACGAAGACGTGCTAAGCGAGAGAGAACAAAGAAATCAGTAGGGCGATAGTTGTACTATCCAATTGTATTGAACTATTTGTATGGACTTATGTTGTTTTCTTGAAACGTTCGAGGAAAACATCTACTACCAATTTTATGATCAAACTAGTACGGCTCAAAGTGAAAATTACATACTAATTAAAATAGTACAACACAAACAACACATAATGGAGTCCACAACATAACACAGTACAATGTAAAATTAAAAATACAAACTAAACTATGTGCCTATTGAGTGTACCGAAGGTACTTTTATTCCTTATGTCCTCCGGTCCTGCTGCATGCGCATGAAGAGCCCTCTCACGCTTCCTCTCTCTATCAGTCTCGCGCTCCTCTTTTGCCTTACGCTCCGCCTCCTCTTTCCTCTTAAATTATTCCTCGCGCTCACATTACCACTAGTATCTCATCTCACTGAGCTCCCTATTGAACGCATGGTGCCTCATAAGCGAGGCCAAGTCGTTAGGATCCACCTCTTTGTCGATCCATTCGACAAAGTCACATAGCGGAGGTGGCGACGGTGGAGGAGTTACCTACACGTATAAATATTCATAGACATATTGTAAGTGATTGATTCGAGACAAATATGAAAAAGAACAGAAAAAAATTATTAATATAGGTTTGTTTGCATGTGGTCTATGCTTCGACCTTGTCTTTGGCTTTTTCGGAGTCCAAGAGTAGTTTGCACACTTCCAATATCTCGTCTCGTAGGTGAGATCATCCTGGCTTTTCATGAATTTACATGTGCCTCCATAGAAACACATAGAGGGTTTGACACCTTACGGTGGACGGTGACGAGGATCGTAACCATGAGTAGTTATATCTGTTTTCATCATATTCTAATGTATCTAATAAATTCAGTAAATTAAATATTTATCTACACATTCCTAAATTGTTGTTAATTACTCTTATATTACCAATAATTAGTCCTAAATTAGTACTATTAAACTACCGATAAATTATTCCTAAATTTCTGAAAATTCACCATGTTACCATTAAATTGCTCCTAAGTACTATTAAACTACCGATAAATTAATCATAAAGTACTGTTAAATTACTACTAAAGTACTGTTAATTACTATTTAATTATCACTAATTAACTATTAAACTACAGCTAAATTAGTCCTAAATTAGCATTACATTACTGCTAATTATTATTATACTACCGATAAATTACTCTTAAACTACTACTTAATTACTTCTAAATTACTTCTAAATTACTCCTAAACTATTCATAAATTACTCCTAAACTACTCCTAAACTACTCCTAAATTACTCCTAAATTACTCCTAAATTATACTGTAAAATTAAAACTAGATCGAAAGAGCACATACCTCTTAAGAGAAGATGGTGCAACCAAGGGTGGGGTAGGAGAAGAGGGCATTCGGCCCTTTTTATATAAAGGTGTAGTCGACACACCATGTCTCGGCTAGTGCCACGTGGCGATCTGTCGGTTGGAAAGAGCCATTGCGTCCAAAATTCTGCCTGCATGGCAGGTAGTCGGCCATTTGTCGATCGACTGCCGCTAACGTGGTAGTAGTCGGTCGACCAAGAGCCAACTCGCCATCGCGTGGTAGCAGTCGGTTGTTAGTGTGCCTCGACTACTATTTACTTTTAAAATTTTTTGAAACAACTATACAAATTTGAATTTTTTTAAAAAAATTATTTAAAAAATTCTCTACGTGCTACAGCACGTGAATGCATTTGTCCATTGTGTAACAATCACTTTCTGCATAAAACTGCACGAGGAATACAGTATTCTCAAGGGCCGGAAGAGTGAAGACGTCAGATTCGTTTCTGAGATCCATTGGGCAGCAACGGTAGAGAGCAAGTACGGCCAGAACCTGTTGTTAGGTAGGTAGCAGCAGGCATGCATGCACGGCTATCGTAGCTAGCTACGTACTGGAGGAGTAGATTTACTATTAGACACGACTCGAGATGGGACGAGATCGACGAGACGAGTCGACGCCGGACGCAGATCTGCATGCATCAAGCCATCAAGTCCTGGAATCCGGATGCATCATGGATGATGCCTGTGACAACTGACAAACATGTGAACCATCCACGGGTTCACAGCTGTTTTTATAAACCATGTTTATAAACAAACCAGATGATATGCAGTTGACAGTAAGCGATTGTATACGGCAATTGACTAATGTACGTCCCATTCGGCACGGTGCTAAAGTTTAACCTTAGTTATATCACTTCGGACGTTAATTAAAAAGATTAAATATGAGTTTATTATAAAACTAATTGCAGATGTTTTAGGTTACTTTTTGTGACAAAATTATTAACCTTAATTAGTAAATGATATGACAATGTGGTACTATAGTAAACATGTGCTAGGCTTAATAAATCAGTCTTACGAATTAACTCAGAGCTTCTACAATGAGTTTTATAATTAATTCATGTTTAATTTTTTTTAATTGGCACATGAACATCCAACGTGAAAAGACAAAGTATTCAAACCCGCCACCTTAGTTTGCTCAGATTGTTGGTGAAGATTTGACTGTACGGGAAAAATATAATCATCAAATTGAGATTATTGGTAAAGATTTGACGGTATAGGAGAAAGATTTCACACGTGATTGGACCCACTTTGTAGCGGTTGACAAGGGTTTTGTGATTGTTTTGCACCGTCTAATCTGCGATGCGATGGGCGACTAGGGAGTCAGGGGAACCAATTCGTTATGAACTAGTTGGATGAATGGTGCTCTGTTTTTTATTAAATTAGCATCTTTTATATTTCCAAGGTATTTGTTGAGAATTTAGTCGATTTACGTCAAAATTCTGTAAATTTCATGTAAAATTCATGCGCGGTGGAGAAGGTTAAATGGGCCCCGTTTTGGCTGGACATGGATTGGGCTTTTAGCTCTGAGGTGACGGCCTGCAGGCTGCAGCTGCAGTTTTCTTCGGAGAATCTTTTGATTCTTCGGTACAAAAGGACTTTGGGAATATTTTTTGATACGTTTTCTAAAATAAATTTCAAATCTAGTATGTACTTTTGAAAATTACAAAACCAACTTTCTGCAGCATTTCAAATATTAAGGACTTATTTGGAATGCAGGAATCCAAAAATACAGGAAAAGGAAAAATGGAGGAATAGGATAGGAATGTATATAGAAAATAGAGGATTTAAAAACACAGGAAAAATTAGATATGTATTGTTTGAAACACAGGAATTAACTAATCGTAATATTTTTTTCTAAACATTCATATTAAAGCTACTTATATTATGCATTGATTTGCTTTGGACGTAGCAAAGGAAAGGAAAAAAGAGGTGGAGTGGATATTTGAATTCCTAAATTTTTCCTATGAATTCTAAGGAAAAAGAAAATTTCCTTCATTTTTCCTATACACTAATCCTCCATTCTAAAGGAGTGAATAGTATCAATTCCTATAGGAATTTGAATCCTACATTATTCCTCTAAAATTTCTTCAAACCAAAGGAGCCCTAATTTAGGGATTTAAACCCTAGATCGATGCTTCATCGGTCGATTTAGGCTGATCAGACGACTCTAGCATTCTATCGGTAGATGAAACACCGACGGAGCGCTAGATTGGTGTTTCATCGACCGACAAATCACTGGATCAGTGCTGATCGAGCGAATCCAGCACTCTGTCGACGTTTGAAACGCTGATAGAGCATTGGATTCATTCGATCAGCTCGTACAGTGTACGATCGGTTGATTAACATTTCGATCTAGAGAATAAAGCCCTAGATGAACACTTCATTAACCGAAGGTTAATTTTGCGAATTTTAAATGTGCGTAACAGATTTAAAATTTGTTTTAAAAAAATATATCATTTCAAACGAAATTCAGGACGTTGTACCCAAGGATTATTGAAGGCTGCACCTCACATTTTGTTATTTCCCTTTTTCAAAGAGTCTTTATACATTATTAAAATAAATTAATATTATGAAATAATAGATAAGTGGTAGATAATGAGTATTGAAGGAATAAAACTTTTTGATTTATTATTATGAGATATATTTTCATAGTTTCATAAAATATGTTTTCATACTTTACTTATTTAATATGATATATTTAATACTGTTTTCTGTAAATTTAAATAAACTTATAACAGTTTTAATTGGGAAAGAAATAAACATATTTTGAGACGGAGGAAGTAGTATTTTACCCTTTTATTTTTTTCTATATGATATGTCCAGTGTCCACATATTATTAACTCCTCCGTTTGTTTTAATTGGAACAATAAGTGCTTGAAGCACTTATCGCGGGCTTTGTTTTTGCTTATTAAAAAGGAAGCGTTTTGTTTCTTTATAATAATAAATATATAATTGTATGATGAGGTTTTTTCTACATAGTAATAAGACAATAATAAACCATAACATAATATTTAAAATTAGACTCTAAAATTTAGATTTTGCTACAACTTTTTGAAAATAGCACAAATAAGAAAGGTTCATAATGTATGATAAATAATTTACAAATGCAAACACATTTGTTGGAAGAATATTACAGCATTCCCATCGCCATGTCTCTTCTCTCCTACCACAGAGGCTTTGCGTGATTGGACTACACTATGAAAGAGCTATGTGTAAGCAAGCCTAACCTAAGGGAATGGACCATTGAGATAAATATATAAGAATAGTTAGGGATTTTTTTGAACGTAAGAATCAAAAAATGAATAGTAAAAACGTCTGAATACGATAGAAATAGAAATGTATGTAAAAAACAGAAATTTGTAAACATAGGAAATGTATTGTTTGGAGCACAGTAATTAACTAAACACATGATTTTTTCTAAACATTTATATAAAAGCTATTTATATTTCTCGTACGAAGTTTTATGAATTGATTTGCTTTGGACTTAGCAAAAGAAAGGAAAAAGTAGCTGGAGTGGATGTTTAAATTTTCTTATGTTTTTCCTATAAAATCTAATGAAAAGGAAATTTTTCTTAATTTTACCTATCCACAAATCAACCATCCAAATAAGTAAATAGTATCAATTCATATAGGAATTTGAATCCTACATTATTCCTCTAAAAATTCTTCAACCAAAAGAGCCCTTAAATTTAATATTTCTTGAAAAGTCTTAAAATGTAAATATATAACATTTATATCATGTATTCCAAACAAGCATCCCAGACACAAAATTAGGATTCATAAAATCCTTATAATTAGTTTGGTTATTATGGTTTCTGACTATCTTATCGTAAAACTGATTATGAAAACCATATTTGACTATTTCAGTAGGCAACAGTACTTCAGTTAATATAGTCTTTAGACTATCTTAGCACGATTCATAAAACCCTAATAATTAGTTTGGTCATTATGCTATGATTTCTGACTATATGATCGTAAAACTGATTAATAAAACCATTTTGACTATTTCAGTAGGCAACCATTAGTTCAGCTATTATAGTCTTTGACCATGTTAGCACGAAACTGGCTGTGAAAACCGTTTTGTAACTGCACTGGGCGGTAACAGTCGTAAGCAGCCAGCCGTCAAGCTAGCGGCGGCCGGCGGCCATACCTGCGGGCTGCGGCTACCGCGGAAAACGGGCGGGGAAGCGCGAGATGCGCCGGAAAACGGCTCAAAAACCCCGGGCCCTCTCCGCGACGACCGCCAAAAACTCCAAAAATGCAGAGCGGCCTGGCGCTTTGATTAATTTGAGCAGTGCGTTCGCTGTGCTTTCTCGGGCAGGCAGGGCAGGCAGCGGCAGCGCATGATGATATTCGCGCACCGCCTCCACCTCCGGCCACACCTGCCAGCTTCGAGCCCTCACGTCGCCTGTCATTCCAACCGTCTCGTCGACCTGAGCTGAGAGCACCCAACACAGCACCCTCGGATAAACACAGGAGCAGCACAACACTGTTGCTGCACATGACGCCACCTCATCACCTTCTTCTTCCAGTCTCCCCTCCTCCCTCTCTCTTTCTCCACTCTCTCTCTCTCTCTCTGGCCTGTACGAGCGTCACTGCATCACACAAAGAGTCAAGGATACCATGAGAGTAGAGACAGGAAGAGTTAGAGAGAGATGGTGATGTGATCAGATGATCAGTGAATGTGTGGGTAGTGGTTAACAAGGATTCAAAGTGGTGCTGTCCATGCCATGCCTAACAAGCTCGGATGATAGGGCTCGCGTTCCACGTTTGAATATTTAAGCTCCCGTAAAATTAATTCCTTCTTCCAACTATTAAAAAGAACGTTTTCACTTGTGAAAGATAATATTTATGTTTTTACAAGATAATATTTATGCTTTTATATGCTTTAAATAGGGGATTATATGGAAATATCATTTTTTTCAAAAAATTTCTGGTCCTACTTCCCTTGTCCAGTTGTCATCATCTTTTCTATTTTTTTAATCAATAGGTCTCATAGGTTAGATATTCATCTGAGTCTACAAACATACCATGAAATACCGTACAAATACGTATTTTCTTTGGGTCTAATCACAGTGGATATATGATCTTCTAAATAACATATTAGAGGGTGTTTTCTTTATGGACTAAAATTTAGTCTGTGTCACATCGGATGTTTGGACATCAAATTGAAGGACCAAAAATAAACTAATTGTAAAAAAATTGTAGAATCGAAGGATAATTCGCGAGACGGATTTATTAAGCCTAATTAATCCATGATTAGCAAATGTTTACTGTAGCATCACATTGTCAAATCATGACGTAATTAGACTCATTAAATTCATCTCACAAATAATCTACCGATTATTAATGAGTTTTGTAATAGTCTACATTTAATACTCTAAAATAATATCTAAACATTCGATGTGACAGGGACTAAAATTTAGTCCCTCAAACCAAACACTCCCTTAGTGTAGTTGAACACCTTATAGCATGTTCAACAATTCTTTAAAACCTGCACCGAATTAGGGGTGTTTGGTTTGAGGAACTAAATTTTAATCTCTGTCACATCAATGTTTAGATACTATTTTAGAGTATTAAATGTAGATTATTTATAAAATTCATTCATAATCGGTGGATTATTTGTGAGACGAATTTAATGAGTCTAATTACGTCATGATTGACAATGTAATGCTACAATAAACATTTGCTATCATGGATTAATTAGGCTTAATAAATTCGTCTCGCGAATTATCCTCCGATTCTACAATTGTTTTATAATTAGTTTATTTTTAGTCCTTCAATTTGATGTACAAACATCTGATGTGACACTGACTAAATTTTAGTCCATGGAACCAAACACCCCTTCAGTACTATCCCACCTTTGTTTGTAGCAATGTTAGAAACATGTATAACATTGTATTCTTCTCATTATAACAAGGATATATTGATGTTTTATAGTCTCCACTATTAGCTTTCAGATCTATTGAGCAAACTCTCTTTCAGAATATACAACTTATCCCTCCACATCATGAACTATTTGGTCAACATTTTTCACCAATTCAGTATACATGTCTTTATTACTTTATAATATCTCATCATTCATGTAGTCCATACCAATCCATACCACCAACCACACCTTCATTGTGACTATAATTGTGAACAAACCAATCTACTTCTTCATTATTTAGCCTATCTCATCATGAATGCTCAAGATTTGATATCTCTCCTTGATTCCATGTCTTAGTAAATACTTTAGACATTATTAGATTTTGGAAAATTCTTCTTACAATCATAGCATAGACATTACATTGTAGTCTTTCCCTACCTTTCCATTTTTCATAGCACTACTTATGAAAAGACTTCACACTACTTAAGTATTCATTGCAGATAGGATAATTGAGGTACTTTCAATTTCTTATTACCATCGATATTTTTTTTTAAAAAAAAAGTAATTGTTCGTACTTTATGTTCAACCATGACTAAAATATAGAAGGAATTATAATAGACAAGGATAGCTCCTAAATCCCACCCAGGAATGTGTGGCCCACATAGCTCGACCTTATGGTCCCTTACGGTTCTAGAGATAATTTGGTAGCATCTCTCTGTTGTTCTCAAAATACAACTCTCAACTTGGGGGCAAGATGGTTGTATATCCAGAGAACAATAGGAAAACACCACTGAAACTCTCTCTAGAACCATATGAAATTTTAGGGTCCAGCTACATAGGCCACACATTCCCAGATTATCCAAAGTACGTGGACAATTCGGGAACATTTTCCTATAAATATGACCAGTGTTGGCGTAAAAGATTACGCTACAGGGTTCTGAAAATTAGAAACTAACAAATGAAGTGTTTGCGAAGTAACTATTCCAAGCCTCTGAAAAGATAATAGCTTAAAATAGTTCGAAAGTGTGTATTGAATAACTTGTATTCGGTCCGTATTACAGGGTAAAACGGGGGGTATTTATAGGCCCAAACATTAAGGAAAAGACCCTTTACCCTCTATTACAACCGACATAGTGGGAAACTATTCGGTACCCTTAATAGGGCTAAAATGGTAAAAGACTAATCTAATGAGAAAGAAGATAAGCCTTCCATCTTAGCTGGCAAAGAAGCTCTCGGAAGAGTCCAAGTTCGAAGATATACTCCGAACTAGAAGTCCATCATCATACTTCGAACTTGATTCAATGCATCCCCGGAGTCATATGCTGGAAATCCTGGACTTAATCACCAACCTTTGTCCTGTTACTGCAATAACCCTGAAGATGGAATATTTTCCCCCAACAACCAGTATATTCCAAAAAACACTCTTGAACGAGAAATAACGTAATCGGCTGCATGACTCTAATAACTCACCGTGCATTATATATATATTATAGCATATTAAAATTTGTAACCAAATTAATTCATAGCTAGCAAATATCCATTAGTTGTTAATTCATAAAGTATTTCACTTTGTTCAACACACAAACACACATATATTATAAAATAAGGTGGTGCATTAATATTGGAGAAAAAAATACCTGCAGATGGATGTGCTAGCGGTGATGTCGAACGACGCATTGGAGCACATAATAGTGCGGGTCGCCATCTGTGGGCGCACACGTGTAGTGGTCAATTGACTAGTGGATGGTGACTTAACTACGGTTGATCAACTTTACGAGACAAGAGTGAAGTCGGCGGATGGGTGGGAGCAATAAGTGCGGAGCTCGAGAATTTGAGCCTGTGTGCTGCTTAAATACTTATCATTAATGATGATTATCGCTAAAAACACGTTATTAACGGTGGCCTTATGGTTGTAGGGTCTTTAGTGACAGGAGGTAAAATAATATGTGTAACTAAAAATTACACCATATAGTGCATATGTGATACTACGACTCGTCACTAATGGGTGATCCTCTTTAGTGATGGGCCTCCCTATAGGGTGCACTCTTTAGTGAGGGTTCATATTATGACCCTGTCACTAATGAATGTACCTTCTTTTTAATAACGAGCCACACTTTGACACATTACTAATATACAACACTAGTAGTATGTGTAAATAATCCTCCATTACAAGTGTATTATTGATTCGCATCATTGACCCGTCAGTAAGCTCTCTCACTGATGATGTTTTTGTGATAGCGACGGTTTGGTATCCGGACTCTATTGTCTTTCATGAAGCTAAGATAATTTTGATAGTATTTTCCGTTGTCTCTAAATATATGTATTTAACGGAGACGCCCTATTTTAGGCGGAACAAATCTACTAATTCTTTTATTCCAGTTAATAGAGAGATCTTGAACTAAGAAAGAACTAGCAGCTAAAAGAGGGTATCCCGATCAATTGCAATAACTTTTATCAAAGTTTATTGATTCTTTTGTTCACATATCAATTAAGGTGAAGCAGGCTCAGGATACACACTAATCTCTTTGCCGTCATGATTGGTGAATCGGCGGATCCATTGCAACTCCCCTGTAAATATTACCCGAGCGTCTTCTTTCCCATGTTTCAAATACTCCGTAAATACCTAATAAGTTATTGGCGTTCTTTTAATGGTTTCTGTGTCAATCTCTTTGTGTCAATCTCTTCATGAACAAAAAATTTGGCTCTCACGTTGAACAAGTGTGTGTAATTGGGGTGAACCAAAAAAGCTTGGGTAGAGTCAGATCGAAGTGTTGGCACGTGGGGAACAAAGAAACACGTGGAAACTTTCTAGAACCATTAGAAGCTATTAGGGGTGATTCCTACCACCCAATCACCATGCACAACCACCCACGCGAGCCATGCGCGCGACCAGGCAAAACTGATATTTGTTTTGATCGGGAACGATCCAAAATTCATGGAATTCCCTCGATCAGTCGCTCAACCCTATAAAAACAGAGAAGTGAATAGCACACGAAGTGACAATCTCACGTGTGCTCCGAACTATGTAATTTAAAATCATAACTATTAGGATCTACGAGGCCCTTAAGGAGACTCAGCTCGAAGGGTTGTTCAGGCCAGTATATATAGGTGGAGGCCGGAAGGGAGACGCGGCCTTCATCCTAGATCGACTACAAAGACAATATCATATGGTTTTCTACATCCTCCATGCACGGGTATGCTATTTTTTTCTGGCATAAGGTGTCATGATGCAAGGCTATTTTATGTCATAAGATTGATTAAGTAAGGTTATTAATTAACAAGCGACAATGTTTGGTGTCCATCACTGAATTTTTGGTGCATCAAAGATTGTTTTAGCGTGAATAGAACGGATGTTTTAAAAATAAATTTGTATAAAATTTGTATTTATAATTTAAATCTAAAACGGTCTATAAAATAAAAAACACTTGTTTGGAGATATGGAACACTAGCTGCCTACCTGTCACTCAGAACTTTTGTGAACACAATAACTTTAGAAAAATTAGTTTATTTCTACAAAATTCATGTAAAAGTAAGACCTAAATCACAATCGGGTGGAACTTCCACGATTGGGTGTATATGGATCCACTCTAATACTTTAGTATAGCTGACTATCCAACTAATTAAATACAAAGCGAGTAGTCACTCGGTTAAGTGCATGTTTAGTAAGCTAATGAATCAAGGGCGATCTATTTTTGGACTCAATTCTCATCTATAGGTAGTGGCTAAATGTAATGAACTATTATATATGCCACTCATTACTATTATAAGGTAGTTGTTTAGATTTACCTCCATATATGTCAGAAAGGAATAATCAAGAAAAAAAATCTGGAGTTGCCTTGAGTGAAAGGTCGAAATTTGAAGGTGCAAATATTTTAATTTGACAGAATATTTGGTTTGGTATATGTGTCAAATTTTTTATGGGACATCTAAACTAAAACACATAGAGTTACGTGGGCACGTGGCTCCCTCGTCAGCGTGCAATGGATGGCTTAATCTCTAGTTAACTGATCACTTAAGCAAATAAAGCCAACCCACTTAACCACCAAAAGGAATGATTAGGTAGCTAACCTGCAGCATAATCCACGCGTGTTGGTTTGACACCCAAATAACCGTGCTAAAGTTTAGTAATACTAAACTAAATATCTTTTTGATTTGTCACCAGAAAAATTGGCCCTGCCAAAATTTTGACGAGACAACTACACTTGCCAAAATTTTAGCAACAAACTGAAATTTAGCAATGCCAAATTCTATCCATTAGAATATAAAGTGAATTGATTGTTTTTTATTAGCTTAAACTTTCGATTGAATTGGATGATGCATTTATATCAGAGATCAGAGATCGAGTTCAAATTCTAATTGACAGTAATTAAATAAAATTTTCCATTCTTTTTAGAGGAATTCTAGTTAGTATGAGGTCTAACCTAATCTTTTTAAAATTGTTTTAAGAGTTTTAAATGCATATGCTCAATTTCTCTCGTCATATTTTCTATAATAAATCAATGCTTAATAAAGCATTTTTACAGAGATTATGGTAGGGGGCTTTGTCCATTTGGAATTGGACCCTGCCCTTGTGTAGTTCGTGTGTTTTGCTTGCGAGCAAAGAAAAAAACCTGGGAATGATACCAAGGCCCGGCCACTACGTATTAATTTTATACTTATCATGCTTGTGATGTCACGCCTTGGCTCTATTTAATGGCCTTCTCCAATAGTTTCTCTATCACTTGCCGTCTTCCTCCGTAGCCTCCTTGCACCCACAGCTTTACTACCAGTACTCACAACAATCTTCCAAGATCCACATGGATCCTGGCTCCTTGCCCATGGCTATCTCTATGAGAAGCTCCTGAATCTGTGTTCTTTGCATGCTT
>JAAALK010000288.1:73578503-73960597 GCA_019279435.1 Zizania palustris | reverse complement strand
GAATACCTAAGTCATAGTCCTGATTAGTTCCAACCATCGTCTTTGCCTCAGATTGAGGTCTGGCTGTGTGAAGATGTACTTCAAACTCTTGTGATCCGTAAAGATTTCACAGCGATTTCCAACCAAATAGTGCCTCCAAATCTTAAGGGCGTGCACAACTGCGGCAAGTTCCAAATCATGGGTTGGGTAGTTCAACTCATGGGGTCTCAACTGACGAGAGGCATAAGAGATAACTTTTCCATCTTGCATCAAAACACATCCCAATCCTTGGCGGGATGCGTCACAATAGACATGGAAGTCTTTGGATATCGGGTAGGGTCAGTATGGGTGCAGATACCAAGCGGGTCTTGAGGGTGCGGAAACTTTCCTCGCATTCAGGAGTCCATTCAAACTTCTCTCCTTTCTGCAACAACTTGGTCATTGGCTTGGCTATCTTAGAAAAATTCTCAATGAATCTCCGATAATATCCAGCCAAACCCAGAAAACTTCGTATTTCCGATACGTTCGTGGGTGGCAGCCAATCCGTAACTGCTTCTACGGTGGCAGGGTCCACTGCGATTCCTTGCGCCGAGATGATGTGTCCAAGGAACTTTACTTCAGCCGTCCAAAACTTGCATTTGCTGTACTTGGCATACAATTGGTTCCCTTAGCTTTCCTAAGGTTAACCGGAGGTGAGTCTCGTGCTCTTTCTGGTCCTTGGAATAAATGAGGATGCGTCTATGAAGACCACGATGAATTTGTCCAAATATTCATGAACCACCTTATTCATCATATCATGAAGAATGCAGGGGCGTTGGTCAATCCAAAGGACATAACCGTGACTCTATAATCCAGTAACGGGTAGTGAAGGCAGTCTTGGGTAGTCCTCCTCTCGGATCCTAACTGATGATACCAGAACGCAAGTCGATCTTCGAGAATACTGTAGCTCCTTTTAGCTGATCGAAGAGATCGTCGATCCGAGGCAATGGGTACTTTTCTTGATGGTTACTTCATTCAAGGCTGCGATAATCCCACACATACGCTTTTGCCTTGTCTTCTTTCTTCTCGACGAAGATGACGGGAGCACCCCATGGGCGACGTACTTGTCTGATATAACCTTTCCTTTCAAAATCCTCCAATTGCTGCTTCATCTCAGCTAATTCATTAGCGGCCATCCGGTATGGTCGCTTATAAATAGGGGTGGTTCCGGGCACCAAATCAATCCTGAACTCGATATCCCTCTTGGGTGGCATCCCTGGTAAATCCTCTGGGAACACGTCCGGGTACTCACAGACTATCGGTATTTCTTCCAAGGTAATCTGGTGCAGTCTTGATCTTCAGATCTTCAGTCTTGGCATCTGAAATGTGACGACAGTCCCTTCTTCGCTGGTCACAGTCACTTTTCTCTGGGCACATTCTATTACTCCTTGGTATTTATTCAACCAATCCATCCCTAGAATGATATCCAACCCTTGGCATTCTATTAGGAGGGGGTCGGCCCAAAATACGGTGCCGTGGATATCTATCCATACCTTTGGGCTATATGTAGGGCTAGAGTTTGTTTTCCCGGGGTGACTATTTGTACGGCTCTGGGTAGATCTTCTGTGTTTAGATTGTTCTTTTCCACAAAATCAGTTGATATGAAGGAGTGCGTAGCTCCTGTGTCAAATAAAACCACGGCAAGTGCTGAATGTACCAAGAACTTACCCATCACTATCTCTGGTGCGGCCTGAGCTTCTTCAGCGGTGACGTGATTAACTCGGGCGCGGATGGCGGGTTCGCGGCAACTCCTTGGACGCGCTTAGGATGGGGGGAAAGAATTGGAGTAATGCCCCTCCTGGCGGCAGTTGAAGCATACCACGGGCTTGCCGTGCTTGTTGCGCAGGATTCCGCCTTCTTTGCCGGCGCGGTTGGTGCAGCTGGGGCGGCGGGAGTGGGGCGAGGTTGTCCGGTTCCGGCATTGGCGGCGGGTGGTGCTGGACGATATACTGGTCGGGGGGTGGTACTGCGGTGCTGATGGAGGTGGAACAAAGCGGGGTCTCTGGGCCATGCCCTGGTTTGCCTGAAGGCTATCATCCGCTTCTTCTTCAGGTCAACCTTATTCTGCTGGGTCTCCTGCATGATAGCTTTGTTCACCAACTTTTGGAAGTTGGCAAAATCTCCGGAGATAAGCTGTAGAGACAGCTCATCCTTCAGTCCCCGGAGGAACTTGGCCTGTCTGGCCGCATCCGTACGGACCTCCTCAGGTGCGTACCTGGCCAAACGGTTGAACTCGTGCAGGTATTCTGTGACAGACCTGCTCCCCTGCTGCAGGTCTCGGAACTCCTGTTGCTTCTGGGCTATAATGCCGTCGGGGATGTGGGCGGCACGGAAAGCGGCCGAAAACTCTGCCCAAGTGTGGGCGTGGCCCTCGGGCAGAGTCTCACGATGATTGTCCCACCACTCGGCGGCGGGACCATGAAGCTGGTGGGTGGCGAAGGCCACCCTCTCCTGCTCAGTGCAGGTCAGCAGATCGAGCTTCTTCTCGATAGCTCGCAACTAATCCCCAGCCTCCATGGGGTTGGTGGTGCTTGAGAAGGTCGGTGGGCGGACTCGGAGGAACTCCGAGAGCTGGGATGCGGGAGCGAGAGCTGGTGTGGCGAGTCGGAGCAGCTCAGGCTGTTGGTGGAGGCGGAAGAGATGAGCTTGCTGCTCCTGCATCTGCTGCTGCTGCTGTTGCATCTGATTCAAAAGGGCAGCAACCAACTGGTTCTAGGTGGCCATCATCTCAGCCAGTGTGGGGTGGTTGGCGACTGGGGCTTGCCTTTGCCCGGTGGCTCCCCATTGTGGCAAGTTGCCACTCTCTCCTCCGTTCTGAGGAGCGTCGGAACCCTGAGTGTTGGTCATCCTGGAGTTTTCAAAGTAGACATATTTATTTAGCGAATTCTTTATATTTATTTCAGAAGGGTACCGTTCTTGCAGTTACATTTATTTATTTCTTCATTCATGCCTTATGTTTTGACATGAATGCTAATACAATCAAGCAAAAATGAAAAGAACAATCAACCGTAAAACTACGTCTACGGTAGCTCGGGGGACGGCTCAATCTCGGGCTCGTGGGAGACGGTCGGGGGTCGAGGAGCTGGACGGTCCGGCTGGTGGTGCGCTGCGGGAGATCCTCTTAGGCCTCACAGTGGGGATCCGTAGGGGTTTCTTCCTGCGAGGCGGAAGAGGCGCGATCTCCTCAATGTCCTTCTTCAATTCTCTGAGCTGCTGACGGAGCTGGGTGTGGACCATGGCGCCCTGGCGTAGGAGCTCGTTCTGGCGCCTCAACTCCTCCACCTCGAGGGTCAACAAAGGGTTCTGCTCAAGCTGTCGACGGAGCTCGGCATTCTCACGGGTCAGGTTCTCCGAAGTGTGGCGGTAGAAGTCGATGGTGTCGTGCTGGCTGTCTGCGTCGAGGACGGCCTCTGTGTGGAGGTTGTCCATGGCCTCCAAAAGTCTCATCGTGCGGGTGATGGCGGAGTTGCTCTGCGTGAGGGGGCTGATGTAGATGTTGCGGTGACTCCCGGGTGTGCGCATGGTGTAGGACCGAAAGTAGCGACCAGAGGGGGGGTGAATGGGCGCCTTAAAAATTCTTTCGAATCAATGGCCTGTTCCCAATACCCAACGCACCTCAAACAACTAAGCAGCAGAAAATAAATAGAAGGCCTAAGTCTAAAGGTTTCTAACCTAGAAGCAACTGATGATAAACAGTGTAAAACTAAAGTGGTGCAACTAGGCAGATGAACAATTTGTAACAGGCCTAAACTTCTCAATGAAATGATCTAAGTATGTATAAACTGAAAAGAGAAGTTACTGTCCAAATTTGTCTCCTGTTCGAAACTTGGCGAAGCCCCCTTCGCACGTCGAGGTCTGCTTCGGAGGTTGATGACGGAGTCTGTCCGAAGTGCCGAAGGTGTCACTGTCTAGCCTAGTTCGAAGTAGTAAGAAGCGAAGTGTACTTCGGAGCGAAGTAAAAACAGTGCCGGAGCTTGGTTCGAAGTAAGCACTTCGAAGACAAGACTTCGAACACAACTTCAAGTTACGAGCTTCGGAGCGAAATAAACCAGTGCCGAAGCCTGCTTCGAAGTATGCACTTCGAAGACAAAACTTCGAACACACTTAGAACCGAAAGCTCCGAAGCTGAACCTTCGAACACAAAAACTTCGAACACAACACACAAACAGACAACCTTCGAACAAAGAAGCGAAGTCTGTCACGTGACAGAAAAACAAGTCCGAAGCCCACAGCTTTATCTGCGAAGAGAACAAGCTCCGAACAAAGAAGCGAAGGATGACAGGCTACCAAGAAAACAATGCGAAGCTAAGTGGAAGGGCAAACTTCGATGACAACTCCGAGACTTAACGAAGTGTGAACTTCGAACAGCTAGGGCCGGAGTACCTTTGCACTGTCAATCGAAGTATGCGATGCTGTCCGTTTAGAAATACTTTGAAGCTAGCCACACAGGACACAAAGGTTTAGGTTCGAAGTCTGAGCGAAGCCTTTAAAGATGTTCGATCGGAGCCTGCCTCACGGAGTTAAGGAGCTTCGCACAGAACCGAGCTTCGCCAGACACACTCAGAAAAAGGTAAAAGAGACTGTCAGCTTCGATCAAAAAGCTGGGCAATAGAACGTGAAAAGCTGCTGCAGAACACTGTAGCTACGGTAAAGCAGTACTACTTGCAACAGCAAGAACTAGTACTCAGTTCGTGAAGAACAGAAGCACCAGAAGAACCTTCACCTCAAGAATAAAATTCACCAGCTCGTAGCCAGGGCAATAACTCCCCAAACCAAACAAAATGCAAGCAATAAATTCACCAGGGACCAAAGCATTTACGCATCCAAGAGATTTGAGCAGAAAAAATGCATACACAGTGAGAGGGAAGCCCTGGCGGCGCACACAGGAGAGAGAAGACAGTGGACAAAGTGACCCAATGGGTGGATTTGATTTCAGCACAAAAGGGTGGTCCAAACCCTAGGGATTGGGGTGCTATTTATAGGCAGCCCAACACTAGGAATATTCTACCAGCCCCTTAGGGTTTTTACAGACTCAAAAATACAGAAAAAGACTCTACTGCCCTTAGGTATTTTTACAGACACAACTGACTGACTGTGGGCCTAGAGTAACACATGACATATCCTGAAGCTACTCTTCTGGACAGTCGGATACAGAATCAACGGTTGTCAGTTTTACGCCGAAACTGACAAAGCCTCCACCACTTTGCACCAGGTACCCGGATTGGGCCGGCCCGACTCCGCAGCTCTCTCAGCCCGGCAATCGCTCACCGCCCGTGTACCTGAGTCAGTCCTGGTCAACAGCCCAGTGGGTCTTCTACTGCTTCTGGCCCATGCACCCGGATTGGGCCAGCCCGACTTCGCAGCCTCCTCTGCCCGACAGTCGCTCGCTGCCCGTGTACCTGAGTCACATGCGGCCCATGAAACAGCAGATCTCTTCTTCTCTTCAGTCCTCGTGACTATCGTTGACAATGACTCATCACTTCTAGAGCCATGAGGCCCACGCTATTCAGCATGGCTCCTCACATGGGCATGAAGCGGTAGACGGTGTCGCGGAGGTGGCAGTCGTATACCAGGCGAAGCTCGGCGAGGGACTGGAGAGCGGCTCGCTGGCTAGCCACCACGAATGAAGGTCCTCCAACTCCATGGGTGTAGAAAGGTGGCTGCGTGGAAGAGGGGCGGATCACAACCGTGACCTCGCAGTAGCTCTCGTTCGCATCGGGAAAGATCCCGTGGAACGCGGGCTCATGGGGAAATCCCAAGAAGTCGACGAGCACGCGAAGCTCGCGGATGAATCCGGCCTCATCACGAAGAGTCCCGCTCATGGTATGGACCGACATCTACAAAAGAGAAAAAAATTTTGTGAAAACCTCGGAAGATGAGAGGATAAGCAGTGTTCGTAAGAAAATACAGTAAGTATAAGTCCTAAGGTCGGGTCTGTTTGGCTTCCTACAGTCAAGTCGGCTCTGATACCATCTTGTCGCGCCCCGATTTAATAAATCAGGACTTTATTGAAATTCCATAGAAAATCAATAAAACAAGACGTTCATCACACGACCATGTACCAGACGAGCAATCATTCACGGTTCGTAGACCGCATTAATACAAAAGTGAATGAAAGTGAAGAGAAACTAATAAAATCAAGGGTCCTAGATGAACGCCTTCTTCCAGTCTCGCCTTGACTGGGTCGCTACTCCAGACCTTCATCCTCCTCGTAGTAGACGGGCTCTGATGGTGTAAGTCAACGGGGTGAGTACAGATGTACTCAGCAAGCCACCGAATGCAAATATAATGCAAGATAATAACAAGGGAGATAGTGGCTAGTTTTGCGGAAGCAGCATATTTGTAAAGCATTATATGTGAGCCATTTATTAGTACGGAAAAGTAAACATGTGAATGCATCATCATCTTCTAACTCGAGGAGTACATTTTACCTCCTCGCACAACAGTCCTTACATGCCATGAATAACTCAATCTTTCAACCAATGGTAAACTAACTGCGAGTAGTCACACAACCCGCCCTTGACCGTGGGCTCGGCTTTTCGAAAAGATTTAAATTACTCTGATCAGAGATGTACCACTGTACCCACAAGGCACGCACTCATCACTTACACCAAAGTGTAACGAGATGACCCATTTCACGGGAACTCATGCCAAAACCTTCCATATGGTCTCCCCCGACTCAACAGCACCCTCTTATAGGTTTCGTACCATGTCTCGCCATGTCGAGTTTCCACAATACCCCCCCTTGAGCCATCGTCGGTACAAGGCGCCCTGAGGGCTAGCCCCTTGCCCCCTCCACTATGGTGCCGTGAGACGGAGTGTTCCACACTTCCAGTTAGGACTTACCCATTAGACTTGTGGTTGGTACGGAAGTGCTTTGCAACAGATCCCGCAGACCGGTCCTTATAGTGCCCCGGGTGCGACATACCAAAACCCGAGCTTGCACCCGGAACCCACCATACTTATGACATGCCTAACTCCAACAGAGTCCAGAGACAAGAATAACAGGGTATTTCATATACCAGAATCCATCTAATCTACGACTCATTCTTTATATCCTATAGCAGTTGTGCCGGTACATTGGGCACTAGCTAATATAATATTTGTAGAGTGACAAGGAGTTAAGGCTCAATAAGCATGGCTTGGGTTTGCACACAAGGACGGGGATCTAATAAATATAAGTGTAGGGCTTGATTTTTGACTAATGCAATATTAACCTATGTGTTATAGCGATAATTTATTAAAACATGGGCTCAATATGATCAACTGTTTCCACAGAGGTGGTCGATGACTTGCCTTGATCAGCAAAGGAGATGGAGGAACCTCGGGATAGAATTCCTGCTCCTCGACGAACTCGTAGTCTTCTCGATACGGAAAAATAAATAATACATTCAATAAACAGATAAAATTCACCAAATAAAAGAACATACATAGTGGTGGGTGTTTTTATGGGAAGTAATATTTTAATATTCTGAGTTTTTGCATAAACAGTGAAGTTTAATTTTTTAGGATTTTTCCCTAATTCATTTTGTTGAATTAATAATTTATCCCTAAGGGGTTTCTATTCTTTTATTTGCTAAAAATATTTTGGGTAACAGTAACATACTGTTTTTATGGCATTAATGTGTAGAGAATAATTTACTGAATTTAACAAAATTTGAATGGTGAAATTTGGAGTTAAATTGAGCAAGATATGAATTTTCAAAGTTTAAACAATTTTCTGGATTTTTATTTAAACTGGAAAATGGGTTTTGGTCCACGGTGAGCCAGGCCCACGGTGGACCGCGCTACTGTGCGCGTGGACCGAACCGATCTGGATCGTCCGATCCAGATCGAGCGGCCGGGCGCGAGGCGGAACGTTTAAATGAAAATGAACGGCTGTGATTAAAACGTGGCGGACGGGTACACGTGGACGCACCGGATGGATCCAGGGGTTTAAGTAACGATCGACGGCTGCGATCGCACGATACCTCTTCGATCAGATCCGAGGGCCCGGATTAAATCCTGAAGGGATTTAATCGTGGCCCTCCGATCGTGATCGGATGGCCTCGATCTCGTCCGGCACGGCACGCCGTAAAGGGGTCGAGTACCCCTTCGTCTCCGGCGACGGCGGGCTCGGGTGCAGCTATGGCGGCGACGGCGAGGGCCTAGGGACCTAGCTAGGGCCAAAAATGGAACGCGGAGGTGATGGGGGTCACAATGATACCTCCGGTGACGACAGAGGGCGACGGACGGCGGCCGGCGGCGAGGGTAGACGAGCAGGGCGTTCGGGTGGTCAACGGTGACGGCGATCCGGCGGCGTCCTTGACCAACGGAGTGGATGCCGAGGTGGGGCGGTCGACGACGGACTCGACGGTGGTGGTGGCTAGGGCGGCGGGGGTCCGAGGCGACGGCGATCACTCGCCGGAGTTGAAGTAGAGAAGGAGCTCGCAAAAATAGCCGAGGCGCTCTGGAGGGCTTCGGCTAGGGCTCTAGGTGGTGTGGGATGAGGGCAGCGACCACAGGGGTATAAATAGGGGGTCGCCGGCGGTCGGAATGGAAGGGAACCTAGGAAACCGAGAGGGCTCCTTCCAATTCCGGCGAGGGTTCCATTCTCCTCGGGTATGCTTCCTTATGCGCGAAGATGCGTCGCCATGGATGGAAAGGAGGCGGTGGCATGCGGGGGAGGTGATCCGGGGTGATCCAGGGCAATCTGGTGGCCGGCGGCGTGGAAGCAGAAAGCAATCGCCGGAGAAGGGAAAGGGAGCGATCCCCTTCCATCGAAGACGAAGGATCTGACAGGTGGCCCCCACCTGTCAGCGGGCACAACAGAAAAGGAAGGGCCGACAGGCGGGCCACGGTTGTCAGTGGGCGAAGGGGAGCGCGTGGAGGCTGACACTCGGGGCCAGGCGGGGCGCGGGCGGGAGGAGAGAGGGGAGGCGAGCGCCGACAGGCGGGCCCCGCCTGTCAGTGGGAGGGCGGTAATGGGCTGGGCCAAAAGGCCTTTGGAGGGAGTTTCAGGGTTTCGGCCCAATAAGATTAAAAATGGTTTTCTGATTAAATTTAATTCCAGAAATTCAAATATTTGATTAAGGGTTGAATCACTGTTGATAAAAATTTGTAAAAATTCCTAAAATCATATTTTGGTCTCTAGCTCATCTCATAAATTTTTTCAAGTCCAGATTTGGAGTATTTCTCCCTGTTTGGCTTTATTTGGGTTCTTTTGTGATTTTTCCTTTAATAATAAATCCAGAAATGATTTAAATAATATTTTTCTTTTATTTTATTCTTTTTTTAATTTCTGGGGTGTTACAGAGGGCACTTCAGATCGAGCCCCACCAGCGGCACGGTCGGAGCCTGTGCAGATCGTGGCCCGAGCCGGTGTCCCAGAAACCCCCATGCGACTTCCGGTGGCCAATATTATGCCACCACCGAAGCAGGAAGACCCATGAGACCGCGGCAAAAGGGTGGTCCTGCCCATCTCTGGAGGGGGGACCCTCGGAAGCATGTCAAAAAGGCAGCGGCGTGAGTACATCCGCGAGGTTGGGCACATCGGGACTTCGAGTTCCGCGGAGGGAATGCTAGAGTGGTCACATGTGCCCATCTCGTTTACTGCTAGTGATGCCGCAGGGGTAAAATTCCCTCATGCTGACCCCTTGGTCATTTCCGCAGACATAGCAGGGGTGGAGGTCCGAAGGATCCTGGTAGATGGCGGGAGCTCCGTAGACATACTCTTCGTCCAGGCCTTCGATCAGATGTGCATACCCCGGAAGCATCCGCTTCCAGCGGCCCGGCCACTTCAAGGGTTCTCAGGACTGCCTCTCGATGCCCTCGGCCAGATAGGCCTCGAGGTTGCCTTCGGAGAGGAGCCTCTGGCCAGGATAAAAGAGGTGATCTTCGACGTTGTCGACGCCCCATATGCTTACAACGCAATCTTCGGTCGAGGGATGCTGAACCAGTTCGGGGCCATAGCGCACCACAATTACCTTTGTCTCAAAATGCCCATGCAAGGTGGGGTGCTTACTATTTCAGGAGACCAAGCTGTAGCCCGGAGGACAGAGTATGGCCATGGGCAGTCGTTGGATCCCCGGCAAGTGCACAACGTGGCGAAAAGCATCGAAAAGGTGCCAGAGGCCTCGAACCCTTCGAAGGGGCCCTCTCTCAAGCCAAGCCCGGAAGGTGATGTTGAGTCAAGAATAATTTCAAAAGATGGTAAAGAGTATCCAGTGCAGTTCGACAAAGGGCTATCCCCGGAGATAGCCGCCTCATTGGAAGAAGTCGTCAAGCAAAATCTGGATGTCTTTGCTTGGACCGACGAAGACATCACCGGGGTCGATTGAAGCATCATCGAGCATAGCCTGCTCATCAACCCGAAGGCCAGGCTAGTACGCCAGGGGCTCCGCAAGCTGTCAGCGGAAAGAGCAAGCCTCGCCAAAGCCGAAGTAGAAAAATTATTAAAAGCTGGCATCATCAGGGAGGTAGCCCATACCGAGTGGTTGGCTAACCCTGTTTTTGTAAGGAAGAAGGACTCGAACAAATGGCGCATGTGTATTGACTTTACTTCATTAAATAAAGCATGCCCACGAGACCCCTACCCGATGCCCCGAATAGATCAACTGGTGGATTCCACAGCAGGCTACGAATTGCTAAGCTTCCTCGACGCTTATTCTGGGTATCATCAAGTCTGGCTGAAACGGGAAGACGAAGCCAAGACAAGCTTTATAACTCCTTCCGGAGTATTTTGTTATGTAAGGATGCCTTTTGGCTTGCGGAATGCCAGAGCCACCTTTTCACGTTTAATAGCTAAGGCTCTAGGTCATCAAATAGACCGAAATGTCGAAGCCTATATGGATGATATTGTAATAAAAAGTGCTCAAAAGCACCAGCATAGCCTAGACCTAGCTGAAACATTCGAGAGCCTCCGAGCATGTGGAGTACGCCTCAACCCAAAAAAATGTATATTCGGAGCACAAGCAGGGAAGCTGCTAGGGTACTTAGTTTTGAGCAGAGGAATCGAAGCTAGCCCAACGCAGATAAGTGCATTACAAAGAATGGCTCCGCCAGAGAATTTGAAGCAGGTACAGAAGCTAGTAGGAAGGCTCACAGCCCTTAGCAGGTTCCTGGCCAGGTCAGCAGAACGAAGCCTCCTAATTTTCAAAGCACTAAAGGGGTTCGAAAGCTTCAGTTGGACACCGGAGTGCCAGAAGAGCTTCGATGATATAAAAGCATACCTCGGAAGATTATCAAAACTTACTGTGCCCCTTCCAGCAGAGACACTGCTCCTATATCTGGCAGCAATAGGCTCCGCAGTAAGTGCAGTATTAGTCCGGGAAGTTGACCTTAAGGGAAAGCTGGTGCAGAACCCAGTTTATTTTGTGCCAAAGGCTTTGTCCAGAGCTAAAATCAGATACTCCGAGCTCGAGAAATTTGCTTATGCCTTAGTAATGGCCTCGCGAAAGCTAAGGCATTATTTCTTGGCACATAACCTGATCGTCCCTACCTCGTATCCTCTAGGGGATATGCTCCGGAGCAAAGACTCTGCAGGAAGAATTGGAAAGTGGGCTGTTGAGCTAGCCCCATTCGGAATCTCCTTCATGGCAAGAACAGCTATCAAATCTCATATCATAGCTGACTTCGTAGCAGAGTGGACCCCATCTGCTGTTTGGGCCCTGGAAGAACCCTCCGAAGGTTTATGGACAATTTTTTCTGATGGAGCTTATCAAGAATCCGGTGCCGGAGCAGGGGTCGTCATAATATCACCATCGGGGCAGAAGGCCATGTATTCTGCGAGGCTCAACTTTAGAACCACCAATAACATCGCAGAATATGAAGGAATCCTGCTAGGCCTCCGAAAAGCTAAAGCACTTGGAGCCGCAAGGATAATGATCAAGACAGATTCCCAAGTCGTCGCAGGGCATGTTGATAAAAGCTTTCAAGCAAAGAATCCACATCTAGCACAATACCTTGCAGAAATCCGCAAGGCTGAAGCAGCATTCAGGGGAGTTACGGTTCGAAGTATCCCTCGAGCAGAGAATCAACTCGCAGATATTCTTGCAAAAGCTGCAGCCGGAGCGGTGGACCTCCCGGAGGGGGCTTTCTATGAAGAGCTAGTACAGCCCACAGTTGTTCAGTTACCCTCTTCGGAAGTACTGTGCATTCCAGTCACAGATTGGCGGGCTCCGATTATGAACACGTTGCAAAGTAGCATAGACCCTTCAGAAGGTCCAGAAACCCGAAGGTTGCAGGCAAGAGCCCAAAATTACATGTTCATCTCTGCTTCGGTGCATCTCCCAACCCGAGGGTCAAGACATACTTCGAGACATTCACGAAGGGTTGTGTGGAAGTCACCTAGACCCTCGTGCACTAGCTGGCAAAACACTTCGGCAAGGACTTTACTGGCCAACAATAGTGAGAGATGCGGAGGAACTGGTTCGAACATGCCAAGGCTGCCAGTGGATGGGCAGACGAAGCCACCATCCGCCAGTCCAGCTTCAAGTCATCGCCCCAGTATGGCCAATGGCTCGATGGGACATGGACCTAATAGGCCCTTTTCCAATGTCAAAAGGTGGCTTGAAGTTTGCAGTAGTAGCAATCGAATATTTTTCAAAGTGGGTTGAAGCAGAGCCATTGACCGCTATTACCTCGAGGAATGTCCAAAAAATTTTCTGGCAGAACATTATATGCAGGTTCAGAGTGCCAAGAGAAGTGATGGTGGATAACGGAACCCAGTTCGAAGCTGACACTTTTCAAACATTTTGCGAAGATCTGGGCATTAAGTTGTGCTTCGCTGCGGTACGTCATCCACAATCCAACGGAGCTGTTGAGCGAGCCAACGGGAACATTCTCTCCGGGCTAAATCGGCGAATCGTTGGCCTAGCCAAGGGGCTGTGGGTCGAAGAGCTCCCTAAAATCTTGTGGTCCATTCGAACCACTCAAACCAGGTCCACAGGCTTTACCCCATTTAGACTGCGATTCAGAGACGAGGCCATGACTCACACGGAGCTCAGAGGAGGATCCCTTCGTGTAGTTCAACCCGGAGATGAACACGAAAGGAGCGCTTCGCTAGACTTATCAGAAGAGACAAGGCTTCGATCTATCGCCAACCTGACCAAGTACCAAGGCCAAACAAAGACGTGGTATGACCCGAAGGTAAAGCTAAATGAGCTTAAACCTGGTCATCTAGTGTTGCGAAGTGTAATAGCTCCGGGGAAGCTAGGAAACAAATGGGAAGGACCATATGTTATCTTACGCTCAGGGCGCCCCGGATCGTTTAAATTAGCTAATTTAGAAGGGGAAGAGTTGAAGCATGCGTGGCATGCGGAGCACCATAAGAGTTACTACGCTTAGGGGCTACTTGTAAAAATTTCCTTTCTATGAAATAAAGAGAAGGGTCGAATTTTGTTTTCTCTTCGAATATCCCTTACTCCTGATGGACGCATCGGGAGGACGGAGATGCTTGCAGAGTCAAGCATTTTTCACAAGACCCAGGCAGCTGCCTGCGAACCCTCGGTTCGGGGCCTCAGCTGCCACCCTACGGATTCCAGGCTCCGGCTTGTTAGGATCCGTAGAAGAGTCTAAGGACTTTAAAAAGAAACAGATTTTTGGCCTCTGGGTACGAAGTATCTGTAAAAGAGCCGAATGTGGCCACCCTACAGATTTCAGGCTTCGGCTTCGTAATATCCATACAAGAGTCTAAGCACTTCAAACAAAATAATAATAATAATAATTGTTTCGAGGAGTCACGAGGTAGTGATACCAAAGTACGGGTGGTAAGTGCAATACGAAGCATATGGTTGTTCGGCACATCATTGTGCCTGGCGAACCCTTTTCCATAATAAAGGATCCACCACCCACAAGGAGGGGTAGGAGGATAGGAACCACGCAAGATACTTTCGAAGCATTTCACATTAAGTCATCATACTTTTACATCAAGAAAAGTTTTGGTCCAAGCCTAAGAAAAATCGAAGACCCCTCCGGCTACTCGATCCGTTGGAGCTCGAAGCTGTCGGCTTGGTCCTCTTCGTTCGAGCGCCTCTTTTCTTCTTAGAGGCTCGTAGTTTCTTTCGCTCTTCTTGAAGCTCGGCCCACGTCAGGAGCCTTTTGGAGTTAACCTCCACAGGGTCTTCAGTCTGGTACTCCGAGTCGGACAAGTTCATATGTTCAGAAGACGAGGATGCCTTCTCCTTCTCCTCTTCTTTAATATAAGCTAAGACCTCTTGAGAAATTTCAAGGGTTATCTCCTCTCTGTCTCCGCGAGGAACAGAGAAGCGAGAGCGGCGGTAGGGCCTTAAGCTCTTGAGGCTTGCCCACTCCTTTTGGAGCTCGCCGGTAATCTCCAGTATTTCGAGGTCAGAGTTCGAAGGGCACGACAAAACCTAAAAAGAGCAGAACACCCAAAACAAGCTTCTTGTTTATAGCTTTTCCATTAATAAAAGAGGCTTTACAAGACTTCGTGTACATAATAACCCTAAAAAGCTAGACCTGCGGGTCGGTTGGTGGAGCAGGAATAACCAGAGCTGGCGAGGCAGGAAGTGGTGGCCTTGTTTGCGCCTGCTTCTGTCGGCGGGCCTCGTCGATCCAAGCTTTGGCCACAACCTTGTGGTCCGTCTTCCAAGTTGATCGGAAGGCTTCCCAGGCCAAGGCTATGTCCGAAGATGGGCGCAGCAAGTCGTCGGAGGCAAAGCTTCCAGGGGTCAAACCCCCGACTGAGCCGAGGGGGATCTGAAGAGACTCGAGGTGACGAAGAACCCCGATGCCAGCGCACTTCCCGGAGATTTCTCCGTACCGGACGCCAGAGTTCATCATCAACGACGAGGCCACTTGGATCCTTTTCAGCTTCCGGTCGAGAGGCTCGTGGGTCGCAACAGAAGACGAGGGGCACATAGTGCCGATGTACTCCAAGGTACCCTGAAGGGCTTCCAAGGTACGCTCCGCCATACTAGTGTTCTTCTTCTTCGCTGTTTCCAGCCCTGCAACAGTTGCAGATATCTCGGCCACCTGGAGCATTAAGGATCTATTCTGGGCCATCGCCTGGTTAAGAGCTCCTTGGAGCTCCACCAACTGAGCACTCGAAGCGGCCGCCGCTTGATGAAGCCTTTCGACCTCCGCCCGAAGAACGACACGCTTAGCTTCGACCTCTTGGGCCGAAGAGCGGAGCGCATCGCTGTCTTGTCTTGCCGTCCGAAGAGCTTCGTCGGCCGCTGCCCTAGCCCTCCGTTCCACTAGGGTTTCTTCCTCTAACCGGATGGATCTCTCGTTGGAGTCATTAAGAGCGGTCTGGAGGGCGGTAACCTTCCTTTTGAGTCGGTTAATCTCGACCTCATTGAAAGTCGCTGCCGCTCTAGCAAGGACAAATTGCTGCAAAAGAGCAAGTAAGTACCGAAGTATTTATGATCACTAATTCGAAGTAGCTATGGTGTTTTTTCATACCTGAAGGGCAGCCCTTTCGAGGGTTGTGTTGAGCGTCGGAGCCCCAGCCTCGCTCAAGACGGAGACCAAGTCCGAATTGGCGATATCCTGGCTCTTCTCTGCCAGGGGCTCCATGAGCCTTCGGAGGCCTTCCCGCTGCTCCAAGAACGGAGCCAGCAGAGGAAGCCAAGATAAGGCTTGGCGGTCATCGGCCGCGGCCTCATCCTCCGAATTGTCGACGGAGGTTGTCGCGAGGCCAGGAAGAAGGCCGAGGCTAGATAAGCTCTTGCCTCTCCCCGGCACGAAGACAGGCGCGGTGGGTGAAGCAGGAGTACCCCGGTCGTCGGCGGCTACCCCTTCGACTAGAATTGCGGCAGCAGAGGCGATCTCAACCGTCGGAGCCGCCACCACCGGAGCAACATCCGCCGCCAAATCTGCTCTGATGGGCGCATTCTCCGTTGCCAAGCATGGAGCATTCGAAGGAGCAGGGGGGTCCACCTGGGCCGCGACCCTCGAAGCTGATGGGACTTCGGGCGCCGTCGGAGCGTCGACACCCTTAGAGGTACCTATTTCATCGACAAAATTGATAAACGTATTATAAGGAAAAGTTGCAGGTATTAGCCAAAGCAGGAGCTTCGAGGAGTACCTTCGGAGGCCTCGTGGGGCAGGATCGCCGGATCCTCCAGGACTTCGTACATCTGGAGGATGTCAGCGAAGTCATCTCCCGAGGCCCTCTCCTCCGCATTTCCTGCCGGAACCACGACTTCCGCCGTAGCCACCCCGGGTGTGGGCAAGTTGGGAGTGGCGGAGCTCGACTCCAGGTGTAGGACGACGGGCTCCAGAGGAACCATCGGGACTACTTCTACTACCTCCCTAACAGAAGCTCCAGGGGGGACATCCCCTAGGTCTTTATCGTCATCCAGGAGGTAGTTCTCGAAGGCCGACGCTGTCTGAGCATCGGAGTCCTCCAACTCCTCGGAGGCTGAGCTCCGAGCGTCTAGCGACGAAGCCGACGAAGTCGAGGCCAGATGTGGAGGGGGCTTCGCTGTTTTCTTCTTCTTGGACGGCTGCTTGCTGGCTTTCTTGGGTGGCTCAGCAGCGACCTTCCGTTTTCGAGCGGCTCTCTAGTCGAGGTGAAATCAGGAAGAGGAGGGGGCTCCATCCCAAGAGCTCCCCAACACTCTGTTGGAACGCTCCCAACTTCCCACCAGCTCCAGCCTCCTTTGCCTTTCAGCCACCGAAGGGGCTCCGAGGACTCGTTCGGTGGCTCGAGCTATGTCCTCCAGAGCCAACGCTAGGGGAGCCGCTGAAAGAAAAGGGTATGGTATCATAAGCATAATTGTTTCCTTCATCTAATACAATACTGCAGGAAATGAAGTCTTACCTAGGTTCGGAGATCTCCCTCCGAGGCCTGTTGAAACACGATCGGCCAGTTAGCTCCGAGGGGAGGGATCCGAAGGGCAATAAACTCTTTGGCCAGGTCGCGCATGCTCATACGACGATCCACCGAAGTCAACAGCCCTAGCCTTGTGGAGAGCAGGCTAGGGTCCGGGGAGATCTCCGCCTCCTTCCGAAACCAAATCTCTTGAAGAGGACCTGCGAGGGAGGAGTCCTCTCCGACTTCGGCGTAAAACCACCGAAGAATCCAGTTGGTGTACCATCTGTCGTTGATGGCCTTAGCAGGGAAGTGAAGAGCGTGCTCCCTTCGTAACTGGAAGTTGACGCTGCCGAAGGCTATTGTCACCTTAGAATCCCTAGGACCGTCCTGCGGCATCGGCTGGTAAATGGCTTCGTGGGTCGCGGTGAAGATCTCTGAGCGTCCTTCGCACCCCTCAGCTCGGAGTGCCCATTCGAAGACAGCCAGGCGGGCGACGGCGTTGGGAGACAGCTGAGGTAAAGTAATGTGGAACAAGTCTAGTACCTCCGCCAAGAAGTCTATGGCTGTAAGCCCCAAGCCTGCTTCGAAGAATGCTTCGAAGACTACCACCTCTCCACTTCGTGGCCTTGGAGTTGATTCTGATCCAGGAACTCGAGTCCTCAATCCGGCGCCCAATTTCCCTTCCACAACCTCTTCAATGGATTCGGCAGTGCTCACAGATTGGCCAATGAGGAAGCTTTGGGGGATTTTCTTCTTGGAAGGCGGATGGAGCCCCCGAGGATTCTTGGGCCAGGCGCCGCCCAAAGCCCCCGCCATTGCCGTTGCTGCCGAAGAAGCCCACGCTTGCCTCTGCGCAAGAGTGCTTGCTGCTGCTGGAGTGGTGTGGCTAGTTCTCGCCATTCACTCAGATGCTCAAGGGATTGAAAGATTGGGGAAAGTGAATCGCGAGTACTGGAAGTGGTAAAAAGTCTCGGGTAATCCCTGTTCCTCCTTTTATAATCATTCGTCGGTTACTACTCTTTGATTGAATTCACACTGCAGGTTCGACTTCTATCACTGACTAGTGGGTCCAGTAAATGGAACGGCGAGCAACCGCTGTAAAAATCGATCGTTACCTTTTACAATGTAACGGTTACTTGCGTCGTAACGGCTATAATCAGACGGTTCTTCACGACGTTTGCGCTCTAAAGCAGTTCTTTTTCCTGCAACACATTCCCATCACGTAAGGAGCCCAGAGGAGGGGTCCGAACGCTGTGGATCTAAAGTCCTCTGCAGAACTGTAATATGTCCGAATTCCCTCTAAGTCTCAGAATATGAAAATATTCCTTCCGTATACTGCCTTCTTTCTAAACAGGCTAACTGCAGAGAGACATATTCGAGGGGCTACTATTGGGGAAATTACTTCATTTTCAGGACTTAGAGATTAATGACTCGAAGGCTCCAAAGAGCTCCGAGGCTGGTGGGCGCTTGTTCGAAGGTAGAAGCGTCAGGCCGAAGGGTGCATCAATGTGAAGCTCTGATGAACCCTCCGAACGGAAGATAAAGGCTCTGAAGATGAGCGACAAGATTGATAAGATGTTTGGTTTATCCATCTACCTTATAGCTCTTTACCTTTTATAACCTTGTTCCTGGCGCCGAATAGTTTCCACTATGTCGGCTGTAATATAGGGGTAGTTAGGTCTTTTCCTTATACATTTTTACCTATAAATACCCCCTCTACACCCTGTAAGAGGGACCGAGAACAAGTTGTTCAATACACATGTTCGAACTGCTCAAGCTATTATCCAACTCAGAGGCTTGAGGCAGTCCTAAAGCACAAACTCTCTGTTTGTTTGTTCTTGATTTCAGAGAACCTGTTGGTGTAAACTTTTACGCCAACAATAGGTGGAGACCGGAGACACATACTTTTCACCTACCTTGTAGGGAGATGACAATCACATTGCAGGACATGTCGATGCTTCTAGGAATGCCATTAGCAGGATCACCTGTTGTGGCAGAAGATGTGCACCCATCATGGCGAGAACACTTGTTCGACCGGTTCGTCGACGTCCATCCTATCTTGCCACACGTAGCAAAGGACTTCACGTCCTCACACGGGCCGACGCGGAGTTAGTTGCATCAATATTAGGTACATCATTTTTATTTCGTAATAAAGTTAAGCATTACTTTCTTTATAGTTGTGTTGTACCAACATTTATTTTTTGAAAAGCCGAGTACCTCGACCCTGAGGCAGACACCTACTCAGCGAGTCATCATCTGGAGGCTTACATTTTGTGGCTTTTCGGTTGGGTCATGTTCACCAGCACACACGTAGATACCGTGGACAAGCACCTGGTGCAGTTTGCCTGAGACATTGTCGATGCCCCCGATGATGTTGTGCCACAATACTCATAGGGATCTGCTATTCTTTGCGCGACATACCATGCTCTTTGTGGGGCATGTCGATGACGGACGTCTGGCACATCGATCACCGGCTGTCCGTTGTTGATATAGATCTGGTCATACAAGAGGGTGTGCTTTGGTCGGCCTTGGGTTGGCATGACACCATACCCACCGACGTCGGATCATACGATGGGGTACATTTGGACTCGCGAATAGGTCAGTGTTTCTTATAATTACAAATGAACTTACATTAATTGTGTATTAACATGTAGGCGACATGGACACACTCATAGACCTGCTAGTC
Source organism: Zizania palustris (assembly GCA_019279435.1). Classification (NCBI taxonomy): domain Eukaryota; kingdom Viridiplantae; phylum Streptophyta; class Magnoliopsida; order Poales; family Poaceae; genus Zizania; species Zizania palustris. The sequence goes on along the minus strand of JAAALK010000288.1, from coordinate 73,941,128 downwards.
GTACCTCGACTATACTGTGCAGATGGAAAACATTGTACCTGCCATAGTATGTGCGGCGTCGTGCGCCTTATGGACTCTCACTGCTGTGCTTGCGGGACACCGGATGGTGGAGGACACATCGATGCATCATTTTTGAAGTGAAGATCGAGGGACATGCCCCACACTATGTATGTCGATAGTTTGGGAAAGCGCAACACTTTCTTGTTCCTATTCAGGCCCTTGTGCCTGTCGATGAGCACAGGTAACTTCCTATTGTATTTATCATGTTCGGATATTATGTACCAAAACTTACACTTGTTTGGTATAGGAAGAAGCATATTGTGCATGGTGGCGAGTCATGGTTTACAAAGATGCAGCCATGGATCCAGCAGTGGTTAGGTGCACTTGAGGATGTGCACGAAAAGGATGCCAAGTATGATCCATCGACATACTACGAGTACCTTCGATGGTACTCGGTTCGTACTAGGGTTCGCCTCGTACGAGAATAGGCCACTGATCCTCCACCTATTCCTACTGTCACCCACGGACATCCTTCGCACATAGCCTCTTCATGGCATGTGGGGGTAAGTACATGACAATCATCTATTTTGATTTGTACTAGTTGGCATTTTTATGATTATTGTTTTTTTGCAGTCTGATCATGTTTGGATGGCACGAGATTGTTTGGTCTGCATTGTTGATGAGTGGAACAGACATCGTGAGGTTGAGCATGACCCGCATGACTGGACCTATATGCGGGAGGCCCTCGAACACATCGACGTGCCTCTTGCCTGCACGTTTGTACGACCACCTCCAGCAACTGTAGCTTGGCCCTCTCCTCCTGTTGCACCTCAGCCCCCTCCTACACATCAGCCTCCTCTTCCTGTTGTACCTAGGCCTCCTCCTCCAATGCAAGCACCACTTTTATGGTACACGCCAAACGTGCAATACAATTATGGTGCGAGCCAATCAGTGTATGGTGTAGGGGCTACTATTTTTGGTGCGGGCCCATCAATGACAGGTCTATTGGGGTATGGAGCACAGGTGACAACTGGTGAGTATTGTAGAGTGTTACATTGATTTTTATTTTGATGTATGTTGTCACTAATAATTTCTTATTTGTACAGCGATGTATGAACATCAATCATGGTCCCAAGTGGGCACTTATTTTGGTCTGGGCCCAATAGCGTATTATGCACAACAGTCCTAAGCTATGGACCATGCATATCGGAGCCCGTCTGCATCGATCGACGTTGTTGTCAATTACCAGCTGAGGAGCCATGCTGAATAGCGTGGGCCTCATGGCTCTAGAAGTGATGAGTCATTGTCAACGATAGTCAAAGAGGACTGAAGAAGAGAGGAGATCTGCTGTTTCATGGGCCGCGTGTGACTCAGGTACACGGGCAGCGAGCGACTGTCGGGCAGAGGAGGCTGCGAAGTCGGGCTGGTCCAATCCGGGTGCATGGGCCAGAAGCAGTAGAAGACCCACTGGGCTGTTGACCAGGACTGACTCAGGTACACGGGCGGTGAGCGATTGCCGGGCTGAGAGAGCTGCGGAGTCGGGCCGGCCCAATCCGGGTACCTGGTGCAAAGCTGGTGGAGGCTTTGTCAGTTTCGGCGTAAAACTGACAACCGTGATTCTGTATCCGACTGTCCAGAAGAGTAGCTTCAGGATATGTCATGAGTTACTCTAGGCCCACAGTCAGTCAGTTGTGTCTGTAAAAATACCTAAGGGCAGTAGAGTCTTTTTCTGTATTTTTGAGTCTGTAAAAACCCTAAGGGGCTGGTAGAATATTCCTAGTGTTGGGCTGCCTATAAATAGCATCCCAATCCCTAGGGTTTGGACTACCCTTTGTGCTGAAATCAAATCCACCTTTTTGGGTCACTCCCTTCTCTCTCCTGTGTGCGCCGCCAGGGGCTTCCCTCACCCTGTTCTTGCATTCTTTTGGCTCAAATCTCTTGGATGCATTTAATCTTTGAACTCTGGTAAATTTATTGCTTGTATTTTGTTTGGTTTGGGGAGTTATTGCCTTACCTACGGGCTGCTGAATTTATTCTTGAAGAGAAGCTTCTTCGGCTGGGTGTGTTCTTCACGGTGGTAGTACTAGTTCTTGCTGTTGCAAGTAGTACTGCTTTACTGTAGCTACAGTGTTCGGCTGCAGCTTTTCACCTTCTATCGCCCAGCTTTTTGATCGAAGCTGACAGTCTCTTTTGCCTTTTCCTGGTGTGTCTGGCGAAGCTCGTTTCAGTGCGAAGCCCCTCAACTCCGTGAGGCAGGCTTCGATCGAACGTCTTTAAAGACTTCGCTCAGACTTCGAACTTCGGTCTTTGTGTCTGAGTTGCTAGTTTCGAAGTTCCTCCTGTATGGACAGCATCGCATACTTCGAACTAGCATACTCCGAATCTATCTGTTCGAAGCACACACTTCATTAGGTTTCGAGGTTGAGTTCGAAGCTTGTGGCTCCGCTAGGCCTCGCTCCAATTTCTTGGTAGCATGTCACCCTTCGCCTCTCTTTTCGGAGCTTGATCTTTTCGAAGGCAGAATTTTGGCTTCGGACTTGCTTTTCTGTTGCGTGACAGGCTTCGCTTCCTTGTTCGAAGGTTGTCCGTTTGTGCATTGTGTTCAAAGCTTTTCTGTGTCGAAGGTTGTGCTTCGAAGCTTTCGGTTCTAAGGGTGTTCGAAGTCTTGCCTTCGAAGTGCATACTTCGAAGCAGGCTCCGGCACAGTTTTACTTCGCTCCGAAGCTCGTGGTTCGAAGTTGTGTTCGAAGCCTTGTCTTCGAAGTACTTACTTCGAACCAAGCTTCGTCACTGTTTTACTTCGCTCCAATGTACACTTCGCTTCTTACCACTTCGAACTAGGCTAGACAGAGACACCTTCGGCATTTCGGACGGACTCCGTCACCAACCTCCGAAGCAGACCTCGACGTGCGAAGGGGGCTTCGCCAAGTTCCAAACAGGAGACAACTTTGGACAGTAACTTCTCTTTTCACTTTATACATACTTAGATCATTTCATTGAGAAGTTTAGGCCTGTTATTACTTGTACATCAGCCTAGATTGCACTTCTTTAGATTCACACTGTTTTTCATCAGTTGCTTCTAGGTTAGAAACCTTTAGACTTAGACCTTCTGTTTATTTTCTGCTGCGTAGTATTTTGAGGTGCGTTGGGTATTGGGAACAGGCCATTGATTCGAAAGAATTTTTAAGGCGCCCATTCACCCCCCCTCTGGTCGCTACTTTCGGTCCCACAAGTGGTATCAGAGCGAGGTTAGGGTTTTTCCATACCTTAACCGGTTCTAAACCCAGTAGTGACTATGACGTCTCCAGGCAAGGTCCCGTCCTTGGAAGCCTATGGCTACAATTATTGGAAGACTCGCATGCGAGCCTATCTCATGAGCCAGGGTTCGGACATATGGGACATTTGCGTTCACAGCACGTTTGTCATTCTGCCAGTCGCTGAGCACGGTACTGCTGGTATCATTGCTCAGCATCTGAGCAACAGTAAGGCTGTGAATATTTTGTTTTCTGGATTAGGTCCCACTGAGTTTGAGCGCGTGAGTCATCTCTCCACTGCGAGAGAGATCTGGGCTACCCTCAAGGCACACCATGAGGGAACAGCCCAGGTCAAGGCTCGGCTCTATCAGACCTACCGGCGTGAATATGAGAACTTCACACAGAAGCCGGGTGAATCTGTTGAAGCCTTGTTTGGTCGCTTTCAGTCGATCATTAACAAGCTTCGGGACAACAAGGCTGAGGGTGCTCAGTTAGTCTCAGATCATGAGCAGGCGCTCAAGGTTCTTCATACCTTGGACCCAAAGATCTGGGAGATCAAGGTATCATCTATCGTTGAGAGCACTTCTTACGATACCTTGACCATTTCTGAGTTATTTAGCAAGCTGAAGGCCACTGAGGTAGATATCCAGTTGAGATCAAATCTCACTGGCTCTGGATCAAAATCCCTGGCCCTTGCTACACCTTCTGTTGATCCCTCTGCTGTGAGTTGTGCTGGGTTCTCTTTGATGTCTATCACTGAGGACCAGCTTGAGTTGTTGGGAGATGATGATTTGTGTCTCTTTAACAACCGGGTGCGTCGTGTCTATGATAAAAGAATGTTCAAAAGACACGGCACAAAATCCGGATGCTTTGAATGTGGTGATCCAGGACACTTCATTGCCGATTGCCCCAAGCGCAATGGATACAAGAAGGGCGCTGGCAGCAGCTTCCACGACTCCGGCAAGCATGAGAGCCCCTCCTTCAACAAGGGCAAGCCAAAGACTCGGTTCTTTAAGAAGGCCCTGAAGGACTACCGGCGAGAGAACAAGAAGCGCGACAAGGCCTTCTTCGCCGAGATGGAGAAGAGCTACTCCAAGCAGTCCACGACGTCTTCCTCTTCATCGAGCTCAAGCGATGAGGAGATCTCCATCAGGAAGGGGAAGGACAAGGACGATCCGGCGGGTCTCTGCTTCATGGCTTTCGGAGACAAGCCGAAGAGCCGCTCTCACCAGCGCCGAAGATCCCGCAAGAGCTTCTGCTCCATGGCTCTTGGGGATAGAAAGAAAAGAGCTCCTCCGACGACTCCGACGACGACGATAGCAAGGTATCATCTTATGAGCGTGAAATTGTAGATTTACTTGAGAGCAATCGTCAGGAGTTGAAGTATCGGGAGAAACTGCTTAGGGGGGCTAAGAAAAGGATAGACGAGTTAGAGAGTGAGCTTGCCGTGGCCAACGGTAGGATTGAGAGTCTATCCTCTTCCCCTTGCTTGGGTGATAGCAGTGAGTGCCCGAAGTGTGAGGTGCTTCTGTGTGACCTGTCGACTTTAAAGTCCAGGTACACAGAAAGGGTTGATGAGAGGGACGCTTTGGCCACTGAGCTTGAAAGTGCTCAGCTGGAGCTGAAAGATGCTCAAGCCACTGTCATCGCACCCTGTGTTGATTGCCCATCTCATCTAGCTGCCTTAGCTGAGCTGAAATCCAAGGGCAATGAGCATTCGGGTGATTTGGAGAGTTTGAGAGCTGAGCTTGCCCAGACTAGGCTAGAGCTTGAGACACTGTCAGTTCCACCCACTGTTTGTGAGAACTGTCTGTCTCTTAGAATGGAGTTGATTAAGCTAAAAGCCGGAAAGTCTGTCCAAGTAGAGAGTGAGTGTGAGACCTGCTTGTCTCAGGTGGAGGTTCTAGCTTCCTTGAGAGAGGAGCTAGCAGATTCTCAGAATGAGAACTTTTACCTCCGTTCTATCTTGAGTTGGATCAGTGCCAGAGAGCCACAGCTTGGCATGATGATCCAGCAGTTCAAAAGGAAGGATGGGTTTGGAGTAGGTTACACCTACACCAAGGCTGACTTTGAGAGTGCCCTCAGCCGGGCAGTGGAGTGGAGTAAAATGACTCCAGAGCAGAGGTATCCCAAGACTCACTCCACTGAGACCTCCCAGGCTTGTCAGCCCAAGGATGGAGTGATCCATGAACCACCCAAAGCTCCACCCAAGAAACCTATCTGGGTTCCTAAGCCCAAACTTCTCCACTCTTCTCTAGACTCTCTTCCTGGACCCTCTCAGCCCAAGAAGACCACACCAAACACTACCAAGCCCAAGAACCCCAAGCCTCAACCACATCCCAAGAAGCCTACCTATCATTGTGAGTATTGTCAGAGAGACGGGCATCTTGCGGAGTTTTGCTTCAGGAGGAAGCGGGTTGAGAGAGCAGAGAGGGCTCGTAGTGATCAGGTGCAGTTCTACCAGCAGGGTGGTAGACTGCGTGTTCCTCGGCGCGGGGAGAGGCTGGAGGCCAGGCCGCGTCGTGTAGATGGTGGTAGAGGAGACGGTTTTCGTACCCGTGCTCCAGTTGGTGGTGTTCGTTCCGGCAGAGTTCCAGACCGAGTTGGCTACGGTTCTGGACCTCGTGGCCGTAGGGTTAGGAAGAACCGTGGACCGCGCTTTGAGCCGCGTTTTGGTCCAAACTCTTTTGATGGTTTTCGCTTTCCATCTTTTGAGCAGATGGCTCGACACTGGTTTAGCTCTTTTGCTAAACCTGGTGCCGGACCATTTGCTCCCACTTACAGACATTGATTGTGCAGGACCGGGGACTGGAGGATGTTTGGATCATGGACTCAGGATGCTCTCGCCACATGACGGGACATCGCAGATGGTTCTCCAGTCTCACTCCCCCGAGCTCCAAAGAATATATCACGTTCGGGAACAGCGGTCAAGGGAAAGTAAGTGGCATAGGCTCAATCAGCATTTCAGACCATTTTTCTTTAAAGAATGTTGCTTTGGTTAAAAATTTGAACTTTAATTTAATCTCTGTGTCGCAACTTCTTGAGGATGGTTTGGAAGTGCGTTTTAAGAAGGGAAATTCTTCTGTGATTGATTCTAGAGGGTCTTTGGTTTGTCAGATTTTACCCTTCGGTAAAGTTTTTCGAATTGACTTCTCTAGTTCTTTTGGCCCTTCTCGCTGTTTGATTGCTGGATCTTCTTCTGAGCTCTGGAAGTGGCATAGGAGGTTAGGTCATTTGAGTTTTGATCTGCTAGTCAGGTTAAGCTCTATGGATCTCATCCGAGGATTGCCCAAGCTTAAAATGGAGAAGGATCTAGTTTGTCATCCCTGTCGTCATGGGAAAATGGTTGCCGCTTCTCATTCACCTGTGACTCAGGTGATGACTTCGTATCCAGGCGAGCTTTTGCATTTGGACACTGTAGGTCCAGCTCGGGTACGCTCAGTCGGTGGGAAGTGGTATGCACTTGTGATTGTTGACGACTTTTCTCGTTTCTCGTGGGTTTTCTTTTTGGAGTCTAAGGATGAAACTTTTCAATTTGTCCATGACCTGGTTTTGAAGCTGAAGAATGAGAACAATGGTCGGATGCGAGCAATTCGCTCTGACAACGGCTCTGAGTTCAAGAACTCTCAGTTCGTCAGCTTCTGTGGTGATCAGGGTCTGGACCATCAGTTTTCTTCTCCTTACACTCCCCCACAGAACGGCGTTGTGGAACGAAAGAACCGCACGCTAGTTGAGATGGCCAGGACAATGCTCGATGAGCACAGGACTCCTAGGCGTTTTTGGGCTGAAGCCATGAACACGGCTTGCTATCTGGCCAATCGCATTTTTCTTAGAGCTTACATTGGTAAGACATCATATGAGTTGCGGTTTGGCAGACAGCCCAAGGTGAGCCACTTGCGAGCGTTTGGCTGCAAGTGCTTTGTGCTCAAAAAGGGAGGGCATTTGGACAAATTTGAGTCTCGTTGCTGGGATGGTGTTTTTCTTGGTTATGCATTGCATTCTCGAGGCTTCCGTGTTTGGAACCTCGAATCCCAGCTGCTTGTCGAGACGTGTGAAGTTTCATTTGATGAGTCCCTGCCTTCTTTGACTCCTTCTTTTGAGCTTTCTGGTGATGATGAGCTCGGAGAGTCCATCTTCGAGGAAGATGAGGATACTCCAGCTGCTGTTGAGGGCGGGCCTTCTGCATCCCCCGCAGAGCCCACACCTTCTGTGACTTCGACTGATGATGAGGGCGGACCTCTGATCACTTCTTCCACTTCGATCGAGCCCCCTCAGTCGAGTCCAGAGGTGCCAGCTGCTGACTCCGGTGAGGTGACTTCAGATCACCAGGGAACCCGAGCAGTTCAGCGTGACCACCCCTCAGAGCTCATCATTGGTGATTTAACTGAAAGGACTTTGCGTTCTTCTGCCTCTCTCGCTGTGTTTGCTGAATCTGCATTTGTTGCATCTTTTGAGCCCAGAGACATTTCTCATGCTCTCTCTGATTCTAATTGGATTAATGCCATGCAAGAAGAGCTTGAGAATTTTGTCCGCAATCGGGTTTGGACACTAGTTGAGCCGCCACCAGGATGCAACCCCATAGTCACCAAGTGGGTATTCAAGAACAAACAAGGTGAAGATGGGGTTGTGGTGCGCAACAAGGCTCGACTAGTCGCCCAGGGTTATTGCCAGAAGGAAGGTGTTGACTTTGAAGAAACCTTCGCTCCTGTGGCCCGTCTTGAGTCCATTCGTATTCTTCTAGCTTTTGCCGTTTCAAAGGGTTTTAAGCTGTTTCAAATGGACGTTAAGAGTGCTTTTCTGAACGGGTTCATAGAGGAAGAGGTTTATGTTAGGCAACCCCCCGGTTTGAGAACCCTAAATTTCCTCGACATGTTTTTAAGTTGCATAAAGCTTTATACGGGTTGAAGCAAGCCCCAGGGCTTGGTATGACCGGTTGAAGCAATTTTTGTTGGGGAAGGGCTTTGTGATGGGTTCTGTGGACAAAACTCTTTTCTTGCTCAGAGATGCTTCAGATTTTTTAGTTGCTCAGATTTACGTGGACGATATTATCTTGGCGGTACTACTGATTCTCTTGTGTCCAAGTTTTCTGAGCAGATGCACAGTGAGTTTGATATGAGCCTCATGGGTGAGCTGAAGTACTTTTTAGGGCTCCAGATCAAGCAGACCAAGGACGGCACCTTCATCCACCAAGGTAAGTATACTCGTGATATGCTTAAGAAATTTGATTTTGGTGGTGAATTGAAGCCGCAGATGACCCCGATGGGCACGTCTGGGGGTTTGGACAAGGACGAGAGCGGTGTGAAGGTCAATGAGAGAGAATTTCGAGGGATGATCGGTTCACTGTTGTACTTGACGGCAACAAGACCGGACATACAGTTCGCCGTGGGACTTTGCGCGCGTTTTCAGTCTTCACCACGCGCGTCTCACCGGCAGGCTGTCAAGCGCATTTTCAGGTATCTCACCTATGCGCCTGATCTTGGTCTTTATTATTCAGCATCATCATCACTTGATTTATCTGGCTTTTCGGACGCCGACTTTGGTGGGTGCCGGTTGGATCGCAAGTCGACTTCCGGTACTTGCCAGTTTCTTGGTTCTTCCCTTGTATCTTGGTCTTCTCGAAAGCAATCTGGAGTTGCTCTTTCGACCACGGAGGCTGAGTATGTAGCTGCTGCTAGCTGCTGCTCACAGTTGGTTTGGATGATTTCTACTCTACGAGACTTTGGGTTATTCTTTCCTACCAGGGTTCCATTGTTTTGCGACAGCACTAGTGCTATTAGTGTAGGGAAAAACCCGTGTCTTCATTCAAAAACCAAACATATTGATGTGCGCTTTCACTTCTTGCGGGATCAATATGAGAAAGGTGTCATTGACCTTATCACGTTGATACCATCATCAGTGGCTGACATTTTCACCAACCCCTAGATCAATCTACTTTTGAGCGTTTACGAGGGGATTTGGGTGTTGTGTATCCTTTCTAGGATATTTTGCGTCAGTTTTCTTTTTACTCTTTTCTTGAGTCTTTTTGTGTGTGTTCATATCATACATATTCACATATCACACATTTGAGCCTGCTTCTGTTATATGATTGAACTGCTTTACTTAGTCTAGCTGGTACATGCTTTTGATTACTTGTCAATGATCATGTTTTGGTTCAGTTCACTTGATATATCTGTCATATGCATGGCTTTATACTTTAAACCTGAAAATGATCACCATTACTTCTGGTAACTAGCATGCGTAGGCTGAGTGTTTTGCTATCTGTTACATGCCTTGTAGCCAGTTCATCACATAGATGCAGATATGCAACTTGGACATCTTTATGCTTTAAACATGGAAAATGTGCTATAAAATGATAAAAATCAAAAATGAATGAAAATTCCATTCCTTTTTATGCTTAAAGTCGAAAAGATCCAAGTGGGTTTGCTTTGTCGCATTATATTGTTCTGGATTGCTTACCATAGCACTTTGGTATGAACTAGGACAGTATAGTGTATGCCGAGATCAATGTCTTAAGCTTCTGATGGTCCAATTCTGGCCTAGGCTTGACTTGGTCGGTTAGCATAAGGTTTGACATGCAAATAACCCTTGGCACAAATGACAAAGGATAATGAAAAAGCCTGAACTGTAAACGGATAACAAGTTTGCTGAAGCACTTTGTTTTTGAACAATGCTTATCTTGGTAGACATCAGTTAGCTTCTGCATTTCATGCTTTACCTTGCTTGTTTTACTAGAAAATGTGGTGATGCTTTTATTTGCCAAAACTGAAAAATGCGTGCTAAATGACTTTCTTTAGATATCATCTGTTGCACTGATCATGCCATGTGTCTTGGACAGTATCTCTTTTGCTATACCTGTTAGATACTGTATTTGCAGTCAATCATATCTGAGAAGCATGCTTTCTTCACTCCACCTGCACCCCAATTGCATTCACTGCATATTTTGAGGGGGAGTTGCATTTCAGGGGGAGTCTGTGTCTCTTTTGAGTGCTTGATGAGTTCACTTGTCAACAAGGGGAGAAAATTTGGGATCAGAGGTTAAGGGGGAGTTCTTACTCTGTTGATATCCTTGTTGTTCTGAAATCACACTCATTTTGAGCTTTTATGTTTTGGTTAACCATAATGACCGTTTCTTGCTTTTGGTGGCTTTGGTCATTAGGGTTAAACTTTTACCTTATTTTTCTTCTTCTTTGTTTCCTTGTATCTTGTTTTTCGTGTTTCCACATTTGTTCGCAGGTGCTGAAGAGCTGTGAAAAGAGGAATGTTGACAATGCACTCATCAAGGGGGAGATTGAGGAGCCATGCTGATAGCGTGGGCCTCATGGCTCTAGAAGTGATGAGTCATTGTCAACGCTAGTCAAAGAGGACTGAAGAAGAGAGGAGATCTGCTGTTTCATGGGCCGCGTGTGACTCAGGTACACGGGCAGCGAGCGACTGTCGGGCAGAGGAGGCTGCGAAGTCGGGCTGGTCCAATCCGGGTGCATGGGCCAGAAGCAGTAGAAGACCCACTGGGCTGTTGACCAGGACTGACTCAGGTACACGGGCGGTGAGCGATTGCCGGGCTGAGAGAGCTGCGGAGTCGGGCCGGCCCAATCCGGGTACCTGGTGCAAAGCTGGTGGAGGCTTTGTCAGTTTCGGCGTAAAACTGACAACCGTTGATTCTGTATCCGACTGTCCAGAAGAGTAGCTTCAGGATATGTCATGAGTTACTCTAGGCCCACAGTCAGTCAGTTGTGTCTGTAAAAATACCTAAGGGCAGTAGAGTCTTTTTTCTGTATTTTTGAGTCTGTAAAAACCCTAAGGGGCTGGTAGAATATTCCTAGTGTTGGGCTGCCTATAAATAGCATCCCAATCCCTAGGGTTTGGACTACCCTTTGTGCTGAAATCAAATCCACCTTTTTGGGTCACTCCCTTCTCTCTCCTGTGTGCGCCGCCAGGGGCTTCCCTCACCCTGTTCTTGCATTCTTTTGGCTCAAATCTCTTGGATGCATTTAATCTTTGAACTCTGGTGAATTTATTGCTTGTATTTTGTTTGGTTTGGGGAGTTATTGCCTTACCTACGGGCTGCTGAATTTATTCTTGAAGAGAAGCTTCTTCGGCTGGGTGTGTTCTTCACGGTGGTAGTACTAGTTCTTGCTGTTGCAAGTAGTACTGATTTACTGTAGCTACAGTGTTCGGCTGTAGCTTTTCACCTTCTATCGCCCAGCTTTTTGATCGAAGCTGACAGTCTCTTTTGCCTTTCCTGGTGTGTCTGGCGAAGCTCGTTTCAGTGCGAAGCCCCTCAACTCCGTGAGGCAGGCTTCGATCGAACGTCTTTAAAGACTTCGCTCAGACTTCGAACTTCGGTCTTTGTGTCTGAGTTGCTAGTTTCGAAGTTCCTCCTGTATGGACAGCATCGCATACTTCGAACTAGCATACTCCGAATCTATCTGTTCGAAGCACACACTTCATTAGGTTTCGAGGTTGAGTTCGAAGCTTGTGGCTCCGCTAGGCCTCGCTCCAATTTCTTGGTAGCATGTCACCCTTCGCCTCTCTTTTCGGAGCTTGATCTTTTCGAAGGCAGAATTTTGGCTTCGGACTTGCTTTTCTGTCGCGTGACAGGCTTCGCTTCCTTGTTCGAAGGTTGTCCGTTTGTGCATTGTGTTCAAAGCTTTTCTGTGTCGAAGGTTGTGCTTCGAAGCTTTCGGTTCTAAGGGTGTTCGAAGTCTTGCCTTCGAAGTGCATACTTCGAAGCAGGCTCCGGCACAGTTTTACTTCGCTCCGAAGCTCGTGGTTCGAAGTTGTGTTCGAAGCCTTGTCTTCGAAGTACTTACTTCGAACCAATCTTCGTCACTGTTTTACTTCGCTCCAATGTACACTTCGCTTCTTACCACTTCGAACTAGGCTAGACAGAGACACCTTCGGCATTTCGGACGGACTCCGTCACCAACCTCCAAAGCAGACCTCGACGTGCGAAGGGGGCTTCGCCAAGTTCCGAACAGGAGACAACTTTGGACAGTAACTTCTCTTTTCACTTTATACATACTTAGATCATTTCATTGAGAAGTTTAGGCCTGTTATTACTTGTACATCAGCCTAGATTGCACTTCTTTAGATTCACACTGTTTTTCATCAGTTGCTTCTAGGTTAGAAACCTTTAGACTTAGACCTTCTGTTTATTTTCTGCTGCGTAGTATTTTGAGGTGCGTTGGGTATTGGGAACAGGCCATTGATTCGAAAGAATTTTTAAGGCGCCCATTCACCCCCCCTCTGGTCGCTACTTTCGGTCCCACACCAGCAAGACGCGATAGGATTGCCCAATTGGGCGGCTGACTTCGTCGATGTCTTCGGGCCTTTACAGCTTACTGGAATGCCATCGCCCACTCAGCATGAGGAGCAGCAGCTCGCTAGGCTAGTTAGGGTGCATTGTTCACCGGATAGACTTACATTTTCAGATGTGCCACCGAGGCGTACTAGGGGTAGGCGTCGTGGTTAGATGTGTACCGTTCGGATTTGTATAAAATAATTTAGTATTATATGTTATTCTTCATCTTGCACTTATAATGAGTACACACTTATTATTATCATTTGGAATGTCAAACACCATTTGTACGCACCGTTTTTCTCCTGCTTATACGTATTAACGTCATATATTTCACTATAAAATTGTGATTATCTATTGCTATGTGTACCTAGACGGCTTTCTCAGCTATGTCAACTAATCCTAGGGGATCGAACATCTGATCGGAGTGGCACCATGGCTTCAACATCCAAAGTGTCATTGCAGAGAACGCTATTAGGTAATGACCGTGACGTTAGGATAAGTTGCTGGTAGAAGATACTTCATATGTCCCGGCATCGATGATGACTTTACGGTAAGAACATAAACATTAATTTAGTTCGCACATACATCAATTAACTTAACAAGGTTTGCTATTGCAGGATAATCCAAGGAAGTGTCCTTTCACCCAATGGATCGATGATTCAAGCCAGGGATCCGCTAAAGGAAATATAAGACAAGTCAAGAGTATGAAACAGTACAACAGAAGGAAAGAAGAGCATCTACTCAAGGTCAAGCATGCTAGTTCACATTGGATGACAAATCCTTTAGGAATTCCTAAGTGGGAGCAATGACCTACATGCGCATGTGGGAGTCGTTGTATTATAGGGACATCGCTCGGAGGCGACTCAAGGGGAAGGAGAGAATTTATGTGCCCCAACCTACGTGAGAACGTTGTGGTAAGTGATGATAATAATTGAACATGTTTAATTTCATATGATTTTGTAACGCAAAAGTGACCTCACTAGTGACCTCACTACATACGAGAACAATTCCATCACAGAGGCAGAAAGTCACTCCGAGTACGAAACGAGAAGGATTGAAGTTGATGATCGAGCGAGGAGTACGAGATGGAGTAAAGAGGATAGACAATAGAGGGAATACAACAGGCAGAAACACCTTAGGTACAGAGAGCAACGAAGACGTGCTAAGCGAGAGAGAACAAAGAAATCAGTAGGGCGATAGTTGTACTATCCAATTGTATTGAACTATTTGTATGGACTTATGTTGTTTTCTTGAAACGTTCGAGGAAAACATCTACTACCAATTTTATGATCAAACTAGTACGGCTCAAAGTGAAAATTACATACTAATTAAAATAGTACAACACAAACAACACATAATGGAGTCCACAACATAACACAGTACAATGTAAATTTAAAAATACAAACTAAACTATGTGCCTACTGAGTGTACTGAAGGTACTTTTTATTCCTTATGTCCTCCGGTCCTGCTGCATGCGCATGAAGAGCCCTCTCACGCTTCCTCTCTCTATCAGTCTCGCGCTCCTCTTTTGCCTTACGCTCCGCCTCCTCCTTCCTCTTAAATTATTCCTCGCGCTCACATTACCACTAGTATCTCATATCACTGAGCTCCCTATTGAACGCATGGTGCCTCATAAGCGAGGCCAAGTTGTTAGGATCCACCTCTTTGTCGATCCATTCGACAAAGTCACATAGCGGAGGTGGCGACGGTGGAGGAGTTACCTACACGTATAAATATTCATAGACATATTGTAAGTGATTGATTCGAGACAAATATGAAAAAGAACAGAAAAAATTATTAATATAGGTTTGTTTGCATGTGGTCTATGCTTCGACCTTGTCTTTGGCTTTTTCGGAGTCCAAGAGTAGTTTGCACACTTCCAATATCTCGTCTCGTAGGTGAGATCATCCTGGCTTTTCATGAATTTACATGTGCCTCCATAGAAACACATAGAGGGTTGACACCTTACGGTGGACGGTGACGAGGATCGTAACCATGAGTAGTTATATCTGTTTTCATCATATTCTAATGTATCTACATAAATTCAGTAAATTAAATATTTATCTACACATTCCTAAATTGTTGTTAATTACTCTTATATTACCAATAATTAGTCCTAAATTAGTACTATTAAACTACCGATAAATTATTCCTAAATTTCTGAAAATTCACCATGTTACCATTAAATTGCTCCTAAGTACTATTAAACTACCAATAAATTAATCATAAAGTACTGTTAAATTACTACTAAAGTACTGTTAATTACTATTTAATTATCACTAATTAACTATTAAACTACAGCTAAATTAGTCCTAAATTAGCATTACATTACTGCTAATTATTATTATACTACTGATAAATTACTCTTAAACTACTACTTAATTACTTCTAAATTATTTCTAAATTACTCCTAAACTATTCATAAATTACTCCTAAACTACTCCTAAACTACTCCTAAATTACTCCTAAATTACTCCTAAATTACTCCTAAATTATACTGTAAAAATTAAAACTAGATGGAAAGAGCACATACCTCTTAAGAGAAGATGGTGCAACCAAGGGTGGGGTAGGAGAAGAGGGCATTCGGCCCCTTTTATATAAAGGTGTAGTCGACACACCATGTCTCGGCTAGTGCCACGTGGCGATCTGTCGGTTGGAAAGAGCCGTTGCGCGCGTCCAAAATTCTGCCTGCATGGCAGGTAGTCGGCCATTTGTCGGTCGACTGCCGCTGACATGGTAGTAGTCGGTCGACCAAGAGCCAACTCGCCATCGCGTGGTAGCAGTCGGTTGTTAGTGTGCCTTGACTACTATCTACTTTTAAAATTTTTTGAAACAACTATACAAATTTGAATTTTTTTTAAAAAAAATATTTAAAAAATTCTCTACGTGCTACAGCACGTGAATGCATTTGTCCATTGTGTAACAATCACTTTCTGCATAAAACTGCACGAGGAATACAGTATTCTCAAGGGCCGGAAGAGTGAAGACGTCAGATTCGTTTCTGAGATCCATTGGGCAGCAACGGTAGAGAGCAAGTACGACCAGAACCTGTTGTCAGGTAGGTAGCAGCAGGCATGCATGCACGGCTGTCGTAGCTAGCTACGTACTGGAGGAGTAGATTTACTATTAGACACGACTCGAGATGGGACGAGATCGACGAGACGAGTCGACGCCGGACGCAG
Source organism: Zizania palustris (assembly GCA_019279435.1). Classification (NCBI taxonomy): domain Eukaryota; kingdom Viridiplantae; phylum Streptophyta; class Magnoliopsida; order Poales; family Poaceae; genus Zizania; species Zizania palustris. Next base: position 73,925,391 of record JAAALK010000288.1, on the reverse strand, counting down.
ATCTGCATGCATCAAGCCATCACGTCCTGGAATCCGGATGCATCATGGATGATGCCTGTGACAACTGACAAACATGTGAACCATCCACGGGTTCACAGCTGTTTTTATAAACCATGTTTATAAACAAACCAGATGATATGCAGTTGACAGTAAGCGATTGTATACGGCAATTGACTAATGTACGTCCCATTCGGCACGGTGCTAAAGTTTAACCTTAGTTATATCACTTCGGACGTTAATTAAAAAGATTAAATATGAGTTTATTATAAAACTAATTGCAGATGTTTTAGGTTAATTTGTGTGACAAAATTATTAACCTTAATTAGTAAATGATATGACAATTTGGTACTATAGTAAACATGTGCTAGGCTTAATAAATCAGTCTTACGAATTAACTCAGAGCTTCTACAATGAGTTTTATAATTAATTCATATTTAATCTTTTTTAATTGGCACAGGAACATCCAACATCCAACGTGAAAAGACAAAGTATTCAAACCCGCCACCTTAGTTTGCTCAGATTGTTGGTGAAGATTTGACTGTACGGGAAAAATATAATCATCAAATTGAGATTATTGGTAAATATTTGACGGTATAGGAGAAAGATTTCACACGTGATTGGACCCACTTTGTAGCGGTTGACAAGGGTTTTGTGATTGTTTTGCACCGTCTAATCTGCGATGCGATGGGCGACTAGGGAGTCAGGGGAACCAATTCGTTTATGAACTAGTTGGATGAATGGTGCTCTGTTTTTTATTAAATTAGCATCTTTTATATTTCCAAGGTATTTGTTGAGAATTTAGTCGATTTACGTCAAAATTCTGTAAATTTCATGTAAAATTCATGCGCGGTGGAGAAGGTTAAATGGGCCCCGTTTTGGCTGGACATGGATTGGGCTTTTAGCTCTGAGGTGACGGCCTGCAGGCTGCAGCTGCAGTTTTCTTCGGAGAATCTTTTGATTCTTCGGTACAAAAGGACTTTTGGAATATTTTTTGATACGTTTTCTAAAATAAATTTCAAATCTAGTATGTACTTTTGAAAATTACAAAACCAACTTTCTGGCAGCATTTCAAATATTAAGGACTTATTTGGAACGCAGGAATCCAAAAATACAGGAAAAGGAAAAATGGAGGAATAGGATAAAAATGTATATAGAAAATAGAGGATTTAAAAACACAGGAAAAATTAGAGATGTATTGTTTGAAACACAGGAATTAACTAATCGTAATATTTTTTTAAAACATTCATATTAAAGCTACTTATATTATGCATTGATTTGCTTTGGACGTAGCAAAGGAAAGGAAAAAAGAGGTTGGAGTGGATATTTGAATTCCTAAATTTTTCCTATGAATTCTAAGGAAAAAGAAAATTTCCTTCATTTTTCCTATACACTAATCCTCCATTCTAAAGGAGTGAATAGTATCAATTCCTATAGGAATTTGAATCCTACATTATTCCTCTAAAATTTCTTCAAATCAAAGGAGCCCTAATCTAGGGATTTAAACCCTAGATCGATGCTTCATCGGTCGATTTAGGCTGATCAGACGACTCTAGCGTTCTATCGGTAGATGAAACACCGACGGAGCGCTAGATTGGTGTTTCATCGACCGACAAATCACTGGATCAGTGCTGATCGAGCGAATCCAGCACTCTGTCGACGTTTGAAACGCTGATAGAGCATTGGATTCATTCGATCAGCTCGTACAGTGTACGATCGGTTGATTAACATTTCGATCTAGAGAATAAAGCCCTAGATCAACACTTCATTAACCGAAGGTTAATTTTGCGAATTTTAAATGTGCGTAACAGATTTAAAATTTGTTTTAAAAAATATATCATTTCAAACGAAATTCAGGACGTTGTACCCAAGGATTATTGAAGGCTGCACCTCACATTTTGTTATTTCCCTTTTTCAAAGAGTCTTTATACATTATTAAAATAAATTAATATTATGAAATAATAGATAAGTGGTAGATAATGAGTATTGAAGGAATAAAACTTTTTGATTTATTATTATGAGATATATTTTCATAGTTTCATAAAATATGTTTTCATACTTTACTTATTTAATATGATATATTTAATACTGTTTTCTGTAAATTTAAATAAACTTATAACAGTTTTAATTGGGAAAGAAAATAAACATATTTTGAGACGGAGGAAGTAGTATTTTACCCTTTTATTTTTTTCTATATGATATGTCCAGTGTCCACATATTATTAACTCCTCCGTTTGTTTTAATTGGAACAATAAGTGCTTGAAGCACTTATCGTGGGCTTTGTTTTTGCTTATTAAAAAGGAAGCGTTTTGTTTCTTTATAATAATAAATATATAATTGTATGATGAGGTTTTTTCTACATAGTAATAAGACAATAATAAATCATAACATAATATTTAAAATTAGACTCTAAAATTTAGATTTTGCTACAACTTTTTGAAAATAGCACAAATAAGAAAGGTTCATAATGTATGATAAATAATTTACAAATGCAAACACATTTGTTGGAAGAATATTACAGCATTCCCATCGCCATGTCTCTTCTCTCCTACCACAGAGGCTTTGCGTGATTGGACTACACTATGAAAGAGCTATGTGTAAGCAAGCCTAACCTAAGGGAATGGACCATTGAGATAAATATATAAGAATAGTTAGGGATTTTTTTGAACGTAAGAATCAAAAAATGAATAGTAAAAACGTCTGAATACGATAGAAATAGAAATGTATGTAAAAAACAGAAATTTGTAAACATAGGAAATGTATTGTTTGGAGCACAGTAATTAACTAAACACATGATTTTTTTCTAAACATTTATATAAAAGCTATTTATATTTTCTCGTACGAAGTTTTATGAATTGATTTGCTTTGGACTTAGCAAAAGAAAGGAAAAAAGTAGCTGGAGTGGATGTTTAAATTTTCTTATGTTTTTCCTATAAAATCTAATGAAAAGGAAAAATTTCTTAATTTTTCCTATCCACCAATCAACCATCCAAAATGAGTAAATAGTATCAATTCATATAGGAATTTGAATCCTACATTATTCCTCTAAAAATTCTCCAAACCAAAAGAGCCCTTAAATTTAATATTTCTTGAAAAGTCTTAAAATGTAAAATATATAACATTTATATCATGTATTCCAAACAAACATCCCAGACACAAAATTAGGATTCATACAATCCTTATAATTAGTTTGGTTATTATGGTTTCTGACTATCTTATCGTAAAACTTATTATGAAAACCATATTTGACTATTTCAGTAGGCAGCAGTTAGTTCAGTTAATATAGTCTTTGACTATCTTAGCACGATTCATAAAACCCTAATAATTAGTTTGGCCATTATGCTATGATTTCTGACTATATGATCGTAAAACTGATTAATAAAACCATTTTGACTATTTCAGTAGGCAACCATTAGTTCAGCTATTATAGTCTTTGACCATGTTAGCACGAAACTGGCTGTGAAAACCGTTTTGTAACTGCACCGGGCGGTAACAGTCGTAAGCAGCCAGCCGTCAAGCTAGCGGCGGCCGGCGGCCATACCTGCGGGCTGCGGCTACCGCGGAAACGGGCGGGGAAGCGCGAGATGCGCCGGAAACGGCTCAAAAACCCCGGGCCCTCTCCGCGACGACCGCCAAAAACTCCAAAAATGCAGAGCGGCCTGGCGCTTTGATTAATTTGAGCAGTGCGTTCGCTGTGCTTTCTCGGGCAGGCAGGGCAGGCAGCGGCAGCGCATGATGATATTCGCGCACCGCCTCCACCTCCGGCCACACCTGCCAGCTTCGAGCCCTCACGTCGCCTGTCATTCCAACCGTCTCGTCGACCTGAGCTGAGAGCACCAACACAGCAACCCTCAGATAAACACAGGAGCAGCACAACACTGTTGCTGCACATGACGCCACCTCATCACCTTCTTCTTCCAGTCTCCCTCCTCCCTCTCTCTTTCTCCACTCTCTCTCTCTCTCTGGCCTGTACGAGCGTCACTGCATCACACAAAGAGTCAAGGATACCATGAGAGTAGAGACAGGAAGAGTTAGAGAGAGATGGTGATGTGATCAGATGATCAGTGAATGTGTGGGTAGTGGTTAACAAGGATTCAAAGTGGTGCTGTCCATGCCATGCCTAACAAGCTCGGATGATAGGGCTCGCGTTCCACGTTTGAATATTTAAGCTCCCGTAATATTAATTCCTTCTTCCAACTATTAAAAAGAACGTTTTCACTTGTGAAAGATAATATTTATGTTTTTACAAGATAATATTTATGCTTTTATATGCTTTAAATAGGGGATTATATAAATATCATTTTTTCAAAAAATTTCTGGTCCTACTTCCCTTGTCCACTTGTCATCATCTTTTCTATTTTTTAATCAATAGGTCTCATAGGTTAGATATTCATCTGAGTCTACAAACTTACCATGAAATACCGTACAAATACGTATTTTCTTTGGGTCTAATCACAGTGGATATATGATCTTCTAAATAACATATTACTGTAGTTGAACACCTTATAGCATGTTCAACAATTCTTTAAAACCTGCACCGAATTAGGGGGTGTTTGGTTTGAGGGACTAAATTTTAGTATCTATCACATCAAATGTTTAGATATTATTTTAGAGTATTAAATGTAGACTATTTATAAAACTCATTCATAATCGGTGGATTATTTATGAGTCTAATTACGTCATGATTTGACAATGTGATGCTACAATAAACATTTGCTAATCATGGATTAATTAGGCTTAATAAATTCGTCTCGTGAATTATCATCCGATTCTACAATTGTTTTTATAATTAGTTGATTTTTAGTTCTTCAATTTGATGTACAAACATATGATGTGACACAGACTAAATTTTAGTCCATAGAACCAAACACCCCTTCAGTACTATCCCACCTTTGTTTGTAGCAATGTTAGAAACATGTATAACATTGTATTCTTCTCATTATAACAAGAATATATTGATGTTTTATAGTCTCCCCTATTAGCTTTCAGATCTAATTGAGCAACTCTTTCAGAATATACAACTTATCCTTCCACATCATGAACTATTTGGTCGACATTTTCCACCATTTCAGTATACATGTTTTATTACTTTATAATATCTTATCATTCATGTAGTCCATACCAATCCATACCACCAACCACACCTTCATCCCGACTATAATTGTGAACAAACTAATCTACTTCGTCATTATTTAGCCCATCTCATCATGAATGCTCAAGATTTGATATCTCTCCTTGATTTCTTGTCTTAGTAAATACTTTAGACATTATTAGATTTTGGAAAATTCTTCTTCTTGCAATCATAACGTAGACATTACATTGTAGTCTTTCCCTACCTTTCCATTTTTCATAGCACTACTTATGAAAAGACTTCACACTATTTAAGTATTCATTGCAAATAGGATAATTCAGGTACTTTCAACTCCTTATTATCATCGGTATTTTTTAAAAAAAGTAATTGTTCATACTTTTATGTTCAACCATGGCTAAAATATAGAAAGAACTATAATAGACAAGGATAGCTCATAAATCACACCTAGGAATGTGTGGCCCACATAGCTCGACCTTATGGTCCCTTACGGTTCTAGAGATAATTTTGGTAGCATCTCTCTGTTGTTCTCAAAATACAACTCTCAACTTGGGGGCAAGATGGTTGTATATCTAGAGAACAATAGAAAAACATCACTGAAACTCTCTCTAGAACCATATGAAATTTTAGGGTCCAACTACATAGGCCGCACATCCCCAGATTGTCCAAAGTACGCGGACAATTCGGGAACATTTTCCTATAAATATGACCGGTCACTGGTCATATTTATATTCCAAAAACACTCTCGAACGAGAGATAACGTAACCGGTTGCATGACTCTAATAACTCACCGTGCATTATATATATATATATATTATAGCATATTAAAATTTGTAACCAAATTAATTCATAGCTAGCAAATATCCATTAGTTGTTAATTCACAAAGTATTTCACTTTGTTCAACACACAAACACACATATATTAGAAAAATAAGGTGGTGCATTAATATTGGAGAAAAAATACCTTTAGATGGATGTGCTAGCGGTGATGTTGAACAATGCATTGGAGCACGTAATAGTGCGGGTCGCCATCCGTTGGCGCACGCGTGTAGTGGTTAATCGACTAGTGGATGGTGACTTAACTATGGTTGATCAACATTTACGAGACAAGAGTGAAGTCGGCGATGGGTGGGAGCACTAAGTGCGGAGCTCAGTGAATTTGAGCCCGTGTGCTGCTTAAATACTTGTCATTAATGATGATTATCGCTAAAAACATGTTAACGGTGGCCTTATGGTTTTAGGGTCTTTAGTGACATGAGTAAAATAATACGTGTAACTAAAAATTACACCATTTAGTGCATATGTGATACTACGACTCGTCACTAATAGAGTGATCCTCTTTAGTGATGGGCCTCCCTATAGGGTGTGCTCTTTAGTGATGGGTCATATTATGACCCGTTACTAATGAATGTACCTTTTTTTAATAACGGGCCATATTTTGACACATTACTAATAATACAACACTACTAGCATGTGTAAAATAATCTATCATTATAAGTGTATTATTGACTCACATCATTGACCCGTCAGTAAGCTCTGTCACTGATGATTGTTTTTGTGATAGCGACGGTCTGTGTATCTGGACTCTATTGTCTTTCATGAAGCTAATGATAATTTTGATAGTATTTTTCCGTTGTTCTCTAAATATATGTATTTATACGGAGCCGGCCTATTTTGGGCGGAACAAATCTACTAATTCTTTTATTCCAGTTAATAAGAGAGATCTTGAACTAAGAAATAGACTTAGCAGCTAAAAGAGGGTATCCCGATCAATTGCAAGAACTTTTATCCAAAATTTATTGTGATATTTTTGTTCAAATAACAATTAAGGTGAAGCAGGGTCAGGAACAACGAATCTCTTTGCCGTCAATGATTGGTGAATCGCCGGATCCATTTGCAATTCTCCTAGAAATATTACCCAAGTGGTACTTCTTTCCCGTGTTTCAAATACTCCCTACAATACCTAATAAGTTATTGGGCGTTTTTTAATGGTTTATGTGTCAATCTCTTCCCGAACCAAAAATTTGGCTCTCACGTTGAACAAGTGTGTAATATTGGGTGAACCAAAAAAGCTTGGGTAGAGTCAGATCGAAGTGTTGGCTAGGTAAACGTGGGGAACTAAAGAAACACGTGGAAAACTTTCTAGAACCATATAGAAGCTATTAGGGGGATTCTTACCACCCATGCACAACCACCCACGCGAAGCCATGCGCGCGACCAGGCAAAACTGATATTTGTTTTGATCGGGAACGATCCAAAATTCATGGAATTTCCCTCGATCAGTCGCTCAACCCCTATAAAAACAGAGAAGTGAATAGCCACACGAAGTGACAATCTCACGTGTGCTCAGAACTATGTAATTAAAATCCTAACTATTAGGATCCTACGAGGCCCTTAAGGAGACTCAGCTCGATGGGTTGTTCATGGCCAGTATATATAGGTGGAGGCCGGAAGGGAGACGCGGCCTTCATCCTAGATCGACTACAAAGACACATATCATATGGTTTCTACATCCTCCATTCCGGGTATGATATTTTTTTCTGCATTAAGGTGTTCATGATGCAAGGCTAATTTTATGTCCTAAGATCGATTAAGTAAGGTTATTAAATAACAAGCGACACATGTTTGGTGTCCATCACTGAATTTTTTGTCATCAAAGATTGTTTTTAGCGTGAATAGAAACGGATGTTTTAAAAATAAATTTGTATAAAGTTTGTTTTTATAATTTAAATCTAAAACGGTCTATAAAATAAAAAAACACTTGTTTGGAGATATGGAACACTAGCTGCCTACCTGTCACTCAGAACTTTTGTGAACACATAAATTTAGAAAAATTAGTTTTATTTCTACAAAATTCATGTAAAAGTAAGACCTAAATCACAATCGAGTGGAACTTCCACGATTGGGTGTACATGGATCCACTCTAATACTTTAGTATAGCTGACTATCCAACTAATTAAAATACAAAGCGAGTAGTCAACTCGGTTAAGTGCATGTTTAGTTAAGCTAATGAATCAAGGGCGATCTATTTTTGGACTCAATTCTCATCTATTAGGTAGTGGCTAAATGGTAGATGAACTATTATATATGCCACTATTACTATTATAAGGTATTTGTTTTAGATTTACCTCCATATATGTCAGAAAGGAATAATCAAGAAAAAAAATCTGGAGTTGCCTAGCTTGAGTGAAAGGTCGAAATTTGAAGGTGCAAATATTTTAATTTGACAGAATATTTGGTTTGGTATATGTGTCAAATTTTTATGGGACATCTAAACTAAAACACATAGAGTTCTACGTGGGCACGTGGCTCCCTCGTCAGCGTGCAATGGATGGCTTAATCTCTAGTTAACTGATCACTTAAGCAAATAAAGCCAACCCACTTAACCACCAAAAGGAATGATTAGGTAGCTAACCTGCAGCATAATCCACGCGTGTTGGTTTGACACGCACCCAAACTAACCGTGCTAAAGTTTAGTAATACTAAACTAAATATCTTTTTGATTTGTCACCAGAAAAATTGGCCCTGCCAAAATTTTGACAAGAGACAACTACACTTGCCAAAATTTTAGCAACAAACTGAAATTTAGCCCAATGCCAAATTCTATCCATTAGAATATAAAGTGAATTGATTGTTTTTTATTAGCTTAAACTTTTCGATTGAATTGGATGATGCATTTATATCAGAGATCAGAGATCGAGTTCAAATTCTAATTGACATGTAATTAAATAAAAATTATAGTCCGCTTCTATTATTCCACGTCCTTACCATAATCACATTGTTCGCAACTATGCACATGTAATGTAGTGAACGTTACGGAATTAGTGCTAAAAAGAGTAAAAGAGGTGTACTCCTAGACGTGTGGTTTGTTATAAGATTACTCACGGATGTGTGATACAAGGGCTCTTTGGATTAAAGGGTTTAAAAGAAAAGAATGGAGGAATTGAATCCAAAGAAAGTTTCCAATATTAGCTATTTAGATTATAGGATTGGTTTAAATGAAATTCATAGGAATGAAAATTTTCCATCTTATTTTAGAAGAATTCTAGTTAGTATGAGGTCTAACCTAATTTTTAAAATTTGTTTTAAGAGTTTTAATGCATATGCTCAATTTCTCTCGTCATTTTTCTATAATAAATCAATGCTTAATAAAGCATTTTTACAGAGTATTATGTGTAGGGGCTTTGTCCATTTGGAATTGGACCCTGCCCTTGTGTAGTTCGTGTGTTTTGCTTGCGAGGAAAGGAAAAACCTGGGAAATGATACCAAGGTCCGGCCACTACTTATTAATTTTATACTTATCATGCTTGTGATGTCACGCCTTGGCTCTATTTAATGGCCTTCTCCTTAAGTTTTCTCTATCCCTTGCCGTCTTCCTCCGTAGCCTCCTTGCACCCACAGCTGTGCTACTACCAGTACTCACAAAAATCTTCCAAGATCCACATGGATCCTTGGCTCCTTGCCCATGGCTATCTCTATGAGAAGCTCCTGAATCTGTGTTCTTTGCATGCTTTTGTTTGGTGTTCCTTTTAATTGAACTTGCTGCTGTTCTTGTTTTTCTATCGAAGTGAAGTGATAGATGGAAGAGAGCGTCCTTCAGTCCACTCATGGAGGGTGGTAGGGTCGAATTAGCTGCCGACTCATTCATCCACATGCCAAGCAAAACACTTCCATTAGCTGGGAGAGCTTAGCAGATGAGTGAATGAAGCGGGAGGTAAAGTTTTGATCTTGCGCCGTCTTTGCTTGGACTGAAGGGTGCTCCCTTCTCTCTCTAGCTCGATCCCATGAGTTTTGATCTGATTTGCTAGCTTGTTTCCTGCAGCCTTGATCATCTGCATGTATGTCCTTTAGCTGTTTAGGGCATGAAATGACAGGATGCACCAGTGATTTGCTTTTATTGCCTTGGCCATACTGATATACAGTGATCTGCACGGGTGTGTCTAGTACTGTTCTTGGTTATTAATCAAGGTATTAGTCCAGTACTCCAGTAACTGAAGGTTATTAGTCCAGTAACTGAGGTCCAAGGTTCTTGTACTTTCCTTAACTCGGCCCTTTTAGACTAAAAATCCTTGATCTGCTCACTTCAAACCTTGATCTCCTTCCAAAAAGGACATGGAATAGATTTTCTGTAAGCACTGCTGCTTTATTTCAGATAGCTTTTATAGATTGCTCTCGTTTTCATTCTGGATTTCTTGACCTTTTTATTACCTATCTATCTACTTCTAGTGTGATCCATTGAAGTGGTGTGCACTGTCGTGAACTAGGAAAAAATACGATGCTACTATCTGGTCATTTAGTGTGTCTGGGGAGCTGGGAATCTCACATCGGTTCGTGCAAACAGTGAGACGTCTTTCAGTTTCCCTGTTTGCTTTGGAACTTGGCATGCAACTGGTGAATTAGTGATTGGACGTGTGCTTGCCGGTGCTTTCTTTTGGAGCATGGACACCTGATTAGATCAAGATTCCCAATAGTTTTTTTCTTCTCGGCCCCAAAACAAGTTGATTTCCCAAAGGTTTAGCATGGTGAGATTTGTGATTCATATATGCACAGCTGTTTATGATCTATATTGCTTCACATGTTCCCCACAATCTTCTATCTATATCGAATGCATGTTTGTCTAGTTGATTTGGAAAGTGTGATATCCAGTCTTGATTTAGTTTGTTTAGCAAAGGAACTGTTAGTTATCTAATATCTTCCCAAATATAATGACAACTTGTTTAGACTACTAGAAATGTGGTAAATTTGTTCTTACAAATTTACATTTTCTGTCAGTACATTAGTTTTCACTGGTACTACCTGTTTAGCTAGTTCTTGTTTAGTACTCCATTTAATCTTAATCATAAGCAGCAGGTAGGCAAATATCAGGTGATCATAGGTTGATCTTGTTTGGATGTTGGATAGATCTGAGCTGAAATATTGTGGCTGATTATTATGCATGAGCCATGAAGTCATGACTGGTACGCTTGTTGACACAAATATGGTGTTGTAAAATTGTAGAGGACACAATCTGTGAAATAAGATTGAATCAGTGTTCTACTTGTTGATATTCTATGTCATTATTTTAGAAAAAATATTTATGCGGCACTAATTGTAGTTGAAACAGCTCTATGTAATGTTCAACAAACACTGTTCGGACACCAGTTGCAAGAATAGTATCTCGTTTATGCAAGTACGAAACAATTGTCACAGAAATTTATGTTTGTTTTTTACTCTACTCGATGTATACACATTTTTAGTGTTGCTCCATTGCGCATCGCAATGTGTGGTCATCTGTAAAGCTACGTTGCTGACTGATGCAAATATACTTCCATAACAATATTTCATCGTTTTGTTATCTTGTTAATCCTATATTTCTTACTCCATCAGTTCGCATCTTTTGTACGATTTTCCGAGGCGATTGCTGTTATGCAACCGGTGATCCGACACACTATGTACACTACAAGAGGCTTAGTACTCTTCGTCAGATGTAAAACATGTTTGTTTCATATCATTAAGATAACGACCAAGTTGTTTTAGAATTATCACCGAAATTATAGTGTTCATGCCAGAGTTACTATCATGAGATAATGCATGCACCGTTTGCTGGAGCATTATGTGAGCGGCACTGCTTTTTCTTTACTAGTTCTCGTTTCTATTGAAAATCTGACAAAAGTCGATGATCGATGTACGAAGTCTGCTTGGGGAATTTTGCGTGGAGCTTTATTGGTTGGGAAAGTATTTTGTGTACATAGGCTGGTCGTGCACACTCAGCTACTGTTGTCCGTTGGATTACAGATTAAAGGTGGAGATCTCACATGTGCATCATGTGCACGGCCAACCTATGTGCACAGGATACTTCCTCGACTGCATGCATGCTTTGTTAATTAATTAGATCAAATAAATAATTATGTGTTGCTAATGCTTGGTGTTGTGGTGTGATAATTCGTTCTTCCAAGAAAGAAATGTAACAAACGGCTGTCTTCTTTACTGCAAGCATGTTTCTCGGATTCGATCTGAACTGCAAGAATCTGAGCATTGCATTGTCTTCTGAATTTCTAAGGAAGACTTCTGAACCATCTCTCAATAGCATAATTTCCTAGCATGGCCAAAAGCTCCAAATCATTTTCCTGCTAGCATATATGACGTATCGTTAACTGAAATTCAGCAAAATGGCCGGTGCACACTGCAGCTTGACAGATTAAGGAGGGATAACTGCAGAGTTCTGCAAATGTAGTGGTTGAAAAACAGTCACGCACACACTCGCTTCAGGTTCTTCCACTTTCAGTTCCAGACCATGGAAGCTGAGGAAACCCTCTGCATTTCTGCATGCAGCTAGAGATTCCCGGTTTCTCGCTGCAACCTTAGCAGCTCAGCTCACCGTCGTTGGGGACCTGAATGTATGGCCGCTATGCAACTTGCCAACAAGACAAGAGCTAGAGATTCCATTCCTCCTGCACCAAAAGACCAAGAGGTCAGAGTGCGTGTGCGAGAGAGGTGGCACTTGTCGGGGGTGTGAAACCCTAACCCTAAAGTTGCCAAAGGCAGCAGCAGCAGCTGAGCTAGCTAGCAGAGGAGTTGGAACTCACAGAGGTGTACAGTGCATGTGGAGGCCTGCCGGCCCCCATCTCCCTCCACCTCGTGTCTGCAACCTCTGAAAATCCTTTTCTTAATCACTTAAGCTCCATTGGATGCACTTAAAAACTGCCCTCAGATGTGGCCATCTCCAAATTCCAAGGGCTGCTCCCTTTCCCAATGAATGAAACCCTCTTTTAAATTAGGGCTTTGTAGTTTGGTGCTCATATTCTATTGGCTTTGAAGAATATTTTTTCTCCCTCTTTCTTTGCAATGCAGATTGGAGAGGCATATGAAATTCTCAATACAAGAAGTCTGGATGTTAGAGTTTAGGGTTTAGGTTGGATAATATGTACAAATAGACTTAAAAATATGAATGTGATTTTTCTATAATATTTGGTTTATTATTGCAGGTACTTGCATTTCAAAATTCACCTATTTAAATTTAAATCCTACAAACATACTTAATAAATTAAAAATAGAAAAATGACCTAAAAATGCAAACTTTTTGCTTGGAATAAGATATGTTGTATTTTGAGTATATAAAAAATTTAAACTAAAATTAAATCGCAAATTTCACATAGACTCGAAATAATTTTTTACATAAAATGATGGTTTTTTTGGGTTTGCTGAGCACTCGACGAACTCATATTTTTTTTGCCGCCCAAACACATCATTTCAATATTTATTGGTATCGTTTTTTTCCATTTTTGTCGAGTGTCATAGGTTTTGCCGAGTGTATTCTCGTTAGGCACTCAATAAATTTTTTTCGTCGAGTGTAATTATTTGCCGAGTGTTTTTTTTCAAAAATACTTGTAAACTCATTCACTAAGTACTCAAAATAATACGCTCCCCAAAAAAGTTTCGTATTGTTTAGTTAGTAGGAGTGATTATCTGCAATGTTTTATTGATTCTTATTGTAGATGAGAAATGGTTTAATTCCGACTGCGACACTATGATCAGGTGATGTCTCATCATGTGGACTAAATGTCGAGTGGTTAGCGTAAGAAATAATTTATGATGACAGTTTTTCCGTGGTACTAGGGTGGATGACTGCGGTTGTGGATCTGAAACTTGCAGCTGGATTCTTTCTTTTTGATTAAAAAGTTGCCGTTTAATAAGATGGGACGGTGTAACTTTTTAAGGGATTAGTCGGTGAACATTGTCCAGCGTTGGTGCATGAAATGATTTAATCTGTACTTTGAGCTGTCAGCTCATCGGAGAAGATTATACTAGTATACCGTTTGATTTTTTGAACCAAAACTATTTAAGATAGTTCGAAAGAGACGTATAACTTCGAGGAATGAGTACGTTTAGTTGATTGTACCGTAAAAAACTGTTTAAAATGATGAGTTGGTTCAAAATTTTGAAATATTTCTTATAAACCATGAATTATTTTGTGCGACAAAAACAAACGAATGATGACAACCAAGTTCTATTAACTACCTAATTATTTATAACTAGTATTTTACTAGTGTTATGCAACGTTGAAAATCAAAAAATAATTATAAAACATAGGTGACCGATGGCGAGCGGAAGCTACGAGGATGGTTCGGGATGAAGGCGGCGATGACAATCCGGTGGTCGAAGATCCGATCAGAACGGTGACTGGGGACGGGAAGGGGACTATGAACCCGACAAAGTCTACAGCGAGGATGGATGCGGCTGCCGACAATGAGGACGGGTGGCTGGAGCTCGTCGGGTTCACGAGGCTATGACTATAATTGATGGTGGGATTCGGCCATGGACTCCGAATTTTATAAGAAGACACTAGAGAAAGAAAGAGACATGTATGGAAGGAGATTTCGAGGCTTCCAAAAATAATATTGTGACATGAATATGTTTTCAATTTATTTATTATTTCTATATAAAACTAATCATACCATATGTATATATATGATCAGTATTCCATATATTAATGATTCTCATATAAAATAGATCAACTTTTATATATTGTTGATTTCCATATATTAATAATTTCCATATAAAATAGATCAGCTTCCATATATTGATAGTTTCCATATTGTTGGGATAAAAGATTACACCTACATGTTTAAATAACCTCGAATGGTTAGCTTAAAAACAAAGTTTGAGTTTGTACTGGTTCATGTCTATGGGAGAGATAATAACCTTACGTCCAGTGTGAAGGTATTCTTATATCGAGTTCTAGGTCCCGTATTATAGCCAAAAGGGCGGGTATTTATAAGAAAGGTTACAATGGGAAAAATACTACTATGTTCTTTAGTTACAACCGTCATTGTTGACTCTATTAACAAGACTTTGTAGGGGCAAAATAGTAAAATTATGTGTGAATGCGGTTATAAAGTGAATGTCTTGTTCTAGGCTGCGACCAACTGAGGAGTCATGTTGAAGATTATGGCCCTCATGGCTCCAGAAGTGATGAGTGATTGTCAACGAAAGTCAAAGAGAGGAGATGAAGAGGAGAAGAGACATGTCATGTCTTGGGCCGCGTGTGACTCAGGTACACGAGCGGCGAGCGACTGCCAGGCAGGGGGGTCGTGGAGTCGGGCCGGCCCAATACGGGTACATGGGCCAGGAATGGTAGGGGATCCGCTGGTCTGTTGACCGGTTTTGACTCAGGTAAATGGGTGGCGAGCGATTGTCGGACGCAATCCAAGTACCCAGTACGAAGACAGTGGACGCTTTGTCGGTTTCGGCGCAAAACAGATGCCCTAATCCAAACCGTCCATCGGAGATCCGATGGTCCAGAAGCGAATCCATATATGCTACAAAAGCTCTGCGTCAGGATAAGCTATATGTAGAAAGGATTTTACTATTTTGCCCGTTGGACCCGCAGTTTTATTTTTGCGTTTGTTTGTAATTTACCCTAGGGGTAAATGTGTCTTTTCCATTTTTAAACTGCCTATATAATGGGATTGTATCCCTTAAAGTTTTCCCAACTCACTTGAATGAAAATTTGAGTTCACTTTATCCAGAAATCCCTCTCACATGCTCCTGTAGCGCCGTTTTAGCATCTTCGCCACCGGGTGTCCTTGACTGTAGGACCGAAAGTAGCGACCAGAGGGGGGGTGAATGGGCGCCTTAAAAATTCTTTCGAATCAATGGCCTGCTCCCAACACCCAACGCACCTCAAAAGACTGTGCAGCAGAAAATGAACGGAAGGCCTAAGTCTAAAGGTTTCTAACCTAGAGGCAGCTGATGATAAACAGTGTAATGTTAAAGCAGTGCAACTAGACAGATGAACAAAGTGTAACAGGCCTAAACTTCTCAATGAAATGATCTAAGTATGTTTAAGATGAGGAGAGAAGTTACTGTCCAAAGTTGTCTCCTGTTCGGATCTTGGCGAAGCCCCCTTCGCACGTCGAGGTCTGCTTCGGAGGTTGGAGACGGAGTCTGTCCGAAATCCCGAAGGTGTCGCTGTCTAGCCTAGTTCGAGGTTGTAAGAAGCGAAGAGTACTTCGGAGCGAAGTAAAACAGTGCCGGAGCCTGGTTCGAAGTGTGTACTTCAAAGACAGGACTTCGAACACAGCTTCGAACCAAGAGCTTCGGAACAAAGTGATAAAGTCGGAGCCTGCTTCGAAGTGAGGACTTCGAAAACAAAACTTCGAACACACCTTGAACCAAGAGCTTCGGAGCAAAGTGATAAAGTCGGAGCCTGCTTCGAAGTGAGGACTTCGAAGACAAAACTTCGAACACACCTTGAACCGAGAGCTTCGAAGCACAACCTTCGAACAGAAAAACTTCGAACACACAAAGCAGACGGACAACCTTCGAACAAAGAAGCGAAGTCTGTCACGCGACAGAAAAACAAGTCCGAAGCCAATGCCCTACCTTCGAAAAGAGCAAGCTCCGAAAAGAGAGGAGAAGGGTGGTCTGCTACACAGAAATTAGAGCGAGGCCTAGCGGAGCCACAAGCTTCGAACCCAACCTCGAAACGTGTCGAAGTATGGACTTCGAACAGATAGGGTCAAAGCCCCTTCGCGCTATTGTTCGAAGTATGTAATGCTGTTGATCAGAAAAATGCTTCGAAGCTCAGCTACACAGAATACAAAACAAAGCTCGAAGATTGAAATGAAGCCTTCGAGTAAGGTCGGATCGAAGCCTGCTTCACGGAGCTGACGGGCTTCGAACAGAGAAGGATGACTTCGCAGAGACAGTCAGAAAAGCGATTTTAGTCCTATCAACCAGATCGAAAAGTGGAGCAGTAAAAGTAAAAAGCTGGCGCAGAAGTACTGTAGCTACAGTGGAGTACTACTTGCAAATCGCAAGAACTAGTACTCTGTATGTGAAGAACAGAAGCTTCTTCACACCTGCCGAAGCCTACAAAGGCTCAAAAATCACAGGGAAACTTGCTTTGAAGGTGAAAACGAGTCATTAAAACCTTGCAGATGCAGCACACAAAGAATTAGAGCATTTACTGCAACATTTAAAAGCAAGGCAAGAAACACAGTGGGAGAACTCCCTGGCGGCGCAAGCAAGGAACAGGAGAGGAAAGAGAAAACGTGAGAGGCAAAAATGACCCAATAGAGTAGTATTCAATTTCAGCAAAAGGGTAGTCCAAACCCTAGGGATTGGGGTGCTATTTATAGGCAGCCCAACACTAGGAATATTCTACCAGCCCCTTAGGGTTTTTACAGACTCAAAAATAAAGAAAAAGACTCTACTGCCCTTAGGAATTTTTACAGACACAACTGACTGACTGTGGGCCTAGAGTAACAGATGACATATCCGGAAGCTACTCTTCTGGACAGTCGGATACAGAATCAACGGTTGTCAGTTTTACGCCGAAACTGACAAAGCCTCCACCAGCTTTGCACCAGGTACCCGGATTGGGCCGGCCCGACTCCGCAACTCTCTCAGCCCGGTAATCACTCACCGCCCGTGTACCTGAGTCAGTCCTGGTCAACAGCCCAGTGGGTCTTCTACTGCTTCTGGCCCATGCACCCGGATTGGGCCAGCCCGACTTCGCAGCCTCCTCTGCCCGACAGTCGCTCGCTGCCCGTGTACCTGAGTCACACGCGGCCCATGAAACAGCAGATCTCCTCTATTCTTCAGTCCTCTTTGACTATCGTTGACAATGACTCATCACTTCTAGAGCCATGAGGCCCACGCTATTCAGCATGGCTCCTCAATCTCCCCCTTGATGAGTGCATTGTCAACACTCCTCAAATTCTCAGCTCTTCATCACCTGTGAACAAATGTGGAAACACGAAAACAAAATACAAGAGAACAACGAAGAAGAAAAATAAGGTAAAAGTTTAACCCTAATGACCAAAAGCCAACCAAAAGCAAGAAACGGTCATTATGGTTAACCAAAACGTAAAAGCTCAAAATGAGTGTGATTTCAGAACAACAAGGATATCGACAGAGTAGGAACTCCCCCTTAAACTCTGATCCCAAATTTTCTCCCCCTTGTTGACAAGTGAACTCATCAAGCACTCAAAAGAGACACAAACTCCCCCTGAAATGCAACTCCCACTCAAAATATGCAGTGAATGCAACTGGGGTGCAGGTGGAGTGTAGAAAGCATGCTTCTCAGATATGATTGACTGCAAATACAGTATCTAACAGGTATAGCAAAAGAGATATTGTCTAAGACACATGGCATGATCAGTACAACAGATGATATCTAAAGAAAGTCATTTGCACGCAGTTTTCAGTTTGTGCAAACAAAAGCATCACCACATTTTCTAGTAAACAAGCAAGGTAAAGCATGAGATGCAGAAGCTAGCTGATATCTACCAAGATAAGCATTGTTCAAAACAACAGGCTTCAGCAAACTTGTTATCTTTGAAACTTCAGGCTTTTTCATTTTCCTTTGTCATTTTTGCCAAGGGTTATTTGCATGTCAAGCCTTATGCTAACCGACCAAGTCAAGCCTAGGCCAGAGCTGGGCCATCAGAAGCTTAAGACATTGGTCTTGACATACACTACACTGTCCTAGTTCATACCAAAGTGCTATGGTAAGCAGTCCAGAACAATATAATGCGACAAAGCAAACCCACTTGGATCTTTTCAACTTAAGCATAAAAAGGCATGGAATTTTCATTCATTTTTGATTTTTATCATTTTTATAACACATTTTCCATGTTAAAGCATAAAGATGTCCAAGTTGCATATCTGCATCTATGTGATGAAACGGCTACAAGGCATGCAACAGATAGCAAAAGCACTCAGCCTACACATGCTAGTTACCAGAAGCAATGGTGATCATTTTTTAAGTTGAAAGCGTAAAAGCCATGCACATGACAGATATCAGGTATATCAAGTGAACTGAGTCAAAGCATGATCATTGACATGTAATCAAAAGCATGTACCCGCTAGAATAAGTAAAGCAGTTCAATCATATAACAGAAGCAAGCTCAAACGTGTGATATGTGAATATGTATGATATGAACACACACAAAAAGACTCAAGAAAAGAGTAAAGAAGAAGGAAAACTGACGCAAAATATCCTAGAAAGGATACACAACACCCAAATCCCCTCGTAAACGCTCAAAAGTAGATTGATCTAGGGGTTTGGTGAAAATGTCAGCCAACTGATGATGGGTATCAACATGAATAAGGTCAATGACACCTTTCTCATATTGATCCCGCAAGAAGTGAAAGCGCACATCAATATGTTTGGTTTTTGAATGAAGACACGGGTTTTTCCCTACACTAATAGCACTAGTGCTGTCGCAAAACAATGGAACCCTGGTAGGAAAGAATAACCCAAAGTCTCGTAGAGTAGAAATCATCCAAACCAACTGTGAGCAGCAGCTAGCAGCAGCTACATACTCAGCCTCTGTGGTCGAAAGAGCAACTCCAGATTGCTTTCGAGAAGACCAAGATACAAGGGAAGAACCAAGAAACTGGCAAGTACCGGAAGTCGACTTGCGATCCAACCGGCACCCACCAAAGTCGGCGTCTGAAAAGCCAGATAAATCAAGTGATGATGATGCTGAATAATAAAGACCAAGATCAGGCGCATAGGTGAGATACCTGAAAATGCGCTTGACAGCCTGCCGGTGAGATGCGCGTGGTGAAGACTGAAAACGCGCGCAAAGTCCCACGGCGAACTGTATGTCCGGTCTTGTTGCCGTCAAGTACAACAGCGAACCGATCATCCCTCGAAATTCTCTCTCATTGACCTTGACACCGCTCTCGTCCTTGTCCAAACCCCCAGAAGTACCCATCGGGGTCATCTGCGGCTTCAATTCACCACCAAAGTCAAATTTCTTAAGCATATCACGAGTGTACTTACCTTGGTGGATGAAAGTGTCGTCCTTGGTCTGCTTGATCTGGAGCCCTAAAAAGTACTTAAGCTCACCCATGAGGCTCATCTCAAACTCACTGTGCATCTGCTCAGAAAACTTGGACACAAGAGAATTAGTAGTACCGCCAAAGATAATATCGTCCACGTAAATCTGAGCAACTAAAAAATCTAAAGCATCTCTGAGCAAGAAAAGAGTTTTGTCCACAGAACCCATCACAAAGCCCTTCCCCAACAAAAATTGCTTCAACCGGTCATACCAAGCCCTGGGGGCTTGCTTCAACCCGTATAAAGCTTTGTGCAACTTAAAAACATGTCGAGGAAACTTAGGGTTCTCAAACCGGGGGGTTGCCTAACATAAACCTCCTCCTCTATGAACCCGTTCAGAAAAGCACTCTTAACGTCCATTTGAAAAAGCTTAAAACCCTTCGAAATGGCAAAAGCTAGAAGAATACGAATGGACTCAAGACGGGCAACAGGAGCGAAGGTTTCTTCAAAGTCAATACCTTCCTTCGGGCAATAACCCTGGGCAACTAGTCGAGCCTTGTTGCGCACCACAACCCCATCTTCACCTTGTTTGTTCTTGAATACCCACTTGGTGCCTATGGGGTTGCATCCTGGTGGCGGCTCAACCAATGTCCAAACCCGATTGCGGACAAAATTCTCAAGCTCTTCTTGCATAGCATTAATCCAATTAGAATCAGAAAGAGCATGAGAAATGTCTCTGGGCTCAAAAGATGCAACAAACGCAGATTCAGCAAACACAGCGAGAGAGGCAGAAGAACGCAAAGTCCTCTCAGTCAAGTCACCTATGATGAGCTCTGAGGGATGGTCACGCTGAACTGCTCGGGTTCCCTGGTGATCTGAAGTCACCTCACCAGAGTCAGCAGCTGGCACCTCTGGACTCGACTGAGGGGGCTCGATCGAAGTGGAAGAAGTGATCAGAGGTCCGTCCTCATCATCAGTCGAAGTCACAGAAGGTGTGGGCTCTGCGGGGGATGCAGAAGGCCCGCCCTCAACAGCAGCTGGAGTATCCTCATCTTCCTCGAAGATGGACTCTCCGAGCTCATCATCACCAGAAAGCTCAAAAGAAGGATTCAAAGAAGGCAAGGACTCATCAAATGAAACTTCACACGTCTCGACAAGCAGCTGGGATTCGAGGTTCCAAACACGGAAGCCTCGAGAATGCAATGCATAACCAAGAAAAACACCATCCCAGCAACGAGACTCAAATTTGTCCAAATGCCCTCCCTTTTTGAGCACAAAGCACTTGCAGCCAAACGCTCGCAAGTGGCTCACCTTGGGCTGTCTGCCAAACCGCAACTCATATGATGTCTTACCAATATAAGCTCTAAGAAAAATGCGGTTGGCCAGATAGCAAGCCGTGTTCATGGCTTCAGCCCAAAAACGCCTAGGAGTCCTGTGCTCATCGAGCATCGTCCTGGCCATCTCAACTAGCGTGCGGTTCTTTCGTTCCACAACGCCGTTCTGTGGGGGAGTGTAAGGAGAAGAAAACTGATGGTCCAGACCCTGATCACCACAGAAGCTGACGAACTGAGAGTTCTTGAATTCAGAGCCGTTGTCGGAGCGAATTGCTCGCATCCGGCCATTGTTCTCATTCTTTAGCTTCAAAATCAGGTCATGGACAAATTGAAAAGTTTCATCCTTAGACTCCAAAAAGAAAACCCACGAGAAACGAGAAAAGTCATCAACAATCACAAGTGCATACCACTTCCCACCGACTGAGCGTACCCGAGCTGGACCTACAGTGTCCAAATGTAAAAGCTCGCCTGGATACGAAGTCATCACCTGAGTCACAGGTGAATGAGAAGCGGCAACCATTTTCCCATGACGACAGGGATGACAAACTAGATCCTTCTCCATTTTAAGCTTGGGCAATCCTCGGATGAGGTCCATAGAGCTTAACCTGACTAGCAGATCGAAACTCAAATGACCTAACCTCCTATGCCACTTCCAGAGCTCAGAAGAAGATCCAGCAATCAAACAGCGAGAAGGGCCAAAAGAACTAGAGAAGTCAATTCGAAAAACTTTACCGAAGGGTAAAATCTGACAAACCAAAGACCCTCTAGAATCAACCACAGAAGAATTGCCCTTCTTAAAACGCACTTCCAAATCATCCTCAAGAAGTTGCGACACAGAGATTAAATTAAAGTTCAGATTTTTAACCAAAGCAACATTCTTTAAAGAGAAATGATCTGAAATGCTGATTGAGCCTATGCCACTTACTTTCCCTTGACCGCTGTTCCCGAACGTGATATATTATTTGGAGCTCGGGGGAGTGAGACTGGAGAACCATCTGCGATGTCCCGTCATGTGGCGAGAGCATCCTGAGTCCATGATCCAAACATCCTCCAGTCCCCGGTCCTGCACAATCAATGTCTGTAAGTGGGAGCAAATGGTCCGGCACCAGGTTTAGCAAAAGAGCTAAACCAGTGTCGAGCCATCTGCTCAAAAGATGGAAAGCGAAAACCATCATAAGAATTTGGACCAAAACGCGGCTCAAAACGCGGTCCTCGGTTTTGCCTAACCCTACGGTCACGAGGTCCAGAACAGTAGCCAACTCGGTCTGGAACTCTGCCAAACGAACACCACCAACTGGAGCACGGGCACGAAAACCGTCTCCTCTACCACCACCTACACGACGCGGCCTGGCCTCCAGCCTCTCCCCGCGCCGAGGAACACGCAGTCTACCACCCTGCTGGTAGAACTGCTCCTGATCACTACGAGCCCTCTCTGCTCTCTCAACCCGCTTCCTCCTGAAGCAAAACTCCTCAAGATGCCCGTCTCTCTGACAATACTCACAATGATAGGTAGGCTTCTTGGGATGTGGTTGAGGCTTGGGATTCTTGGGCTTGGTAGTGTTTGGTGTGGTCTTCTTGGGCTGAGAGGGTCCAGGAAGAGAGTCAAGAGAAGTGTGGAGATTTTTGGGCTTTGGAACCCAGATAGGTTTCTTGGGTGGAGCTTTAAGTGGCTCATGAATTACTCCATCCTTGGGCTGACAAGCCTGGGAAGACTTAGTGGAGTGAGTCTT
Source organism: Zizania palustris (assembly GCA_019279435.1). Classification (NCBI taxonomy): domain Eukaryota; kingdom Viridiplantae; phylum Streptophyta; class Magnoliopsida; order Poales; family Poaceae; genus Zizania; species Zizania palustris. Next base: position 73,902,465 of record JAAALK010000288.1, on the reverse strand, counting down.
GGGATACCTCTGCTCTGGAGTCATTTTACTCCACTCCACTGCCCGGCTGATGGCACTCTCAAAGTCAGCCTTGGTGTAGGTGTAACCTACCCCAAACCCATCCTGCCTCTTGAACTGCTGGATCATCATGCCAAGCTGTGGCTCTCTAGCACTGATCCAACTCAGGATAGACCGGAGGTAAAAGTTCTCATTCTGAGAATCAGCTAGCTCCTCTCTCAAAGAAGCTAGAACCTCCACCTGAGACAAGCAGGTCTCACACTCATTCTCTACTTGGACAGACTTCCCGGCTTTTAGCTTGATCAACTCCATTCTAAGAGACAGGCAGTTCTCACAGACAGTGGGTGGAACTGACAGTGTCTCAAGCTCTAGCCTAGTCTGGGCAAGCTCAGCTCTCAACCTCTCAAAATCACCCAAATGCTCATCGCCCTTGGATTTCAGCTCAGCTAAGGCAGCTAGATGCGATGGGCAATCAACACAGGGTGCGACGACAGTGGCTTGAGCATTTTTCAGCTCCAGCTGAGCGCTTTCAAGCTCAGTGGCCAAAGCGTCCCTCTCATCAACCCTTTCTGTGTACCTGGACTTCAGAGTCGACAGGTCACACAGAAGCACCTCACACTTCGGGCACTCACTGCTATCACCCAAGCAAGGGGAAGAAGATAGACTCTCAATTCTGCCGTTGGCCACGGCAAGTTCACTCTCTAGCTCATCTATCCTCTTCTTAGCCCCCCTAAGCAGTTTTTCCCGATACTTCAACTCCTGACGATTGCTCTCTAGTAAATCAACAATTTCACGCTCATAAGATGATACCTTGCTATCGTCGTCGTCGGAGTCGTCGGAGGAGCTCTTTTCTTCTCTATCCCCAAGAGCCATCGAACAAAAGCTCTTGCGGGATCTTCGGCGCTGATGAGAGCGGCTCTTCGGCTTGTCTCCGAAGGCCATGAAGCAGAGGCCCGCCGGATCATCCTTGTCCTTCCCTTTCTTGATGGAGATCTCCTCATCGCTTGAGCTCGATGAAGAGGAAGAAGACGTGGATCTCTTGGAGTAGCTCTTCTCCATCTCGGCGAAGAAGGCCTTGTCGCGCTTCTTGTTCTCTCGCCGGTAGTCCTTCAGGGCCTTCTTGAAGAACCGGGTCTTCGGCTTGCCCTTGTTGAAGGAGGGGCTCTCATGCTTGCCGGAGTCGTGGAAGCTGCTGCCGGTGCCCTTCTTGTATCCACTGCGCTTGGGGCAGTCGGCGATGAAGTGTCCTGGATCACCACATTCAAAGCATCCGGATTTTGTGCCGTGTCTTTTGAACATTCTTTTATCATAGACACGACGCACCCGGTTGTTAAAGAGACACAAATCATCATCTCCCAACAACTCAAGCTGGTCCTCAGTGATAGACATCAAGGAGAACCCAGCACAACTCACAGCAGAGGGATCAACAGAAGGTGTAGCAAGGGCCAGGGATTTTGATCCAGAGCCAGTGAGATTTGATCTCAACTGGACATCTACCTCAGTGGCCTTCAGCTTGCTAAATAACTCAGAAATGGTCAAGGTATCGTAAGAAGTACTCTCAACGATAGATGATACCTTGATCTCCCAGATCTTTGGGTCCAAGGTATGAAGAACCTTGAGCGCCTGCTCATGATCTGAGACTAACTGAGCACCCTCAGCCTTGTTGTCCCGAAGCTTGTTAATGATCGACTGAAAGCGACCAAACAAAGCCTCAACAGATTCACCCGGCTTCTGTGTGAAATTCTCATATTCACGCCGGTAGGTCTGATAGAGCCGAGCCTTGACCTGTGCTGTTCCCTCATGGTGTGCCTTGAGGGTAGCCCAGATCTCTCTCGCAGTGGAGAGATGACTCACTCGCTCAAATTTAGTGGGACCTAAACCAGAAAATAAAATGTTCACAGCCTTACTGTTGCTCAGATGCTGAGCAATGATACCAGCAGTACCTTGCTCAGTAACTGGCAAAATGACAAACGTGGTGTGAACGCAAATGTCCCATATGTCCGAACCCTGGCTCATGAGATAGGCTCGCATGCGAGTCTTCCAATAATTATAGCCATAGGCTTCCAAGGACGGGACCTTGCCAGGAGACGTCATAGTCACTACTGGGGTTTAGAACCGGTTAAGGTATGGAAAAACCCTAACCACGCTCTGATACCACTTGTAGGACCGAAAGTAGCGACCAGAGGGGGGGTGAATGGGCGCCTTAAAAATTCTTTCGAATCAATGGCCTGCTCCCAACACCCAACGCACCTCAAAAGACTGTGCAGCAGAAAATGAACGGAAGGCCTAAGTCTAAAGGTTTCTAACCTAGAGGCAGCTGATGATAAACAGTGTAATGTTAAAGCAGTGCAACTAGACAGATGAACAAAGTGTAACAGGCCTAAACTTCTCAATGAAATGATCTAAGTATGTTTAAGATGAGGAGAGAAGTTACTGTCCAAAGTTGTCTCCTGTTCGGATCTTGGCGAAGCCCCCTTCGCACGTCGAGGTCTGCTTCGGAGGTTGGAGACGGAGTCTGTCCGAAATCCCGAAGGTGTCGCTGTCTAGCCTAGTTCGAGGTTGTAAGAAGCGAAGAGTACTTCGGAGCGAAGTAAAACAGTGCCGGAGCCTGGTTCGAAGTGTGTACTTCAAAGACAGGACTTCGAACACAGCTTCGAACCAAGAGCTTCGGAACAAAGTGATAAAGTCGGAGCCTGCTTCGAAGTGAGGACTTCGAAAACAAAACTTCGAACACACCTTGAACCAAGAGCTTCGGAGCAAAGTGATAAAGTCGGAGCCTGCTTCGAAGTGAGGACTTCGAAGACAAAACTTCGAACACACCTTGAACCGAGAGCTTCGAAGCACAACCTTCGAACAGAAAAACTTCGAACACACAAAGCAGACGGACAACCTTCGAACAAAGAAGCGAAGTCTGTCACGCGACAGAAAAACAAGTCCGAAGCCAATGCCCTACCTTCGAAAAGAGCAAGCTCCGAAAAGAGAGGAGAAGGGTGATATGCTACACAGAAATTAGAGCGAGGCCTAGCGGAGCCACAAGCTTCGAACCCAACCTCGAAACGTGTCGAAGTATGGACTTCGAACAGATAGGGTCAAAGCCCCTTCGCGCTATTGTTCGAAGTATGTAATGCTGTTGATCAGAAAAATGCTTCGAAGCTCAGCTACACAGAATACAAAACAAAGCTCGAAGATTGAAACGAAGCCTTCGAGTAAGGTCGGATCGAAGCCTGCTTCACGGAGCTGACGGGCTTCGAACAGAGAAGGATGACTTCGCAGAGACAGTCAGAAAAGCGATTTTAGTCCTATCAACCAGATCGAAAAGTGGAGCAGTAAAAGTAAAAAGCTGGCGCAGAAGTACTGTAGCTACAGTAGAGTACTACTTGCAAATCGCAAGAACTAGTACTCTGTATGTGAAGAACAGAAGCTTCTTCACACCTGCCGAAGCCTACAAAGGCTCAAAAATCACAGGGAAACTTGCTTTGAAGGTGAAAACGAGTCATTAAAAACCTTGCAGATGCAGCACACAAAGAATTAGAGCATTTACTGCAACATTTAAAGCAAGGCAAGAAACACAGTGGGAGAACTCCCTGGCGGCGCAAGCAAGGAACAGGAGAGGAAAGAGAAAACGTGAGAGGCAAAAATGACCCAATAGAGTAGTATTCAATTTCAGCAAAAGGGTAGTCCAAACCCTAGGGATTGGGGTGCTATTTATAGGCAGCCCAACACTAGGAATATTCTACCAGCCCCTTAGGGTTTTTACAGACTCAAAAATAAAGAAAAAGACTCTACTGCCCTTAGGAATTTTTACAGACACAACTGACTGACTGTGGGCCTAGAGTAACAGATGACATATCCGGAAGCTACTCTTCTGGACAGTCGGATACAGAATCAACGGTTGTCAGTTTTACGCCGAAACTGACAAAGCCTCCACCAGCTTTGCACCAGGTACCCGGATTGGGCCGGCCCGACTCCGCAACTCTCTCAGCCCGGCAATCACTCACCGCCCGTGTACCTGAGTCAGTCCTGGTCAACAGCCCAGTGGGTCTTCTACTGCTTCTGGCCCATGCACCCGGATTGGGCCAGCCCGACTTCGCAGCCTCCTCTGCCTGACAGTCGCTCGCTGCCCGTGTACCTGAGTCACACGCGGCCCATGAAACAGCAGATCTCCTCTATTCTTCAGTCCTCTTTGACTATCGTTGACAATGACTCATCACTTCTAGAGCCATGAGGCCCACGCTATTCAGCATGGCTCCTCATTGACAGCGTCGTATTGTCTTCTCCCGCCGTGCAAGCACCGGTTTTCTTCGGGCGAAGCAGGAGGCCTCACGGTCTTTTTATCCGGTCCACCGGTGCCTCATCGCCATCGCCAGCGCCAACGCCAGCTGCCTCACTCATTTTTTAAAAAACCGGCCTTGGCCAGCCAGCTCCGATCTGAAGTGACACACAGATCTTGGCGCTCGGTGGGCTATTGCTTATGGTGCACTCACTAGCGCAAGAAACGGGGAGTCGTGCAGGGCGCTACACATAGCACACGTGGCAGAGTGTTGTGCAGAAGCTACGCGCGCTTGGCGCAGGCAGCTGCTTGGGGCGTGGCACGTGGAACCTTGAAGCAGTGTTGGCTCAGTTGCGGGATAGCAGCACCATGAGACTGACGACACGTGAGGTGTTTGACGATTTACGTCTGAAGTTCAAGGATTGATCTGTGGGCCCACATAGCATCAATCCAGGAAGAGTGTGTTCGAGCAGCAGGACTTCGTTTCTCAAAACAACAGTAATCTTCCTCCTCGAATTTTGTGCATTGCAGAATTTGTTCTCTTGAATATTCTATGAAGATTTAATTTCTGCAACAATCTGTGATTAACTCATTTACTCAGTTCTTTAATTTCAGAATGCACTGAATTTTCATAGATATATTTGTGAGCACTTTTTATTTACTGCATTTATTTGATCTAGATTAAATACATTAAATATTGTGCTTATTTTATGAATATCAGAATGCATGTGAAGTGTGTACATTTTCTCAGTACTTGATAATTTGCATATCTAGTCTGTGAGCCTTTTTTAATATCCCTTTAAGCACTTTGGTGGTGGCTTTTTGATTAGGATACCGGTCATTTTTAGGCTAGATTATTTTTAGTTCTTATAATTTCTCATATTGTTGCATCACATGTTATTTGATAGGAGAATGATAGCACTATTTTTATCTGTGTTTTTGGTCTAAGTTTTTAGTTATCTTTTGAGGTGCGTTGGGTGTTGGGAGAAGGCCATTGATTCAAAAGAATTTTTTAGGCGCTCATGCATCCCCTCTCTGGTCGCTACTCTTGATCCATACCTTAACCGGGTCTAACCTAAGGTAGAGATCATGACTTTTGTTGGCAAGGTTCCATCTCTTGAGGTCTTTAGCTATAAATATTGGAAGACTCGCATGCAAGCCTATCTATTGAGCTGGATCTCAGGAATATGGGACATGTGTGTTCATGCCACTTTCATTGTGCTTCTAGCTGCTGAGCGTACTACTCCTGAGATAGTCGATCAGCATGACCAGAACAACAAGGCAGTGAACATTCTGTTTTCTAGTTTAGGTCCCAGTGAGTTTGAGTGCGTTAGCCATCTCGACATTGCTCGAGAGATCTAGGCTACCCACCAGACTCATCATAAGGGGACAGCTCAGGTCAAGGCTAGGCTCTATCAGACCTACCGGTGAGAGTATGAAAATTTCTCATAGAAGCCGAGTGAAATTGTCGAGGCTTTGTTTGATCGTTTTCAGTCGATCATTAACAAGCTTTGGGACAACAAGGCCGATAGAGATTAGCTGGTCTCAGATCATGAACAAGCGCTCAAGGTTCTTCATACCTTGGACCCTAAGATTTGGGAGATCAAGGTATCTCCCATTGTTGAAAATGCTTTTTATGATACATTGATTGTCGTAGAGCTTTTTAGTAAGCTCAAGGTCTCGGAAGTTGATATTCAGTTGAGATCAAATCTCACTGGTTTTGGTTCAAAAACCCTAGCTCTTGCGACACCTTCTGTTGATCATGCTTATATGAGTTGTGCTTTGTCCTCTTTGGTGACTATCACTAAGGATCAGTTGGATCTTTTAGGAGATGATGATCTTTGTTTGTTCAACACTTAGGTTCATCATGTTTATGATAGACACATGCTTAAACGTCATGGCACAAAACCTTGTTGTTTTGAGTGTGGTGATCCAGATCATTTCATCGACGACTACCCCAAGCGGAACACACACAAGAAGGGCATCGGCGGTGGCTCCTACGACTCCAACAAGCACGACAACTCCACCTTCACCAAGGGCAAACCTAAGACAAAGTTCTTTCGAAAGGCCCTGAAGGATTACCAGCGTGAGAACAAGAAGCGAGATAAGACCTTCTTCGCTGAGATGGAGAGAAGCTACTCCAAGCGATCATCCTCTTTTTCCTCTTCATCAAGCTCAAGCGATGAGGTGATCGTGATCAAGAAGGGGAAGGACAAGGACAAGGATGATCCAGCGGGCCTCTGCTTCATGGCCTTCGGGAACAAGCTGAAGACTCGCTCGCACCACAACCGAAGGTCCCGTAAGAGCTACTGCTCAATGGCTCTTGGGGATAAAGAAGACAAGGGCTCCTCCGACAACTCTGACAACGACGATGAGAAGGTATCGTCTTATGAGTGTGAAGTTATTGAATTACTTGAAGAAAATCGTTAGGAGTTGAAATATCGGGAGAAAATGCTTAGAAGGGTTAAGAAGAGGGTGGATGAGCTTGATGGTGAGCTTGCTATGACCATAGCAATATTGAGAGTCTATCTTATTTCCCTTGCTTAGGTGAGAGCAGTGGGTGCCCTAACTACGAGGTAGTTGTTGTGTGACCTGACTACTCTGAAGTCCAGATACACTGAGAGGGTGGATGAGAGAGATGCTTTGGACACTGAGCTTGAAAGTGCTCAGCTAGAGCTGAAAGATGCTCAGTTAAAAGATGCTCATGTCACTACTATCGTGGCTTGTAGAGACTGCCCATCTCATTTAGCTGACCTAGCTGAGCTGAGAGAAAAGAGTGATGAGCAGTTGGGCGAGATTGAGAGAGTTTGTGTTGAGTTAAAATAGACTAAGCTTGAGCTTGAGACATTGTCAGTTCCACCCACTATCTGTGAGAACTGCTTGTCTCTAAGGATGGATCTGATCAAGATGAAATCTGAAAAGTTTGTTCATGTTGATGGAGAGTGTGAGATCTTCTTGTCTTAGGTGGATGTGCTAGCTTCTATGAGAGAGGAGTTAGTTAATGCTCAGAATGATAACTCTTACCTCTGTCAGATCCTGAGTTAGGTGAGTGCTAGAGAGCCTCAGCTCGGCATGATGATCTAGCAGTTCAAGAGGCAGGATGGGTTTGGAGTAGGTTACACCTACACCAAGGCTGACTTTGAGAGTGCCTGAGCCGTGCAGTGGAGTGAAGTAAGATGACTCAAAAGCAGAGATATCCCAAGACTCACTCCACTAAGTGTTTTCAGGCTAGTCAGCCCAATGATGAAGTGTTCTAATAACAACTTAAAACTCCACCAAAGAAGCCTATCTAGATCCCGAAGCCCAAGAGCCTTTACACTTCTCTTAACTCTCTACCTATACCCTCTCACACCAAAGAGCCAACACTCAACACCACCAAGCCCAAGAAACCCAAGACTCAATCACATCCCAAAAAGCCTACCTATCACTGTGAGTTTTGTTAGAGAGAAGGGCAACTTGCGGATTTTTGCTTCAGGAGGAAGCAGGTTGAGAGAGCTCAAGGTGGGTAGGAGCAGTTCTACCAATAGGGTGGTAGACAGAGAGTCCCTCGACGCGGAGAGAGGCTAGATTCTAGGGTGTGTTGTGTAGGTGGTGGTAGAGGAGACGACTTTCGTGCCTGTTCTCCGGAGGGTGGTTTTCGCTCCAGCGGAGTTCCAGGTCATTTTGGATACGGCTTTGGACCTCGTCGCCATGACTTTAGGCAGAACAGAGAACCGCGCTTTGAGCCACGCTTTGGTCCAGACTCTTATGATTCTTTCTGGTTTCCTACTTTTGAGCAGATGGCTTGACACTGGATTAGCTCTTTTGCTAAACTTGGTGTCAGACCATTAGCTCCCCTTATGACCATTGATTTTGTAGGATCGAGGCTTGGAGGACATATGGATCATGGATTTGGGATGCTCTCGCAACATGACGAGACATCGCAGATGGTTCTCTAGCCTCACTTTCCCGAGCTCCAAGGAATACATCACCTTCGGGAACAATGGTCAAAGGAAGGCACATGGTCATGGTTCAGTTTGGATTTTTGAGCATTTCTCCTTGAAGAATGTTGATTTGGTTGGAAATTTGGGTTTTAATTTGTTTTTTGTTTCACAATTTCTTGAGGAGAGCTTAGAGGTTCGTTTTAAAAAGGGCATGTCTTCTGTTGTTGATTCTAGAGGATCTTTGATTTGCAAGATCTTATCCTTTGGTGAGGTTTTTCGGATTGATTTCTCTAGTTCTTTTGGCCCTTCTCGCTTGTTTGATTGCTGGATCCTCCTCTGAGCTCTGGAGGTGTCACAGGAGGTTAGGTCATTTGAGCTTTGATCTGCTAGTCAAATTAAGCTCTATGGACCTCATCCGAGGATTGCCTAAGCTTAAGATGGAGAAGGATCTAGTTTGCCATCTTTGTCATCATAGTAAGATGGTTGTCGCTTCTCACGCACCTGTGACTCAGGTGATGACTTCGTATCCGGGAGAGTTGTTACACATGGATACTATTGGTCCAACTCGGGTACGTTCAGTCGGTGGGAAGTGGTACATGCTTATGATTGTTGACTACATTTCTCAATTCTTGTGAGTTTTCTTTTTGGAGTATAAGGATGATGCTTTTCAATTTGTTCATGACCTGATCCTGAAGCTGAAGAATGATAACAATGGTCGGATGCGAGTAATTCGCTCTGATAATGGCTCTAAGTTCAATAATTCTCAGTTCGTCAGCTTCTGAAGACATCAGGGTCTTGAGTACCAGTTTTATGCCCCTTACACCCCCCACAGAATGGTGTTGTGGAACGAAAGAACCACACGCTGGTCGAGATGGCCAGGACGATGCTCGATGAGCATAGGACTCCTAAGGCATTTTTGGGCTGAATCTATGAACACAGCTTGCTATTTGGCCAACCACTTTTTTCTTAGAGCTTACCTAAGTAAGACATCATATGTGTTGTGGTTTGTTAGACAATCCAAGGTGGGCCACTTGTGAGCGTTTGGCTACAAGTGTTTTGTGCTCAAGAAGGGAGGGCATTTAGACAAATTTGAGTCTCGTTACTGGGGTGGAGTTTTTCTTGGTTATGCTTTACATTCTCGAGGCTTCCGAGTTTGGAACCTCGACTCCTAGCAGCTTGTCGAGATGTGTGAGGTTTCTTTCGATGAGTCCATGCCTTCGCTCACACCTTCTTTTGAGCTTTCTGGTGATGATGAGTTTGGAGAGTCCATCTTCTAGGAAGATGATGACATTCTCACTATTGATGAGGGTGGGCCTTCTGCACAGCCTGCAGACCCCACACCTTCTGAGACTTCGACTAAGGATGAAGGCGGACCTCTGATCACTACTTCCACTTCGATCGAACCCCTCAGTCGAGTGCAAAGGTGCCAGCTGCTAACTCCGATGAGGTGACATCTGATCACTAAGGATCTTGAGCAGTTCAGCGTGATCACCCCTCTGAGCTCATCATTGGTGATTTCCTTACGAGATCTTTGCGTTCTCAGCTGGTTCTTTCGCTGTGTTTGTTGAGTCTGCTTTTGTTGCCACCTTTAAGTAGGGGTGAAAACTGGATCGGATACGGTACGTACATCATTAATATTATATCATTTTCATATATTTTTTCGGATTCAGATAATCTAGATATGGATATAGAATCGAATATCATCGGATACGAATACGGAGTGGATACGAATCGAATACGGATACGGTTACGAATACTTACTGAATATCAATAATGTATTTATTATTCACAATCACATTCACAATACACAAATGACAAGTACTAGTTAACATCACATAAATCACGAATACGGTTAGAGAAAGTTGACTGTTGACCTAGTTTTTAGTTTTTGGAGTGAGAGAGATAAGGTTAAAAATTGTAAATTTGAATTGTAACTTGAATACTTGATGGTTAAATGTTCGTTTAAACTTGAATTTTTTCTACGATCAGAATATAACATATTTCATCTCATATAAAAAATTCATATTTTTCGACATAAGTTTGCTATTTTTAATTCATTATGTATGTTTCTATTGATTTATATTGAAATTTGTCAAATTTGAACTATAAGTGCATGAAATAATGAATCAAAAATTCTAGAAAAATCATATTCATGTATTTGAGTCAATTTTAAGTCAGTATCCACTAAATTGAAAGATTTTCTTTAAAAATCATGTTACGACACTAGAGGGACAACATAGAGCTTAATGAATTTTTAATTCTAAAAAAATTCAAATGAAGTCTGAAAAATGTCTCATGGTATAATCATATGAACATATAGATATTGTGATAAAAATATAAAAATTGTACGAGAATGTTGGTCATTTACTCAGATAAAATTCTAAAAATGTTAAATAATTAGAATTAATTAAGTTTAAAAGCAAATCGGTGGTTAATTTTTTCAACTGAAACTTTTTCTATAATTAAAATACAACATATATTATTTTTTGATTTTTTTATATTTTTATATGTCAATTTGCTATTTTTAGTTAAATGATTATGTTTCTAAAATTTAAATTGAAAGAAGTCAAAAAAATTTCTTTTTTATTTTACTTGTTAAAACATCTCATTTTCTCTGTTTAAAATGATAAAATTTTATCCCATTTATAAAAACATTTTTTTATTTTATTTTTTTTAAAAAAAATTTAAAAAATATATTTTTTATTTTTTTAAAAAATTAACATCAACATCAACAGAGTCTTTTAGTCCCAAGCAAGTTGGGGTAGGCTAGAGTTGAAACCCAACAAGAAGTCACCAAAAAGAGAGAGAGAAAGGGGAGGGGAAAAGCTTTTAAGAGCACTAAAAGGGAAAAGACCTAATTACGGTTCGGGCACGTGGATAGCTTCTTTCCAAGCACTTCTATCCAAACACAACTCCTTTGGGATATTCCATTCCTTCAAGTCCCTTTTGATTGCCTCCTCCCATGTCAAGTTTGGTCGCCCTCTACCTCTCTTCACATTATTGACCTATCTTATGATACCTCTGTGCATCGGTGCCTCTGGGGGTCTCCGGTGGACATGCCCAAACCATCTCAACCGGTGTTGCATAAGATTTTCTTCAATTGCGATACTCCTAGCCGATCGTGTATGTCATCGTTTCTCACTCGGTCCAATCTTGTGTGCCCACATATCCAACACAACATACGCATCTCTGTGACACATAGTTGTTGGATATGCCGCCTCTTAGTAGGCCAACACTCAGCCCCATATAACATAGCAGGCCTAATCGCCGTCCTGTAGAACTTTCCTTTCAACTTCTGTGGCACTCTCTTGTCACATAGGACTCCCGATGCTTGACGCCATTTCATCCACCCCGCTTTGATCCTATGGCTAACATCTTCATCAATATCACCATCTCTCTGAAGCATCGATCCCAAATAATGGAAGGTGTCCTTCTTTGGTACTACTTGGCCTCCCAAGCTTACATCTCCATCCTCACTAATTGTAGTACCAAAGTCACATCTCATATACTCGGTTTTGGTCCTGCTAATTCTAAATCCTTTTGACTCTAGGGCCTGACGCCATAACTCTAGCTTTCTATTTACTCCTTCCCGGCTTTCATCTACTAGAACTACATCGTCAGCGAAAAGCATACACCAAGGGATATCTCCTTGTATATCCCTCGTGACCTCATCTATCACTAAGGCAAATAGATAAGGGCTCAAAGCTGAACCTTGATGTAGTCCTATGTTAATCGGGAAAACATTTGTATCACCATCAGTTGTTCGGACACTAGTCACAACCTTATCATACATGTCCTTAATGAGCGTAACATACTTTGTTGGGACTTTATGCTTATCCAATGCCCACCATATGAGATTCCTAGGTATTTTATCATAGGCCTTTTCCAAGTCGATAAAAACCATGTGCAAGTCCTTCTTCTGCTCCTTATACCGCTCCATGACCTGTCTTATTAAAAAAATTGCTTCCATGGTTGACCTTCCAGGCATGAATCCAAATTAGTTCATGGTGATATGCGTCATTCCTCTTAGGCAATGCTCAATAACTCTCTCCCAAAGCTTCATAGTGTGGCTCATGAGCTTAATCCCTCGATAGTTGGTACAACTTTGAATATCTCCCTTGTTCTTGAAGATTGGTACTAATGTACTCCTCCTCCACTCATCGGGCATCTTGTTTGATCGAAAATATGGTTGGAACAACTTGGTTAGCCAAACGATAGCAATATCCCCAATGCATTTCCACACCTCTATTGGGATACCATCCGGACCCATCGCCTTGCCCCTTTCATCCTCTTTAAAGCTTCTTTGACCTCTGACTCTTGGATCCTGCGTATAAAGCATCTATTTAAATCATCAAAGGAGTCATCCAATTGGGTGTCCATAGTCTCATTCTCACCATTGAAAAGATTGTCAAAATACCTCTGCCACCTCTGTTTGATGTCTTGTCCTTTCACATTTTTTATTTTTTTATTTCTTTTCTCGTCTTGGGCAAGTGGTCGTGTGGGCCTAGGTGAGTAGGTCCCCTATGCGTGAGTGGGTGATGGGTGAGTGGGCCTACATTTTAATGGGCCGGATAATCCGAATAAAAAATATCCGTATTATCCGAATCCATGTCTGAATTCGACGGATATCAAACATGTCATATTCGTTTTCGTATCCAAAAAAAAATCTTGAATCGGAATCCGTATCCGAATCAAAAAAATCTGAATCCGTTTTTACAGATACGGTCGGAAACTATCCGAACCATTTTTACCCCTACCTTTGAACCTAGAGATGTTGCTCACGCTTTATCCGATGTAAATTGGATAAATGTCATGAAAGAAGAGCTTGGAAATTTTGTTCGCAATCAAGTTTGGACACTTATTGAGTTGTCACCTGGTTGCAACCCCATAGGCACCAAGTGGGTGTTTAAGAACAAGCAAGGTGAAGATGGGATTGTGGTGCGTAATAAAGCTCGATTAGTTGCCTAGGGTTTTTGCTAGAAGGAGGGTATTGATTTTGAGGAGACTTTCGCCCCTGTTGCCCGTCTTGAGTCCATTCGCATATTTTTGGCATTCGCTTCTTCTAAAGGTTTAAATCTTTTTCAAATGGATGTCAAGAGTGCCTTTTTGAATCGGTATATAGAGGAGGAGGTCTATGTTACGCAGCCCCCGGTTTTGAAAACCCTAAGTTTCCTCGACATGGTTTCAAGTTGTAGAAAGCTTTATATGGTCTGAAGCAAGCCCCTAGGGTTTGGTATGATTGTTTAAAGCAATTTTTGTTTGGTAATGGCTTTGTGATGGGTTCTGCGGACAAAACTCTTTTCTTGCTCAGAGATGATTCTGATTTCTTAATTGCTAAGATTTACGTGGATGACATTATTTTTGGTGATTCTACAAATGAGCTTATGTCCAATTTTTCTGAGCAGATGCACAATGAGTTTGAGATGAGCCTCATGGGTGAGATCAAATACTTTCTAGGACTCCAGATGAAGCAGACCAAGGACGACATCTTTATCCACCAGAGCAAGTAAACGCGAGACATGTTGAAGAAGTTTGACTTCGGTGTAGAGCTGAAGCCTCAGATGACCCCCATGGGCACATCTGGAGGCCTGGACAAGGACGAGGGTGGCGTCAAGGTTAATGAGAGAGAGTATTGAGAGATGATCGGATCATTTCTATACCTGACTGGCGATGAGAACAGACATTCAGTTTGTCGTAGGATTGTGCACGCGCTTCTAGTCTTCACTACACGCATCTCATTGACAGGCCGTCAAGCGCATTTTCAGATATCTTACTTATGCGCCTAATCTCGGTCTTTACTATTCTACATCATAATCTCTTGAATTATCTAGCTTTTCTGACGCTGATTATTGTGGGTGCTAGTTGGATCGCAAGTCGACTTCCGGTACATGCCAGTTTCTCAGTTGTTCGCTTGTTTCTTGGTCTTCTTGAAAACAATCAGGAGTTTCACTTTCTACCACAGAGGCTAAGTATGTAGCTGTTGCTAGCTGCCGCTCACAATTGGTTTAGATGATTTCTACTTTGAAAGATTTTGGGTTGTCTTTTCCTGCCAGAGTGCCTTTGTTTTGTGATAGCACCAGCGCGATTAGTGTAGGGAAAACTCCATGTCTTCATTCAAAAACCAACCATATTGATGTGCGCTTTCACTTTTTGAGAGATCAATATGAGAAAATGTGTCATTGATATTGTTCATATTGATACCCATTATAGTTGGCTGACATTCTTACCAAACCCCGAGATAAGTCTATGTTTGAGCGTTTGCGAGGGGATTTTGGAGTTGTGTATCCTTTTTAGGATATTTTGTGTCTTTTCTTTCTTCTTTACTATTTTATTGAGTCTTTTCGTCTGTTTCCATATCATGCATATTCATATATCACACTTTGAGCTTGCTTTTGTTATATGATTGAACTGCTTTACTCATTCTTGCTAGTATATGCTTTTGAATACATGTCGATGATCATGCTTTGTTTCATTTCATATGATATATCTGATATGTGTCATATACATGGCTTTTATGATTTAAAATTGAAAAATAATCACCATTGATTCTCATAACTAGCATGTGTAGGTTGAATGCTTTTTCTATATTTATATGCCTAGCAGCTAGTTCATTTACTTAGATGCAGATATGCAACTTGAACATCTATATGCTTTAACATGAAAAATATACTGTAAAATGATAAAAATCATAAAAATGAAAAATCCGTGCCTTTTATGCTCAAGTGAAAAGATCTAGGTGGGTTTGCTGTGTCGCATTTAATTGTTCTGGACTACTTACCATAGCACTTTGGTGTGAACTAGGACATTGTAATGTATGCTAAGACCAATGTCTTAATCTTCTGATGGTAATGTTCTGGCCTAGACTTGACTTGGTCGGTTAGCATAAGGTTGACATGCAAATAACCCCTGGCACAAATGAAAAAGGAAAGAAAAGCCTAAAAATTAAAAAAATAACAAGTTTGTTGAAGCTCTTAGTTTTGGATTATGCCTATCTTGGTAGATACTAGCTAGCCTTTGCATCTCATGCTTTACCTTGCTTGTTGACTAGAAAATGTGGTGATACTTTTATTTTCAAAAATCTAAAAATATGTGCTAATGACTTTCTTTGGATATCGTCTATTGCACTAATCATGTCATGTGTCTTTGATAGTATTTTGTGCAATACTTGCTAGATTTTATAATTGCAGTTAATCATATCTGAGAAGCATGCTTTTTACACACCACTAGTACCCTAGTTGTATTCATTGCATATTTTGAGGGGAGCTGCATTTTAGGGAGAGTTTGAGTTTATGTCTCTTTTTAGTGCATTTAGTATCACTTGATGAGTCTAGTTGTCAACAAGGGGGAAATTTTAGGGTTACTTGATCTTTTAGAAGAGTTTAGGGGGATTTTTGGCTTTCTCTGGGATTTGATTCAGGGGTTTTAGTCTATTTTGACTTTACTCTTTGGATATCCTTGTTGATAATTCAGAGATTGCACTCGTTTGAAATTTTTGTTGATTTCTTTTCTATTTAACCATAATGACCATTTTATGGCTTTTGTTTGGCTTTTGGTCATTAAGGTTAAACCTTTTATTTTATTTTCTTCTTTCTGGTCTCTTGTGTGTTTGTTTTCAGTGTTTCCACATGTTTTGCAGGATACAAAGCATTGATGAAGAGGGTGTTGACAATGCACTCATCAAGGGAGAGACTGAGGAGCCATGTTGAAGATCATGGGCCTTATGGCTCCAGAAGTGATTAGTGATTATCAACGAAATTCAAAGAGAGGAGACGAAGAGTAGAAGAGACATGTCATGTGTTGGGCCACGTGTGACTCAAGTACACGGGCGGCGAGCGACTATCGGGCAGAGGGGCCGCGGAGTCGGTCGGCCCAATCCAAGTACATGGGCCAGGAACGATAGGGGATCTGTTGGTCTGTTGACCGGGTTTGACATAGGTAAATGGGCGACTGAGCGATTTCCAGGCTGAGGGAGCCGCGTAATCGGGCCGGCTCAATCCGGGTACCCGGTATGAAGACAGTGGACACTTTGTCGGTTTCGGCGCAAAACCGACGCCCCAATCCAAACCGACCATCGGAGATCCGACGATACTAAAATGAAACCGTAGCTGCTACGAAAGCTTCGCGTTAAGACAAGCTATATATAGATATGATTTTACTATTTTTCCCATTAGGCCCGTAGTTTTATTTTTGCGTCCGTGTGTAATTTACCCTAGGGGTAATGTGTCTTTTCCATTTTTTGAACTGCCTATATAATGGGCTTATACCCCCTAGGGTTTTTCCAACTCACTTGAATTAAAATTTGAGTTCACTTTATCCAGATATCCCTCTCACATGCTCATGTACTGTCGTTTTAGCATCTTCCCTACCGGCTATCCTTGACTACGTCGTATTGTTTTCTTCTGCCATGCAAGCACCGATTTTCTTCGGGCGAAGCAAGAGGCCTCATGGTCTTTTTCACCGGTCCATCGGCGCCTCATCGCTAGCGCTCGCGCCAATGCTAACTGCCTCAACCAGTTTTTGAAAACCGGCCTCGGCCAGCCAGCTCCGATCTGAAGTGACGCGCAGATCCTGGCGCTCGGCGGGCTATTGCTTACGGTGCACTCACTAGTGCAAGAAACAAGGAGTCGTGTATAGCACTGCACATGTAGGGAGCGTGGTAGACCGTTGTGCAGAAGCTGTGCGCGCTTGGCATAGGTAGCCGCTTGGGGCGTGGCACGTGGAACCTTAAAGAAGTGTTGGTTCAGCTGCGGGACGACAGCGCCGTGAGAATGACGACATGCGAGGTGTTTGACTGATTTGCGCCTGAAGTGCAAGGATTGATCTGTGCATTGCAGAATTTGTTCTCTTGAATATTGCTGTTGGACCGGAAACGGCGACCAGAGGGGGGTGAATGGGAGCTTTTAAAATTTCAGACTAAAAATAGCCTCCTGTTTTAATTCTATCTTCTGTGGAACAGGCTTCGAAACACACCCTTCAAAGTTCTGGTTCGGAGGTATTTCACAGCTCCGAAACCAGGCTTCGGAAGGAGCAAAAGTTCAAAGTCAAGAAGACTTCGCTCCACCCACAACACCAAAAACTCAACTCTGTTGAGTCATTGCAGGCTCCGCACACTGGTTGCCTTCGAGCAGACTTCGCACTACACCCTTCGCAAGAGCAGACTTCCCTCTGAGGACTTCGACCAAATACTCAGCGCTAGCAATTAGTACTTAGGCTTCGCACTTCGAAGGTCTAAAACTGTCACAGAGCACGCTGAGCTAAGGACTTCGCCAAGAGAAGAAAATAGGCTTCGATTTAAGCCAGACAGTGCTTCGCTAGTAATCAAAGAGGGCTAGCCCCCGTTTACACAGAGCGAACACACACAGGGAATCACACTTCACAAGCACAGATCAAACGCACACTTCTCCAAAACACTCCAGTGCAATAAACTCAACACAGGAAAGAAGTGAGGCACAAAGATATCACCACATGTAGTGCAAAGTAGACATACAAGTTTAAACAATAAAAGAAAACAGAATCAAAGCTTTCATTGCTTGAACAGGGAACACAAAAAGTACTCACAGGATGAACACGGAGTATGTGGCGGCTAGCACGGGAGCTCAAAAATGGCTCCTCAAAGTGTTGATGTTGCCTAGCTCGCCTCCACTATTTATAGGCACTATTCAGCCCTGTGAATAGACTATTTTACCCCTAGGGTTTACACTGGTTTTGTCTCATCAGAATAGGGGTACAAGTTGGTAGTCTACTTTATTTGGAGGCTTCTTTTGTCAGCTTCGTAGAGGAGACAACATCATCTTTTGTAGAACAGACATGGTCAGCCTTTGCAGTCTTGGAGTCTTCTGAAGCCCCCTTCGCACACGAGGGGTGCGGTAGCTTCGGTGAGAAGCCTTGAGCCTGACGGCCTTCGCTTCACCGAAGTCTGCCTTCGATACAGTGACGGTTTTGAGCCGAAGCCGTCAAAGCCCTTGAGCCTTCACGCCATCACCTCCAGAGTGGACCACCACGGCTTCGCAGCTTCTCCCAGCTCGAACTCCGTCAGTCTGTGTACCTAAGCCATGCATGACCGAAGTACCTCAAGTCAGCCACACTCCGAAGCCCCACCTTCGGAGTACCACCCTTCGAAGTCCCTCCTTCGTCCAAGGTCTCCGCATGAAGTATTCCATGAGCACTTCGTCACAGTGTCTCTCCCCGAGTCCAATCCTCAATGAACCTCACCCGGACCATGCCTTCGATGCACCTCGACTTCTGAGACCTTCGTCGGGTATACCTTCGAGTGCCTCCCTCTGGAGCGCACTTCGAATGTCTTTCCTCCTTGTTGAGGACTTTGTCCACCATACTCCGAAGTCACTCCATTCGGAGTACCCTTCGAAGTGCCTCGCCTCCAAGAACTTTGTCTTGGAGTACCTTCAGCTGGAGCTACACTCTGCACTCTCTGCCTTCGCCTGGCGCACCTTGAACCGAGGACCGACCTCGACCCCTCGCAGCCTTCGTGATGGAGCTCCCCGCTTGACCTAGGTTCACTTGCTACGAACCGTCCGTCACCTCCGAAGTCACCTGCGCACCATAGAAAAACAGACAAGTGTATCCTAGTACCCCGGAGACCTCTCCGGGTAAGCAACCTTCGGCACACACTCCGGTGTACTGCCCAAAGTACCAAAACATTCGATACAGACAAGTCATTGTGTACTATCAGACCCCTCCGATAGGCACACTCTGCTGCAACAGCTGCAGCAACCTAGACCCACCGATCCCCTCGGTGAAACTACCTCTGAACCCCTTCAGAGGGACCCATTCGAATTAGAGGATAAAATATGTCAATCACTCATCACAAACTTCGAAACCAACCCTTGGTTTCTCAATCTCCCCCTTGATGAGTGCATTGACAACCAAATTCAAGTACAAGAAAATTTGAAAAATTTCAGCGCACATGTGACCATAAAAACTCAGAAACGAGCCAAAAATAAGTCACTTGACAAAAGAATTTTCCTCCCACTTTTTCAAAAGAGTAAAAGCCCCCACTGGCAAATCATCTTTCCATTTGCAAGATAACACTTCCCCTTTGTTATTTTACCCCCTTGCTACAGAGAACTCAAAAATTTCTCCCCCTTTGGCAATGCAAGCATCAAGGAGCATTTAAAAGATGCAAAGCTTCGAAATGGGCAGAATTGCAAAGACATATACATCAAAAATATGCCAACTTTAATACCGATTTTCATGTGCTCAGCTCAATTTAACATTCTCTAAAAACATGATGATAGCATGTGATTTTATCATTTTGAAATAAAAGAATCACCACTCAACCAAGGTAACTAGACAAGTAAAAACAAGGACTGCGCAGAGCTAGTCACTTTCTACTCTAGACAGACAAGTACAGTCCAAGTGGAGCATTGAAAGCAAACTTGATGAACAATGATTTTTTGTTGTTCTTTTTCACAATGCCAGGGGTTATTTGTTTATCTACCTTATACTTTCCAATCAGGCCAAGCCTAGGCATGAAAGCCATCAGAAGTTTAAGACGGTGATTTTGGCATACACTACACTATCCCAGTTCAGACCAACGTTCAATGGTAAGCAGTATAGAATAGAGTAATGCGACAAACAAACCCACCTGGATCTGTTCACTTGTAGCATGCAAATCATGGAGTTTTTGATTTTTGATTAAGTGAACAAATTGTTTAGCACTTGATGAATATCCATGAGTAAGTAATACAATTTTTCAAGTTGCAGTGGTTAGCATCCAGAGAAAAGGAGTCTTGCTATCAAGCAGATAAAAGATAGCTAAAGCAGTCCTGCGGTCCTGCCTGAACATGCTAGATTCAAGACTAAGTAGGGAGCATGATTTGATTTTGGAAAGAAAAATCATGCACAAAATGTTTCAGACATATTAAATAAAGCTGAGCTGACATGATTACATGAATTAAAATCAAGCATATAAGTGCAAAAGATGTAAATGCAATTTCACACACAATGAGCATATACAAGATGATCAAAATATGCTCCCCCTCACAAAATGCCATAAGGGTGACAAACACCAAGTTCCCCACGCAGGTAGGCGAAACGTGAAGCATCGAGGGGTTTTGTGAAAATATCGGCTAGCTGGTGTTGGGTATCAACATATTGAAGTTCAATATCACCCTTCTCATTATGATCTCTGAGAAAATGATATCGCACATCAATGTGTTTGGTTCTAGAATGCTGAACCTAGGTTGTTTGTAATACAAATAGCACTAGTGTTATCACAGAAAAGTGAAACACTCTTATAATCTAACCCGAAATCCCGCAAAGTGGAAATCATCCACAAAATCTAAGAGCAACAGCTAGCTGCAGGAACATATTCGGCCTCAGCCATCGATTGTGCAACACTAGACTGTTTGCGGGAAGACCAGAAAACTAGTGAAGTACCTAGAAAATGACAAGTACCAAAGGTACTTTTCCTATCAATCCTACACCCAGCAAAATCCGCATCGGAATCACCTCGAAGACACAAAGAGGAAGACACATAATACAAAATGCCAAATTCGAGGGTATGTTTGAGATACCTAAGAATGCGCTTTACCGCTTGGCGGTGCAAAGCACGAGGTGAAGACTGAAAACGAGCGCACAGACACACTACGAAGTGTATGTTCGGCCTCGTAGCAGTCAAGTAGAGGAGGGAGTCGATCATGCTTTGGAACTCCTTATGATCTACGGCTTCTCCATCCTCATCAGGATCCAATGCTACAGATGTAGCCATTGGAGTGGCGAGGGGCTTCGCATCAGTCATGTCGAATTTCTTGAGAAGGTCCTTGGTGTACTTCGTCTGGTGGACGAATGTACCTTGTTTGCTTTGCCTGATTTGCAAACTAAGGAAAAATGTGAGTTCGTCCATCATGGACATCTCAAATTCCCTGCTCATGGCATCTGCAAACTCGGCAACCTAAAGCATGAGAAGAGCCACCAAAGATGATATCATCCACATAGATCTGGACTAGGAGGAAATCTTTGCCATGCTTGAGAGTGAACATGGTTTTATCAACAGATCACATCAAATACCCCACCCGCTCAAGCAAAAAAGACTTAAGTCTGTCATACCATGCCCTAGGGGCCTACTTGAGTTCATAAAGAGCCTTATGAAGTTGAAGGACTTTATGCGGGTATTTGGGGTTTTCAAAGCCCGGGGGTTGTTTTACATAAACATCTTCGCCTATGAAGCCATTAAGAAAAGCACTTTTAACATCCATTTGATAAAGTTTGAAACCACGGGATGCCGCAAATGCAAGTAAAATCCTAATGGCCTCAAGACGAGCAACAGGTGCAAAAGTCTCAGTAAAATCAATCTCTTATAATTAAGAATAACCTTGAGCTACAAGTCTAGCCTTGTTCCTAACTACAGTCTCATCCTCCACTTGTTTGTTTTGAAAATCCATTTTGTTCCAATGAAATGAATATTTGGTGGAGGATCAACTAAAGTCCAGACCTGGTTTCTCTCAAAATATTCAAGTTCTTCATGCATGGCATTGATCCAACTAGAATCAGAAAGTGCATGACTAACATCTAAGGGCTTAAAAGATGCAACAAAAGCGGAATCAATGAAATGGGCATGGGAACGTGTTACCCTTTGATCAAGCTCACTAATGATCTGCTCGGGAGGATGCATCCTTTGAACATGATGTGGAGCCTCGCGGCGAGATACAGTCTCCCCCTCAACTTGTGCGTTGGAGTGGTCCAAGATGACCGATATTGAGGTAGTTGCTTCAGGACCTTGTGCCAAAGTGGTCGAAGCGGGGTTGGCTTCGGGGGTTGATGTCGAGGGTAGTAGTGGTTCATCCTCAAAATCTCTGGGATCTTCTTCTTCGAAGATGGTCTGCTCCATGTCGTGTTCATTTGCCTGTTCAAAAGTGGAACTAACAAAGGGGGTTGATTCATCAAAAGTCACATCACATGACTCGATGACAGTGTTAGTCTCCAAATTGTAAACACGATAAGAATGACCATGAGTAGTGTAACCCAGAAAGATCCCGTCAGAAGAGCGTGACTCAAATTTATCCAAATTTCCACGTTTTAGGATAAAGCAACGACAGCCAAAAACTCAAAGATGAGTAAATTTGGGCTGTCTCCCAAAACGTAGCTCATAAGATGTCAAGTTCAAAATTGAGCGCAAGAAGATTCAGTTTGAGATGTAACAAATAGTGTTATGGCCTCAGCCCAGAATTTTCTAGGAGTCCTGTGCTCATCAAACATCGTCCTAGCCATCTCAACCAAAGTGCGGTTCTTTCTCTCAACAACACTATTCTGTTGAGGAACCTGCGGAGCAGAGAATTAATGTTCTATGCCATGCTCCATGCAAAAGTCAACAAAGAGACTGTTCTTGAACTCAGTGCCATTATCACTCTGAATGAATTTCAATGCACCAGGGAATTCAGTGAAAAGTCTCAAAGCCAAGCTCCGAAAGTGTGAAAACACTTCATCCTTGCTGGCAAGAAAGAAGAAGCAAGAGTAGCGAGAGAAATCATCGACAATGACTAACATATACCACTTGCCGCCTAAAGAACTAACCCGAGAAGGACTTACAGTGTCCATGTGGATAAGTTCTCCGGGTTGTTCAATCATCACCGTGGTGACTGGCGAGTGCGAAACGGCAATCATTTTTCCATGTCGACATGGAGTGCAAACTAAATTCTTCTCAAACTTGAGCTTGGGCAATCCTCGGATCAGACCTAGGGCACTCAGACGAGCAAGCAACTCAAAGCTCATATGCCCTAGTCTCCTATGCCACTTCCATAGCTCAGAAGTCGAATGTGCAATAAGACAATGAGAAGAACCAGATGACTCAGAAAAATCAGCTCCAAAAACTCTCCCAACTCTAAAGATCTTACAGACCACAACGCCATCTGAATTGAGTACTTGCGAAGTATCGCGATGAAATCGCACTTCGAAGCCCTCATCAAGCAATTGAGATACAGAAAGCAAATTGTATCCCAAGTTTTCAACCAAAGCAACATCTTTGAGAGTGAAATTCGAGTTAATTCTTACCACACCTTTACCTTTCACTCTACTCCTTCTATTGTTTCTGAAGGTGATATGTTCCTTTTGCTTGGTTGTGGTGAGGCTGGAGAACCATGCTGCATCTTTGGTCATGTGTCGCGAACAACTGGAGTTCATGATCCACGTGCCCTCCAAGCCTCGGTCCGGCGCCTACATATGATAAGAAAATCTCGATCGCTCGGTGCTGGGGTGAGTGAATACATGACGAGGCATCTAGCACTAAGTGATACGAGTAGTAAGCACAGTAAAAATAGACTGTCTATGCACAGGATAATCAGAATGATGCAAAGTGCAAGGTCTACCTACATGCTGTGACCCAAATGCATGATGAGGTATCCTACCCTGTCGAGGTACAAAGCTACTCGCCCGGGGTCTACCACCATATGGAACATGGTGAACACCTCGAGGAGAAAAACCTCTTCGAGAAGTATGAGGTGCCTCGAAACCAGGACGTGAGTAAAACTCAGACTCATGCATACCTCGAGATGGGTAATGCATGTCCTGGAAACTCATCGCCTGAGAGCGTCGCTCATCCTTTGATGCGACAAAAACAGAACCCAACCAGATGACCCACCCTCTGACAGTAGGAACAATGAAAAATTCTCCTAGAGGCACTCTCATGGGTCATAGGAGCAATCCTCACAGGCTCCTTGGACTTCTACAGAGTGGTTTTCTTGGGAGAATTTTCTTTGTCGGGGGAGAGTGGTTTTCTTTGGAGTTCGGGTAGGCTTTTTGGCTGATGGAGTATCTAACAGAGCTCTCTCTTTCTCTAAGGTAGTGGGTGAGGTAAAAATAGTTTTGTTCTCACTGTCTGAAGGAATACTATTAAAACCCAATCCTAGAGCTAACCCTGCTCTGTCAGCACACATCTTGATCTTGGCCAAGAGCAAGTCCATCCTACCCTTTCCCTCAGTGCATTTGTTAACCACAGAAAGAAGGTATTCATTTTTAGTCATGAGGTTTTTCAGCTCTCTCTCTAACAGTGCCTAGCTGGTCCTTAAGGGTTATGCAAGTATCACACACATGTTGCACATCCTTAGAACTACCGGCCCTCTCCAATCTAGCCTCTAAATCATGAACATGCTTATCACGTAAATCAATGCTCTCACGTAATAAAGAACAGTTCATGCATTCATTTCTATCATGAGTACTAGAATCAACCATCAAAAGCTGCTTCTATGTAGTTTCAAGCTCAGAAAGAGTTTGAGCATGCACAGAACGCAACTGAGCAAGCTCACCGATGACAACAGTGCAAGATTCACATTCAGCATCACCCTACTCTAGACTTAAGCATGGCATAATCAGTAGAAACAGATTCTAGCCTAAGTCTAAGGTCTTTTCTATCCCTAGCGGCTTGCACAAGTAACCTATCCTAAACAAGAACTACTTCATTCAGTTCATCTAATTTAATTTAAAGCTGATCATAGGATAGAGGTACCTCAGATGAGTCAAGCTCATCGCCGCTGTGATCGCTGTTGGCCATGAAGCAGAGGCTAGTGAAATCTCGTCCCTTCTTGTCCTTCTTCTCCTCCTTTCTTGGGGACTCCTCCTCCTCCTCAGAGCTCGACTCCTCAGTTGAGGAAGTGTCGATGTCGCTGAGAGCAGCAACAAATGCTCTAGAAGCGGCTTTGGCTACTCTCTTAGCCACCTTACCACACTCAAAACAACCACTAAAACCACTTCTCCTTTGATCCCGTCTCTCATGGTGAAAATGGGTGAACCTTCTGGCAATGAGAGCAAACTCTTCATCATCCAGAGTGTCCACCTGCTCCTTAGTGACGGAGACCAGGGAGGACAAAGCAAAACCACCTGCAAGAACACAAGTGTCAGATGTGCTTGGTTATGCAGTGGTGCCATGGCTAGTGCTAGAAACTAGTGCCAATGGCAGTGGCAAGGAGTTCCTATGAACTGCAAGAGATGCCTTGATAATCTCTGTGGACTTCCGCTTGCTGAAGAGCTCATCACAGGTCAATGTGTCATAACCTACGGACTCCTCAATGCTGGATATCTTCACTTCCATATGCTACGATCAAGAGCATAGAGAATCTTGATAGCCCTATCATGATCATTATAAGCAAGCGTCCCGTTGGACCGCAAGTTACTCACTATCGCATCAAAGCGAGAAAACATGGCATCTATAGATTCACCAGGTGCCTGCACAAATAACTGATACTGTTGATTGTATGTGCTTTGGCGCATGACCTTAATCTGTGTAGATCCCTCATGAAAAATAGTGAGTGTAGTCCAAATCTCCCTAGCTGTCCTAAGGTGCTGCACCCTATCAAACTCACTCCAACTCAACCCAATGAATAATATATTTCTAGCCTTGGAGTTGGCATTATACTGATCCTTCTCTGTTTGAGATGTGCGAGTTTCAGGGATGGAGTATTGTGAGTCCACAATCTCCCAAATTGCATTTTCTTGGCTTAGCAAGTAAGACTCCATGCGCACCTTCCAGTATGCAAAGTTCGTCCCATCGAACAGAGGTATTTTACTAACTCTGTCCATGTCGCCAACAGATCACAAAACCGGTTAAGGTCAACTGGTGATCTTAACTCGCTCTGATACCAATTGTTGGACCGGAAACGACGACCAGAGGGGGGGTGAATGGGAGCTTTTAAAATTTCATACTAAAAATAGCATTCTGTTTTAATTCTGTCTTCTGCAGAACAGGCTTCGAACACACCCTTCGAAGTTCTGGTTCGGAGGTATTTCACAGCTCTGAAACCAGGCTTCGCAAGGAGCAAAAGTTCGAAGTCAAGAAGACTTCGCTCCACCCACAACACCAAAAACTCAACTCTGCTGAGTCAGTGCAGGCTCTGCACACTGGGTGCCTTTGAGCAGACTTCGCACTACACCCTTCGCAAGAGCAGACTTCCCTCTGAGGACTTCGACCAAATACTCAGCGCTAGCAATTAGTACTAGGCTTCGCACTTCGAAGGTCTAAAACTTCACAGAGCACGCTGAGCTAAGGACTTCGCCAAGAGAAGAAAACAAGGCTTCGATTTAAGCTAGACAGTGTTTCGCTAGTAATCAAAGAGGGCTAGCCCCCGTTTACACAGAGCGAACACACACGGGGAATAACACTTCACAAGCACAGATCAAACGCACACTTCTCCAAAACACTCCAGTGCAATAAACTCAACACAGGAAGAAGTGAGGCACAAAGATATCACCACATGCAGTGCAAAGTAGACATACAAGTTCAAACAATAAAAGAAAAAAGAATCAAAGTTTCATTGCTTGAACAGGGAACACAAAAATAACTCACAGGATGAACATAGAGTATGTGGTGGCTAGCACAGGAGCTCAAAAATAGCTGCTCAAAGTGTTGCTGTTGCCTAGCTAGCCTCCACTATTTATAGGCACTATTCAGCCATGTGAATAGACTATTTTACCCTAGGGTTTACACTGGTTTTGTCTCATCAGAACAGGGGGGTACAGTTGGTAGTCTACTTTATTTGGAGGCTTCTTTTGTCAGCTTCGTAGAGGAAACATCATCAGCTTTTGTAGAACAAGACACGGTCAGCCTTTGCAGTCTTGGAGTCTTCTGAAGCCCCCCCTTCGCACGCGAGGGGTGCGGTAGCTTCGGTGAGAAGCCTTGAGCCTGACGGCCTTCGCTTCACTGAAGTCTGCCTTCGATACAGTGACGGTTTTGAGCCGAAGCCATCAAAGCCCTTGAGCCTTCGCGCCATCACCTCCGGAGTGGACCACCACGGCTTCACAGCTTCTCCCAGCTCGAACTCCAGTCAGTTCGTGTACCGAAGCCATGCATGACCAAAGTACCTCAAGTCAGCCACACTCCGAAGCCCCACCTTCGGAGTACCACCCTTCGAAGTCCCTCCTTCGTCCAAGGCCTCCGCATGAAGCATTCGATGAGCACTTCGTCACAGTGTCTCTCCCCGAGCCCAATCCTCGACGAACCTCACCCGGACCATGCCTTCGATGCACCTCGACTTCTGAGACCTTCGTCGGGTATACCTTCGAGTGCCTCCCTCCGGAGCACACTTCAAATGCCTTGCCTCCTTGCTGAGGACTTTGTCCACCATACTTCGAAGTCACTCCATTCGGAGTACCCTTCGAAGTGCCTCGCCTCCAAGGACTTTGTCTCGGAGTACCTTCAGCCGGAGCTACACTCCGCACTCTCTGCCTTCGCCTTGGCGCACCTTGACCCGAGGACCGACCTCGACCCCTCGCAGCCTTCGTGATGGAGCTCCCCGTTCGCCTGGCATCAAGCCTCCCGCTTGACCCAGGTTCACTTGCTGCGAACCGTTCGTCGCTTCCGAAGTCACCTGCGCACCACAGAAAAATAGACAAGTGTATCCAGTACCCCGGAGACCTCTCCGGATAAGCAACCTTCGGCACACACTCCGGTGTACCGCCCAAAGTACCAAAACCTTCGGTACAACCAAGTCATTGTATACTGTCGGACCCCTCCGACAGGCACACTCCGTTGCAACAGCTGCAGCAACCAGACCCACCGAACCCCTCAGTGAAACTACCTCCGAACCCCTTCGGAGGGAGCCCTTCGAATCAGAGGACAAAATATGTCAATCACTCATCACAGACTCCGAAACCAACCCTTGGTTTCTCATTTTCTATGAAGATTTAATTTATGCAAGCAATCTGTGATTAACTCATTTACCCAGTTCTTTAATTTCAAAATGCATTGAATTTTCATATATATATTTGTGAGCACTTTTTATTTACTACATTTATTTGATCTAGATTAAATGCATTAAATATTGTTCTTATTTTACGAATATCAGAATGCATGTGAATTGTGTACATTTTCTCAGTACTTAATGATTTGCATATCTAGTCTGTGAGCCTTTTTTAATCTGCCTTTAAGCACTTTGATGGTGTTTTTTGATTAGGACACGGGTCATTTTTAGGCTAGATTATTTTTAGTACTTATGATTTTTTCAGACTGTCGCATCACATCTTATTTGATAGGAGAATGATAGTGCTATTTTCTTCTGTATTTTTGGTCTAAGTTTTTGGTTATCTTTTGAGGTGTGTTGGGTGTTGGGAGAAGACCATTGATTCGAAAGAATTTTTGAGGTGCTCATTCACCCCCTTTGGTCGCTACTCTCGGTCCTACACCAACCTTTGGGGAAAAGTCCTTACTAAGACAAAAGACCTTTCGAAACCCTTGGATCTTTCTAGGGTTTAGGGACCTTGATATGGTGTTCGGGGCCTGTGCTAAGAGCCTACAAACATACTATTTCTAAGTATGCTTCGAAGTAGCTGAGAGGCCCTGAACCTTAGGCTTTGAAGTGCCCTTCGCTGCAGTTTGTCTAGCTACAACATTGATGAGATTATTTTCCCCCAACATATATATTAATAATTTGCATATAAAATAGATCAACTTTCATATATTAATGATTTTTATATATTAATAATTATCATATAAAATAGAGAAACAACTTCCATATAAAACAGGAGAGGCCTAGAGGAAGAGATACAAGGGGAGACCATAATGGATTGGGCCAACCCAAGAGAGACAAATAAAGATCTGATGGCCTATGATTTATTAGATGTGAATGAAGGGCTATAATTTAATAGACGATGGTTAGTGGACACTCAAACTCATTAATTATATAGTAGGGTAGATTAGGTAAGATTAGTGGTTACTAAGTATTTTATCTAAAAATAATTATAATTAGATGTTATTAGTCGTAAATAATTATTATTACACAATTTTGTGATGAATCGTGATAGCTTAAATCATTATTAACAATAATTACTAAATATTCCTAATTAGCATAGTTTATTAATAGTTATAAGTATAAAAACATTATTACAAAAACTTAATTAAATGCATGTGTGTACTATCCCATAGAGCCAATCAAATACGTTGAAGTGCATTCAACCAAACAATCTATTTATACCATCTCGTATCAAAACCAATTCATCCAGTTCAGTTTTATTCCACGATTCAACTATATGATTACCAGTGGGATCATCTCGATGAGATTAATCAGTATTTTGGCCCAATCTTTCAATGATAGGCCGGGTTTAATCACAAACTGGGCCAAGAAGTGCATAAATTTTCCTCAAGCCCATTAACTGCAGGTCGTACTGAATTAACCTGGAAGAGTGGAAGTCACTCGACTTGGAGATAAGGCACCAAAAGATTGATCATTTCACACATCTTCAGAGTTCAGACCTTCTGTCACCACCCATGGGCAGCGCGGCGGGCGCCACCGGCGAGCTGGACGTGTTCGACGCCGGCCGGTGCTGCGGCGGGTACGCGCTGGGCGTCGCCGTGGGGCGGAGGTTCGGCGAGGTGATCAGGAGCAGGATGAGCAGGGACCTCGTGCTGCGGCAGCAGCTGCTCCCGTTCGCGTCCACGGCGCAGGCGGAGCCACTCCTCGCTGCCCTCCGGGCCGCCAACAGCGCGAGGTACCCGCAATACTGGGACGAGCTGGTGGGGACGGCGGACGGCAGTGGGGTCCCACTCCTACATGTAAATTTTACCCTCTTGCCCTACTTCACTGTATTTTTTCATGCCATTTTGCCTAGCTGAACTAACATGTCGGGTGAATACCATATTTTACTTTTGTTTCGTTCAAAATAGAATTTACTTTCTTACTGTTTGTAAACTAAGAAATTTATTTTTAATATTATTTTCTTATTAATGATGTATATGGTTTTTTAGTCATAGTACTCACTTATTAATTTTATCCAAAAAATAAAATAGTTAAGAGATAGAAGAAGTGTCTATCTAAAAATTTTAAGAGAATTTACCATGTCAATCGGAGAAAAAAAAGAAATACTTTTATAGAAATAAAGTTGTATGTCAAATACAGCTCTAATTTATTCGAGCTATGCACAATTTGCTTGAGAAATTTGGTTAGTTAGTATTTATTGCAAGCATGCTGTATCGTGTATACATAGATTTCTTTATACGCATATTGTGATCATCCGGTCATGCCAAGTCACCAATATACCCACGTGTCAGTGACACATCACACATATGTTTGACTGGAACTGAGTCAGCGTGTGATGTGAGGAAGCAGATAATGCTGGTCAACTTCAGGAAGGAGATCCTGCCGTTCATCCCGAAGGAGGATCATGACCGGGAGGAGGAAGCTGACGACGATTGCTCCGACGTCCTCGTCGTCAGCGAGTCGATGGCTATCGCCGCGCACAACGAGGACGCCAACGTCGCACTGCTCGGCCACACGTACGTATCCTGCAGCCTTCTGACGAACAACCGTTCTGCGCTGTATGACTGAAAGCCCTGTCGTGCTTTTCAGCTACGTGGTGAAGGCCACGTCGCCGGACGGCTCGTCGTCCTTCACCGCCTACACCTACGCCGGCGAGCTTCCCAGCTGCGCCTTCGGGTTCAACAGCAACGGAGTGGTAGGTGACAGCAGCGCCGGGATTTATCCCTCTGAACTTCCATTTCTTCAGGTATCCAACAATTTTAACAGCGGTGCCAATTAATGCCAGGCGTTCACGCTCGACTCAGTTCCGCCGGTGCACGGCGAGATCGTCGCCGGAGCCATCGCCAGGAACTTCGTGTCGCGTGACCTCCTCGAAGCGAGAAGCCTCGACGATGCCATGCATGTAACCACAGATATAATGCACACGACCCATTTCATATTGATCACTGCTAGTTTCAGCAGCAATATAATTGAGTGGCAAATTAATTGAGCGTGTGATTTGGTCGCCGGAGCAGAGGATCTGCTCGCCGGACATCTCCGTCGGCCACAGCTACAATCTGATGGACGTCCGGAGCCGGAGGATCGTGAACGTCGAGACCGCCTCCGGCAACCGGTTCGCCGTGCGAGAGGCCGGCGTGGCGCCCTTCTTCCACGCCAACATGTACCGCCATCTCCAGATCAAGCAGGTATGCAGCTAGTTAGCAACGAGCAGCAACCATCTCCTCCATGGCTTCCATGATCTATGAGTAAACCTATGTGGATGAAAACATGAAGGTGCAGGACGAGAACTCCATGAGCAGAGAGAGGAGAGCGGCGCAGTGCTCGCCGGACTCCAAGGACAAGGCGCTCTCGCTGCTCGGCGACACGGCCGATGTCAAATACCCCATCTTCATGTCAGGTCTGTGATCAGTGCCTCCTTGGTACATACATTTTCATATGATTTTTGCAGAATCACTTTTAATTTTCGGATGAACTACCTTACATTTTTTTCTTGCATGATGTTATTGACTAGTGAAGATTGTAAGGCTGTGATATTAACATGAGTCTGTTGTATGCACTCTGCAGGTCCAACTTTGTATACTCTGTGCACCGTGTTGGTTGATCTCGACGAGGAGACGATGACCATCTACAAGGGGAATCCGATGAACAAAAATGCAATACGAGTGTTCCGTATGCTGTGAAACTAGTAACCAGATTAGCTTGGTTCTTCAAGTAAGAGATTGACCAGTATACCCAATTCTTTTCCTATTTGTAACCCAAAGATGGGTTCAGAACTTCATATTTTTGTAACAGCCTAGGTGCCATTCAGTCGAACTTAAGTTACATAACCGTGCATTTTTTATTTAGTGAATAGTAATTACCATCGAATGTTATGCTCCGGCCTGCATTCATTTCAGCGGGTTAGTCCATTTTTTTCTCTGGATAACTCACGGCATCAATCGCTACTTTTGTACAACTTCATAAGCATATTTCCCCCCTAATAAAGCATGTTGCCGCCCACGGAGTCATGTCCTAGAGTTCTTGGAGCGTAGATGGGAAGGGGACTTTGAATTACATATCCTCATTTCCTCATTAATTTAAACATGCAGTGAACAGGCCAGTGCATGAAATATTGTAGATGGAAGGCAATAGTATCAAATTTTCCATATACCCACATCCACATGGATAAAATACACTCAGCTGGTAACCTAAGGGGGTGTTTGGCAACACAGTTTTTCAAAACCACAATATTTCAAATACCGCAGTATGCAAATGCAATGACATAATCTCAGTTTTAAATACCACAGTTTTAGAATACCACAGTATTCAATACATAGAGGTGTTTGGGAACAAAGTATTCAACCAAATCATAAACTGAAAAAGAAGACAAACAAATAGCAACTCCCAGCCACAACGGTTTGTTTCTCCAAAACCTGCTGCCTTTTCATCGAAACCAGCCAGCTGGACGTCGATTTTCCTGCCCCTGTTGCACATCAAAACAGGCAGCACATTAGATCAACTGTCATCGTTTACTCAAGTGTTAAAATCAGAACCAGTTGTCATCGTTTTCCCAAGTGTTGAAGTCAGGTTACGGGGTTTAAATGTCCAAGGTTCCCAAGAATTGACTATGGACCAAAGAAGAAGAGAAATGTATCTTTTTCTCTGCTTCCCATGTGTATATATATACATGTAGACCGATTACGGTGAGTGCAACAAGATGTGGAGAAACTTTTTCTGTAGAAAGAGAAGAGATGATGAAGAAATGGAAATTGTAGATAAGTGGTTAGCTACTAGTTCTTCTCATGAGCATACACCTATCCACACTTCTATTCTTACAGGAAAGAAGCATGTTGAGGAACTTCTCCATGGGCATAGAGTACGAGCTAGGAGAGAATTTCGCATGGAGAAGGAAATATTCTACAAACTTGTAGAAGTCCTTCGTGATGGCAATCTTCTTGCGAATAGTAGATAAATTTCTGTTGAAGAACAGTTGGCTATGTTTCTATTTTGCCTTTCTACAAATGCTAGTAATCGTACTATTCAAGAACGATTTCAGCATTGTGGTGAGACTGTAAGTCGCTACTTAAACACTGTCCTTGAGGCTATTGTTTCATTGTCACCGAGATTCATACAACTTCCATCAATCGACACTCCAATCCAGATTTCTAGCAATCCTAAGTTCATGCCATATTTTAAGGTAACTACAGCAATGACTCTGCTATTTTATTTTCTTATGTACTGCTGCTAGTAACTTGTTCTTTTTAGGACTGTATTGGAGCAATCGATGGAACTCATGTACTTATCACTATGTCTCCTAGTTTGCAAGATCCGTACCGTAATAGAAAGGGTGGTTTGTCACAAAATGTGATGGTTGCATGTGACTTCAAGTGTCAGTTTGTGCATGTCAGTGCTGGATGGGAAGGTTCAGCTTCGGATGCTCGTGTATTGCAAGATGCATTAGCTCATGGTTTTTATGTTCCCTCTGGGAAATTCTATCTAGTGGATGCAGGATATGCTAATACTCCAAACTTTATAGCTCCATACCGTAATGTTCGATATCATTTACAAGAGCAAGGCAGGAGCAATCAAAGACCAAGTAATCCAAAAGAACTATTCAACTTAAGACATGCACAACTCCGCAACCATGTTGAGCGCATTATTGGTGTTCTGAAAATGCGTTTCCCTATCCTGAAATGTGCATCACACTATCCTATTGAAGGACAAAGAGACATTGTGCTTGCATCTTGTGTTCTCCACAACTTTATAAAGAAGAATGATGGTTCTGAACAATGGCTAAATCAGAATAGTATCCAAATCAATCCTACCGAGATAGTAGATGTACCAGATGGAGATGAACAATACCAAGATGATGTACTATCACTAAATGATCATCGACGTGCAGGAAATATTAGAAGGAACCAAATAGCACAAGCTATGTGGAATGATTATGTTGCATATTTGCAAAGAAATAACTAGTACTCATTAGTAGGCATGGATGTAAATAAGTAGTACCTGGCTTAGGGTGCAATTGATCCCCTGATGTAAGCATCTGCAAGGTCTACCTCATCACAACCAATGAAAATCTCTCTAGCCTCTCTATCTCCTTTCAGAAATTTTATTGCTTCAATTCTC
Source organism: Zizania palustris (assembly GCA_019279435.1). NCBI lineage: Eukaryota > Viridiplantae > Streptophyta > Magnoliopsida > Poales > Poaceae > Zizania > Zizania palustris. Next base: position 73,868,467 of record JAAALK010000288.1, on the reverse strand, counting down.
TCTTCCTTAGTAAAAGAAAAAGTCTTCAGTTTTTCCATACATTTTGTCATACTGAATGGATCATTGTTGGGGTCACTTTTCTCTATTTTCCTTTGCTTTAGTTGTATCTGCCTCTCTGTAAGATCCTTATAGGCCTCTAGCTCTTCCCGTCGCAAAGCAATCAACTCATCCATTGAAGTATCATTGTTCCTCTTATTTTTTTTCGGACGTGCATCCCTATCAGCTTGAGCATCCCTAGCAGCTTGAGCATCCCTTTCAGCTTGAGCATCCCTAGTAGCTTGAGCATCACTAGCAGCTTGAGCATCCCTTTCAGCTTGTGACTCTACTGAAAACTGACTGTAGGTGTATACCTTCCTATTTGCTTGTTCTTCAGCCATTGTTCTATATTGACTATGTGTGTTCAAGTTAAGCTCATCAGGAAAAAAACTCAGTCCATGCACTGTCCGAAGCAGGTATTGTTGGGCTAGGTGTTCTATACTGAATATGGTCTGCCTTTTCCAAAAGATCAAATTCAGATTTATATACCTTCTCTGAAGTTCGCCTGCAATGCTTTCCCCCGGCTACTTTTCCGTTATAAATATCATAAAGATCATCATAGTAGGGGAAGGGTTTATCCTTAAATCTCTGCAAATTTTCCGGTAACTCATCCCATTTCTCATCTATTGTAGTAGCCATTTTCAGGTTTGAGTCCCAACCAAAACCACTCTTTGATAACAGTAGCATCACTGCATTGTAATCTTTCTTGAGCCTCTGTTCTCTATCCTTCAGCTGAGATACAACAAATTTTGTTGATGTGAACTTCTCATTCATACGTTCTGTCATTGCATTCCAACCTTCCTTTACCCACCCATTTTGGCCACGGTATCTAGGTGAATTGAACTCTCTTAGGATGCTAACAAAAAAACTAGTGCGTGAATCAGTCCATTGTGCCCTTGTCTCCCTGCTCCCTGAGCATTGACAATGAGAAGCAAGAATTATAACCTAATCAATGGCCGCAGCACAGCAATCAGGATGCTAACAAAGAAACACGCATTCCTCAAACATGAGCTATGGAAGATTGCTAGGAGGCGTACCTCTTTTGCCGACCTTGGAATCCGGGGCGACGACAGCGGCCGAGGACGACAACATCGTCACTGGACGACGGTTGGTGTGGGCGACCTTCCAATCCGGGGCTCCCAGAGTCGGTGGATCGAGACGGCGGGCGGGCAGGCGGTGGATCGAGACGGTGGGTAGGCGGCGTGCCTGTGGAAGCCGGGGACGGACGACGGGCGGTGGATTGAGACAGCGGGCGGGCGACACGCCTGTTGAAGCCGGGGATGGACGGCGAGCGGTGGATCGAGACGGCGGGCAGGCGGTGCGCCTGTTGAAGCCGGGGACGGCGGGCGGGCGGCGCACCTGTTCGTTGCTCCCTGAGTCTGGGCGGAGTCGGGAGAGGTGGTGGCTAGGTTTTCTGCGTGGGAGAAGAGAGGCGGGGGGAAAAGTGAGCAGCGACGCGGGAGAAATGTGCGGGAGAGGTCGCCCGCGCGCGCACTCGTTTACAGAGAAAAACTTCAGGTCGGACCAAAGTTTCGAATACTGTAAAACAACTGCAGTATTCATAATACTGTAGTTTTGAAAACAAAGATTTTACCTACATTACCAAACACCTCTCTGTAAAATAAACTCTGGTATTGTCAAATACCACAATATTGTTCCAATACTGCAAAAAAACTGTGTTGCCAAACACCCCCTAAACCTGACTCACAAAGCAGGGCAAACAACCGAATAACTGAAGTACAGTACAAAACAAATAAATAATTCAATAATCTACGCAAACAAGGCAATAACGCAAGACAACAAAAGTAAAGAGCACATATTTGAGAGAAGGTGAGCTATAAATCTAACCATAGAGCATAATGTATCTAATTCAACAAACCTAAGTTAAATAGTATCTAGGAGTGGGGATGTAGGGTGAAGTGGCTCTAGGGTTAGTAATTGGAGTAGACAATACATCTATTCTGGGCCTAATTTGGTTGACTAGTTTGATTATAATTAACATGTAGGTGATAGTATCCATTGGGACCCGGTTATGAGTATTACAAAACCATATACACACCTGCTTACTAGTGTTTTTCTCCATTAACAGAACGTGGAACAATGATGAAGGAATTAACCTATACACATCCCATGACGGGGTAATTATGCATTGGTTTTCGGATCTCCATTGCCATCCTTTTCAAATCAGTTTGGTCTGACTTTACAATGCTCTGGATGGGAGTAAAGGTTAAAAATAAGAGTTATGAAAAAAACTGAAAATGTTTTTCTCGTAATATCACATTCCACCTGAAACCTGACATGTCGTGACTTCAGAATTTGATTACCAATCTCGTTGGTAAAGTAATGGTGTGGGTATGGAAGTAGAATTTCTGGCCGGCAACAGAATATCATCCGATGCAGGCCAATCGTGTTCCATGTGAACAATGAAGTTCCTGTGGAAAATCAAGATTAAGATTGATAACAAATCAATGCAACATTATGACAATCAAGATCGAGATTGTTTTAACAATGTGGCAAAAGCAACCTGTCACCAAATGCTGTATTCTCTGTACATCTGTAAAGTAATTTGTTCACAAATCTTGAAACTCCTTAAGTCATTAACTAACGATCTCAACTAGCGTCACAGCAGCAAATGCTAAAAATAGGCTCCCTCCAATATATGCTATAATCTGCACAAGGTCGATTCTTTTCAGTGAAGATAAATGGTGCAAAGGTTAATCTTAATTTCGTCAGTATGCTAGCAATTACTTATTTCCTATATAGTTCAAATATAATGCAGCAAGCATTAATACCTATACTCTACACCATATATACAAAATATGTATGTGGTGACGTGTGAGTTCGCCCTACCTTTTCCCAATAGCTGAATGTTGAGTTTGAATTCATCAGTGGATGGAATTCAATAGTTTGTTAAGGGAAAAAGATTCCCTTCAAATTCTATTATATCTAATGTATTAAGAGATGGACAATCAGACCGACAAACTAATGGAAACCCAAGTCATATATCTCTAGCAAATTCTTAACAGATAAATTGCTAGCAATTTAAACACGGGGCTGAAACCATCTGGTGGTCAAGCCAAATCAAGTCACATGGGGGAAACAGTCGCTTTGATAGTATAACTTTACCTTTTCAGACAAGAAAGTCCCTAGCAATGAGCCACCAAGAACTGCGATCTGGGGGGGGGGGGGGGGGGGGAGAAATTGGTTAATGTTAAATTTCCTAAAAAGAGAAATCATATAACATTACGAAAATGAGCAAGAGGGACACAGCTTGGTATGCACTTGCTGCTTATAGAGTTTATGATCCATAAAACATAGTTTCTTTTGGTGAGTGGAGTAACTTGAAAATGTCAGTCATTTTTGACCCAATTGTACTCAAAAGGAGTAAAACCGATTAAGAATGGGAAAATATAAAGCAGCTAAAGTGGGCACTTGCAAGACACGTGACAGGTGACAATGGATCAAGTAACCCATTGGTGATCAAAGAAATAAACAATTACCAGGATTCCAATGACACAATGCTTATGTATTTTAGTCATCAGTAAGTTGTGAGAGTGTTTGCATAGTAGCGCTAGTTTTTGGTTGAATGATCTCAACCATTATCACGTCTACTTATCTTACCAACGTTGCAAGGGCGTGACCAGCAAGTGATCCTGCAATCACACCAAGAGGAGATGATGCCGCCGCAAGTGCTGTAAGGAAACTGTTATTAATGACTTGATGATGCTATGATAAGACAAATCTCATCCTTATGTAAAAATAACAGTAAGGGGATTTACCAATGGTAGAGAAAAATGATTTATCACCCCATTCGGCGATAAAAACCAAAACAAATGTGCTAGCAACAGTACTGGCAGCAGACATGATCCCCGCACCATTTCCAGAAAATTTTGAAACTGCTAGTTCAGCCTGCCATTGTTTAATATCGTATGATAAAGGAGTTCCACTATCAGATAGAAACAGGATCAAATGAAAGCATATTCCATATGTACCAAACAACTGCAGCAAGATCAATTTTCTAGGAGAATATAATTTATTTGTAATATTTTCATGAAAGTCCATGAGTGCATGCCCTTTTACAGTACATCTATTGAAAATTATTTGTTCTGCTAATCATGCAATGGAAATTTTTGAAGTACTGTAGAAGGGTTTCATTAGAAACAAAAATGCAAAAGAATTGATTATTATCTGTTTATTTATATTTATTATACTAAGCATAAGCAAAACACATGGACTAAATTACACGATATTAGCATATGAATGTTTGATAAACATAATATTTTTTGCCAGATCTTTCTTGGATCCAGACAATTTTTTTTTACTCAAACTTAATAATTGACTTGACTAAAGCTAATAGCTCAAATTTTGATGTTCTACCTCTTCTTGCTCCTCGTTCATCTTTTCTGCATCACCTGAAGCTGCATCAAGTAATGTAGTAACTCCATAGTAAACCTGAAATCATTTCATCTTGTTTAGAATGATAAAGTTAACCTGAAATAGGAATGCATAAGTAATAACCATACATACACTTGAATTTCTTTCACAAATCCTAAGCTCATGTTTCAACATGTGAGCAAGTAACAACAATGTGCAATATTTTCCTTACCAAGAGACAGACAGCAAGAAAATCATCAACTGGAAAATCTGTACCACCAAAACTGCATATCCCAAGAGGTACATTAACTAAGAGCGGCAAACAGAAGAACCTCTTATACAACAAGTACAGTTACCTGAATGGAATTATGCCATCAACATAGTGAAATGCTCGTCCAAGAACTACAGAAACAATTGTCATTACCCTGTTAATCACCAAAAAGGGCCATGCTGTCATATTTTTATAAATCATATATGTTAAGATAAAAGAGTAACAATTCAAACTATACTTTTAACACTAGTTATGATCACATACAGAAAGTATAAGAATACAATTGTTGTACTTACGCAAGTGCTCCAAATGTGCCAAGAAAAATGACCGCTCCCGGATTTCTAGCTGCTAAAAGTGCCTATTGAAACACATGCAACTGCAGCATTTATAAGTGATTCAATTTAGTGTACATAACTACCAAATTATTTGTACAGTAAAATAAGAAGTAATTAGAAAAGTCACACAGCTTCTGAAACCAAACAATCTTCTCACGAAATGAAAATTTGAAGTACTATTGAAGGGTTTCATTAAAAAACGTAAAAGAATTAATCAATATCTGTTGATATATATCCTAAGCATAAACAAAACACATCAATAACTAAGAGACCTTAAACTACCCATGAGTGTGGTCCCTCCTATCTTGTAAGACTATTTTATTAGTTTGTATTATGGCACCCTTCTAATATCTCACACAAACTTTAAATTTCTATACATCACCCAAAGAATGACATGCAATGCCTTTAAAACCGTTTAATATAGTGTTACAAAGCAATGGATACCAGTCATTTCTTACTTCACCAGATATATTTGTTAGAGATGTATATGTCTTGTATAATATCCCCAGAGTATAAGGGGTTATGTGCATATTGTACTGTGTATATATTCTGGCCTATGCTTCTATTGAATACAAGCTGCTATTATTACATGGTATCAGAGCCCGATTTTCTCCTCCCACTGTTCATGAGGTTTATCTGCTTTCTTGGCTAGATCCGGCTTCCTCCCACCGGATCCAACTTCCTCTTAGCTAGATCCGACTTTCTTCCTATCGGATCTACTTTTCTCCACCACTCTTGGCTGGATCCGGTTCTCTTCCACCGGATCTAGATTCCCCTGCGTTGGTATCGCCCGTCAGCTTCTCCGGCCATCGCTCCCGTCTCCTCCAGGCCAGCCGTACCATCCGATGTCCCCGCCGCCGTCCACCGCTGCCCTCACCGCTGCTGCCGGCTGCAACCGCCTCCCCCCCGCACCGCTCTGCTGCTATTGCTACCGGCGACTGCTACTACAGCTGCTACCTCCCGCAGCCTTCTCTGCTAGAGGCAGAACAGAACAGAGAAAGAGAAAGAGAGGTTTTGTGCAAAAAAAAAGAGGAGAGAGTTGCAGCGTCCGGTTGCTTCCTTTGTGTTCTAGCCGTTGTTTCACATTTCTTCAGGATGTCGCTGAGCACTGCCTCAGTTCCTCGGTGTTGGCGATACGCCCTCGCCCAGGAACTCACTCGCCTCGCTCTCTCTCGCTCACACTTGTCGTCGGACGGAGGAAGAAGATGAACAGTGGAGTTTTCTTTCCCGGCGACGAAACGCCGCAGCGACGAACTCGCCTTTTCCTTTCTTGATTAAACACTGGACTCAGCACTCTAAACAGAGGAGCACAGGGCTACAAATAGGCCACGGATTCGCCAGGAGCTAGACTCCACGTCCGGCCTACACGCCATGATCCGCAAGTCTTGTGCTCAACGTTGTCGTGAGCCAATCGCTCGCCCGGACAACACGGCCTCACTTCTGCAGATCAGTGCCACGCACACCACTCCCCTAACTAATATCAATCGTGCCCACCGCAGCTTCTCTGCAGCCCATGCACGTCTCGATCCACCTGCATGCCGTGGCCGCAGCTCGTTTGCTGCCCGCGCCAGGACCTTGGCGACACACGCCATGCACACACGCACACACACAACCATGTCAAGGCTTACAGCTAACATTCACCCCCCTAAGCTTGACATGGCGTACTCCGTTCCTCACAGCAATGTCGGCTCCTCGATGGCGTCCGCCATCAGAGCCTTCTTCTTCTTCTCGCGGCAATGTCCGGCGATGTGTCCTCGCTCGCCACACTCGAAGCACCGGCCTCGGTGACGACTCCAACCCGAAATCATGCTACTCGCGTCGTCGTCGGCATCGCTGCGTTCATCACTGTCCCCACCACCCTTGTTGCCGCTGCCGCGCCGCCCATCACCACCACCGCTGTTGCCTCGCCGCGCGTCACCGCCGCGCGCCCTCTCCTTGTTCCGTTGCCGGCGACGCGCCTCCCACTGCTCCTCAGTGAGGTACAGCCGCCCAGCAACCTCTTCCGCGGCCTCTTTTACCTCATCGTTGTCGGCGTCCTCCGCCACACGGAGCCGGCCAACGAGCTCCTCGATGGACATGATGTTAAGATCGAGAAGCATTTCGATCGACACCGCCACATGCTTCCACTTCTTGGGGATCACACGCAGGATCTTCTTCACCACGCGGCTGTCCTCCACCTTCTCTCCGAGCTCGCGTATGCTGCTGACAAGCCTGTTGATGCGCATCGCGAAGTCGTCGATAGACTCCCCGTCGCGGAACGCGACGTTCTCGAACTCCTTCATGAGACGCTGCACATTCGCGGCCTTCACGCGATCATTGCCCACTCTCATGGACTTGACGGCATCCCACGCCTCTTTCGCCGTCTTCTTCACGGCAAGCCCTACCTTCATCTCCGACGGTACCGTGCGTAGGATGGCGGCCAGCGCCCACCGATCCTTGGCGCGCTCCTTGCACACGGCTTCCACCGCATCCCACAGCTCCATCGCCTCCAGCGAGACCTGCATGACCAAAGCCCACTCATGGTAGTTGCCCTTGGTCAGCAGCGGCAGCTCGACGGAGTTGGTGTGGGCAACGACACGCTCCGCTGTGACGCTTCGCGACGTGCTGTCGTCGTCGATCATCTTCAACCCATCACCGGCCTTCTGCGGGGTTCCCATCGGCTCTGATACCACTTGTTGGCGATACGCCCTCGCCCAGGAACTCACTCGCCTCACTCTCTCTCGCTCACACTTGCCGTCGGACGGAGGAAGAAGATGAATAGTGGAGTTTTCTTTCCCGGCGACGAAACGCCGCAACGACGAACTCGCCTTTTCCTTTCTTGATTAAACACTGGACTCAGCACTCTAAACAGAGGAGCACAGGGCTACAAATAGGCCATGGATTTGCCAGGAGCTAGCCTCCACGTCCGGCCTACACGCCATGATCCGCAAGTCCCGCGCTCAACGTTGCCGTGAGCCAATCGCTCGCCCGGACAACACGGCCTCACCCCTGCAGATCAGTGCCACGCACACCACTCCCCTAACTAATATCAACCGTGCCCACCGCAGCTTCTCTGCAGCTCATGCACGTCTCGATCCACCTGCATGCCGTGGCCGCAACTCGTTTGCTGCCCGCGCCAGGACCTTGGCGACACACGCCATGCATACACGCACACACAGCCATGTCAAGGCTTACAACTAACACTCGGTGTCCGGTGATATTTGATGGTGCCAACCTTCGGGACTTCATGCAGCATATGCGCGTTCACATGCGCGGCCTTCACCTTTGAGGTGTTCTTTGTGGTGATGTTCCTTGCTCGCCTTCTATAGAGCCTCCGACGAAGCTTGTGCAGTCGACGGTAGACACCGAAGATTAGACAGTCGATTATTCCGAAGCTTTGGAGTTGTACCGTGATCGACTATCTGATATTGCTCATTGGATGGATCATGATGCTCGTGCAGCGTCTATTCTGATTGCTAGTGTGGAGCACAGATTCTCTTCTGAGATTGCTGGGCTTCCTACTGCCTTTCAGATGTGGACTCATCTTCGTCAGAAATATGAGCCATCAGAAGATGCTCTTTATCTGTCTGTTGTTCGTTAGGAGCAGTCTCTTCAGCAGGGTGATGCTACAGTTGATGCCTTCTATGCTCAGATGTCCGATGTGTGGCGTCAGTTAGACCATGTCTGTCGCTGGTTGCCACCTTTGTTAGTGTTGTTTGAGAGGATAAGTCTATGTGTGTGTATGTGTGTTTTGGCATGACATGTTGTTTGGCATGACATGTGTGATGTCCATGTGTGGACAAGTTTGTAGTCTTAGCACCTTTAGCATCTTTTGCTTTAGCATCTTAGACTAGCATATTTGCTTTAGCATCTTAGACTAGACTAAGCATCTTTTGCTTTAGCATCTTAGACTAGCATCTTTGCTTTAGCATCTTAGACTAGCATCTTTACTTTAGCATCTTAGACTAGCATCTTGGGCTACATGACTAGCCTATAAATATGTATCCCCAACCATTTGGGTTGGCATGGCATTTGAGTGAGTTGAATGAAAGAAAATTGCCCCAACTCTTGAGTGTCATCTCTACCAATGCGAGTGTTCTCTCTAACAATTGGTATCAGAGCTGTATGGTTCTGTGACCTTTCCAATCCCCTCCGCGACTCTCTCCAACGGAGACGCCCTTCTCCTTGTTCATCTTCCTCCCTTGCTAGTCCACCGGAGACCAACGACTCGGCGAGCTCCACCCACACTCCGAGCAGCAGCTCGATTGTAGCGGCTTCCTCCTAGGGCAGCAGCAACCCCCACGACCCTTCCACTCTACCACCTCGCAATGTCCACAGGAGACTCTCTTCGCTCGGTCACCTCGAGCGCACGACGTCGGCAGGAGGCCGAAGTCGCCGCGGCGGAGGAGCGCGACCGAGTGGCAGCAGAGATTGTGGCAGCGACGGCTCGGAAGGTGAGGTTGGCGGCGGCAGAACTGGCAGCAGCGAGAGCGGAAGAGGAAGCGGCGGCGGCTGTGGCTGCAGCACGTGTTGCGGCGGCAGAGCTCGAAGCTTTGCGCCACGGTAGCAACAGTGGCAGTGCCTCCGAGGGAGGTAGCCTCGACTTGGAGGCCGAGTTACCAAGGAGGGTGAAGGATGAGCAGGTGGCGCAGTGGGCAGCAGCGCAGCCCCGTGCTCGCGGTGGCAGCCCAAACGGGCCCAGACGCGCCGACAACACTCCGGGAGGATGCGCACGCGACGGTCGTGCTCATGGCGAACGCGACCCTCACAGGCGGCGTGGCTCTCCTTCCCCGAACCGGCGCCATGGTCTTCGCGGCTTCCAGACCATCATCAAGGACGCTGGTGCTGGTGGTGGATGGCCCACCCTCACCAAGACCAACTACACCCAGTGGTCCATGATTATGAGGGTGAAGCTCCAAGTGCGGCACATGTGGGAGGCGGTCACATACGACGACGTCGACTACGATGATGATCGACGGGCGCTGGAGGCCCTCGTTGCTGCAATTCCGCTGGAGATGCAGTGTTTGATTGCTTGCAAGCAGACTGCCAAGGAGGCTTGGGATACTATCGCTACAGTATGTATCGGCAGCGATCGCGCCCGCAAGGCTACGCTGCAGGCACTACGCAAGGAGTGGGAGAACCTGGCTTTCAAACCAGGTGAGGATGTTGATGATTTTGCTCTCCGTCTCAACTCTCTACTGCAGAAGTTGGTGCAGCATGGCGAAGACCTCATCAATGAGGAAAGAGCTGTTGAGAAGCTCTTTCGCTGCGTTCCCGGGAAATACAAGCAAATGGCTCGTTCGATCGAGTCCTTGATGGACCTCTCCAGGATGTCGATCGGAGAAGCGATAGGTCGCCTCAAGGTCGTCAACATCGACGAGCCCCAGCCATCTTCAGAGCCGGCCACCACTGGCAGCAAGCTTCTCTTCACCGAGGAGCAGTGGCTCGCGCGCCAGCGAGAGCAGAAGAAAGGGGAGGCATCAAGTTCGTCAAATGGCCACAAGCGCCAGCCACGCAGGGGGCGCAAGGCCCCCCAGGCGCGTGGAGGCGCTACTGGCGGCGCCAATGGTGGCCGCAAGGCCACCCGTGATGACACTTGTCACAACTGTGGCAAGATCGGCCATTGGGCTAGGGACTGCCGACAGGCGAAGCGCGGCGGTCAGGCACATGTCGCGCAAGCGCAAGAGGAGCCAGCTCTGTTCCTTATACATGGGAACATTGAGCTGCACTCCCCTCCCACGTCGACAGTCGCCGCTCTTCTCCACGTCGACGAACCGCGCGCACACGTCTTCCTCGGCAATGGGTCCAATGATGACAAGATTGACGGGTGGTTCCTCGACACCGGCGCCACCCATCACATGACCGGGCGGCGGGACCACTTCTCCGACCTGGACTCCAGCGTGCGAGGGTCCGTCAAGTTTGGGGACGCCTCCGCCGTGGAGATAAGGGGCGTCGGCTCTGTCATCTTCACCGCCAAGACCGGCGAGCATCGGATGCTCACCGGTGTCTACTACATCCCCGAGCTGAGGAACTCCATCATCAGCCTTGGCCAGCTGGATGAGAATGGCTCGCGCGTGGAGATCGAGCATGGGGTGCTACGCATTTGGGATCATCAGCACCAACTTGTCGTCAAGGTAAATAGAGGAAGCAATCGCCTCTATGTCCTTCATGTGCAGGTAGCGCAGCCTGTGTGTCTTGCAGCCCGCCGCGACGACGACGCGTGGCGGTGGCACGAGCGCTTTGGGCACCTCAACTTTGAGGCCCTGAAGCAGCTCGGCATCAAGGAGATGGTGCGGGGCATGCCGAGTGTCGAGCATGTGGAGCAGTTCTGCGACACCTGCGTGCTGACCAAGCAGCGGCGACTCCCATTCCCTCATCAGGCGAGCTTTCGCGCCAAGGAGAAGCTCGAGCTCGTGCACGGCGACCTTTGTGGTCCCGTGACACCGGCTACCCCTGGAGGCCGGCGCTACTTCCTCCTCCTCGTCGACGACGTGTCCCTCTACATGTGGGTGGTGCTTCTCGACACCAAGGCAGCAGCCGCAGATGCTATCAAGCGTCATCAAGCTGCCGCGGAGAAGGAGTGCGGCCGCAAGCTCCGGGTGTTGCGCACGGACAACGGCGGCGAGTTCACGGCGGCTGAGTTCGCGGCGTACTGCACCGACGAGGGGATTCAGCGCCACTACTCTGCACCGTACACACCACAACAGAACGGCGTCGTCGAGCGCCGCAACCAGACGGTGGTGGCCACTGCTCGCGCCCTCCTCAAGCAGAGGGGGATGCCGGCGATCTACTGGGGAGAGGCGGTGATGACTGCCGTCCATCTCCTCAACCGCTCGCCCACCAAGGCTCTTGACGGCGAGACGCCGTATGAAGCCTGGCACGGACGCAAGCCGACGGTTGGCCACCTTCGCGTTTTTGGTTGCTTGGCATTCGTCAAGGAGCTCAGCCACGTCGGCAAGCTTGACGATCGGAGTACGCAAGGGGTCTTCATCGGCTATGCGGAGGGCTCCAAGGCCTACCGCATCCTCGACCCTACGACACAACGCGTCCACATCTCGCGAGACGTTGTGTTCGACGAAGGGCGAGGCTGGACGTGGGGCAAGATGGCGGATGATGGCTCGACTTCGACGATCAACGATTTCGTCGTCGAGTACGTCTACTTCGAGGGAGCAGGGGGAGCTAGCAGCTCACCTTCACCAAGCTCGCTTGCCCCAGCACCTGGCACATCATCAGCTCCGGCAAGTACTCCACCACCTCCTGCACCGGCCACACCTCGCTCTCCTACACCGGTGCCCACATCTCCAGGATCGGCATCCGCGGCTTCAGTCCATGATGAGCAGCGCACAGTGGAGTTCACTACTCCATTATCAAATGACGGGGACCGTGTCGATGCTTGCCATGACGGCGAGCCTCTACGATACCGCACCATGGATAACATCCTTGGTGAGCAGCCCGTTCCTGGGATGGCACAACATGACTTCGATGCAGAGCTGCACTTGGCGCACGATGACGGTGAGCCACGTTCCTTCGCTGAGGCGGAAGGAGACGCGGCCTGGCGTGCCGCGATGTAGCAGGAGATGGACGCCGTCGAGCGGAACCAGACATGGGAGCTGGCTGATCTTCCGGCCGGCCACCGTGCCATCACCCTTAAGTGGGTGTTCAAGCTGAAGAAAGATGAAGCCGGGGTGGTGGTCAAGCACAAGGCTCGGCTGGTGGCACGCGGTTTTGTTCAGCAGGAGGGAGTCGACTTCGACGACGCCTTCGCTCCTGTTGCACGGATGGAGTCCATTCGTGTCCTCCTCGCGCTGGCAGCCCAGGAGGGTTGACGTGTCTATCACATGGATGTCAAGTCCGCCTTCCTCAATGGCGACTTGAAGGAGGAGGTCTATGTTCGATAACCGCCGGGATTTGTCATCCCCGGCAAGGAGAACAAGGTTCTCCGCCTGCGCAAGGCCCTCTACGGCTTGCGACAGGCACCACGAGCTTGGAACGACAAGTTGGACTTCCACTCTCAGGCAGATGGGGTTCCATCAGAGTGCTCATGAGGCTGCAGTCTATCGGCGGGGCAAGGGAGACAATGCCCTGTTGGTAGGCGTCTACGTTGACGACTTGGTGATCACCGACACCAAGGAGGTGGAGGTAGAGGCGTTCAAGACGAAGATGAAGGCCACCTTCCAGATGAGCGACCTAGGGCTCCTCTCCTTCTACTTGGGGATCGAGGTGCACCAGGACAACTCTGGCACTTCACTTCGCCAGACCGCCTACGCCAAGCGCATCGTCGAGCTGGGCGGACTCACCGATTGCAACCCAGCCTACACTCCCATGGAGGAAAGGCTGAAGCTGAGTCGCGACAACACGACGGAGGAGGTGGACGCGACGCAGTACCGGTGCATTGTGGGCAGCCTTCGCTACCTTGTCCACACGCGACCGGACTTGGCGTTCGCAGTTGGCTACGTCAGTCGGTTCATGCAGCGACCGACGACGGAGCATCAACAGGCCGTGAAGAGGATCCTACGCTATGTCGCGGGAACCTTTGACTACGGCTTGTACTACCCGAGGTGCCCCGGTGCGGCGCATTTCATCGGGTACAGTGACAGCGACCACGCCGGCGACATCGACACAAGCAAGAGCACAAGCGGGACGCTGTTCTTCCTCGGCAAGTGTTTGATCAGTTGGCAGTCGGTCAAGCAGCAGGTGGTGGCCATGTCCAGTTGTGAGGCAGAGTACATCGCAGCCACTTCTGCATCAACTCAAGCTCTCTGGCTGGCTCGGTTGCTTGGCGATCTTCTTGGCAGAGATGCCGAAGCGGTGGAGCTCAGGGTGGACAACAAGTCTGCTTTGGCTTTGGCAAAGAACCCTGTTTTCCACGAGCGCAGCAAGCACATCCGGGTGAAGTACCACTTCATCCGGAGTTGTTTGGATGAGGGGAGTGTGAAGGCAAGCTACATCAACACCCAAGACCAGCTCGCCGACTTCCTCACCAAGTCGCTTGGGCGGATCAAGTTCCAGGAGCTTCGCGCCAGGATTGGGATGGTTCAGATTTCCCAGAAGGCGCCACACAAGACTTAGGGGGAGATTGAGAGGATAAGTCTATGTGTGTGTATGTGTGTTTTGGCATGACATGTTTGGCATGACATGTGTGATGTCCATGTGTGGACAAGTTTGTAGTCTTAGCACCTTTAGCATCTTTTGCTTTAGCATCTTAGACTAGCATATTTGCTTTAGCATCTTAGACTAGACTAAGCATCTTTTGCTTTAGCATCTTAGACTAACATCTTTGCTTTAGCATCTTAGACTAGCATCTTGGGCTACATGGCTAGCCTATAAATATGTATCCCCAACCATTTGGGTTGGCATGGCATTTGAGTGAGTTGAATGAAAGAAAATTGCCCCAACTCTTGAGTGTCATCCCTACCAATGCGAGTGTTCTCTCTAACATTGTTTGGCTCTCCGTGCTGAGCGTGACTTTTGGCGTTTCTACGAGTTCTTGACTCATCTTTGTCCGGAGTTTGAGCAGCATCGGGCTCAGCTACTTACTCGACACCCTCGTGTCACACTTGTGGAGGCTCTTACAGAGTTGCGCTCAGAGGAGACTCGTTTGCATGGCTCTGGACTGCTATGTCTTCCTTCAGTGTTGGCTGCTCGTCCACCTGTCGCGCCTACGTCTTTGATTGATGTGTCCACTTCAGGTGGTGGTGCCCGCCCTCGCCGTGCTTATTGCAGCAAGGAGGGGCATGTCAAGGAGAATTGCTACCGGAAGAAGAAGCATCTTCGGCGTTCCTCTGGTGCACCTACTCTGGCTCCTTCCTCGATTACCTTGTCGACTAACACTCAGCAGGAGATTGTGACGTTGCTTCGTCACTTGGTTGCTACCTCTGCTCTGCATCGATGGGTTCTGTTGGTTCTGCTACTCTTCCCTCTGTCACTGAGAGACCAACTCCTACGCAGTTAGGTACTTCACCTTAGATTCTTGATTCAGGAGCATCTTTTCATATGACTTCTAACTCTTCCAGTCTGTTCTCGCTTCATCCTCTTGTTTCTCCTCTTCATGTTATTACTGTTGATGGTACTTCTCTTTCTGTTGTTGGTCGGGGCACTCTGAGCACTTCTTCTTTTAGTGTCCCCTCTGTTGCTCATGTTCCCAAACTCACTATGCAGCTCATGTCCGCTGGTCCGCTTACTGACCACGATTGTCGTGTTATCCTTGATTCTGACTCTTGTTGTGTTCAGGATCATCGCACGAGTGCTCTAATTGGTACTGGCCATCGGTGCCATGATTCTCAGTGCCTCTTGGAGCTTGACTGTCTTTGTCTTCCTTTCGCTGCTGTCACTAGTCTTTCTGCTTCCTCGACTTCTAGCTCCTTCCATCAGTGGCATCATCGCCTAGGTCATGTTTGTGGATCACATATGTCTTCTTTAGTTCGTCGTGGTCTTTTAGGGTCTGTTTCAGGCAATACGTCCTTAGATTGTCAAAGTTGTAAGCTTGGAAAACATATTTAGCTTCCTTATCCTCATAGTGAGTCTATATCTCAGCGTCCTTTTGATATTGTTCATTCTGATGTTTGGGGTCTGGCTCCCTTCGTTTCGAAAGGAGGTCATAGCTACTATATTATCTTTATTGATGATTTCTCTCGCCACACTTGGATTTATTTCATGTCTTCTCGTAGCGAGGTGTTATCTATCTATAAGCAGTTTGCCACTATGATTCGCGCTCAGTTTGACACTCCTGTTCGTGTTTTTCGTGCTGATTCTGCTGGTGAATTTCTGTCTAGGCACCTTTGTTCTTTTCTTGTTGCACATGGTACGTTGTCTCAGTTCTCTTGCCCTGATGCTCATGCTCAAAATGGTGTTGCTGAGCGCAAGCACCGCCATCTCCTCGAGACTGCTTGTGCGCTTATGCTTGCATCTTCAGTTCCGCCTCATTTTTGGACCGAGGTGGTCTCCACTACCACATACTTGGTTAATATCCAACCCTCTTCTGCTCTCAAGGGTGGGATTCCTTTCGAGCGTCTATGTGGTCGTCTTCCTGACTACTCTGCTCTTCGCCTTTTTGGTTGCATTTGTTACGTTCTTCTTGCCCCTCGTGACCGTACCAAATTGACTACTCAATCTGTTGAGTGTGTCTTTCTTGGCTATAGTGTTGAGCATAAGTGTTATAGGTGCTGGGACCCTATTGCTCGCCGTATGTGTATTTCTTTGGATGTTTCTTTTGATGAGTCTCATCCGTTTTATCTTCTCCCCGCTTCTTCCACTTCTTCAACATCCTTGGTCAAGCCTTTGTCTTTTCTCACTTTTCCTGCCACACCTATTTCTTCTGATCTTTCTTCGGTACCATTAGCGCTTTCTCCTGTTGTGCCTACTTTGGTGTCTTCCACGCTTTTGGACTCCTCGTCTCATGCCCCTCATACTTCTACTCTGGTTGAGCCTTTCCCTTTTCACTACACTCGTCGTTCCCGTTGCTATCTCAGATCCTATTGATTCACTCTCTGCCGAGCCATCCCCTTCTAGTGATTCAACTCCATCCTCTCCTTGGTACTCTCTTTGTGATTGCCACTCGATTCGACCTCCTGAACGTTTTGGCTTTGCTGGTGTTGTTCCTGTTGAGCTGTCATCTTATCGTGAGTCTGTCATTCATCAAGAATGACAACATGCAATGGCTGAGGAGATTGTTTCTCTTGAGCGCACCGGCACGTGGGATCTTGTTCCGCTTCCCCCACATATTTGCCCCATCACGTGCAAGTGGGTCTATAAGATTAAGACTCGTTCTGATGGTTCCCTTGAGCGTTATAAGGCTCGCCTTGTTGCCCGTGGCTTCCAGCGAGAGCATGGTCGTGACTATGATGAGACTTTTGCTATGGTAGCCCACATGACTACAATGCACACTCTTCTTGTTGTTGCTTCTGTGCGTCAGTAGTCTATCTCCCAGCTTGATGTCAAGAATGCCTTTCTTAATGGTGAGTTGCATGAGGAGGTCTACATGCGCCCACCGCCTGGGTATTCTGTTCCTGAGGGTACGGTTTGTCGTCTCCGTCGCTCTCTATATGGTCTTAAGCAAGCCCCTCGAGCTTGATTTGAGCATTTCTCTTCTGTGATCATTGCTGCTGGTTTGTCTGCTAGTGTTCATGATCCTGCGCTCTTTGTTCATACCTCCTTTCGTGGTCGGACTCTTCTTCTCTTGTATGTTAATGATATGATCATTACATGAGATGATTATGAGTATATTGCCTTTGTGAAGGCTCGTCTCAATGACCAATTTATTATGTCCGATCTTGGTCATCTTTCTTACTTCCTTGGGATTGAGATTTCTTCCACTGTCGAGGGCTACTTCCTGTCCCAAGAGAAGTATATTCAAGATCTTCTTTGTCGTGCTTCTCTCACTAATGAGCACATTGTTGAGACTCCTATGGAGCTTAATCTTAAGCTTCGACCCTCTAATGGTGAGCCTCTTACGGACCCCACTCGTTATCGCCATCTTGTCGTGAGTCTTATTTATCTTGGTGTCACTCGTCCTGACATTTCCATGCAGTGCACATTCTCAGTCAATTTGTTTCAGCTCCTACTCAACTCCACTATAGTCATCTTCTGTGTGTTTTGTGCTACCTTCGTGGGACGGTCTCTTGTCATCTCTTCTTTCCGCGCTCTAGCTCTTTACAACTTCGTGCATATTCTGATGCTACTTGGGCCAACGATCCTTCTGATCGTCGGTCTCTTTTTGCCTACTGCGTCTTTCTTGGTGGTTCTCTCATTGCATGGAAGACTAAAAAGCAGGTCGCAGTTTTACGTTCTAGTGCAGAGGCTGAGTTACAAGCCATGACGTTGTTGACTGTAGAGCTCAGTTGGTTTATGATGGTTACTTGGGGATTTTGGAGTTTCTTCTCCTGTGCCTACGCCTCTTTACTCAGACAGTACAGGTGCTATTAGTATTGCTCGGGATCCGGTGAAGCATGAGCTCACTAAACATATTGGGGTTGATGCTTCTTACACACGGACCCAGGTACATGATACTTGGGCCAACGATCCTTTCGAGCTTCAGTTGGTTGATTTCTTCACGAAGGCACAGACTACCGCTTAGCACAGGTTCTCTCTCCAAACTCAGTATGGTTGATCCTCCATGAGTTTGAGGGGGGGTGTTGGAGATGTATATGTCTTGTGTAATATCCCCAGAGTATAAGGGGTTTTGTGCATATTGTACTGTGTATATAATCTGGCCTATGACCTCTATTGAATACAAGCTGCTATTATTACAATATTGGTGGAGCACCAAAATATAGTAGGCTTCAAGTTCAACATTCCAATATGGTTTTAATACAAAATACATATGTAATATGCTCAGATACTCACTTCCAGTAAATTTTCTTACTGGAACACCGGTAATAACTACTATGACACACTGTTAAATCCATGTTTCATTCGTAATGTAAAGTACGAAGTTCAGCACAAGGATGCGATTTGGGCAAGTTACAAAAGTAAGTAGTAAGCACACTAAGAAGAACCCTACAAAATCAAGTTGTGGCAAAACCGCATAACAATCACTCTGTATATGGATAGTACTTACCGCGATGAAGAATGTTCTGTCCCCTAGCTCTGAAAAAAAGATCAACAGAAAAGCCTGAAATGCAGATTTGAGATTTGGATACAAGGATCAATGATCGATTAATGCATACGTATCGTGAGGATAAACAGTTGAGAATAATTGAAATACAGAAGTGGGGAAGCAATCAAAGGGTAGTGGAAGATCTCCTAACTGATGCAAAACCTGTACTGATGTCACTGAGATCCCCCAGCACATCCGCCGGCTGCAGGCCCATGAACTGCGTGCCGGCCAGAGCCTGCTGCGACCCCTGGAGCATGACCACCCCTGCCACCGCTGCGAACGCGAACCCGCACGACGCGCCAAACGACCTGGATATTCCCGGTCCCCGGCTGGTCGGCTCAGCCCCCTTCTCGTCCGAGGCACGATTACCAACCTTGTCCGAGTCCCAATTCGGCAGACACCTCAGCACCTGCACCGACAGTCGACGTCAGTCCCTCCGATACGACATTGAAGCTCCCTCTTGCCTCCACTCGTTGGATGAAGCGGAAGTACAGGACGATCAGCACGTACCGATCGGCCCTGCTGCCTGGCGCTGCGCCGCGGCAGCGGGCAGAGAGACGGACGAGGCGCCCCCGCCCGGTAGCGGGGTGCGGAGGAGGCGAATACGGTGGAGGAGAAGGAGCAGCAGGAGGAAGCGACGCTGGTCATGGCGCCGCGGTGCGTGCGGTGGTGGCTGCGGGGCGCGCGACGGGGAGGGGGAAGAGGCGCGGCGTCCTATCGGCCGTTGGAAGGGGATAGAGTTCGAACGAATCGGGTGGTTTGCTTCCGCACGTGGGCCCAGCACGTGCGCCTTTTCTCTCTCGGCCCGGCCCAACCAACTGCTGCGTGACATCGATGCTTTGATAGGCGGAGGGCGGCGGCGGCGACGACGACGACGACGACGACGGCTGTTTCGCGCCACGAGCTCGATGAACGCGGCGTGCAATCCGTCCCCACGGCGCCGGCCTTTGCTCTGGCTCGTCGGTGCATCGGCTGATGCAAGCAGTCGCTATGGGGGCCACCCTTGGGTGGAGGAAGACGTGGAGTTCGCCGGGAGGGGTCTGAGGCATCCGGCCGCCGCTCTCCTGGAGCGCGCATCAGGTGCTCGGCGTTATGCCTGTGTGGATTCTCCTGTTTCCTCGTCTAGTTTGGATGCCGCATGCCCTGGTAACTTGACGCGTTTTGTTTGCATTTGCTAGGTTGTGTTGGTTCCTTGCTTCCTTGGATGCGAAGGTTCCAGCTAACCTACTTTGCCTTCTACATAATGGTCTCCGCGGCATAGTACGATTGCACACATAACGAATTACTGAGCATATGCCTTGCCTTCCAACATTAATTGACGTAGTACTGGTTTGCTCCATCAGTGTTTAGTTGAACGGAAAATACATTGGTTGTGAGTTAGTCCAATAAGCCAATCTGCACAGAGCTGCAGTCTCTGGAGAAGAAGTGCGGTGCAAACAACTCATATGGAACTTTTGTTGTTGGCTACACAATGGTAACACTGGCAGAACTATGCCATAAGTGTGTGATGGGTGGAAGGTTGGGAATGGATGGGATATTAGTGTGTTGTGGGAGGTCTGGGTCTCAGCAACCTGGAACCTGGGCATTCCGTGTTGCCAAGCTAGGGTTGCCTGTTCGGCAGCTGTAGGATTGCCTGTTCGGCAGGGAAATGGGGTGAGGAAACAGAGAATAGGGTGAGGAATTAGACTAAACCTTGCTTGCCTTTATTCCTTAATACTTCTGATATATATAGTGCCTATACATCTTATCTACTAGAGGAAATTTTAACAAATACTTCTAATCATGTCATGATATGACTCATAGGGAAATCCTAACCAATACTACTTATCTGCTACTAAACCTATTCTGATATGGACTCCATCCTGGCAACAAGCAATCATAACTAATATGATACGAAACCTATTGGCAATCCAGTCCTTCATGCACATGCATGGGCTAGGGCTGAACCATTATCCTGCCGTGCATCTCTGGGTCTTCTCTGTTGATAGACAATACCGACTCTGACAAAGTGACTCCAGAGAATTAAACAATTCTGATTGTTCTAAAAAGATTTGTCTAGGGGAATTACTCACCTTTGCTAGGCAAGATCTCACAGAAGACGTTAACAGTTATATTTTCTGTTACATTACATACATCCACCAGCAAATATCACTATATGTCTATATCAGTAAGTAAGCACATTTTTTTCTTCTTTCTCACATCAGAAAGAATAAACAACAATTTTACATCAGTGGATGCTTTTAGGTAGATACTAGATAAGCATGAGCTTTTTGAAAGAACGATAAGTATGCACTTAGTTCTATACCCTGTATCTATTCTAATCTTTAATCTGTCAGTATCATTGAATGGTTAATTTGCAGTCTGCTGCTTGAACCTGGCCATCGTTGCCAGCTTCTCAGCAGCTTCAACCAAATGGTCAAGCCTAGCAACAAATTCAATCAATAGTGATGTGAAAGTCGCAAGGGACAGTGCTGTGGTGCTTTCAAGTGCACACATCCTTGGAATTAGATCAGAGACAACATTTTCATCATCTTCAAAATCATCAACCTCCCTGGAAGGCCAGGAATGCAGCCTCCTCTGCTGCCTTCTCATAATCTCATGGTAGGATTCAACTTGCAGTGGCGCAGGCAATGGTGGTGGTGTCTTTTCAGTTACCTTACTTTCTTGTTTACTAGATAGTTTCTTGAAATCCTCATTGTCAAAAGACACAACCCTTGAGAGTTTCAAATGTGGCTTGTTAGAATTGTCCTCCTGACTTGTGGTGAACAGGTAGGAATGCAAATCAATTGAGTGTTGCAGACGCTCGGTTGAGACATGAACATGCGTAAGTAGGCTAGTTTGAAGGCTCCACTTCATGTTGTTTAAATCCTTTGCCAAACTACGCAATAGTTCTGCAGCTTGGTTTGTGGCATCTAAGATTTCAGACTTGAAGGCACACCTTAGGTTGTATGGGGCCTGCAAGAATACAAGGACTAGTATTATATGCAAATTAAGGATAAGAATGTGTTGACCATACTATTTTTATTGATCGGATATTATAGAAACACAGCAAAAAGTATGCAAATGCAAGTTAACAAAACTCAGGGCATCATGAGGAAATGCAATATGCATACTTTTCAACAATTTCATTTATGAATTTCTTTCTCAAGAACGTTGTATCTTGCTAAGTTTTTCTCGTCATATGGGTGTGCATTGTTGATTGGCTCGTCGTCTTGTAGCACATGGCATTATTTTTTTTGTCTTTTCCTGCACTGCTCAAAAACTTTGTATAACTCAGCCTCCACGTCTGCATCGTTGTTGCTGCATGGTGTGAGCACATACTATGGCAGGCACACCGGCGCCATGTGATTAGCCATAGCACTGCCAATCTCAGATACTTGCTGTGTTACTTTTACCAGCCAAAGTGTTTGGCTTTCTTTTACGATGTAAAGTATTTGGTGTCTGATTTGTTCAATTATTATCAATTTATCATGGTCCTCAGGTATTTTGCATATATGCAGGGAACTGGTGACATGACCCCTTCTATGGTGAAATTGAACTATCAAGAATTTGATCCGCTAAAGATACGAACCATGGTGATGGTGTGTTCAGTGTTGACTGTTTATCATTTACTAAGATGTCCTTCAAGAGATCACAACATCCCTCAGATGCATGGTTGTCACGGCGCCCCGGCGAACCCAGTCGCCAGCGAACCGACTAGACGCCTAGGCGACCAAAAATTGGCATAGCATACAGGATAACAGGATTCACGCACGGCCCAGAAGATCAGGCCCAACTCCCCGCACCCTACACGCACGGCCCAGAAGAATCACGCACTGGCCGCTATAAAAGGGCTCGCAACATACACACACCCTGGCCACCCCCCGCCTCCGCCTCCTCCTCCTCCGGTTTCCTCCCCTCTCGTCGGTAGACTGCCTGCTGCCTGCTTGCTGCTGCTGCGGCGAGGGAGCAGGGGAGGGGGAAGCAGACAACAGAGGGGAAGCAGAGGCGGTCGGGCGGCCGACGGCGCAAGGGGAAGCAGAGCCCGCGGCCGGTGGCACAAGGGGCAGAGGCAGGCGGCGGCGCAACTCGCAAGGGGAGGGGAAGCAGTGGCGGCCGGGCGGTCGGCGGCGTAAGGAGAAGCAGATCCAAAAGTCCAATCTGGGCCTGGGCCACGCCTTAGACACTACAACTTGCCCCTAGACGCTCGCCCAGACAAGCCTGGCGACCGCCTAGTCGCCATGGGCGACGCCTAGAAGCTCTAGGCGGGCGCCTAACTCCACCAAGCGAGGCGATTGACCATGGCGTCCGACGGTGACCGCTTGGACGCCTAGTCGGCGCCTAGGCGTCGCCTAGGCGACGCCGTGACAACCATGCTCAGATGTTAGGTATGCTCCTTGCTGGTCCTTGGATGAAGCATGATTATTGCACTTTTGAGTATATTGTGTTGCATTGCATCATGGAATGAGAATATAGTGTTTTCCACTACTAGGAGAAAGCACTAACAGGATGCATGTAAAGGTCCCAATGAAGGCATCAAATGAAGTAGCACATTGTGTCACCTGTTACCTAGGATCAACTAAGAGTATCCACGTATGCATCTGAGTATCTTGTCTCACTACATATAATTCTTATATACTATTCTATTATGTTTGCATTAAACACTTTGCTGAGAATTATATATCTTGAAATAACTGATGTAGCTATGGAACTGTAGCTAGGCAGTGCATCAGAATAAGTTTATCACAAGAACATAAGATGCAGAGATAATCAGTGTGGTACCTGAATCTCTGAGTGCACACAACCATGTAAAGCCATCACCTCGTAGGCACAGTGCTGAAGAACATTGCCAACTTTCACATACTCTGCCCACGGGTAAAAGAAGTGCTTGAACCTCCCATGTGGCGGTTCCCATTTAGCAGAATTTGCCTGGAAAATTAACCACCATGTTGATGGCACAATGTTAGATGTTAAGTTGTTGATTGTAATGCATAATGAGTACATGAAACTTAGAGGTCACCAGAGAGTCAATCTTTGCGGACGAATTTAAGGTAGCTTGGCACTTCCTGAATGCCGGTTCATCAGGGAAGTTATCCATGACTGTCTTTGAGAACTCTGGATGTTCGGAGCCATCATCACTTAGATACTTTTTCACGCACTCTGCAATAAGAAAAGAAAATAATTATGTGTTATGTGCTGTCAACAGTGATTGACAAGAAGTCACCACAAAGACTATGATGGTGAGGAAAAACCTTCTAAGGAATCTGCCAGAGAGTTGAAGTTGTTAACTAGCTCGCTGTGCAGCTGTTCCCCTGCCCATATTGGGCAAATAAGGACATTTACTAGAACAGCTATTATGGCTCCAATCGCAATTGAGTAGAGTCTGTCCATTGCAGTCCTGATGGGATTTCCCATGCGGTAGCCCGATACAATGATCAAGCAATAGGTGAATAGGATAACTCGAAAACCATACTCATATGGAACTAGTGTTGGCCATAGTTTCATGAATGATGTTAAAGCACCTACATATGATATTGGAGACTAAGAAGATTGAAGAAATTCAAAGTTAACACAAAGAAAATTCTAGTTTGGTTTCCTTAATTCCTTGTCAATATGAATGGATAAAATCATGACTTATATAGATTTCCTATGTCATATGTTAATGTTTAATACTGATCAGCTTTAAGTCATACCAATAAGAAATATGCTGAAACCAATGATGTATGGTTCTGCGATGTGGCCACTAGACATAGCCACTTGAATAATGACTACTGCAAATACTCCAGCAAGTACACTTCCGAGGGCCCGGTTAAATCCACGATTGAATGTTGCACCTACAATTCAATAACACTATTAGTGCCTATCAATCATAAATATTTCCTCATACTGTAATGCTCATCTGAACATAATATAGGATGTCCATATGTTGTTCATAATGTTACAAGCAGCAGACTTAACTAGCTATTAATGGATATGGATGATACGTACCAACAGTGTACTCGAACATTATAGCAACAGTGATGATGGACCAGATGATGTTAGCTCCGAAGATGTCATAGGGTGCACGTAAGAGTATGAGCAGTGACACAAGGAGGCAAGCAAGGCCAACTTTGAGTGCGAAGGTAACCCTGTTTGTGTCCTGTCTAGCGAAGTCCCAGACATCACGTAGCCATTTCCTTGGGGACAGTCCTTTAGTGGTTGGCTTCTTTGCACCTTCTGGCACCACATTTTTTGGTGTCAGGCAGATGTCAATCCTTATACTACCCTTCTTTCCATTCATTCTCTAACTCAGAGTGTCTATTAAGCAGCAACTCTAGAGTTTGTACAAAAGGGATCAATGACGCTGGTGTTACTGTTGTATGCTTCGGTTGAGTTGTTGAAGTGTAGAGTTTTATGGATGGATGAAGGGTATATATAGCTCTGCTGAAAGTTTAAAAGGATGGTGGTGCAACCATACAAGTAGATGAAAGGGTGGTATAGCCAGCATAGCGTCACGTAAGGAGAATAAAATTATTGGAAATATTAATACATAAGATGTCCAGATGCTCTTGTCAATAATGTAGTTGTTGATAGAGAATTGGAATATATCATCTCAAATAATGCTAGCTACCTGTTGGTGACTTTCAAGTTTACGGTGTATTGTTTTGCCAGGTTCATGTTGCATGATAATGGATATGTTTCAAAAATATCATTTTATATGCATGAAATCTTCACTTTGGATGGATGCTACGATGAGCTATAATTAAGTAGTCGGTTTCAGTCTCTCCACCAAATGAGCCACCTACTTGCCTACTTAGATCCATTAGAGACCAACTTAATGACTCCAGAATGAACTTTTGGGGTGATCAGAGAATTTAATTGCTTTATTGCCTACCAGGGATATACCAGTTGAAAAAATTCTGGTAATTTTTGGTTACTGTATTGTATTTTCCAATTGACTTTGATCATGGATTCTTCTTGTTCAGTAACCCCTCTGCTGCAAAATAGATGATTTTAATATATTCAACTTTAGTTTTTCAGTATAAATTAATGATGTTTTTCTCAAACTTTCCCATACATTGATGCCGTTGTTTTTATCTTCATCCTCAAATTAATAGGGGTGCAAGTGGGTCAACCCGTGAACCCTTATAGGCCAATTAAGGGTACGTTTGTTTCATCTTGAAATTATAATAATCTAGATTATTTCTATAAGTCGAAACAAACAATCAATCTTATTATAATACATGGTGTATTATAATAATTCAATAAGCTAGTTTAATTCAGTTTTTTTATAAGCTAGATTATTATAATTACAAACTGAAATAGATAGAGCATAAGTGTACCAACCCATGGGTTACAAACTTAAATGTCCTATAAGTGGCGGGTTGACCCACTTACACCCATTGATAATTCCAACAACTAGCTTGAGAGATAAAAAGGGTAGCCATGCCTGCACCAAGTAACGAGTGTTAAAGCTTGAGATTTCTATTTCTACATACCACTATTTCATGGTTCAATTTAAAATGATTTTTACGATGGATAAAAGAGTATAAGAGGTGCTATTAGGCCCATTAGTTTCTATGTCACTGATGAATGGTGACTCCACTATTCAAACTTTGACCAAAAAACATTTTAAAATGCTCCCTCTGTTGATAAATACAATGGACGTATTCTAAATTTGAACTTTGTAATTTTTGATTAGTCTACGAACATGCATGTTTAGTGGCATACAAGTGTATCATTAGATTCATATTTGAAAGTATTTTTCACGTGATGTCAACTTCATTGTTATAATATATTCTAAAAGAAATTAATGGTCAAAGTTCAATGTTGGAAGCCTTGCCAAATCAAATCGTACCTTATATTTATCAAAGGAGTATTTAGTTAGGAAAAATGGAGTGACTAAAGTATTTCCTTATCTCTGTGCAAACCTTAATATATTTTGTGATGGAGGGGGTAACCCTTTTAAGCTAAAAGGTGCATCATGAACATGCTGGGGCTCAGGTTTGTGATCTATAGTTTTCTCACTGATGTGACTGCTATTTCATAATGAGATAGATACTATAGAGGAAGGCCACACACCATGGCTAGGATAGATTAGGCTTCTAGATGAGTGGGAACATGGGATAGATAGATGGGGATGAGAGCATTTTAGACAGAAGGGGCTTAATTGCTTTGTGCTTGGTTCGTAATGGACAAATTGCTATCCTTTCATATGGAGTTTATGTGATTCCTAAGAAAAAATCTCTAGGCTTAACCGCTTAAGACATAAGATTAAACTTGTCTCTAACACGCCATATTTATCTAAGACAAAGCCAACTAACGAGAAAACTATCCGTTCTAGTCTCTGCAGTACATTATGATTAAACATTATGGCTACAATACATGATACAAATATTCACTTGTATACACAAATTATGTGTGTGGGGGAAAGGGATGTGTTTCTTTGTGCATATGTGTTTTGGCAGGATTATATACTTGTAAATTTAGGGACTAAATTCCTCAAATGCAGGCATAAGATTCTACAAAGCAGGTGATGTCCTGCTGCATGGTATCAGATTCTACGTGCCCTGCTTGTGTGTGGAAGAATGTTGGGATTAGAGTATGCATGGGAATAATGCTTTCAGTAAGCCTAACATGGATGTGTGGATGATGGATAACAAAATCTTATCTGGGTCAATTGTCTATAGACAAAACAGATAAAGGTATCACATCCTATTCCTCCCCAAAGCATCCCCAGGAATAGTTTCAATGCATTCCATTGAATTTTAGCACTTTCACACTTTCAGTTGTATGATAGTTTCTGCACGTTGAAAAATGGTTGAATTTATCTTTACTAGGAAAGTGTCCCGTGTGTTTTGGTGCATTAAAATTTGACAATGTCCAAAACATATTCTTGTTGGATCCAGTTAACCGATAAATGATGAGAAACAGTGAATGGAGGGCTTCCATGTTAGACCCAGAGTAGAAACTCTGAACAGATTTGTACTGTAGAAATGCTTGTAGGCAGTGGCGAATCCAAAATAATAATTAAGGGTAGGCTAGACTAAATTGTAAATTGATAACAATATATAATACACATACACTAATTAAATATAACACATACAAAATCAAATAGAAAAATATAAAAAATAACCACCTTGATTTGTAACGTGAGAATTTCTTAGGTTTTGGTAGTTAGAAAACAATGTAGTGAGCAGCCATTTCTCTCTACATAAATCCAACTACTTTTTCAATTAGGTGAATTCTCCACAGCCTCTGACATAGTATCCCATACAACTACATCTCTACCTTCTGCATTCTGAAGATTAATCGATAAATCTAAAATCTTACATTTTGCATACATATATATCAACATTATTAGCACATAGGGATTGCTCTTGAATTCAAAGCCATAATCTGATAATCATATTAAAAAAAATAACTTAAGAGCAGAATTTAGCCTTCCATTCTGTACAAGTAATAGAATGGTCCAATGGGCTACCACAACCTGTACTTACTCACTCTCTCTATGCGTTCATGTTCTTCTTCCTTCAGCTCCAACTACTAGTATTTTTCTCATCTTATTTTAATAGCTGCTAGGTTGCCATGAGAGACTATACATACTTAATTTTTTTCACGGATTGGAGGGTAGGCTAGAGCCTATTGAAGCCTACCTGTTGGATCCGCCACTGCTTGTAGGACACTTTCTTTTACAGTTTATCTGATATTGGATTGAACTGATGTTGGCAAACATTTATAAGTTAAAACTTAAAAATCAATAGTCACCACCCCCTTGTTATAATTATATGATTTATCTGATATTAATTCTGATAGTATATTAGTAGAGGTGAATTTGAATTTCAACAGTTGACCTGCATCATCACTATGAACTGTTTGAAATATATGCTTTCAAATTGTGATTTTCAGGACTGGATATAAAAAGGGCAAATATGTGTTTCGTATGTGCTTCTAATAAAGAAAAAAATGGATCTAAAAGTATCTTGTACACCCATTGACCAGCATTCTTATCATTTATGTTGCTAGTGCCCAGTATGTCAGAAAAAAATAAGGTTAATAAAAATCAAGTTGAATTAAGCACAATAAACCAATATTAATGATATAGTATGGCAATCAGCCAAACCTACCCTGCCATCTATTCTTTCCCACCACCATCCCTGCCTTGCTGCCCACTCCACTGCTATTTTTGTTCATTGCATGTCTGCCTCGTTGCCACCTCCCTACAGTTGTTTTCACTTCCTCCTTCCTCCACATATCAAACACTGCCATTTAGAATGGAGAGGTAAGAAAATTGGCACTTAAAACTCAATTAAATTCGGTGGTGAGGAAATTTCAGCTTCAAATTCGTTCTCTTATTTTTCCTAATAGATTATCAGAAGTGGATAGTAGCTGGTAAAGTATCATGGGCAACCTTTAAGGTGTTTCCTGAGGAAATTTAACTAGTGAAGGTGCCATTGAGAGCTCGTTGTATTCTTTCATGTCATCAGACTGTAGGAATGTTTGTCTTCCTCTGAACAATCTGCATCGCATAACAAGTAGCGACTAGCTGGTGCCTACATGGTTCACAAAACTGATGGCTCTACCTGAGGCTTGGCCTGATTGAGTCCATTGTTTCATGTTTGTAGATACACAAGACAGCTCGACCATGGGGAAAGAAAAGTTCGGTCCTGATTAAGGTAGCTCAGTTGAGCAGCTGACGAGGCACCTCACAATGGGAAATATAGGCATATTCACAAGTTGTTGGGAAATTCTTTTAGATATAACATGTATAATGTCTACAGAAAGCATATCTGAGGAGCAACTTGTGTGCTCATGGGTGCAAGAAGCCGAGAAGGTTGCCAAGGAATTGCTTGCCCAACGTCTTGCTACAAATTATTGGAAGATAATATTCTTATCGGAAATGCATTATTCCTCCAGCATCTCTTGTACATTAGGAGGAACATGTGCAAGCGTGGGGTGAGAAACGTGAAGGTTTTTTAAGGACCCCAAATCTTTTCTCCAGTGACAAGCAAGATGAAATGGACACAAGCCAAGCTTCATATCAAATATGTGGCTCCTGTTTGGGACTTTGGGTTCAATTATTCTGTGTGACCATATTAGCTTCTCTGGTTAAGCTTGAGCAATTTGGACCAGTAACATGTGCTTTTTTTTTTTAACAAAATGCCATATGTTCCCATTTCCAAATCAAGCTGAATTTTGTAGATCGCTTGTTGCTAGGCATCTCAGATATTTTTGGTCCCTTGATCAGGTTATTGCTGTTTGTTGTCAGGTATACTGGTATAATATGTATAGTTTTGAGGCATGAATTCGCATAACTTTTCCTCTTACATATAATGCACGTTCACGAACTTCTAATTTTGCCTCTTTTTTCCGTTCCGTGTTCAGATTTGGTTAAATGAACTCCTAAATATCTTTGCAGTTTCTCATTCGGTTTCATGATTGGCCTTGCGCCTGATACAGCTTGAAGATCGTGTACTCTGGGCTGTTCAAGAACTTGTAGCGACGCAGGTATGCCGCCACCACATATCAGATTATTTTGTGAGAATATCACCGTAGATGACAATGCCACACCTTTATTCGTTGTGGCTACTGACTAATTGAACCATTCTTTCGAGTGTTCGTAACAATGCAAAATAAGATGCAGAGTTGACACACATGCCCCCAATCACCTCTATCACAAAAAAGATGCTCCCAGGGATAGATTGTCAAATTGGCTCGCTAGTTGATAGATTTAGCAGCCCAGATGCCAGGGTAAAGGTAGAAACATATGCAGCATCTTGTACACCTCAACCAGAAGTCCAGGAGGAGCTCTTATTATATATAAATAATCACTGTTACACTGTACATATATATATACAGCAGTTACCGTAAGTACTACCCATCAGTGACTTGGTATACTATCATTGAACAAAAAAAGGACAAAAAATGGAAGTATCATGCTAGCCTCATGCTATCCTTTTCCCAGATTTGCGACGGAAAGCATATGGCACATCGAAAGGTAGCATCTTATCCCTGCCAATCTCAAATAACACGGTGCAACGCTCAAAGATTGAGATAAAGTCTCAAAATAAGTTGGTTTTGGTGTGGAGGGGCAGCCAAGTGATCTGATTAGCTCATGGACCGGCAGGACCTTGAACTTCGTTGGTGGATTCATAGCAACATTGTGCACCTTATGCTCATAGATCTTCCCATTCTTGTCAAGTTTATACTCAGAAGCGCCATCAAAACGACCATGGCCCTCCCAAGGGACTCGAGGAATGCCATGGGCAATCCAACGAATCATGATAAGATTCTCAGCAGGCTGCCATATACTAACTATATCAACCCATAATGCTTTGAAGAAGATTCTGCCAGTGAAGCGCAGTGCCCAGAATATCCTTTTATAATTATCAATGTCCTCAAACTTATTAAGAGGATCTTTGAAGACAATGTCATCTCTGAAAAAACAGTAACAAATGGAGATGTGAAAAGATCAATGATAAGAAAAGCTTGAGAAGGTATATAAGAAAAATGCAACCCATACTGCAGACTACATACTGCAGAGGATCTATACAGTTCCAGACTCTGGTTAATCAACTCAATTCAGAAACTTTGTCAAGCATCCAACAAGACATGTAGGAACTATAAAACATACAGGATTGATTGAACTTTGCCAGGATTGAGGAAACTATATAACATAAAGGCCTAATATTAACCTAGTAAATCAGATATCATATATGGTATTTTTCTGATTAGGGTAATTCAAGTTATGGTGAAAACATAGTTATTACATAGTCCAGACAATATTGAAAAATAGGCCCATACTGCAAGATTGCTACTTTACCCAAAGCATCCAAATGAATTTCGAAATGTTCAAAACTAAAAACCACAAAAAGGAAGACCATGCAAGTGAAACTTACAAGATAATCAGAGGTTTGTACCGTTTGAAATAACTTGTAAAAATTAGAACATGTTCACAGTAATAATGCAATGAAAAACTCCACCAGACCACCCAACTCTAAGATAGGCTACTGCATTGATAAGCTACACTATCATTGGAGGTAAACATTAAACAAAATAAATACTGTGTAACAGACTAGAGTTTTTGTCAGTTAAGCAGGTAGCTGCTCTGATAAACATCAAGTTATATGGGAAGGCATATGTACAAGTTCAGGCCTTCAGGGTGTTCAACTCTACACAATTAGAAGCTACCAATTGGAGTAGTCGCCACTGAACAAGACGGACTAAGATTTTTGCCACTAGTTCATCTTCTGATTTGTAAAGTGCATCTCAATGTTTGACCCATGAAGGATCGAGTTTTTCCTCAAATCAAGCACAAACAGCCGCTCTAACCTATAGATATCGAAGCTGGGCTCCTTGTTGAACACATCGGGGAGATCCTCCCTGAGCGTCCGGATCGCGTACCCCATGTTGAGGTAGTACCTCCGCCTCTCCTCCTCGTCGTCCTCCCGTTGCCTGGCCGCCGCCGGCGACTCCGCCGGCGTGACCGGCACCGAGAAGAGCGGCGGCGGCAGCAGAGGCAGCCTCCCTTCCCGCACGGGGTCGGCGACGCCGATCACCTTCCCCCCAGCCTCCACCTTCTTCCCCCTCCCCACCACCTCCTGCTTCAAACCACCTCCTGCCGCCGCAGCCGCCACGATCCTCCTCCGCGCGGCGCCGCCCCCCGCCGGCGGCCGCGCGGGAAGGTGCAGGAGGTGAGCCATGCGACCCCAAAGCTCCCTCCTTTTCCCCTCTTTTCCAACAATTTTCCTCCCCGCTTGCAATCTTTGCGCTTGGATCGGGGAGAGAGAGAACGGAGGGGAGTGTGTGAACTGGTAAAAAAGATGTCTTTTTGTTTCGTGGTCGTTTCGGATTTGTGTTGAGATATTCAGCGGTGGCGTGGCGTCAGATGGAGCGCTTGTCTCGCAGGCTGAGCCGACGACGCCGGTGGAGAGAAGAAACGAAGAATATCTCGGCGTGTGTCGCTGCAGGTGGGACCCACCTTTTCATCAGCTGCCTCACATTTGTACGGACGCTAATGTGGTTTGGTTAGATATTCGGATTTAAATTTCAATGACGCTCTTTCGCTTGACGAATAATACCTGTTAGTAATTTTATTTGACTTCGGGGTGTCAAGTCTCAGCCAAGAATTGTATTTGAAAAAGAGAAATCTAATCCTGCGGTACGAAGCTGTGTCGTTAATTAGATTTGTACTCAAAAAGTATTTTACTAATATCTTTTTATGCTTATCAGACTCCAAAAAAGATAGGAGTACTCGCTCCGTTATATATTATAAAGCTTTATAAGCTTTCAATTTTTTTATAAGTTGATTTTTTAAAATTTAGATATTTTTTATAAAAAAGTAATAACATTCACAACAAAATGTCTTCATAGGTACTATTATATAGGGTTATTTTTTTTGTGCCATTACAATTTTCACGGTTTGTCAATATGTCATCGGTGTGTCGCTGACAGATGGGGGCCGCTACAGTCACTGACAGTGGCATGTAGGCAATTTCTAAAAATTATAATGACATGCGAGTAATTTTCCCTATTATATATGTTAATGTATTTTTGAAAACTGATTAGAATTAGAAAAATTTGAATTAAAAAAATGATTTTTAATATAAAACGAAACAAATATTCGTCGAACTAGTCTGTTCGGTATAATGGTACGATGGTATGGATTAGAACATCTCTAAGAGATTACCTATATTACTACATAAATTTAAAATTTAGGTATTTTGATACAAAATGAAGCTCCAACTGTCTCCCTAAATGAATCACTTTCCAAATCTATTCTCTAAATCACATCTCTCAAATATAGGATTAGTTTGATCAATTTCTATTTTTTTCTCTTGCGCGCATTGTGTTTCTTCTCCATGTGTTGTTATAGGTTGGCCGACACATATATTTGAAGATACCACAATTTCACACAAAATTATTATAGATTATAAGTTGTGTTTACATAATTTTAAAAATAGGGATCATGATTATAGGGAAACTGTTGTAGATTGATTAATTTTTAGAGAGATATAGAGTTTAGGATGATCCTTATATGAGATCTAGCGAATAAAATTTAGGAGGTCGTTGGTGAAGTTCATAAATAACGGCCCCTATAGTCTATAGATGAGTTGTTAGAAAACAATATGCTTAGCTGCCAGTGACACTGACAGTAGTAGCAGTAAGTCAGTAATGTTCTTCAATGTCTTCTCGTTTCACTTCAAAAATAGCATACAATTCTTCTGCTCGATCAATATACGTGAAGTTTATTGCCGTCTCACTATGTAGTTACAATATTGAACCAAACCGATCGATTTGTACCTACCGACTGACTGTAGAAGGTCAGCTACCACTCGATAACCGTGTTTATGGAGTAGTATCGCTAACCCATGGTTCGAACACAACATGCATCGAGCATGCGTGCATGATAAGGAACAAATCGTGCAGAGTGGTTGTTTATGCACAACACAAACACATAATATATATAGGTCCTTTTTAAAAACTTTTTTCAAATAGAACTCAAAAAATTTAGATTAGTAATAGACTCCTTTTTAGCTTACAGACCCTAATACAACAAGGTCCATCAACTTGAAGCTAGAGCTATTAGTATCCATCTACCTCGTTGCCAATCTCAACACACTGATTGACGATGTGGTATGGATTTATGCTAGAGTTATTGGCACCGACCCCACCTTATCATGCCTCGTCTTTTGGTTGGAGATCATCATGGTCATGACCATGACATCAGGAAACGAGGACCTAGGATCATATCTCACCGTCATGCATGTCCACGACACCTTCCTTGGCTTCATCTATGGTGTGCCGGCCTACCTCCTCATCAACCATCGTTGCCTCGTGGAGTTGTGTTTCCTTGACCTCCTCTCATGGCTCATCCTCACCTCTTGTTAGAGATACATATAATATGTAACAATCTCATGGTATAGTTACTCAACTGATTTGGTTGGCTAGGTAGATAAATGGATAGTAATCATATCTTGCATGCAATTAGGATCTTCCTATGTAACTAGGATATTGTTGACACGAAAATGTGTCCCCGCACATGGGTCAGTTCGACGATCCAAAAGTGTGCGGATACTTAGGGACAATCCTAAGCGTAACATAGCACCGACGTCGCGTTCCGACTACGCTTAGCTGTGGTAAGGGGGTGGAGTCGGCAGGTAATCAGATCACACAAAATAATCCAATTAGCCGAAAGAAATATATTAAACAGAACAAACCAACAAACTGATCGAAGCCCGATTGTTCAAAGTATGGTGCGAAGGGTGTCACCGAAGTGTACCTTCGGCGTCTGATGCGAAGTGTCCCGCCGAAGGGTATCTTCGGCGTTCGGACTGATCCGGCCGAAGATGAACTCCGAACGGATCTGGACGCGAGAATCACCTCCGAACAATGGGGTTCGGCGTGAAGTCTCCGATACAGCAGGATACAGAATGATGACTCAGGCGCAACGCGTGCGCGCGACTTCGTCTGGAGCGGAGTATGAGCGTGGAGAAGCTTATCGTGACGAAGTCTGTTGACGAAGCATGTTGGCGTGCGGTCGAAGCAGTAGTCTCGCCGAAGGGTGTTCTGGCAACCTCCGAAACCAATCTCTCAGCTCCGGATACCTCCGGCGAAGTAGCTCCGAACGTGGAAACCTGCAACAGAGTAGATTCGAAGTACCAATTTGCCTGAGGACCGAATTCTGCTAAGTGTTGCACTAAGAGTGAAGGTAGCAATCTGTTACGCAGATTAGCGGATACTTCACAGGCGAAGGAACAAGGCGATAGCAATCTATTACGTAGATTAACGGATACTTCACAGGCGAAGTAACAAGGCGATAGCAATCTATTACGTAGATTAATGGATACTTCACAAGTGAAGTAACAAGGATTACCACTATTCCGAAGTGGCCATCGGAGGGCTTCCAAGCAAACCCACGAAGAGTACAGAAAAGTAAAGATAAAGTAAAGTACGATTCAAAGCTAGGGCTTTGTGGTTGATTTTGTTGGGGGGCTCTCTGAACCGGCCTCACCCCTATATTTATAAGGGCTAGACTTCTAATCTCTAAGTATAATCTGTTATGACTCGGCTGAATCACGCGTAGCGATAAACACTTAGCCAAAATCAGATCTAACTCTATCTTTGCCCGAAGTGGGCCTTCGGCCAGGCCCACCGAAGTCTGCTCCTCGGGCCGAAGCTTCGGCGGAGTAGGCCTCTGAAGGCCTCCGGTCCGAAGGCCGTGGGCTGATTGGAGGCTTTCGAAGCCCGTAGCCCAGTGATCCTTCGGCCCTGTAGGGCTTCGTCCTAACCCGGGACATGTGCATTTTTGGCCCAAATTACCAAAATTGATATTTTGACAATCTTAATCATTGGTGCCATTTTTTTGCTATCAAAAGATATATTGCCAACCAATTAGAGAACACCATATATATACCATGTGTTGATTTATGCGTTACTAAGGAAACGCATAGGGTTGCACCATCAACCTTATACCAGTGCTGCACCTTTGCAATTTGTGATGGTATCAAAGCCATTATACCATGATAAGCTCCTCGATGACTCTTTCCAATCCTCTCTCCAACATCCATATCTTCAAGAAATTAACTAGTAAAATCATGTCATTTGGTCAACATAAGTTCTTTCTACTATACCTGGCACACGTCTTGTTGGATACATCAACCGGAAGACAAAGGCACCAATGTAGATATTGAGCATAAGAAAAGAGATTAGATGATATAATCTCCAATCCAGGATACAAGGAGTATGGGTTGCCATGGATCAACAAGTTCTTGACTTCCTCTTCTCATCCTTGTCAAGGGAGATACCCACTCAACTTGTAGTAGCAGAGACATCAACACATGCATGGTGTGCAATTGGGGACATGTTTGGTTCCCATGTTCGTGCATACTACATCAATGTTCGACTTGCGCTCACAATAACACAAAAGGTTCTATGACAATTTCTGAATATGTTGGTAAGATTAAGGAAGATGGTGTGCATATGGCGATGGAATTGTAGCTACGGGTAGACCTCTAGATAAGGAAGATGAAGGAATTGTGCCCAAGAAAATTCTGGGTGGATCGGAAGTGCTAATTTGTGATTGGAAGTTCCGACTAGCCCAGGCGCCTTGTAGGTCAGTTTCTGGAGGTAACGAAAGTTCTGATCTAGGATCGGAAGTTCTGAGATCTAGAGCTAATCGAAAGTTCTGATAATCTGGGAGGATCGGAAGTTCCGATTATTTCTGAATTCCAAACTGAGAATCTAGATCGGAAGTTCCAATCGAGGTAAAATAGATTAGATTTGTTGGGATTTTAATATGGATTTGGGCCGAAAGGCATGGGAATTATACAAAGGGAGGAGCTGAGGAGGAGAGCTCGTGGGTTGTTGTTGTTGTTTTTCTCATTGCTCAAACCCTAGCCACCACACCTCTTTTTCTCCCTCTCTTGATCTCAAAGAATTGAGATCGGTTGCTCTCCCTGATTCTCACGATCGGTGCCAACACACTAGCGTGAGTTCAATCTCATCCTTGTACGTGTGAACTCCATGTGGCTCTACTCGAACAGCGGTGCTCGTCGTCTTTCTCGCGTGGAGATCACCGGACTTCACAGATTAGATAGCCGAGGAACAAGTGGAGCGATGCGAGGCTGAGCAAAGACGTGCTTCCTTAATATCTTCTTCTGCTACACTAGCGCGTCTCATGTTAGAAGGTAACAATTCATGATCCCTCACACGCATAGTTCCTAGGCTAAGGGGTTAAAATTTAAAATTGTCGGCTACCATAGCCTCCCCATATCACAATAGTGGTATCAGAGCCTACGTGTGTAATGTTTGATCTGGATCGATCACGTATGGTGATACGTGGTGAAAATAGATTATATCTATTTTTCTGTACGTTAGATTTCAGAAATTCCGAGGTGTCATAAATTCCAATGGATGAGAAGTTCTGTTTTTGATCGGAAGTTTCGATTTTGATCAGAAGTTCTAATTTTGATCGGAAGTTTTAATTTTGATCGGAAGTTTTGTTGACACTAAAACCTAACGATCAAAGCGCCAAACGCATTGACGCCGATAAAATGATCCAAAAGCGTGTGGATACCTAGAAACAACCCTAGGCGTGACATAACGCCGACATCGCTTTCCGACGACCCTTGATAGTGACAATGGAGGGTGGAGTCGCTAGACAATTAGATTACAAGAAATAACCTAATTAACCAAAGTGTAGGGATTAATTAAACTAAACTGGCCAAGCAGCCTATTAAACCTGACAAAATAGGATCGGTCAGACCGGCCTAAAAGGGCCAGTCAGACCATTGAACGCTAGCATGGCCCAGTCAGACCGAACGTCCACCGTCCCTCAAACTGAATAGGCTGATAGCGGCTACTTCACGCTTGCCGGCATAGGGGTGATGGATCCGGCACACGCTAGTCAGACCGACAGGGACCCGTCGGTTAGACCGAAGTGGCGGGGAGTTGTCGCCTCACGTTGCCGGCATGCCTGATGACGAATCTGGCACATGCCGGTCAGACCGACAATGCTAGATCAGAACGCCAGGAGTTTCCGGTGACCGTCTTACCATGGATAATTTGCAACCAGAGTTCTTGGCGAATAAGATGAGGTAGAAACATTACAAGCACTCTGAAAGATCAAAGGCAATTCGGCCAAGAGACCAAATCACTGGTAAAAACCGATAGAACGATATAAATCCATTATGTGGTTGAAATGGATGATTCAAAAGCGAATCAACAAGGACTTACCGTGATTATGACACGGCGGATGGATGGTTTACAGTGCAAACCAGCAAAGATGGACGTTACTTAGCTAATCCTAGGGCAAGGAAAGTAGATTGAATGTAAATGCGATTCAAAACTAGGGTTGTGAGTTGATCTGTGGAGATACCCTTGAATCGGCCTTGCCCTTATATTTATAGGGGTTAGACATGATGTGCCTAGGGTCTAATTTGAGTTAGACACAAGCTCAAGTCGTTAAAATCTAATTAGGGATAAAACACCCCGAAATCACTAATCTGACTCGGACTTAGATTAAATCCGGTCAGACCGAAGTGGGTCCGGTCAGACCAGCCTATGCCGGGACTTGGCATATTTTCGGCCCAAATTACCAAAAAGTGATATTTTGACAATTTTGACCATTAATGCCATTTTTTGCTATCAACAAGTTTCGATGCAAATTTAATTCGATATAGAGAGCAATTTTGCTAACGGAAGTTCTGATATTGGATCGAAAGTTCTGATGTTGGATCGGAAGTTCCGACCGAGATCAGTGATGAGTAGTTTCTTTGCCTAACTTTGTTTTGCAGAGAATGTTGTGACTGATATGGCCTTGCAAAATATATGAGATGCATGGATGTAATTAACATGGCATGTACGTCATGAATATTACAACCCAAGGCTTTTCAATGGTTGTACGGCCTACGTGTCATCTTCTGATGCTTCGAATCATGTAACTAGTATATGTGTTGTTATTTATAATAAACTAGTATAGGTTCATGGAGGTCTGAAGCATAATGACGAGAGCCATGGAGATGGAGATCACCATGTGAAGAGGGCCATACTATGTCGCTTGTGGTGTTTTCTTATGTTCTTGTCATATTATTATTGTATGTTTTGTGCGTGATAGGTATCGTTACCTTGCAAGAGGAACCCCATCTTGATAAACTAGTTGATAATGCATCTGTAGTTGATCGGAGTGCTCATGAGAAGCACTCCAATGAGTTGCTTGATGTTAGTTGTATCATACCTGCAAGTCTGTCCTTTGAGTTTTAGAAGCAAGATGAGAATAAGGATGCCCATAATATGATTATGGGAATCCAAGGCATATTAGAGAATCAAGCTTGGGCTAAGAGGTATGGTACCTCAAAGTCCTTATTTACGAGCAGAACTGGTCATTGTTAGCATAAGAACTTCAAGTGTTACTAGGAAGAAATCAAGAAGAAAAGAGGAAGTGAGACTTCCGCTTCTACTTCAAGTATCAATGTTATTGAAATTAATATTGTTGCTTGTCCAGATGATTCGTGGGTATTTTGTAGGACCGAGAGTAGCGACCAGAGGGGGGGGGGGGGTGAATGGATGCTCGATAAATTCTTTCGAATTGATGGCCTACCCCAAAACACCCAACACTCCTCAAAAGACAATCAATAGAAATAAAACAAATCATAGAAAATTCACAAACAACAGTAGTGCTATCACTCTCATGTCAAGTATGATGTAGTTAGTCTGAGAGATCATAAGCACTAAAAATAATCTAGCCTAAAAACGACCGATGTCCTAATCGAAAAGACATCACCACAGTGCTTAGAGACAAATTAAGATTGCTCACAGTACAAATGTCATCTCCACAAAAAATCTCACCAAATCATAGATAATCCATCAAGCATATGCAGAATATCCCAAAAATTACAAGCAATTCACAAATATGTGTAAGCACAATAT
This sequence comes from Zizania palustris, assembly GCA_019279435.1. Lineage (NCBI taxonomy): Eukaryota > Viridiplantae > Streptophyta > Magnoliopsida > Poales > Poaceae > Zizania > Zizania palustris. The sequence goes on along the minus strand of JAAALK010000288.1, from coordinate 73,828,491 downwards.
TCAATGCATTTGATCTAGACCAAATTAATACAATAAATAAAATGTGCTTGCAGTAATTAAATCTACCACATAATATTTAGGAATAAATATTGCCATGCACAAGAATCGAGGAAATGGAAATTTACTGTTCTTTTGTTCGGATCGGTACTGTGTGACCTCGTGCTCTTCGCCTGTCGAGTGTTGTGCCGCCGCTCAGGTCCTAGCGCCGCTCCCTGCCCGAATGCTTGTTGGCCCTCTGCGCTAAATCCTCAGCCGGGTGCACACCTAGCTGACGCTGCTTTGAAAGCGCCACACGCCGGCGCTTAAGCTCCTCCTGAAGAAGCTCCACGTGTCGGCTCAAGAAGCAGGGAAACCTAGAAGAAAAACCTGGAATAGTGTGTCCTAGAGAAAATACACACAAGTACCTAGTGCTATAGTGGGGCATTGGAAACTACAATGCGGCGGCGGTGATTTCATCTAGGGGAAAGGATTCGAGAGGATGAAGAAAGGGATTTTTTAAAAAGTGAACTATGATTTTTCCATTTAGTGAGTTGGTGGAAACCTTAGGAATACAATCCCTTTTATAGGCAGTTCAAAAATTGAAAAAGACCCATTTACCCCTAGGGTAAAATACACACAGACACAAAAATAAAAACTACGGGCCCAATGGGCAAAATAGTAAAATTCTATCTAAAGATATTTTGTCCTAATGCGGAGCTTTCGTAGCAGCTATGACTTCGCTTTAGGACCGTCTGATCTCCGATCAACGCTCCAGATTTGGTGTGTCATTTTTGCGCCGAAACCGACAAATCGTCCGCTGTCTTTGTACTGGCTACCCGGATTGGGCCAGTCCGATTCCGTGGCTCCCTCAGCAGATCCCCTGCCATTCCTGGCCCATGTATTCAGATTAGGCCGGCTCGACTCTGCGGTCCCTCTACCTAGCAGTCATTCGCTGCCCGTGTACTTGAGTCACCCGCGGTCAAGACACGACATGTCTCTCCTCCTCTTCATCTCCTCTCTTTTCTCTCTATTGACTTCCATTGACAATCACTCATTACTTCTAGATCCATGAGGCCCATGATCTTCAACACGGCTCCTCATATTTGGTATCAGATGATTGATTCATACTTGTTAATCGTTGCAAGGACTGAATAGGACAAGGAAGTGTGCAAGAGGCGAACAGAATATCCGCGTCAGTAATGGTGCAAAAGTTTTAGCATTGGTCGTCGGCATTTATTCTTTGTCGCTACCCTCAGGATTGGCTCTGGAATTGAATAATTGTTATTACATTTCAGCATTGGGCAGAAACATTATCTCTTCTTCATGTTTAAAGGAAGAAGGTTATGAGTTCGTGATAAAGAACAAGTGTTATTCGATATTCTCGAATGATATGCTCTATGGTACTTGTCCATTGTTGAATGGATTATATGTTCTGAATCTTGAGGAGACACATGTTTATAACATTAATACATAGAAACAATGGCTAAATGATTTGAATCCTACCTATATATGACATTGTCATTTGGTCATATAAATAAGAAGCACATGTAGAAGCTCCATAGAGATGGACTTTTGGAGTCATTTAATTTTGAATCATATGACGCACGAATCTTGTTTACTTGGCAAAATGACAAATACACTTTTCACTGGTCAAAGTGAGATGACGAATGAGCTATTAGCCATAGTACATACAGATGTATGTGGAACAATGATTCATACTGCTGGAGGTGGTTTTCAGTACTTTATCACTTTTATCAATGACTTTAGTAGATATGGTTATGTCTACTTAATGAGGCATAAGTAGGAATCCTTTGAAAAGTTCAAGGAGTTCTACAATGAGGTACAAAATCATATGGAGAAGACAATTAAATTTCTACGATTTGATCGTGGAGGTGAATATTATAGCCATGAATTTAATGTCCATATGAAGCAGTGCAGAATTGTTCCATAGCTGACTCCACTTGGCACACCTTAGTGGAATGGGGTGTCCGAGCGGAGAAATTGTACTTTGTTGGATATGGTCTGGTCGATGATGAGTCATGTTGATCTTCCATTATCTTTTTGGGCTCTCTTTAGAAACGACCGCTTTCACATTAAATAGAGTTCCATCTAAGTCAGTAGAGAAGACACCATATGAGATATGGACTGAGAGGCGTTCCAGTTTGTCTTTTCTAAAGATTTGGTGTTGTGAGGCATATGTCAAACATTTGATATCCTACAAGCTCACACCTAAATCTGACAAATGCTTCTTCGTGGGATATCCTAGGGAAACCAAAAGATACTATTTTTACAATAGAAAAGAGGGCAAAGTGATTGTCGCTCGAAATGATATATTTCTTGAGAAAGAGTTTCTCTCAAAAGGGGTTAGTGGGAGCATGGTGCATCTCGAAGAAGTTTGAGAGACGCTGGAAAGTGTTCTGGATCATACTGAACCACAATAGGACATGCAAGGTGTTGCAAAGCCCGTTGTTGAGACACCAACCCCACAAAGGTCTGGGAGGGTAAGTCATACGCCTAAGAAGTTTATGTTTTTAACTACTAGGCAACATGATGTATTGTTGTTGGACAACGATGAGCCCAAGGCCTACACAGAAGCAGTGATAGGACTAGACTCTGAGAAATAGATTGGAGCCATTAGATCTAAGTTAGAGTCCATGTGAGAAAACCAAGTTTGGAACTTGGTCGATCCACTTGATGGTGTAAAAACTATTGAATGTAAATGGATCTTTAAGAAAAAGATAGACATTGATGGAAAGGTTCACATCTACAAAGCACGACTAGCGGCGAAAGGTTTCAGACAAATTTAAGGTGTTAATTACGATGAAACATTTTCATTTGTTGCCATGCTTAAGTCTATCCGGATCATCCTAGCAATTGTCGCATTTTATGATTATGAGATCTGGCAAGTGGACGTCAAGATGACTTTCCTAAATGGAAAACTAAGCGAGGATGTGTACATGACACAGCTTGAAGGTCTTATCGATCCAGAAAATGCTGGGAAAATATGAAAATTTCAGAAGTCCATTTATGGGCTGAAGCAAGCCTCTCGAAGTTGGAATCTTCATTTTGATGAGGTAGTCAAAAGGTTTATCTTCATCAAGAATGAAGAAGAGTCTTGTGTTTACAAGGGTAGTGGGAGCTTACTTGTGTTTTTAGTCTTATATGTGGATGATATATTGTTGATCAGAAATAACATTCCTTTGTTGGATGCTGTCAAGATTTCATTGAGAAACAATTTCTCTATGAAAGATATTGGAGAGGCAGCATACATTTTGGACATTAAGATCTATAAAGATAGATCAAGGTGACTAATTGGATTAAGCCAGAGTATGTACATTGACATGGTTTTGAAACGGTTCAAAATGCAGAATTCCAATAAAGGTTTTCTACCAATGTCACATGGTATTTCTCTCAGTAAGACTCAATATGCTTTGACAACTGATGAGCTAGAGAAGATAAGTGTGATCCGGATTCCTCTGCGATCGGGTCCATCATGTATGTCATGCTATGTACGCGCCTAGATGTTTCCTATGCTCTAAGCGTTACGAGCAGATATTAGTCAAACCCAGGTGAAGATCACTAGACAGTAGTAAAGAGTGTCCTCAAGTACTTGAGAAGAACTTAGGATATGTCCTAGTTTATAGTGGTGATGAGGAGCTCATTTTAAGTGGTTACATCGATGCTAGCTTTCAGACTGAGGAGGATGATTGAAGATCGTAATCTGGATTTGTGTTCGGCCTCAATGGAGGTGTAGTGAGTTGGAAAATCTCCAAGAAAGAGACAGTGGTCGATTCGACGACAAAGACCGAGTACATTGCGGCTTTGGAAACTACAAAGGAAGCCGTTTGGATCAGAAAGTTTGTTTTTGAGATGAGTGTTGTTCCTAGTGCATCCAACCCAATGGGCCTTTATTGTGATAATAGTGGTGCCATTTGAGGAGTCATGTTGAAGATCATGGGTCTCATGGTTCCAGAAGTGATGAGTGATTGTCAACGGAAGTCAAAGAGAGGAGATGAAGAAGAGGAGAGAAGATCTACCATGTCTTGACCACATGTGACTTAGGTACATGGGCGGCGAGCGATTGTTGAGCAGAGGGAGCCGTGGAGTAAGGCCGGCCCAATCCAGGTACATGGGCTAGGAACGACAGGGGACTCATCGTGGTTTGACCAGTTTTGACTCAAGTAAACGGGTGGCGAGCGACTGCTGGGCCGAGGGGGTCGCAAAGTCAGGTTGGCCCAATCCGGGTACCTAGGGCAGAGGCGACGAGCGCTTTGTCGGTTTTGACGCAAAACCGACACCTCAATCTGAAACATCCATCTGTGATTAGAAGGTCCTGAAACGAAGCCGTAGCTACTATGAAAGCTTCGTGTCAGGATAATTTATCTTTAGTTAGGATTTTACTATTTTTCCTGTTGGGCTGTAGTTTTATTTTTGCGTCTGTGTGTATTTTAACCTAGGGGTAAATGAGTCTTTTCCAGTTTTGAACTGCTTATAAAAGGCCTTGTATTCCTAGGGTTTCCACCAACTCATTCAATGAAAAAAATCTGAGTTCAAACCTTCTTTACCTGTTTTTTCCACTAAAATCAAGCACCACCATTCTTCTTCTTCCCGGAGATTTTCCCTCGCACAAGAGCTTGCTTTGATTTCTCTGGGTTTCCACAGCCAATTTTTTCTTTTCCTCCGGTCCTTAACTTCTCTGGAAAACTGGGGTCCCTGGCGAGGGAACTCCTCTCATCCGGCACCAGTGCGTGGTGTGCTGAGTCAGGCGGTGGAGCGTTCAATACAAAAGGAATTGAAGGAGCCACGCGTGGCATGTGGAGTTCGACTGCGCAAGGCTCCCGCGGGGCCAGAGGTGTAGCGCCTGGATTAGCGCGTGAATAGGGACCGACCATAAACAATAATCTATTTCCTCGATTCTCGTGCACTGTAGTATTTATTCCTAAATATTTTGTGGTAGATTTAATTACTACAAGCATATTTTATTTACTGCATTTATTTTTTCTAGATTAAATGTATTAAATATTGTGTTTTCTCATATATGTGAACTGCTTGTGAATTGGGGATGTTCTGCATGTGCTTGATGGATTATCTGTGTTTTTGGTGAGATTTTGTGGAGATGCCATTTGTACTGTGAGTAATATTAATCTGCCTTTAAGCACTGTGGTGGTGTCTTTTTGATTACGGTCGGTTTTAGGGTAGATTATTTTAGTGCTTGTGATCTCTTAGACTGTCTCATCTCACCATATTTGATAGGAGAGTGATAGCACTGATTTTGTCTACGACATTTCTATGAAATTTGGTTTGTTTTTGCTGGTTGTCTTTTGAGGTGCGTTGGGTGTTAAGGGTAAGCCATCGATTCAAAAGAATTTATTTAGGCGCCCATTCACCTCCACTCTAGTAGCTACTCTCGGTCATACACCATTGCGCAAGTGAAGGAGCCTAGATCACACTAGAAGTCCAAACATATACTTCAACGATATCACCTAATCCGCGAGATCATAGAGAGAGGTGATGTGAAGATTTACAAGGTGCACTCAGATTTGAACATAGCAAATCCTGTTAACTAAACATCTATCACAACCCAAGCATGAGACACATTTGTGCTCCATGGGTATTAGATACTTGCGTGAGTGAGTCTTGTGTATGTGAAAGATGTTATCATGTATTGACACGAAAACGTGCTCCCGCACTTAGGTCAGTTCGACGATCCAAAAGTGTGCAGATACTTAGGGACAAGCCTAAGCGTAATACAACACTGACGTTGCGTTCCGACTACCCTTAACAGTGGCAAGGAGGGTGGAGTTGCCAGGTAATCAGATCACACAGGAATAATCCAATTAGCCGAATAGAAATATATAAATAAAATAAATCAGTCAACTGAACAGAGCCTAACTGATTCGAAGTGTATCGTGTGAAGGGTTCACCGAAGGGGGCCTTCGGCGTTTGGTGCGCAGGCTTCGCCAAAGGTATTCTTCGGCATTCGGATCGATCTGGCCGAAGGCGGGCTCTGAACAGATCTTGATGCGAAATCACCTCTGAATAGCAGGGTTCAATGCGAAGTCTCTGACACGACAAAAATACTCCAACGCAACTCGTTGGCGTGGCTTCGTCCAGCACGAAGTATAGGCGTGATGAAGCCTGATGCGATGAAGCCTGCTGTGGAGCGCGCTGGCATGCGGGACTTGGTCATACCGACAACAGCGTGACGGGTCCGACACGGGTAGCCGAAGCAGGGGTTCAACCGAAGGGTGTTCTGGCAGCCTCGAAACTAGTTTTGTGGCTTCGGACGCCTCCAGCGAAGGGGCTCCGAGCGTGAAAACCTGCAACAGAACAGAGATCAAGTGCCAATTCAGCCTAGAGACCGAATTTACTAAGAGTTGCAGTAGAGAAACGAAGGTAGCAATATGTTATGTAGATTAACGGATACTTCACAAGCGAAGTAACAAGGCGATAGCAATCTGTTACGTAGATTAACGGATACTTCATAGGCGAAGTAATAAGGCTTACCACGGTTTCAACGTGGCCGGCGGAGGTCTTCTAGGCAAACCCACAAAGGATGTGCACAAAGTAAAGGAAAAATAAAAGGTATGGTTCAAACTAGGGTTTGAAGTTGATTTGTGTTTGGGATTTCTAATGAACCGGCCTCACCCCTATATTTATAGGGGCTAGTCTTCTTATCTCTACGGCTAATTTGGTAGGATTCGGCCTAATTAAGTTTAGGGATAAAAACAACTAGAATCAGACTCAAACTCTATCTCTGAAAATAGCCCGAAGTGGGCCTTCGGTAGGGCTTGTTGAAGCCTGCTCCTCGGGCCGAAGCTTCGGCGAGGCAGGCCTCTAGAGGGCCTTCGGGCCGAAGGTAGCAGGCCACCAAAAGGCCTCCGAAGCCCAATATTCGATGGGCCTTTGGCCTTTTAAGGCTTCAGCCTAATTCAGGACTCGTGTATTTTTGGCCCAAATTACCAAAATTGATATTTTGACAATTTTGACCATTAATTCCATTTTTTGCTATCAACACATGCCCCCTTCCTTTTAGTAAACTAAGTGAACTAAAAGCATAACAGGCTAAGGACGATACCTTCCATGTCGGCCTTTCGACACTTTTAAGTACTTTGCCACACACTTGGGAACTACTTTTTCAAATACCTACCATTCAAAGCTCTTCGACATCGCTCTCCTTGTATGGACTCCAAGAAGTATGCATTACCTGGAGCGATTTCTACTACTCTAAACGGACCTTCCCAACTAGGTGACTATTTACCAAATTTGGGGCTCTTAGTGCCTAAGGGTAAAATCTCTTCCAAACCAAGTCACCAACTTGAAACGATTTTGGTTTAAATATTTTGTTGTAGGCTCTAGCTACTCGCCTTTTGTCTTTCTCTATAGATTCTAAAGCCCTCAACCTCTTATCGGCCACTTCTTCCAAATTATGTTTTAAAAGAGTTTCATACTCATCGACCGATAAGCCATCTTGTTTAAGAAATCTTAAAGAGCCAAGATCCACCTCCACTGATAGAACGGTTTCTTGCCCATAGACTAACTCATATAGACTAACTTTGGTAGCACCGTGCTTTGCAACTCTACAAGCCCACAATGCTTCTGAAAGCACTTCATGCCACCGTTTAGGGAACTCTTCAATTTTCTTCTTAATGAGCTTAATTACAATTTTATTACTAGACTCGGCCTAACCATTGGCCTGAGCATAGTATGGTGAAGAGTTTATCAACTTAATACCATAAAATTCAGCAAAGTCTCTCACTTCATTAGAAATAAATGAAGTACCCTGATTTGTAGTGAGAGTTTGGGGGAATACTGAATCTGTGTATAATGTGTTTCAAGATAAAATCAGTTACCTCATTATGAGTCATGTTCTTGAGAGGCACGACTTCAGTCCATTTGGTAAAACAGTCTGTCGCCATCAGCACGAACTGATGCCCTTTTGAAGAGGGAGGATGAATTTGGTCGATTAAGTCTAAACCCCAACCTCAGAACAACCATGGCTTGATAATAGGATTAAGTAGCAATGCAGGAGCTAACTGAACATTACCAAACCTTTGGCATGCTTCACACCCTCTATAGTATTTAAAACAATCCTTAGTCATAGTCAGCCAGTAGAAACCTGCTCATCTTCTGGGCCGACTGATGAGTGCCGCAAAGCCCCTCATGGACTTCTCCTGTAGATATTTTGGATTGATCGGCATATAAGCAATTTAAGAGTACTCCATCAATAGTTCGGTGGTATAACACATCATCTAGCAACACGAACTTAAACGCTTGCCGCCGAACTTTACGATCAATCTTTCGATTGAGATTTCTTAAATATTGGACGATTGGAATTCTCCAATCATCCTTATGGGTATCTAGAGGGTTTGCTAACTCCTTTCCTAGAGTAATGTCTAAATTTTTAACTTCAAAGTGCCCCTCGGGCCTCCCCTGTTCCTACCAAAGACTTACCGGATCAGCTGTGCGGAGCCGATCAGAACGAAGCCTTCCGTCGGAGGGATCCGGCGTGCGAGGGCTTCTGTCGCCTAGAAGGCTTCGACATGAGGGCTCCGGCGTGCAGGACCCTTCAGCCGATGAAGGGCTCCGGCACGAGGGATCTGACACGCGACACCCCTAGGTGGACGGAGGGGTCCAGCCCAGAGGGCCCGACGGACCTCGCGCCTGTCTGAAGTTTCTGGCTTCAGCAATGAGACCAAACATTGGATTTTCCTTTACAGAAAATTTCCCTCTCCTGACCTAATAGCCAGATGCTTGCTGAGCCAAATCATTTGCAATTGATTTGGCTTCTCTTGACACGTGAGAAATTTTGAAGTCATCAAAAGGTGCAATTATATCTAAACATTTATCCAAGTAACTATTTAACAAGCCATTAAAACATTGAGCACTTTTAGCTACTTGTTGTACCACTAATAGAGAATCACCATGCGCATGAACATGTTTGACACCTATGGATTCTAGCAATTCAAGCCCTAACAATAAAGCTTCATATTCAGCTTGGTTATTAGTAGAAGGAAATTCTAAACGGGCCGAGGCTTCGAAGTGTGTGCCATTAGGTGATATGAGAACTACCCCGATGCCTTGGCCATTCTTACAAGCTGAACCAGTCAAAATAAAGTTTCCATGGAACTACTTTAACTAGAGTAACATCATTACCCCAATTGATATCTACGTGGTGATCAACTATAAAATTAGCAACAGTTTGGCCTTTCATAGCTCTTAGTGGTTCATAGGCAAAATCGTATTCAATCAAAGCGTAAGCCCACTTTCCGATTCTTCCACTTAGAATCGGCTTTTGCAACATGTACTTATGACATCGGTTTGGCAAGCGACAATACATGTGCTAGGAATAAGATAGTGACATAATTTGGTACATGCGTAATAAAGTGATAAACACAAACGCTCCACAAACACGTACATGGTTTCGGCATATAGCAAGCGGCGGCTCAAGAATGTGATGATGTACTCTTTCCCCTCCACTTCCTGAGTTAGCACGGCTCCTATCACGCTATCTTCTGCAGCGATGTACAACCAAAATGGAATTCCGACCTTTGGTGCTCTAACCACGGGTGGTGATGACAAGCACTCCTTAATCTTCTCAAAGGCACTTTGCTGACTTACCCCCCAAGTGAACTCGGCTTCATTCTTTAGACGGAGTATGGGGACAAAAGCATCGATTTTGCCATACAAGTTAGATATAAAGCGTCGTAAATAATTCATCTTGTCTAGAAGCTTTTGCACATCTCTCTTGCATGTCGGCTGCTACAAAGTTTCTAATCTTTTCAAGTCTCTTTGGATCAATTTCAATACCTCTTTCATGAATCATGAATCCTAAGAACTTGCCTGCCGACACGCCGAAAGCGCATTTGAGTGGGTTCATTTTAAGCCATATTGGCGCATCCTATCAAAAGCAACTCTCAAATCGGCTAGGTTGTTTCCCATAGCGTTCGATTTGACTACAACGTCATCTATGTAGACTTCTAACACGACTCCTAGCAAGTCATGAAAGATCAAGTTCATAGCACGTTGATATGTAGCACCAGCATTCTTTAAACCAAAATTCATAACTACCCACTCAAACAAGCCGACAAAACTCGGGCATTGAAAGGCTGTCTTGTAGACGTCCTCTTTAGCCATAAAAATTTGATTATTACCAGCGTTACCATCAAGAAAGCTTAGTACCTTGTGCCCTGAGGCATCATTGATCAACATGTCGGCTATCAACATGGGGTACTCGTCCTTCGAAGTGTCCTTGTTCAGATCCCTAAAATCAATACAAACTCGTATTTTGTCGTTCCCCTTCTTTCTACAGGCACAATATTAGCGACCCATTCGGCATACCTGCATGTCCTAATAAACTCAACCTTGAGTAATTGTTCTATCTCCTCTTTAACTTGGTAATACACGACCGAATTAAAGTGACAAGGGGCTGTTTATAAGGCCTAAACCCGGGTTTAATAGGTAGCCAATGCTCCACGAGCTCGCGGCTTAATCCGGGCATCTCGCTATACTCCCATGCGAAACAATCAACGTACGACCAAAGCAACTTTATTACTTCGACCTTCTCATTAGCCTGTAAATTTTGGTTTACAAAGGTCGGCCTTAGAATGTTACCATTGCCTATGTCAACTTCTTCTAAAGGATCGTCCAACGCAAAACCTTGTCCTAATTTCTCTACTTCGCTAAAATCTTCAATGGCTTCAGCAATACCGTTTTTAGAAGACCAATGTTGCTCTACGCGAGACTTCACCCAATCAAGATTACTTTTTCTAGACATGGCTACTAATCTAGAAATAGTCGTGCTACACCAGCCAACTTTACATACACAGGTATGAAACGTCCCCCGGATACACTAATGAAGTCATAATCCGAAAGGTCCCTACATGATAGACACTCTACTTTGTTGTGGATGGCGTCGATGGACACATCGACCAATGCTACCTGGGCCGAAGTGTTTGCTGGTATGACTTCTACGTCATCTCTGTCCCATTGTATCAGGCATTGGTGAAAAGTAGAAGGAATACAACAATTCGCGTGAATCCAGTCATGCCCGAGCTGCACGTTGTAGTTACCTTGCACGTCACTGATGAAGAATATTGTTGGCAACGTCTTGTTACCTACTGTTAACTCCATGGAGAGTACACCTTTCGCCTCGGAACTTCCATCGTTGACGCTGTTGCGCGTTAGGTTAGTTTTCTTCAAGTCTTCCTTGCCCCTGACAAGCTTCTTCAATAGAGAGTAAGGCATTAGGTTAACAGTGGCACCATCATCAACGAGCATCCTGGAGATCAACTTCCCATCAATGTGACCCCTGATGTAGACAGGCTTTAGGTGGCGAGCCGTGTCCTCGGGTTTCTCAAAAATAGCATTGCATGGGCCGAGGTTCAACTGAGTGACCTTGGCCTCGTCTTGTGGTAGGGCGAACTCGACGAGCAGCATGACGACGTTGATGTCCATCGCTTGAGGTGTGGGTCCTTCGAAGACAAGCGTATAATCGTTGTTGAGCATGTCGTCGTCATTCGGAATGGGAGCCGGGTTGGTCATCCCAACCGGTTGATCTTCCATACTTGTCTCCTATTCCCGTAGGCGTTGTAGACGCCTTTTCTGTGATTTGGACATGCCCGGAGGTGCCCAGGATGGTTGTGGCTTGGTACCAGATGCCACCACCTTGTTTCTGTGATTTTTGGCCAAAGGGGTACCACCTAGGTTGGCCTCGCGTGTTTTACAATTGGTGCGCACTTCGTTGCAGTCCCTGTCGGTCAGACCGGCCTCGTTCGGTCGATTGGACCGGACTTCGGCACCAGCCTCGACCGAATTAGGGGACTCACCTTTGTAGGGCTTCGGTGAAGGGGCCTTCGGGATTGGGACTTCCTGAGACCCCACCTTTATGGTGATGGCTTCAGACTCCTCCTTCTTCGCCTCTTCACGTCCATCTCCCTTGGCTCCGTCCTGTGTGAGTCGATTCAGAGGTATTACAGATAGCCTATGGAAGACGTCTCCTTTCGATGTGTCTATTTGTCCCTACCAATTATAATACTCTGAAGGAAAATGGGAGGCAATGTTATACTGCGAAGGGTACTCGGGGGGCGAGGTGTACGGAGCCCACGGGGTCCCTGTCCAGTTGTACGGCAGAGGCATTGTTGGCTCCAGCGGCTTTGGCCACTGTGGGCCGAACCCATTGCCCGGAGGGGGGTTCGACCAGGTTGAATGTATTTCAGACCATATTAGCGAAGGGTCCTGCCAGGCCGTAGGTATGTTTGACCACTGTGGGCCGAAGCCTCCCACCGAGGGTTCACCTAGAGCGGAGATGAGCTCGGCCATTGGGGGCCAAGCTCTTTGTGTGAAGGGTTCAACCATTGTGGTCCGAAGCAATTGTGCGAAGGGTTAGACCATTGTGGTCCGAAGCCATTGTGCGGAGGGTTCGTGAGAAACCAAGGGTTGGTTTCGGAGTCTGTGATGAGTGATTGACATATTTTATCCTCTAGTTTCGAAGGGGTACCTCTGAAGGGGTTCGGAGGTTGTTTCACCGAAGGGTTCGATGGTTTCGGTTGCTGCAACTGTTGCAGCGGAGTGTGACTGTCGGAGGGGTCTGACAGTACACGATGACTTGATCGTACCAAAGGGTTCGGTACTTTGAGCAGTACACCAGAGTGTGTGCCGGAGGTTGTTTACCCGGAGAGGTCTCTGGGTACTAGATACACTTGTCTGTTTGTATGTGGTGCGCAGGTGACTTCAGAGGCGATGGACGGTTCGCAACAAGTGAATCTGGGTCGAGTGGGAGGCTTGATGCCAGGCGAGCAGGGAGCTCGATCACGAAGGCTGCGGTGGGTCGAGGCCGGTCCTCAAGTCAAGGTGCGCCAGGCAAAGGCAGAAAGTGCGGAGGGTGGCTACGGCTGAAGGTACCCCGAGACGTAGTCCTCGGAGGCGAGGCACTTCGAATGGTACTCCGAATGGAGTGACTTCAGAGTATGGTAGACGAAGTCCTCAGCAATGAGGCAAGGCGTTCAAAATGTGCTCCGGATGGAGGCACTCAAAGGTTTACCCGACGAAGGTCTCAGAAGTCAAGGTGCATCGAAGGCATGGTCTGGGTGAGGTTTGACGAGGAGTGTGCTTGAGGAGAGACACTGTGACGAAGTGCTCATGGAATGCTTCATGCGGAGGCCTTGGACGAAGGAGGGACTTCGAAGGGTGGTACTCCGAAGGTGAGGCTTCAGAGTGTGAGGAGCCATGCTGAATAGCGTGGGCCTCATGGCTCCAGATGTGATGAGTCATTGTCAACGATAGTCAAAGAGGACTGAGAAGAATGAAGATCTACTGTTTCATGGGCTGCGTGTGACTCAGGTACACGGGCAGCAAGCGACTGTCGGGCAGAGGAGGCTGCGAAGTCGGGCTGGCCCAATCTGGGTACATGGGCCAGTAGCAGCAGAAGACCCACTGGGCTGTTTGACCAGGATTGACTCAGGTACACGAGCGGTGAGTGATTGCCGGGCTGAGAGAGCTGCGGAATCGGGCCGGCCCAATCCGGGTACCTGGTGCAAAGTCAGTGGAGGCTTTGTCAGTTTCGGCGCAAAACTGACAACCATTGATCTTGTATCGGACTGTCCAGAAGAGAAGCCGTAGTCGCTACGAAAGCTTAACTTCCGGATAAGTCATCTGTATCTCTAGGCCCACAGTCAGTCAGTCGTGTCTGTAAAAATACCTAAGGGCAGTTGAGTCTTTTCCTTTATTTTAGCGTCTGTAAAAACCCTAAGGGGCTGGTGGAATATTCTAGGCCATTGGGCAGCCTATAAATAGGGCCCCAATCCCTAGGGTTGGACTACCCTTCTAGAATTTACTTTTCAATCATTTGGGTCATTTTTATTCTCTCTCCTGTTTTGTGCGCCGCCAGGAAGCTTCTGTTCCTGCGTTTTGAGTGTGCAGCGTTTCGTGTGCAAGCTGTGAAGTTTGATTTGCGTGTGTCCAGTTTTGTTCCTGAGTTAATGCTTCTCTGGATGCTTCGTTGTGTTCTTCACGAGAGGAGTACTAGTTCATACTAGTTGCTAGTAGTACTACTACACTGTAGCAACAATACAATAGTACTCAGGCTTTGCTTTTTCTGCGTAGCTTTTTGATCGAAGCAGACAAGATTGAATACCTTTTCTGGCTGTTTCTGGCGAAGCCCCTTCTCTCTGTTCGAAGTCCCTCAGCTCCGTGAGACAGGCTTCGATCTGACATCCACGAAGGCTTCGTTTGAACTTCAGCTTCATTTTTGTACTGTGTTTCTAGCTTCGAAGTACACTTTGCACTCTGACAGCCTCACATACTTCGACAATCTTTGCGAAGGTGTTCTTAGAGTCGAGCTGTTCGAAGTGAATACTTCGTCAGGCTTCGGAGTTAGCTTCGAAGCTATTCTCACTGATTTCTGAAGGTCTTGAGGTGTTTGATCGAAGGTAGAGTATAGGTTTCGATCTGGTTTCTCTGTCACGTGTCAAGCTTCGCTACCCCTTCGAAGGTTGTTTGTTTTTGTGTGCTTGTTTGAAGCTCTGTTTGAAGCCTAGCCTTCAAAGTTTCACTCTTCGAAGCAGGCTCCGACTCTGTCATACTTCACTTCTCTTTTCGGAGGTTGGTTGTCTGTGCGTTGTGTTCGAAGCATTCTATGATAGGCTTCGAAGCACTCGGTTCGAAGCTAGCTTCGATACTTCCGTACTTTGCTTCGAAGCATCTTCGATCTTTTGCCACCTCGAACTAGGTTAGACCAAACTTCCTCGGCAGACTTCGTCAATCATCTCCGGAGCAGGCTTCGACCAGCAAAACAGGCTTCGACATCCGAAGCAGACTTCGACCAACGAAGTAGGCTTCGACCACCGAAGAAGATCTCGTCCGGCGAAGCAGGCTTCGTCAAGTTACGAACAGGAGACAAATTTCGAACGGTAACGTCTCATTTCACTCTTTGTGCATTTAAATTGTTATACTAAGAAGTTTGTCTTGCCTTGTCTTGTGTATACTGTTTATCTGTCTATTAGCACTATATTGGTATTTCTCTGTTTTAAACATCAGTTGCTTCTAGGCTAGATACCTTTAGACTTAGGAAATTTGTTTGCTCTTTGCTGCTTAGTCCTTGAGGTGCGTTGGGTATTGGGAGCAGGCCATTGATTCGGAAGAATTTTTAAGGCACCCATTCACCCCCCCTCTGGTCGCTACTTTCGGTCCTACAGAGTGTGGCTGACTTGAGGTACTTCGGTCATGCATGGCTGCGATACACGGACTGACAGAGTTCGAGCTGGGAGTAGCTGCGAAGTCGTGGTGGTCCACTCCGAAGGTGATGGCGCGAAGGATCAAGGGCTTTGACGGCTTCGGCTCAAAACCATCACTATATCGAAGGCTGACTTTGGTGAACCGAAGGCCGTCAGGCTCAAGGCTTCTTGCCAAAGCTACCGCACCCCTCACGTGCGAAAGGGCGGCTTTAGAAGACTCCAAAACTGGAAAGGATGATCGTGTCTGATCTGCAAAAGCTGATGTTGTCTCCTCTGCGAAGCTGACAAAAGAAGCCTCTAAATAAAGTAGACTACCATCTGTATCCCCCTGTTTTGATGAGACAAAATCAGTGTAAACCCTAGGGGTAAAGTAGTCTATTCATAGGGCTGAATAGTGCCTATAAATAGTGGAGGCTGGCTAGGCAATAGTAACACTTTGAGCAGCCATTTTTAGAACGTTAGAGCTAGCCACCACTTCTGTATTCAGTCTATGAGTTCATTTTGTGTTCCCTGTTCAAGCAATGAAACTTTGATTCTGTTTTTATTTACTGCTTGAACTTGTATGCTCATTTTGCACTGCATGTTTTGATTTCTTTGTGCTCCAATTCTTCCTGGTTTGGGCTTGTTCACTGGGGTGTTTTTGGAGAAGTGTGCGAAAGATCAGTGCGTGCGTAGTGTGTTTTTCAGTGTGCGTTCGCTCTGTGTAAACTGAGGCAACACCTCACTATTACAAGCGAAGCACTGAGTGGTGTGTGATCAGAGCCTGCTTTCTTCCCTTAGCAAAATCTGGTGTGTGCGTTTTGACCTTCGAAACACGATGCCTAGTATCAATTGCTACTGCGGAGTATCTGGTTGAAGTCTGTAGAGGGAAACCACCTCCTGCGAAGGGTGAAGTGTGAAGTATGCTCAAGGCACCTAGTGTGCGGAACCTGCACTGACTTAGCGGAATTGAGAGTTTGGTTTTGTGGGTGGAGCGAAGTCTTTTTACTTTGAACTTTAGCTCCTTGCGAAGCTTGGTTTTAGAGCTGTGAAATACCATCGAACCAGAACTTCGAAGGGTGTGTTTGAAGCCTGTTCCGCATAAGACATAATTAAAACAGAAGGCTATTTTTAGCCTGAAATTTTAAAAGCTCCCATTCACCCCCTCTGGTCACCGTTTTTGGTCCAACAATTGGTATCAGAGCCAGGTTAAGATTACCAGTTGACCTTAACCGGTTTTGTGATCTGTTGGCGACATGGACAGAGTTAGTAAAATACCTCTGTTTGATGGGACTGATTTTGCATACTGGAAGGTGCGCATGGAGGCTTACTTGCTAAGCCAAGGAAATGCAATTTGGGAGATTGTGTACTCACAATACTCCATCCTTGAAACCCGCACCTCTCAAACAGAAAAAGATCAGTATAATTTTAACTCAAATGCTAGAAACATACTGTTCATTGGTTTGAGTCGGAGTGAGTTTGACAGAGTTCATCACCTTAGGACAGCTAGGGAAATTTGGACTACACTCACTATTTTTCATGAGGGCTCTACACAGATTAAGGCTAGGCGCCAAAGCACGTACAATCAACAGTATCAGCTGTTTGTGCATGCGCCTGGTGAATCTATAAATGCCATTTTTTCTCGCTTTGATGCGATAGTGAGTAACTTGCGGTCCAACGGGACGCTTGCTTACAATGATCATGACAGGTCTATCAAGCTTCTCTATGCTCTTGATCGTAGCATATGGGAAGTAAAGATATCCAGCATTTAGGAGTCCACATGTTATGACACATTGACCTGTGATGAGCTCTTCAGCAAGCTGAAGTCCACAGAGATTGCCAAGGCATCTCTTGCAGTGCACAGAAACTCCCTGCCACAGCCATTAGCACTAGTTTCTAGCAGTAGCCGTGGCACCACTTCAGAACCAAGCTCATCTAGCACTTGTGTTCTAGCAGGTGGTTTTGCCTTATCCTCCCTGGTCTCCATCACTAAGGAGCAGGTGGATACTCTGTATGATGAAGAGCTTGCTCTCATTGCCAGAAGGTTCACCCGTTTTCACCATGAGAGACGGGATCAGAGTAGAAGTGGTTTTAGTGGCTGTTTTGAGTGTGGCGACACTTCTCACATCAAGGCCAACTGTCCTAAGCTCAAGAGGAGAGATGAGAGTGAGTGCCCCAAATACCACAAAAAGGAAAGGAAACCCTTTGTGAAGGGCAAGCGCAGCAAGGTGGCTAAGAGGGTTGCCAAAGCCGCTTCCAGAGCATTTGTTGATGCTCTCAGTGACATCGACACTTCCTCAACTGAGGAGTTGAGCTCTGGTGAGGAGGAGGAGTCCCCACGGAAGGAGGAGAAGAAGGACAAGAAGTGACAAGATTTCACCGGCCTCTACTTCATGGCCGACAGCGATCATAGCGGCGATGAGCTTGACTCATCTGAGGTACCTCTATTCTATGACCAGCTTTCAATTAAGATAGATGAACCGAACGAAGTAGTTCTTGGTCAGGATAGATTGCTTGTGCAAGCCGCTAGAGATAGAAAAGATCTTAGACTTAGGCTAGAATCTATTTCTACTGAGTATGCCATGCTTAAGTCTAGGGTTAATGATGCTGAATGTGAATCTTGCACTGTTGTCATGGGTGATCTTGCTCAGTTGTGTTCTGTGCATGCTCAAACTCTCTCTCAGCTTGAGACTACACAGAAGCGGCTTTTGATGGTTGATTCTCGTCCTCATGATATAAATGATTGCATGAATTGTTCTTTATTACGTGAGAGCATTGATTTACGTGATAAACATGTTCAGGATTTAGAGGCTATATTGGAGAGGGCCGGTAGTTCTAAGGATGTGCAACCTGTGTGTGACACTTGCATAACCCTTAAGGACCAGCTAGGCACTGTTAGAGAGAAATCTAAACACCTCATTACTGAAAATGAATACCTTCTGTCTGTGGTTAACAAATGCACTGAGGGAAAGGGTAGGATGGACTTGCTCTTGGCCAAGATCAAGATGTGTGCTGACAGGGTAGGGTTAGCTCTAGGATTGAGTTTTGAGAGGATTCCTTCAGACAGTGAGAACAAAACTATTTTTTACCTCACCCACTACCTTAGAGAAAGAGAGAGCCCAGTTAGACACTCCATCAGCCAAAAAGCCTACCCAAAATTCCAAGAAAACCACTCCTCCTGCCAAGAAAATTCCTCACAAGAAAACCACTCAATAGAAACCCAAGGAGCCAGTGAGGATTGCTCCTATGACCCATGTGAGTGCCCCCTAGGAAAGTGTTTCATTGTTCCTATTGTCAGCGGGCGGGTCATCTGGTTGGGTTCTGTTTTCATTGCATCAAGGATTAGCGACGCTCTCAAGCGATGAGTTTTTAGGACATGCATTACCCATCTCTAGGTATGCATGAGTCTGAGTTTCACTCACGTCCTGTTTTCGAGGCTCCACGGAGAGGTTTTGCTCCTCGAGGTGTTCACCATATTTCATATGGTGGTAGACCCCGTGTGAGTAGCTTTGTGCCTCGATAGGTTAGGAGACCTCATCATTCATTTGGGTCACAGCATGTAGGTAGACCTCACACTTTGCATCATTTTGATTTTCCTGTGCGTAGATAGTCTATTTTTACTATGCCTACTACTCGTATCACTCAGTGCTAGATGCCTCGTCATGTTTTCACTCACCCTAGCACTAGGCAATTGAGATTCTCTTATCATGTGTAGGCGCCAAACCGAGGCTTGGAGGGCACATGGATCATGGACTTCGGTTGTTCGCGCCATATGAACGGAGATGCAGCATGGTTCTCCAGCCTCACCACAACCAAGCAGAAGGAACATATCACCTTCGGCAACAATAGAAGGAGTAGAGTGAAAGGTAAAGATGTGGTAAGAATCAACTCAAATTTCACTCTCAAAGATGTTGCTTTGGTTGAAAATTTGGGATACAATTTGCTTTCTGTATCTCAGTTGCTTGACGAGGGCTTCGAAGTGCGATTCCATCGTGATACTTCGCAAGTACTCAATTCTGATGGCGCTGTGGTTTGTAAGATTTTTAGAGTTGGGAGAGTTTTTAGAGCTGATTTCTCTGATTCATCTCATTCTTCTCATTGTCTTGTTGCCCATTCGACTTCTGAACTTTGGAAGTGGCATAGGAGACTAGGGCATATGAGCTTTGAGTTGCTCGCTCGTCTGAGTGCCCTAGGACTGATCCGAGGATTGCCCAAGGTCAAGTTTGAGAAGAATTTAGTTTGTGCTCCCTGTCGACATGGAAAAATGATTGCCGCTTCGTATTCGCCAGTCACCATGGTGATGACTGAACAACCTGGAGAACTTCTCCATATGGACACTGTAGGTCCTTCTCAGGTTAGTTCTTTAGGCGGAAAGTGGTATGTGCTAGTTATTGTCGATGATTTCTCTCACTACTCTTGGGTCTTCTTTCTAGCTAGCAAGGATGAAGTCTATTCACACTTTCGGAGCTTAGCTTTGAGACTTTTTACTGAACTCCCTAGTGCATTAAAATTCATCCGAAGTGATAATGGCACTGAGTTCAAGAACAGTCTCTTTGTTGACTTTTGCATGGAGCATGGCATAGAACATTAATTCTCTGCTCCGCGGGTTCCTCAACAGAACAGTGTTGTTGAGAGAAAGAACCGTACTTTGGTTGAGATGGCTAGATGATGCTCGATGGACATAGGACTCCTAGAAAATTCTAGGTTGAGGCCATGAACACTGCATGTTACATCTCAAACCGAATCTTCTTGCGCTCAATCTTGAACTTGACATCTTATGAACTGCGTTTTGGGAGACAACCCAAAGTGACTCATCTTCGAGTTTTTGCATGTCGATGCTTTATCCTAAAACGTGGAAATTTGGACAAATTTGAGTCACGCACTTCTGACGGAATCTTTCTGGGATACACTACTCATGGTAATTCTTATCGTGTTTACAATTTGGAAACTAACACTGTCATTGAGTCATGTGATGTGACTTTTGATGAATCAACCCCCTCTATTAGTTCTACTTTTGAACAGGCAAATGAACATGACATGGAGCAGACCATCTTCGAAGATGAAGATCCCGGAGATTTCGAGGATGAACCTCTACTACCCTCGACATCAACCCCCGAAGCCGACCCCACTTCGACCCTTCGGCACAAGGTCCCGAAGCAACTACCTCGACATCGGTCATCTTGGACCACTCCAATGCACAAGTTGAGGGGGAGACTGCATCCCGCCGCGAGGCTCCACACCATATTCAAAGGATGCATCCTCCCGAGCAGATCATTGTGAGCTTGATCAAAGGGTAACATGTTCTCATGATCATTTCATTGATTCCTCTTTTGTTGCTTCTTTAGAGCCTTTAGATGTTAGTCATGCACTTTCTGATTCAAGTTGGATCAATGCCATGCATGAAGAACTTGAAAATTTTGAGAGAAACTAAGTCTGGACTTTAGTTGATCCTCTACCAAACGTTCATTTTATTGGAACAAAATGGATTTTCAAAAACAAACAAGGGGAGGATGGGACTGTAGTTATAAACAAGGCTAGATTTGTATCTCAGGGTTATTCTCAATTAGAAAGGATTGATTTTACTGAAACTTTTGCACCTGTTGCGCGTCTAGAGGCCATTAGGATTTTGCTTGCCTTTGTGACATCCCGGGGATTCAAACTCTATCAAATGGATGTTAAAAGTGCATTTCTTAATGGTTTCATAGGCGAAGATGTTTATGTAAAACAACCCCTTGGATTTGAAAACCCCAAATACCCACATAAAGTCCTTAAACTTCATAAGGCTCTTTATGGACTCAAGCAGGCCCCTCGGGCATGGTATGATAGACTTAAGTCTTTTTGCTTGAGAGAGGGTATTTGATGGGATCTGTTGATAAAACCCTGTTCACTCTCAAGCATGGGAAAGATTTTCTCCTAGTTCAGATTTATGTGGATGATATCATCTTTGGTGGCTCTTCTCATGCTTTGGTTGCCGAGTTTGCAGATGCCATGAGCAGGGAGTTTGAGATGTCCATGATGGGCGAACTAACTTTTTTCCTTGGTTTGCAAATCAAGCAAAGCAAACAAGTTACCTTCATTCATCAAATGAAGTACACCAAGGACCTGCTCAAGAAGTTCGACATGGCTGATGCGAAGCCCCTCGCTACTCCGAAGGCTACCTCGATAGCATTGGATTCCGATGAGGATGGAGAAGCCGTTGATGAGAAGGAGTTTCGGAGCATGATCGGCTCACTCCTCTACTTGGCGGCTACGAGGCTTGACATACACTTCGCTGTGTGTCTGTGCGCTCGTTTTCAGGCTTCGCCACGTGCTTCGCACTGCGAAGTGGTAAAGCGCATTCTCAGGTATCTCAAGCATACCCTTGAATTTGGCATTTGGTATTCTGCGTCTTCCTCTTTGTGTCTCCGAGGTTATTCCGATGCGGATTTTGCTGGGTGTAGGATCGATAGGAAGAGTACCTCTGGTACTTGTCATTTTTTGGGTACTTCGCTGGTCCTCCCGCAAACAGTCTAGTGTTGCACAATCGATGGCTAGGGCTTTGTGGTTGATTTGTGTTGGGCGGGGCCTCTGAACTGGCTTCTCCAATATATTTATAGGGGCTATACCTCTAATCTAATCTGCTATAATTCGGCTGAATAGAGATAAACAATTAGCCAGAATCAGGTCCAACTCTATCTCTGCCCGAAGTGGGCCTTCGGCCAGGCCCATCGAAGCTTGCTCCTCGGGCCAAAGCTTCAGCAGCGTGGGCCTCCGAAGGCTTCCTAGCCGAAGGCCGTGGGCTGGCTGGAAGCTTCTGGAGCCCATAGCCCAATGGTCCTTCGGCCCTGTAGGGCTTCGGCCTGACCCGGGACATGTGTATTTTTGGCCCAAATTACCAAAATTGATATTTTGACAATCTTAACCATTTATGCCATTTTTTGCTATCAACACATGCCCCCCTGCCTTTTAGTGAACTAAGTGAACTAAAAGCACAACGGGCTAAAGACGATACCTTCCATATCGGCCTTTCGACACCTTTTACGCTGTTTGCCACACACTTGGGAAATAATTTTTCAAGTATCTACCATTCAAAGCTCTTCGAAAATGCTCTCCTTGCAGAGATTC
The DNA here is from genome assembly GCA_019279435.1 of Zizania palustris. Taxonomy (NCBI): domain Eukaryota; kingdom Viridiplantae; phylum Streptophyta; class Magnoliopsida; order Poales; family Poaceae; genus Zizania; species Zizania palustris. The sequence continues at coordinate 73,806,196 of JAAALK010000288.1, read as the reverse complement.
TAACACATATGCATTGCCATGAGCGATTTCGGCTATCTTGAAAGGGCCTTCCCAACTAGGTGACCATTTACCAAACTTGGGACTCTTAGTGCCTAAAGGTAAAATCGTCTTCCAAACCAAGTCGCCCACTTGAACCGATTTTGGTTTGACCTTCTTATTGTAGGCTTTAGCTACTATCCTCTTGTCTACTTCTATGGCTTTTAAAGCCTTCAATCTCTAAGTAGATCTTGGTTCACTAAGGGTGTTAAAGCAAGATGGCTTATCGGTCGACGAGTATGAAACTCTTTTGAAGGACAACCTAGAAGAAGTGACCGATAAGAGATAATGACTTCTTGTCCACACACTAACTCGTATGGACTAACTTTGGTAGCATCGTGCTTTGCAATCCTACAAGCCCATAGCGCCTCAGAAAGCACATCATGCCACCTTTTAGGGAACTCTTAAATTTTCTTCCTAATGAGCTTAATCACGGTTTTATTACTAGACTCGGCCTGACCATTGGCCTGAGTATAGTAGGGCGAAGAGTTTATCAACTTAATACCATAATATTCGGCGAAGTCTCTCACTTTTTTAGAAAAAAATGAGATACCTTGATCTATAGTGAGTTTGACGAATGCCGAATCTATGTATGATGTGCTTCAAGATAAAGTCAAGTACCTCGTTGTGAGTCATGTTCTTGAGAGGAACGACCTCGGTCCACTTGGTGAAGTAATCCGTCGCCATCAACATGAACCAATGCCCTTTTTAGGAAGGAGGGTGAATTTGGCCGATGAAGTCTAAACCCCAACCTCGCAATGGCCATGGCTTGACAATAGGGTTGAGTAATGAAGTAGGAGCTAACTGAATATTTCCAAACTTCTGACATGCTTCACACCCTCTATGATACTTAAAACAATCCATCGTCATAGTCAGCTAGTAGAAACCCGCTCTTTTGAGCATCCAACTCATTTTCTGGGCCGACTGATGAGTGCCACAAAGTCCTTCATGGACTTCTCTTGTAGCCACCTGGGATCATTCATGTTCTAGACACTTTAACATACTCCATCAATGGTTCGACGATACAGTGCATCAACCCTTTGGCTCATGGTCTCCGGCGTGCCAGACCGTTCGGTGGGCAGAGTACTCTGGTCCTGTGACCTCGGCGCGCGGTAGCCTCTAGTAGCCGAAGGGGTCTGACCCGGAGGGTGCGCTTGTTGATGTCACTGGCTTCAGCACTGAGACCAAACATAGGCTTCTCCCATACAGAAAATTTTCCTCTCCTGACATGGTAACCAGATGCTTGCTGAGCCAAATCATTTGCAATCGAATTGGCCTCTCTTGACACATGAGAAATTTTGAAGTCATCAAAAGTAGTAATTATGTCGAGGAACTTATCCAAGTAGCTGTTTAGCAAGCCATTAAAACATTGAGCACTCCTAGCCACTTGTTGTGCTACTAATAGGGAATCACCATGCGCATGGATATGTTTAACACCCATGGAATCTAACAATTCAAGCCCTAGCAGTAAAGCCTCGTATTCAGCTTGATTATTAGTAGAAGAGAACTCTAAACGAGCCGAGGTATCAAAGTGCATTCCGCTAGGTGATATGAGAACCACTCCAATACCTTGGCCATTTTTGCAAGCTGAACCATCAAAGTAAAGTTTCCACGGTACTACCTCAATCAAAGCAACATTGTCACTCCAACTGACGTCTATGTGGTGATCAACTATAAAGTTGGCTACGATCTGGCCTTTCATAGCTCTTAGGGGTTCATAGGCCAAATCATACTCGATCAAAGCGAAAGGCCAATATCCGATTCTTCCGCTTAGAATCATCTTTTGCAACATGTGTTTTATAACATCGGTTTGGCAAACGACAACACATGTAGTAGGGAGAAGATAGTGGCACAATTTGGTGCACGCGTAGTAAAGTGATAAACACATTCCACAAACGCGTACCTGGTCTCAGCGTCTAGCAGGCGGCAGGCTCAAGAACGTGATGATGTGCTATTTTCCTTCTACCTCCTGGGTTAGCATGGCCCCGATCACGCTATCTTCAGCAGCGATGTATTGCCGAAACGGAAATCCCGGCTATGGGTGCTCTCACCACGGGCAGTGATGACAAGCACTTCTTGATTTTCTCAAAGGTGCTTTGCTGGCTTTCCCCCCAAGTTAACTCGGCCTCGTTCTTTAGCCGGAGTATGGGGACAAAGGCATCAATCTTGCCCGACAAGTTAGATATAAAGCGATGCAAATAATTCATCTTTCCTAGAAACTTTTGTACATCTTTTTTGCTTGTTGGTGCTGTAACAGTTTCTAATTTTCTCAAGCTTCTTAGGATCAATCTCTATGCCTCTCTCATGAATCATGAAACCTAAGAACTTACCCGTCGACATGCCAAAAGCACACTTGGGTGGGTTCATTTTTAAACCATACCGACGCATCCTATCAAAAGCAACATTTAAATCGGCTAAATGGTTTCCCATAGCGTCCGATTTGACCACGACATCATCAATGTAAACTTATAACATAACTCCTAGCAAGTCATGAAAGATTAAGTTCATAGAACGCTGATACGTGGCGCTAGCATTTTTCAAACCAAAAGTCATAACGATCCACTCGAATAGACTACAAAACCAGGGCATCGAAAGGCAGTCTTGTAGACATCCTCTTCGGCCATAAATATTTGATTATAACCAGCATTGCCATCAAGAAAACTTAGTACCTTGTGTCCTGAAGCATCGTTGATTAGCATGTCGGCTATCAACATCGGATACTCGTCCTTTGGAGTGGCTCTATTCAGATCTCTGAAATCAATACATACTCGTATCTTGCCGCTCCCTTTCTTCTCTACATGCACAATGTTAGCGACCCATTCTACGTACCTGCATGGCCTAATAAATCCATCTTTGAGTAGTCACTCTACTTCTTCTTTAACTCGATCATAGACGGCCGCGTTAAAGCGACGAGGAGGTTGTTTATGAGGCCTAAATCCAGACTTGATAGGCAGCCAATGCTCCACGAGCTCACGACTTAGTCCCGGCATCTCGCTATACTCCCATGCGAAGCAATCGACATACGACCAAAGCAACTTTATTACTTCGGCCCTTTCATCAGGCTGTAAATGTTGGATTACAAAAGTCAGCCTCGGGATGCTACCATCACCTATGTCAATTTCCTCTAAGGGATCGGACCGATGCAAAACCTTGTCCTAATTTCTCTACTTCGCTAAAGTCTTCGATGGCCTCGGCAATACCATCTTTGTTAGACCGATACTGCTCTATACGAGACTTTAGCCAATCCAGATTACTCTTGCTAGAAATGACTACTAATACAAAAACAACTGCGCTACACTAGCCGACTTTACATACACTGGTATAAAATGTCCTCCTGGACACGCTAACAAAATCATAATCCGAAAGATCTCTACCTGACAAACACTCTACCTTGTTGTGAATGGCGTCAACTGATACATCGGCCAATGCCACTTGGGCCGAAGTATCTGCGGGAATGACTTGTACTTCATCGCCGTCCCACTGAATTAGGCACTGGTGCAGAGTAGAAGGAATGCAGCAATTCGCGTGAATCCAGTCGCGCCCAAGCAGTACGCTGCAGTTACCTTGCACATCGACGACAAGAATGCTGTTGGTAATGTCTTGTTGCCCACGGTCAACTCCATGGAGAGCACACCCTTGGCCTCGGAACTCTCGCCGTTGAAGCCGTTGAGCATCAAGTTGGTCTTCTTCAGATCATCCTCGTCCCTGCCAAGTTTCTTCAACAGCGAGTAAGGCATTAGGTTAACAGTAGCGCCACCGTCAACAAGCATCCGGGAAATCGGCTTTCCGTCAATGTGACCTCTGACGTAGAGAGGCTTCAGATGGTGAGTCGAGTCCTCGGGCTTCTCAAAATAGCATTGCGTGGGCCGAGGTTCAACTGAGCGACCTCAGCCTCATCCTGCGGTAGGGCAAACTCGGTGGGCAGCGTGACAGACGTTGATGCCCATTGCCTGGGGTGTAGGCCCCTCGGAGACATGCGAGTAGTCATCGTCGAGCATGTCATCATCGTCGTCGCTCGGACTAGGAGCTGGGTTGGTCATTTCAACCGGCTTCATCCTCCATATTGTCTTGTAGTATGTCGAGGGTGGATTTCTTCAAAAATAGCATCGTGCTCATCCTCGGCTTTCTTCTCGCGCATCTCCTATGGCCGTAGTCGTTGCAGACTGTCTCTTTTGTGATTTGGACATGCCTGGAGGTGCCCAAGATGGTTGTAGCTTGGTGCCAGGTGTTACTGCCTGGTTCCTATCAACTTTAGCCGAAAGTGGTACTGCCCCCCTCAGCCTCGTGCACTCTGTATTCGGAGGGTCCTTCGCTGCGGACCCCGGTAGTCGAACCGGCCTTGTTCGGCCAGATTGGACCAGGCTTCGGCGCAGGCTCCGACCGAAGTAGGGGACTCACCTCCGTCAGACTTCGGTGATAAGGCCTTCAGGATTGGGACTTCCCGAGAACCTACTCTGACTGTGATAGCTTCAGACTCCCTGTCTTCGGCCCCTTTGCGCCTGTACTCTTTGACTTCGCTCTGCATGGGCCGATTTGGAGGTACCACGGACAATTTGTGGATGATGCCTTCCTCTGCTGCGTCTGTTTGTCCCTGCCATTCATAATACTCCGAAGGAAAACAAGGCATAGTGTTAGGTTGCAGAGGGTACTCCAGTTGTGATACATACGGAGCCCACGGTGTCCCTTCCTAGTTGTACGGCGGAGGCATCGGCGGCTCCAGTGGCCTCGCCCACTATGAGCCGAACCCGTTACCCGGAGGGGGGTTCGACAGAGTCGATGGTGTCTCGAACCATATCAGTGAGGGGTCCTACCAGGCCGGAGGTACGTTCGGCCAGTGCGGGCCGAAGCCTCCTGTCGAAGAGTTCGTCCAGAGTGGTGCGGGGTTCGGCCATTGGGTGCCGAATTCGCTTCGCATGGGGTTCGACCACTAGGGTCCGAAGCTACTGTACGGGGGGGGGGGGTCGGCCATTGAGGTCCAAAGCCACCGTACGGAGTGTCAGGTCACTGTGGCCCAAAGTCCCCATGCGGAGGGTTTGGCTATTGTGGTCCAAAACCATCATGAGGAGGGCTCGACCACTGTGGTCCGAAGCCACCCTTCAAACGTCTTGGGCCCTTCGACTGACTTAGTTTTTTAGCGCGGGGGCCTGCTTCTATGACTTTTCTTTGATGCTTGTTCAACAACATCTTGTATGTTACCTTCGGCCTCTTGCGAGCCTTAGCCGAAGTGATGCTAATGTTTTGTTTCCACACCCTCACCTCAGGGTTCTTTGGTATGAGTGTGCGCGTGTGTGGTTCTCCAACAATTATCGCCTTCCCTCTAATTGACTCGGCCTGTTTCGGCCAAATCAGCACCTCCCTCTCGCCGAGGTCGACGACGTTGACGGGGAAAAGATCTTTGTCCAACTTCATCTTTGGATCATGGTCTATTTTCAATCATCCTTCTTCTATGGCCGATTGAACCTGCTGTCGAAAAACATTGCAGACGTTAGTATTATGTGAATGTGAATCATGCCAGTTACAATATGGATGTTTCTTCAACTCATTGGCAGATGGAAGGACTTGACCTTTAGGCAACCTGAGAAGCTGGTTCTTTAAGTGAAAATCAAATATTTTATCACACTTAGTTATGTCAAATGAGTACTTGACCTCACTAGGCCAATTCTTCGTGGGAGACGGCCGTAATTTGGAGCAAGTGATAGGTTTACTTTTAGCGTTCCAAACCCATTTGTCCGCGTACATGTCGGCCAAATCCTCCTCTTCTGATTCCTCCTCGTTGGAGCGTTCCATGATGTGGATTTCAGCCCTAGGCTTGTTAAACATTTTAATAAAATTTTTATCTTTGGCTCGGCCTTCCTGGACCAGAGTCTGCTGCAAGACTTGGCTAACCTCTAAAAAGTTCTGGTTGTCTAATCTTTCTTTAAGCTCAGAACACAACCCATTAAAAGCTAGTTCCGCCAAATACCTTTCTGAAATACTAAGGCTGAAACATCGGTTTCTAGTATCCCTAAAACGCTTGATGTTCTCGGAGACGTTCTCGTTAGATTTCTGCCTAACTGATGTCCAGTGTGAAAGCCTAAGTTCTGTCTCGCCTGTGTAAAAGTAATCATGGAATTTTCATTCCAAATCATCCCACGTCTGAACGGAGTTCGGCAGGAGCACCGAAAATCAGGTGAAAGCGGTGCCAGATAGCGAGAGAGAAAATAGTCTAATTTTTAGAGCGTCTGTCCGCTAGCTTCTCCACACTGTGCTAAAAATTGACTAACATGCTCTAGTGTGGTTTTGCTACCCTCGCCGTCGAACTTAGTGAATTCGTGGATTCTATAGCCGCGGGGGTAGGGTATCGTATCAAATGATCGGGATATGGCTTACGGTAAACCCTAACCTGACCCTTAGGCACGAAGCCGGCGCATTCCCTAAATAGTGCGCGGATTCGCTCCTCTAGGTCATCTTGGCCTGCTGCCTGCGCACGTCTATCGTGCGGGGGCATGACACGTGGCGAGATGTCGGCGTGTCGGCCATGGGCCTCTTCCCTACACGCTAGTTGTACGACGTGCTCGAGCCCAGGTGCCTGTGCATGTGGCATGGGTAGGGCTGGTACCGGCGCAAGTGGTGGTGGTGCGTGGTACGCAGTGCTAGTTTGGCCATAAGCATAATGACTAGTATCGGCCATAGGTGTTGAGGCCGGAGACATAACGGTCTTGCTAGTGTTACCGTCAGTTCTGCTGTAAACATGATTTACCGGAGGTACACTAGCAATAGGGACTGGTGGTACGACCTCAGTAAAGCCGAAACTTCTATGAGTTGCCTCTACTTGGGAGCTAACTGCCAAATCTAAACGGTTGGCTAGCGAATCGCTAATGGCCTGATCTACTGATGTGGCTATTTTTTGCTCATTCTCTAAAGAAGATAAACGAGGCGATACGGGTGTTACCTGGATCTGAGCAAGGTCGGGGGCGATGATGTCGTGCTTGATGAAGCCTGTGCGTGTCTTGACGTAGCCTCCAAGCATCATGTCTTGGAGCGCCTTCAACTTTGCCTCGATCTCTGCTCGGTCTTCTGTGGGAATATCTTCAAGAGTAGGTGTTAGGATGTTGCGGTTGTCGATATACGCGCCTCCTATGGTGTCCATCGGCGGTGTAGATGTAGTAGTCATTGTAGATGTACCGGTGGCCGATGTAGATGTACTCGTCATGTTGGCGTAGCTTTTCCCCAGCGGAGTCGCCAAAAAGTGTGTTGACATGAAAACGTGCCCCCGCACTTGGGTCAGTTCGTCGATCCAAAAGTGTGTGGATACTTAGGGACAAGACTAAGTGTAACACAGCACTAACGTCATGTTCCGACTACCCTTAGCCGTGGTAAGGAGGGTGGAGTCGCCAGACAATTAGATCACACAAAATAATCCAATTAGCCGAAAGAAATATATTAAACGGAATAAACCAGCAAACCGGTTGGAGCCTGTCTACTTTGAAGTATGGTGCGAAGGGGACCGCCGAAGTATACCTTCGACATCTGATGTGAAGTGTCCCGTTGAAGGGTACCTTCGGCTTTCGGACTGATCTGGCCGAAGAAGAACTCCGAACGGATCTAGACGTGACAATCACCTCCGAACAGCGAGGTTCGGCGTGAAGTCTCTGATACAGTAAGATACATAATAGTGACTCAGGCGCAACACGCGAGCGTGACTTCATCCGGAGTGAAGTACGAGCGTGGCGAAGCCTGCCGTGACGAAGTCTGCTGATGGAGCATGTGGTCGAAGTAGCACTCTCGCCGAAGGGTGTTCTGGCAACCTCCGAAACCGATCTCTCAGCTCCAAACACCTCCGACGAAGTAGCTCTGAACGTGTAAACATTCAATAGAGTAGATTCGAAGTACCAATTTGGCCTGAGGACCGAATTCTACTAAGTGTTGCGCTAGTGGCGAAGGTAGCAATCTATTATGCTGATAAGCGGATACTTCACAGGCGAAGTAACAAGGCGATAGCAATCTATTACGTAGATTAATGGATACTTCATAGGAGAAGTAACAAGGTGATAGCAATCTATTACGTAGATTAACGGATACTTCACAGGCAAAGCAACAAGGATTACCACTGTTTCGAAGTGGCCGTCGGAGGGCTTCCAGGCAAACCCATGAAGGGTACTGAAAAGTAAAGATAAAGTAAATGCGATTCAAAGCTAGGGCTTTGTGGTTGATTTGTGTTGGGGGCCTCTGAACTGGCTTTGCCTCTATATTTATAGGGGCTAGACCTATAATCTAATCTGCTATAATTCGGCTGAATAGAGATAAACACTTAGCCAAAATCGGTCCAACTATATCTCTGCACGAAGTGGGCCTTCGGCCAGGCCCGTCGAAGCCTGCTCCTCGGGCCGAAGGCCGTGGGCTGGCTGGAAGCTTTTGGAGCCCATAGCCCAATGGTCCTTTGGCCCTGTAGGGCTTCGGACTGACCCGAGACATGTGTATTTTTAGCCCAAATTACCAAAATTGATATTTTGACAATCTTAATCATTGGTGCCATTTTTTGCTATCAACAACGGGAAAGGGGTCTTTGTCCAGCTTCATCTTTGGACTGGGGTCTATTTTCAATCATCCTTCTTCTATGGCTGATTGAACCTATCGATGAAAAACATTGCAGTCGTTAGTATAATGGGAATGCGAATCATGCCACTTAAGTAGGGGTGTTTCTTTAACTCGTCGGCGGATAAAATGACTTGGCCTTTCGGCAACCTGAGAAGCTGGCTTTTTAAGAGAAAATCAAATATTTTATCGCACTTAGTTATATCAAACGAGTATTTGAATTTGCTAGGCCGACTCTTCATGGGAGATTGCCGTAGGTCAGAACAAGTGACAGGTTTACTCTTAGCATTCCAAACCCATTCGGTCGCATACATGTCAGCCGGATCTTCTTCTTCTTCCGACTCTTCCTCGTCGGAGTGTTCCATGATGTGGACTTCAACCCTAGGCTTGTTAAATGGTTTAATAAACCTTTTATCTTTGGATCGACCTTCTTGGACCAGAGCCTGCTGTAAGACTTGGCTAACTTCTAACAAGTTTTGGTTGTCTAGTCTTTCTCTAATCTTAGAACGCAGCCCGTTGAAAGCTAGATCTGCCAAATCTCTTTCTGAAATATTGAGACTAAAACATTGGTTTCTAGTGTCTCTAAAGCACTTGATGTACTCGGAGACACTCTCGTTAGATTTTTGTTTGACCGATGTCAAGTGTGAAAGCATAAGTTCTGTCTCACCTGTATAAAAATAATCATGGAACTTCTGTTCTAATTGAGCCCATGTTTGGATGGAGTTCGGCGGAAGTGCCGAAAACTAAGTGAAAGCGGTGCCGAATAGTGAAAGAGAAAAAAGTCTATGTTTTAATGCGTCCGACCCACTAGCTTCTCCACACTGTGCTAAGAATTGGCTGACATGCTCTAGTGTGGTTTTTCTACCCTCACAATCGAACTTGGGGAATTTAGGGACTCTATAGACACGAGGGTATGGTATAGTGTCAAAATGGTAGGGGTACGATTTCCGGTAAACCCTAGCCTGACCCGTAGGTATGAAGCCGATGCACTCCCTAAACAGCGCGCAGATCCGCTTCTCAATGTCGTCTTGGCCTCCTGCCTGCGCGCATCTCTCATGCGGGGGCGCGACACATGGTTGTATGTCGGCGTGTCGGCCGCGGGGGTCTTCCTCATGTGCTGGCTCTAGGTGCATGACGTGTTCGGGCCTATGCGCTTGTGCATGCGGTGTGGGCAACGCGATAAAAACTAGCGTAGGTGTAGGTGGCATGCAATAAACAGGGTTAGCTTGGACATGTGCGTAGTGGCTTGTTTCGGCCATATATGCTGAGGCCGGAGATGTGATGGCCTTGCCAGTACTACCGTCAGTTTTGCTATACATACGATTCACTAGAGGTGCACTAGTGATTGGAGTTGGGGGAACGGCCTCAGTAAAGTTGAACGTTCTAAGTGTTGCCTCTACCTGAGAGCTAATTGCCGAATCTAAACGGTTGGCCAGCGAGGCGCTAACAACTTGATCTACTAATGCGGCTATTTTTTGCTCAATCTCTAAAGAATATAAATGAGGTGATGCTTGTGTTACCTAGGTCCGAGTGAGGTTGAGGACGTTGATGTCACGCTTGATGAAGCCCGCGTGTGTCTTGGCATAGCTTCCAAGCATGAGGTCCTGTAGTGCTTTCATCTTTGACTCGATCTCAGCACGGTCCTCTTTGGGGATGTCTTCAAGGGTAGGCGTCATGATGTTGCGGTTGTCGATATCTTGCCTCCCATGGAATCCATCGACAATGTAGACGTAGTAGTCATTGTAGACGTACCTGCGGCCGATGTAGATGTACTCATTATGTTGGCGTAGCCTTCCCTAGTAGAGTTGCCAAAAATTATGTTGACACAAAAACGTGCCCCCACACTTGGGTCAGTTCGATGATCCAAAAGTGTGTGGATACTTAGGGACAAGCCTAAGCGTAACACAACACTGATGTCGTGTTCCGACTACCCTTAATAGTGGCAAGGGGGTGGAGTCGCCAGGAAATCATATCACACAGAAATAATCCAATTAGTCGAATAAAAATATATAAATAAAATAAATCAGTCAGCTGAATGGAGCCTAACTGATTCAAAGTGTATCGTGTGAAGGGTTCACCGAAGGGGGCCTTAGGCGTTTGGTGCGAAGGCTTCGCCGAAGATAGTCCTTCGACGTTCGGATTGATCTGGCCCAAGGTGGGCTTTGAACAAATCTTGACGCAAAATCACCTCCGAAAAGCAGTGTTCGATGCGAAGTCTCTGACACAAAAAAATACTCCATTGCAACTCACTGGCATGGCTTCATCCATCGCGAAGTATAGGCGTGATGAAGCCTGATACGACGAAGCCTTCTGCGGAGTGCTCTGGCGTGTGGGACTTGGTCAGACTGACAACAACGTGACAGGTCTAGGACGAGTAGTCGAAGTAGGGGTTCCGCCGAAGGGTGTTCTGGCAGCCTCCCAAACTAGTTTCATGGCTTCGGACACCTCCGACGAAGGGGCTCCTAGCGTGAAAACCTGCAACAGAACAGAGATCAAGTGCCAATTCGGCCAGAGACCGAATTTACTAAGAGTTGCAGTAGAGAAACGAAGATAGCAATCTATTACGTAGATTAATAGATACTTCACGAGCGAAGTAACAAGGTGATAGCAATCTGTTACATAGATTAACGGATACTTCACAGGTGAAGTAACAAGGCTTACCACGGTTTTGACGTGGCCGGTGGAGGGCTTCCGGGCAAACCCACAAAGGTTGTGCAGAAAGTAAAGGAAAAATAAAAGGTACGGTTTAAACTAGGGTTTGAAGTTGATTTGTGTTTGGGGGGTCTAATGAACTGGCATCACCCCATATTTGTAGGGGCTAGTCTTCTTATCTATAAGGCTAATCTGGTAGGATTCGGCCTAATAAAGTTTTGGGATAAAAACAGCCAAAATCAAACTCAAACTCTATCTCTGAAAACAACCCGAAGTGGGCCTTCGGCAGGGCTTGCCAAAGCCTGCACCTCGGGCCAAAGCTTCGGCGAGGCAGGCCTCTAGAGGGACTTCAAGCCAAAGGTAGCAAGCCGCCCAAAGGCCTCTGTTGGACCGGAAACGGCGACTAGAGGGGGGTGAATGGGAGCTTTTAAAAATTCAGGCTAAAAACAGCCTTCAGTTTTTAATTCTGTCTACTGCGGAACAGACTTCGAACACCAACCTTCGAAGGTCTGGTTCGGAGGTATTTGACAGCTCCGAACACAGGCTTCGGAAGGAGTAAAAGTCCGAAGTCAAGCAGACTTCGCTCCACCAACAACCCCGAAAACAACTCTGCTTAGTCAGTGCAGGCTCTGCACACAGGGTGCTTCGAGCAGGCTTCGCACTTCACCCTTCGCAAGAGTGGACTACCCTCTGAGGACTTCGACCTAATACTTAGCGACAGCAACTGGTGTTGGGCTTCGTACTGCACAGGTCTAAACGCACACTAAACAGACTTCGCTAAGGGTTCAGACACGAGAAGCAAAACAAGCCTCGAACAGGGCTTCGCTAGTAAGCAGCGAGGTCTAGCCTCCTGTTACATAGAGCGAACGCACACTAAAAAACACACTTCGCACACAACACACTTCGCCAACACAGGCTTAGATGCACTGTCACAAGTCACTCGAGGTGACACACAAATGGACGAAGTATGCAGCGAGGTAAGTAGAACAAGCTCAAGCAAAAAGCACACTGAGGCAGGGCTTCGCCGCTTGAACAAGGAACACTAAAAAGAACTCACTAGATGTATTCAAAGTGTGAGAAGGCTAGTACAGGAGCTCAACAGTAAATGCTCAAAGTGTTAAATGTTACCTACCCAGCTCCCATATTTATAGCCCACAGTTCACCCAAGTGAAATGACTACTTTACCCCTAGGGTTTACATTGGTTTTGTCTCTACAGAACTGAAGGGTACAAAAGGTAGTCAACTTTATTCTGGAGGCTTCTCTGTCAGCTTTGCAGAGGGGACATCGTCAGCTTTTTGCAGAGCAGACAGTGTCAGCCTTTGCAATTTTTGACCTTCCTGAAGCCCCCCTTCGCACGCGAAGGGTGCGGTAGCTTCGGTGAGAAGCCTTGAGCCTGACGGCCTTCGCTTCACCGAAGTTAGCCTCCGATACAGTGACAGTTTTGAGCCGAAGCCGTCAAAGCCCTTGGGCCTTCGCACCACCACCTCCGGAGTGGACCACCACGGCTTCGCAGCTACTCCAGCTCGAGCTCCGTCAGTCCGTGTACCGAAGCCATGTATGGCCGAAGTACCACAAGTCATCCTCACTCCGGAGCTAGCCTCGCTCCGATGCCTTCCTCACTCCGAAGCCCTCCTTCGGAGTACCACCCTTCGAAGTCCCTCCTTCGTCCAAGGCCTCCGCATGAAGCATTCCATGAGCACTTCGTCGCAGTGTCTCTCCCCAAGCACACTCCTCGACAAGCCTCACCCGGACCATGCCTTCGATGCGCCTCGACTTCTGAGATCTTCGTCGGGTACCTTCGAATGTCTCCCTCCGGAGCACACTTCGAATGCCTTGCCTCCGCAGAGGACTTGAACCACCAAACTTCGAAGTCACTCCATACGGAGTACCCTTCGAAGTGCCTCGCCTCCGAGGACTTTGTCTCGGAGTACCTTCACCCGGAGCCATGCTCCGCACTTACTGCCCTCTCCTGGTGCACCTCGACCCGAGGTCTGACCCAGACCCCTTCGCAGCCACCGTGACGGAGCTCCCTGCTCCCCTGGAATCAAGCCTCCCGCTTGACCCAGGTTCACCTGCCGCGAACCGTCCGTCGCCTCCACAGTCCCCTGCGCACCACAGACAAACAGACAAGTGTATCCAGTACTCCGGAGACCTCTCCGGGTTAGCAACCTTCGGTACACACTCCAGTGTACCGCCCAAAGTACCGAGACCTTCGGTACGAACCCAGTCATTGTGTATGGTCGGACCCCTCCGACAGGCACACTCCGCTGCAACAGCTGCAGCAACCAAACCACCGAACCCTTCGGTGAAACCACCTCCGAATACCTTCGGAATTCCAACCTCCGAACCCCCTTCGGAGGTACCCCTTCGAAACAGAGGTTAAAAGCCTGTCAATCACTCATCACAAACACCGAAACCAACCCTTGGTTTCTCAATCTCCCCCTTGATGAGTGCATTGACAACCAAATTCAAGTCAAGAAAAATTAAAAAACTTTCAGCACACAAGTGACCATAAAAACTCAGAAACGAGCCAAAGCATGTCACTTGACAAAAGAATTTTCCTCCCCCTTTTCAAAAGAATAAAAGCCCCTTCGGCAAATCTCCCCTTTTGCAAGATGAAAGCTCCCCCTGTGAAAATGATACCTTTTTGCAACAGAGAACCCAAATTTCTCCCCCTTTGCGGCAGAGAACGAAGCAATTTCTTTCTCCCCCTTTGGCAATGCAAGCATCAAGGAGCATTGAAAAGATGCATAGCTTGGAAATGAGCAGAATTTCAAAGACATATAAAGCAAAAATATGCCAGTAGTAATACCAATGATCATGGGCTCAGCTCAATTTAACATTCTCTACAAACATGATGACAACATGTGATTTGATTATTTTTGAAATAAAAGCATCACCACTTAGTTAGGAAAACTAGACAAGTGGAAGCAAGGACTGCGCAAAGCTAGTCAATTTCTACTCTAGACAGGCAAGACCAGGTCAAATGGAGCATTAAAAGCAAACTTGATGTTGAATGAATTGTGTTGATCTTTTTCATAATGCCAGGGGTTATTTGTTTGTCCACCTTATACTATCCAATCAGGCCAAGCCTAGGCATGAAAGCCATCAGAAGCTTAAGGCAATGATTTTGGCAGACACTACACTATTCCAGTTCAGACCGATGTGCAATGGTAAGCAATCTAGAATAGGGTAGTGCGACAAACAAACCCACCTGGATATTTTACTTTGAAGCATGCAAATCATGGATTAAGTGAACCAATTTTTTTTTAGCATTTGATGAATAGCCATGAGTAAGTAGAACAATTTTTCAAGTTGCAATTTTTAGCATCCAACGAAAAGTGTCTTGCTGTCAAGTAGATAAAAGATAGCTAAAGCAGTCCTGTCTAAACATGCTAGATTCAAGACTAAGCAGTGAGCATGATTTAACTTTGGAAAGAAAACATCATGCACATTAATGTTTCAGATATATTAAAAAGAGCTGAGCTGACACGATTTCATGAATTATAATCAGGCATATAAATGCAAAATATGTAAATTCAATTCCACACATGACGAGGACATGCAAGACAATTAAAGCCTGCTCCCCCTCACAAAATGCCGTAAGGGTGACAAACGCCAAGTTCCCCACGCAAGTAGGCAAATCGAGAAGCATCGAGGGGTTTCGTGAAATATCGGCTAGCTAGTGTTGGGTATCAACATATTGAAGTTCAATATCACCCTTCTCATTGTGATCTCTGAGAAAATGATACCGCACATCAATGTGTTTGGTTCTGGAATGCTGAACCGGGTTGTTTGCAATACAAATAGCGCTAGTGTTATCACAGAAAAGTGGAACACTCTTATAATCTAACCTGAAATCCCGCAAAGTGGAAGCCATCCACAAATCTGAGAGCAACAGCTAGCTGCAGCAACATATTCGGCCTCAGCCGTCGATTGTGCAACACTAGACTGTTTGCGGGAAGACCAGCAAACCAGAGATGTACCCAGAAAATGACAAGTACTAGAGGTACTCTTCCTATCAATCCTACACCCAGCAAAATCCGCATCGGAATAATCTCGAAGACATAAAGATAAAGATGCTGAATACCATATGCCAAATTCAAGGGTATGTTTGAGATACCTTAGGATGTGCTTGACCGCTTGGCGGTGCGAAGCTCGTGGTGAAGCCTGAAAACGAGCGCACAGACACACAACGAAGTGTATATCCGGCCCCGTAGCAGTCAAGTAGAGGAGGGAGCTGATCATGCTTCGGAACTCCTTCTGATCTATGGCTTCTCCATCTTCGCCAGGATCCAATGCTACAGATGTAGCCATTGGAGTGGCGAGGGGCTTCGCATCGGACATGTCAAACTTCTTGAGCAGGTCCTTGGTGTACTTCGTTTGGTGGACGAAGGTACCTTGTTTGCTTTGCTTGATTTGCAAGCCAAGGAAAAAGGTGACTTCACCCATCATGGACATTTCAAATTCCCTGCTCATGGTATCTGCAAACTCGGCAACCAAAGCATGAGAAGAGCCACCAAAGATGATATCATCCACATAAATCTGAACCAGGAGGAAATCTTTGCCATGCTTGAGAGTAAACAGGGTTTTATCAACAGAACCCATCAAGTACCCTCGCTCAAGCAGAAAAGACTTAAGTCTATCATACCATGCCCGAGGGGCCTGCTTGAGTCCATAAAGAGCCTTATGAAGTTTAAGGACTTTATGCGGGTACTTGGGGTTTTCAAAACCAGGGGGTTGTTTTACATAAACATCTTCGCCTATGAAGCCATTAAGAAAGCACTTTTGACATCCATTTGATAGAGTTTGAATCCCCGGGATGTCGCAAAGGCAAGCAAAATCCTAATGGCCTCAAGGCGAGCAACAGGTGCAAAAGTTTCAGTAAAATCAATCCCTTGTAGTTGAGAATAACCCTGAGCTACAAGCCTAGCCTTGTTTCTAACTATTGTCCCATCCTCCCCTTGTTTGTTTTTGAAAATCCATTTTGTTCCAATGAAATGAACATTTGGTGAGGATCAACTAATGACCAGACTTGGTTTCTCTCAAAATTTTCAAGTTCCTCATGCATGGAATTGATCCAACTAGAATCAGAAAGTGCATGACTAACATCTAAGGGCTCGAAAGAAGCAACAAAAGCGGAATCAATGAAGTGAGCATGAGAACGTGTTACCCTTTGATCAAGCTCACCAATGATCTGCTCGGGAGGGTGCATCCTTTGAACATGGTGTGGAGCCTCGCGGCGGGATGCAGTCTCCCCCTCAACTTGTGTGTTGGAGTGGTCCAAGATGACCGATGTCGAGGTAGTTGCTTCGGGACCTCGTGCCAAAGTAGTTGAAGCGGGGTCAGCTTCGGGGGTTGATGTCGAGGGAAGTAGGGGTTCATCCTCAAAATCTTCGGGATCTTCTTCTTCGAAGATGGTCTGTTCCATGTCGTGTTCATTTGCCTGTTCAAGAGCAGAACTAACAGAGGGGGTTGATTCATCAAAAGTCACATCACATGACTCGATGACAGTGTTAGTTTCCAAGTTATAAACACAATAAGAATGACCATGAGTAGTGTTACCCAAAAAGATCCCGTCAGAAGAACGCGACTCAAATTTATCCAAATTACCACGTTTTAGGATAAAGCAACGACAGCCAAAAACTAGAAGATGAGTAACCTTGGGCCGTCTCCCAAAACGTAGCTCATAAGATGTCAAGTTTAAAATCGAGCGCAAGAAGATTCGGTTCGAGATGTAACAAGCAGTGTTCATGGCCTCAGCCCAGAATTTTCTAGGAGTCCTATGCTCATCGAGCATCGTCCTAGCCATCTCAACCAAAGTGCAGTTCTTCCTCTCAACAACACCGTTCTGTTGAGGAACCCGTGGAGCAGAGAATTGATGTTCTATGCCATGCTCCATGCAAAAGTCAACAAAGAGACTGTTTTTGAACTCGGTGCCATTATCACTTCGAATGAATTTCAATGCACCTGGGAGTTCAGTGAAAAGTCTCAAAGCCAAGCTCCGAAAGTGTGAAAACACTTCATCCTTGCTGGCAAGAAAGAAGACCCAAGAGTAGCGAGAGAAATCATCGACAATCACTAAAACATAGCACTTGCCGCCTAAAGAACTAACCCGAGACGGACCGACAGTGTCCATATGGAGAAGTTCTCTGGGCTGTTCAGTCATCACTATGGTGACTGGCGAATGCGAAGCAGCAATCATTTTTCCATGTCGACAAGGAGCGCAAACTAAATTCTTCTCAAACTTGAGCTTGGGCAATCCTCGGATCAGACCTAGGGCGCTCAGACGAGCGAGCAACTCAAAGCTCATATGCCCTAGTCTCCTATGCCACTTCCAAAGCTCAGACATAGAATGTGCAACAAGACAATGAGAAGAACCAGATGACTCTGAAAAGTCAGCTCCAAAAACTCTCCCAACTCTAAAGATCTTACACACCACAACGCCATCAGAATTGAGCACTTGCGAAGTATCGCGATGGAATCGCACTTCGAAGCCCTCATCAAGCAACTGAGATACAGAGAGCAAATTGTATCCCAGGTTTTCAACCAAAGCAACATCTTTGAGAGTGAAATTTGAATTAATTCTTACCACACCTTTACCTTTCACTCTACTCCTTCGATTGTTGCCGAAGGTGATATGCTCCCTTTGCTTGGTTGAGGTGAGGCTGGAGAACCATGCTGCATCTCCGATCATATGGCGCGAACAACCGGAGTCCATGATCCACGTGCCCTCCAAGCCTCGATCTGTCGCCTACACATGATAAGAAATCTCGATCGCTCAGTGCTGGGGTGAGTGAAAAAATGACGCGACATCCAGCACTGAGTGACACGAGTAGTAGGCACAGTAAAGTAGACGGTCTACGCACATGATAATCTGAATGATGCAAAGTGCGAGGTCTACCTACATGCTGTGATCGAACAACATGTCGAGGTCTCCTACTCTGACGAGGTACAAAGCTACTCGCCCGGGGTCTACCACCATATGGAACATGGTGAACACCTCGAGGAGCAAAACCTCTCCGATAAGCACGAGGAGCCTCAAAAGCAGGATGATAGTAAAACTCAGACTCATGCATACCTAAAGATGGGTAATGCATGTCCTGGTAACTCATCGCTTGAGAGCGTCGCTCATCCTTGATGCGACGAAAACAGAACCCAACTAAATGACCCGCCCGCTGACAATAGGAACAATGAAAAACTCTCCTGGGGCACTCTCATGGGTCTTAGGAGCAACTCTCATAGGCTCCTTGGGCTTCTGCTGCGTGGTTTTCTTGGGAGGATTTTTCTTGGCAGGAGGAGTGGTTTTCTTTGGTGGTCGGGTAGGCTTTTTGACTGATGAGGTGTCTAACAGAGCTCTCTCTTTCTCTAGGGTAGTGAGAGAGGTAAAAACAGTTTTGTTTCCACAATCTGAAGGTATCCTCTCAAAACCCAAACCTAGAGCTAACCCTGCTCTGTCAGCACACATCTTGGTCTTGGCCAAGAGCAGATCCATCCTACCCTTTCCCTCAGTGCGTTTATTAACCACGGAAAGAAGGTATTCATTTTCTGTCATGAGGTTCTCAGCTCGCTCTCTAGCAGTGCCTAGCTGGTCCTTAAGGGTAATGCATGTGTCACAAACAAGCTGCACATCCTTAGAACTACCGGCCCTCTCCAATCTAGCCTCTAAATCATGAACATGTTTATCACGTAAATTAATGCTCTCGCGCAATAAAGAACAGTTCATGCATTCAATATTATCATGAGGTCTAGACTCCACCACCAAAAGCTGCTTCTGTGCAGTCTCAAGCTCAGAGAGAGTTTGAGCATGTACAGAACGCAACTGAGCAAGCTCACCCATGACTATAGTACAAGATTCACATTCAGCATCATTAACTTTAGACTTAAGCATGGCATATTCAGTAGAAACAGATTCTAGCCTAAGTCTAAGGTCTTTTCTTTCTCTAGCGGCTTGCACAAGTAATCTATCCTGACCAAGAACTACTTCATTAAGCTCATCTAATTTAATTAATAGCTGGTCAGATGATAGAGGTACCTCAGATGAGTCAAGCTCATCGCCGCTGTGATCGCTGTCGGCCATGAAGCAAAGGCCGGTGAAGTCTCGTCCCTTCTTGTCCTTCTTGTCCTCCTTCCTTGGGGACTCCTCCTCCTCAGAGCTCGATTCCTCAGTTGAGGAAGTGTCGATGTCGCTGAGAGCAGCAACAAATGCTCTGGAAGCGGCTTAGGCTACTCTCTTAGCCACCTTGCCGCGCTTGCCCTTCACAAAGGGTTTCCTATCCTTCTTGTGGTATTTGGGGCGCTCACTCTCATCTCTCTTCTTGAGTTTTGGGCAATTTGCCTTGATGTGAGAAGTGTCACCGCATTCAAAGCAACCACTGAAACCACTTCTCCTCTGATCCCGTCTTTCATGATGAAAACGGGTGAACCTTCTGGCAATGAGAGCAAGCTCATCATCATCAGAAGTGTCCACCTGCTCCTTTGTGACGGAGACCAGGGAGGACAAAGAAAAACCATCTGCAAGAACACAAGTACCAGATGTGCTTGGTTCTGCAGTGGTGCCATGGCTAGTGCTAGAAACCAATGCCAACGGCTGTGGCAAAGAGCTTCTGTGCACAGCAAGAGATGCCTTGGCAATATCTGTGGACTTTAGCTTGCTAAAGAGCTCATCACAGGTCAATGTGTCATAACCTGCAGACTCTTCAATGCTGGATATCTTTACTTCCCATATGCTACGGTCAAGAGCATAAAGAAGCTTGATAGCCCTGTCATGATCATTGTAAGTAAGCGTCCCGTTGGACCGCAAGTTACTCACTATAGCATCAAAGCGCGAAAACATGGCATCTATAGATTCACCAGGTGCCTGCACAAACAGCTGATACTGTTGATTGTATGTGCTTTGGCGCCTGGCCTTAATCTGAGTAGAGCCCTCATGAAAAATAGTGAGCGTTGTCCAAATCTCCCTAGCAGTCCTAAGGTGCTGCACCCTATCAAACTCACTCCGGCTCAACCCAATGAATAGTATGTTTCTTGCCTTCGAGTTGGCATTATACTGATCTTTTTCTGTTTGAGTGGTGCGAGTATCAGGGATGGAGTATTGTGAGTCCACAATCTCCCAAATTGCATTTCCTTGGCTTAGCAAGTAAGCCTCCATGCGCACCTTCCAGTATGCAAAGTCTGTCCCATCGAACAGAGGAATTTTACTGCCTCTATCCATGTCGCCAATAGATCACTAAACTGGTTAAGGTCAACTGGTGATCTTAACCCGCTCTGATACCAATTGTTGGACCGGAAACGGCGACCAGAGGGGTGGTGAATGGGAGCTTTTAAAAATTCAGGCTAAAAACAGCCTTCGGTTTTTAATTCTGTCTACTGCGGAACAGACTTCGAACACCAACCTTCGAAGGTCTGGTTCGGAGGTATTTGACAGCTCCGAACACAGGCTTCGGAAGGAGTAAAAGTCCAAAGTCAAGCAGACTTCGCTCCACCAACAACCCCGAAAACAACTCTGCTTAGTCAGTGCAGGCTCCGCACACAGGGTGCTTCGAGCAGGCTTCGCACTTCACCCTTCGCAAGAGTGGACTACCCTCTGAGGACTTCGACCTAATACTTAGCGACAGCAACTGGTGCTGGGCTTCGTACTGCACAGGTCTAAACGCACACTAAACAGACTTCGCTAAGGGTTCAGACACGAGAAGCAAAACAAGCCTCGAATAGGGCTTCGCTAGTAAGCAGCGAGGTCTAGCCTCCTGTTACACAGAGCGAACGCACACTGAAAAACACACTTCGCCAACACAGGCTTCGATGCACTGTCACAAGTCACTCGAGGTGACACACAAATGGACGAAGTATGCAGCGAGGTAAGTAGAACAAGCTCAAGCAAAAAGCACACTGAGGCAGGGCTTCGCCGCTTGAACAAGGAACACTAAAAAGAACTCACTGGATGTATTCAAAGTGTGAGAAGGCTAGTACATGAGCTCAACAGTAAATGCTCAAAGTGTTAAATGTTACCTACCCAGCTCCCATATTTATAGCCCACAGTTCACCCAAGTGAAATGACTACTTTACCCCTAGGGTTTACATTGGTTTTGTCTCTACAGAACTGAAGGGTACAAAAGGTAGTCAACTTTATTCTGGAGGCTTCTCTGTCAGCTTTGCAGAGGGGACAGCGTCAGCTTTTTGCAGAGCAGACAGTGTCAGCCTTTGCAGTTTTTGACCTTCCTGAAGCCCCCCTTCGCACGCGAAGGGTGCGGTAGCTTCGGTGAGAAGCCTTGAGCCTGACGGCCTTCGCTTCACCGAAGTCAGCCTCCGATACAGTGACGGTTTTGAGCCGAAGCCGTCAAAGCCCTTGGGCCTTCGCACCACCACCTCCGGAGTGGACCACCACGGCTTCGCAGCTACTCACAGCTCGAGCTCCGCCAGTCCGTGTACCGAAGCCATGTATGGCCGAAGTACCACAAGTCATCCTCACTCCGGAGCTAGCCTCGCTCCGAAGCCTTCCTCACTCCGAAGCCCTCCTTCGGAGTACCACCCTTCGAAGTACCACCCTTCGAAGTCCCTCCTTCGTCCAAGGCCTCCGCATGAAGCATTCCATGAGCACTTCGTCGCAGTGTCTCTCCCCAAGCACACTCCTCGAGAAGCCTCACCCGGACCATGCCTTCGATGCGCCTCGACTTCTGAGATCTTCGTCGGGTACCTTCGAATGTCTCCCTCCGGAGCACACTTCGAACGCCTTGCCTCCGCAGAGGACTTGAACCACCAAACTTCAAAGTCACTCCATCCGGAGTACCCTTCGAAGTGCTTCGCCTCCGAGGACTTTGTCTCGGAGTACCTTCACCCGGAGCCACTCTCCGCACTTACTGCCCTCTCCTGGTGCACCTCGACCCGAGGTCCGACCTAGACCCCTTCGCAGCCACCGTGACGGAGCTCCCTGCTCCCCTGGCATCAAGCCTCCCGCTTGACCCAGGTTCACCTGCCGCGAACCGTCCGTCGCCTCTGCAGTCCCCTGCGCACCACAGACAAACAGACAAGTGTATCCAGTACTCCGGAGACCTCTCCGGGTTAGCAACCTTCGGTACACACTCCGATGTACCGCCCAAATTACCGAGACTTTCGGTACGAACCCAGTCATCGTGTACGGTCGGACCCCTCCGACAGGCACACTCCGCTGCAACAGCTGCAGCAACCAAACCACCGAACCCTTCGGTGAAACCACCTCCGAATACCTTCGGAATTCCAACCTCCGAACCCCCTTCGGAGGTACCCCTTCGAAACAGAGGTTAAAAGCCTGTCAATCACTCATCACAAACACCGAAACCAACCCTTGGTTTCTCAGCCTCCGAAGCCCAATGTTTGATGGGCCTTCGGCCCTGTAAGGCTTCGGCTTGATCCAGGACTTGTGTATTTTTGGCCCAAATTACCAAAATTGATATTTTGACAATTTTAACCATTAATGCCATTTTTTGCTATCAACATCATGTATATACTTATGTGTGAGAATAATTGTTATCTCGTTCCTTAAATAAATGTCATTTACATTTATTGATGAGTTGATGACTCTTTATGTGAGACTCTTTGTTTTATAATGATATTATTCAAAAGGATCCCTGATCTTATCACCGTGTGTAACAGTGATGATACAAAGATTAGCACATTTGACTGATTGATTATCATGTTTCACAGATCATAGACATGGAGATGTCAAATCAGTGATGTGAACACATGTTGGTGAACATGGTGTTGAATAGACCCACTACTTGAGATATTGTTGAGATTGTTATTGTAATGTGCCATCAATTGTCATCTCAAATGGCGTATCTGCAAAGGCCTTAGACCTGAGATCGTCATTTGATTCCATAATGCGTGGTGGCACACTCTAATGTTTCCTAATGTTATTTCGTAATTGGGTAGCCATAAGGGTCATTTTTAGGTGTGTTGTTAAACATGTCATGGGATGTGAGTAGTCAAGATGGAATTTACCCCTCCTAATAACGGTAGAGACGTCTCTGGCCCCTCGAGGTAGCTGGATTGGAAATGTGCATGGCCCAACCACTATGACTAAAGAGTTAGTCATGATTTAAATTCGATACTTGATTGAGTAAAATAGCGAGCTAACCAATAGGGGTGGCACGAATCATCAAGTTCAATAACATATGATCCATTTTGAGAAAAATTTCTCAAATTTAGCACAATATTTTCTTAATTCAATGACTTCATATCTTTTGAGCTAAGAAAAACCAAATATAGTTTTAAGCGCCTATAATTCTTCAAATCTATTTTTAATAAATTATTTAATTAAATCTCGAGCCACAACACTAAATGTTGAGTTATATATTGTTGGAAATCAAAAGCTAAACAAAGAATAGTGGAGGCAAGATTTTTGTGCTACACAACCATAATTTTTCTCTTCTCTTTTCCTCACCAATCAATCTCTGAATACAAGCTTAAATAAGCTAGCTAAGAGTGTATGCCCAGTACATTCTCCAAGCTGTAGTGACCGGAATTTAATAAATTCGGGACTTTATTGAATTTCCAAAGAAAAACAATAATGAAAAGATGTTCATCACACGACATCATACATACGACAATCATTCGTGGTTCGCATACCACATTATTACACAAGTATCAATATAAAAGAAACTAGTAAAATAATCCTCGGGATGAACATCTCTTCCAGTCTCGCATCTTTGACTTGGTCGCTACTCTAGACCCTCCTCATCGTAGTAGGCCATCTCTGAAGTGGGTTTTCAACGGGTATGAGTACAAAAGTACTCAACAAGCCACCAAGAAATGCAATAATAATGCAGGGTAATAACAAGGGAAGGTAATGGTTTAAAGTGCAAAAAAGTACATTTTTACGTGGCAACATTTAATGTGAGTCAGTTTAATTATTCAGAATAATAAATCATGAGTAATGCAATATCTTCTAACTCGAGGAGCACTGGCGGCACTCCTCGCTCAACAATCCTTACATGTCATCATGCAACACTTCACAAGTATAAACTAACGATGGGATGTCACGCAACCCGCCCTTGACCGTGGGCTCGACTTTTCTAAAAGATTTAAATTCTGATCAGAGATGTACCACTATACCCATAAGGCATTTATTCCTGCACACCGCGGTGTGTTCAGATGACCCAAGTCATAGGAACTCGTGCCAAAACCTTTAGCATGAAATGCTCCAACCCCATGACACACACTATAGGTTTCGCTGGCACGCCAGCGCACTGGACCAATGTCGTGCCTCTTTTTGTGCCACATGGTACAAGTCACTCGCAGGTGCTACTTGCTCCTCTCCATATAGTGTCTCAAGTTGGAGCATCCCATACCTCCAGTTAGGACTTACCCACTAGAATTGCGGTTGGTACGAAAGTGCGCGCAACGAATCCCACAGACCAGTCCTTATAGTGCCCCGAGTGCGACTAACCAATGCCCTTGCTTGCACCCGGAACCCACCATACTAGCATACTTAGCCAAACTCCAAGTCCAACAGAATACCAGAGATGAGGGAATATATGAGGATCATACAACAGAATCCAAGTATCTACGCCTCATTTTTAACCTATAGTAGTTGTGTCGATACTTTGGACACTACTAATAATACTAAGTATAATTGTGATAAGGAATTTAGGTGCAATAGCATGACTTGGGTTTGCATATCAAGGTCAGGGATCTAATAAATATAATGTAAGGCATTTGATTTTACTAATGCATTTATAACCTATGAATTTTAGCGATATTTGATTAAAACTGGATTCAATATGCTGAAAAATGCGGGTGGTGACTTGCCTTGTTCTGCAATCGATGAAGATGGAACCTCGAGAAAATATTCGAGCTCCTCGACGGCGTCGTAATCTTCTCGGTACGCAAAATGAGAATGATACACAATTCAAACAATGAAAAATCACTGTACAAACATATAAATATTTTTGGATAAACATGAAGATAATAAAAAGATAAATCTTCAAAAATTTGAATGGTCAAATTTGGAGTTAATTTGAAGAAGTTATGAATTTTGAAGTTTAAAGCAATTTCTGGAATTTATTTTAATTTTAAATCAGCCGCCGGTCCACAGGAAATCGAGTCCACCGTGAACCCACGTACTGTGCTGTGAGCTGGAGCGCGGATCGCCGTTGGATCGCGATCGAACACACGTGGCTGAGGCGGGTGCGTTATGTGAAAACGGACGGCTAGGATGCCTCGGTACCGCTTCAATCGAATGGATGGCCCATATCAAACCCGCACGAGTTTTAATCGCATCCATCTAGGCTTGATCGAACGGCCGAGAGCGAATCTGGCATGACACGGGTATTTACCAACGCCAGCTGCCTTCCCCAGCGACGGCAGGGAGTTGGCGGCCGGCTAGTGGCGACGGCGGTGGCCTAGAGCACAATGTGAACGCTGAAACAGAACCAGAGTAAGGAGGCGAATACGATGATATCGGAGTTGTGGCTCGGGGTCGATGGAGTGAGGCCGACGATGAGCGGTGGTGGCGGGGCACTCTCGGGTGAACGACACGGACGGAGCTTCGGCGGTCGGAGGCATGATCGGAGGTGTGGCTGAGGTCAAGTAGACGACGATTGTGGGATCAGAATGGCGACACGAGGGGGGTGAATAGGCGCCTCGACATTTTCTTGCGAATGTGATGGCCTAATCAAACCACCCAACGCACCTCTAAAAACACAGTTTCAAGTTTTAATACAATCAGTACAAAATTGAACTCCACAAGATAGAAAACCACCAATCAGCTTTGTTTCAAGATTTTTAAACAATAAATATCAAAACACTCACACAAGAGATCAATTCAAGTTTGGAATAATGAATCAGCTTGTTTCAATTCAATCTCAAATGAAATCCCTGTACTTCTGAAATTTGTCGGACGATGAATAGTAAAAGTGACTTTCAACAAAGTTCATTAGTCATATTTTGGTTCAATTTGCAAGTTTCAATTTCAGATTAATTTCAATTCAGCACACAAAGATTCAGAACATGTACATCTAGAATTTGTCAGACGATGAATAGTAATAGAGTATTTCAACAAATTTCAGTATTAAAGTTTTGATTCAGATTTTGAACAAAACTGTATACTTCACATTCAGAACCAATATGATTTAGGCACACAAGTTTCAGTACTTGCACTAGATGAGTTTATGTGCTGAAAACAGTAGACAAACACCAAGAAGCAATGAAGTTAACACTATTCTGAAACACAATAGTAAATAGCATTCAAGTTTTGAACCAAAATGTATACTTCAATTTCAGAACATGTTTGATTTTAGCATGCATAGTTCAGAACATGTACTAGATATATTTAACTCAGATTAATTGCTGAAAACAGAACTATTGATTCAAAAAGTATGTGCCGACAACACTGTAGCAAAACTGAAACCAGTAATCAGCAGTAACAGAACAGAAATGAAACACTCTCCAGAAACAAATTTCAGAACAATTTTGCTTCTAACACTACACACAAATCAGGCACTAACTTAAATACTGTAGAGCGTCTAAAACTCTTCAGGCAGGTACTGTTCATACTCAAGAACTCAAAATGCAAAGAGTATCTCTGATGTTTTTGAATGAAATGAAACTAAACAACTTTTGTTTCTCCAAAGATGACACAATTCTGAAACAGAACAGAAACAAACTAGTAAAAACTATTCACCAACGAGAACTCAAAAGATTCGTCACCTATTTCAAATTTCAGCACATTACAGCAGCACTAATAACTTCCTTCAAAGCAAAACCAATAGGATAAACAGCAACTAGACTAGAAACAAAATATCCTGATTCAAAACTGCACTCATAATCTGTTTCTAACTCAAACCAGGAAACTCATTTTGTTAAAAACTATTGATCTGGCACTTTCAAGTAGAGAAATATTTTCAGTTCAAAAACTCAGGATAGACATTGAAAACTGCTTCTATACTACAAAACTGAAAACAGACCCTGAAAACTTGTATAGCAAACCGAAATGCTAACAGATGAATTGCAGACAAAAGGGACATGAAAAAGTATGTAAAGATCACCAAAAATGAAGAAGTACTTATGGAGTTCTAAGAGTCAAACACAAACACCAGCTCAAGGAAACAGATCTGAAGACATTTCAGGATTCAACACAATCAAAACAGAACTGAAATGGAGTATACAACTTTACAGGAGAAAACTAGACTGAGGGTTGAACCAAAACATACCAGAACTATAACTAGATTCACTTATAATTCAACACTAATCAGCTAGACTTGATCAATTTTTATCCACACACATTCATTCAATCACATATATATGAATCGTATCTGAACAAAAGGATACATACTATGTTGTGATCAAATATATTCAGTGTTCAAAACATGAAATACATGTGAAAACAGAATTGATTCAAGGATCAAAACTAATCAACAAGTATATCAATCATATCTAGTTGTAATCACACAAGAAAACAGATCAAATCATCAAGACTTCACAGAAAAATCGATGAAAAACTCACATAAACAGCCGCTGGATATTTTATTCTCCTGGATGATGAATAGTTCTTGTCGAAACACCTGTAGCGGGTCCGAAACTCCTCACGATCTGCTGTTCACCGTCAAGCCTCCAAAACTTTGAGAATTTTTATGATCTTTGTAGAAAAAGCTAAGCAAATTTTTGATTCAATCAGCTATCCTGTTTGGCCAGCAGGTTGGGGATAAATATCCCACCTACCCTTGTTTCTAGAAAGCCCAGTTTTACATATTGCCCCCTAGAGAAAACTGAAAATACAATTCTTAAAATACCCTATTTGAACAAAAAATAAAAAATTACAAAAGACTCCTTTTTAGTATATTTTCAGAATAGAGACATTCCAAAAATACATTAAAAGACCACACTAAGAAACTAAAAAATTAAACTAATACATGACACAATTTTATTGAATTAATAAAAACATATAAAGTTTCGACGGTTTTCAGCAAAAACCGACAAAGCCTCTCCTGATCGTTGACGCCCATCATCAGTCCAGGAACTCGACCGCCAGCAAGTATCTCCCGCTCTCTATCCCTCGAGCCGCCTTGTCAGTTGAATTGGCTTCCCTTTCGCTGACTCGATCGACGCTTCGTCTCGATCAATCTTAAACTCAACGCCCCGTTCGACCTCCATGCGTACATCAGAGTCCACTCTCGACTTCGACTGACACCCTCGACCATCTGGCATTAGACTCCCCGTCTAACCCTGATCCCGTGCCATCGACAGTTGATGAGTAACTCAAGCCTGCACACACGAGACAAACACAAGACAAACACTCAATCCAGAGCATCCAGACACAACTCATGAATTTACCCTATCAATCACTCATCATTATCTTGAACACTAGTGACACACCTCACTATGTTCCTCAATCTCCCCCTTGATGAGTGCATTGACAACACAAGATCCAAAAAGGAGTAAAATAAAGGTTCAGTACACAAGTGATCATGAAATCTCTAAAGAGAGCAAAGTGAGAAAACATGTCACTTGCCAAATGATAAAGCAACGCAAAAATTACCTCAAAAACTCAAAAGATCACAAACTCATCAACAAGCTCAAAAGATCACAAACTCATCAACAAGCTCAAGTACTCTCCCCCTTTGGCAATGCAGACATCAAGATAGCCCCTTGAGTCGAGAGAGTAAAGTGACCATGCAATGCTTCCAGAATATGATTGAGTCCAATTACAATACAAGTACTTCTTGTGCCTCACAATCTGTCCTGACTAAACTGCATGGCAAGCTTTGAATAAACATAATCTAAATATCCGTATGAACAAGCAGTTTGAAGTTTAAGCAAATAAAAGCATCTCTACCCAGACTAGTGAACTAGACATGGCAAGGTAAGAAGTACAAAAGCTAGTCAGAAACAAACTCAAAAAGCACATCCCACTACATGGAGCTACAACAAACTTGATATGCGAGAAAAGTAAACCTTTTATTCTATTTTTTTAATGCCAAGGGTTATTTGCAAGTCAACCTTATGCTAACCGATCAAGCCAAGCCTAGGATAAACCATCAGAAGCTTAAGGCATTGATCTTGGTATACACTCGATGTCCTAGTTCAAACCAAAGTGCAATGGTATGCAGTCCAGAACAAAGTAGTGCGACTATGCAAACCCACCTAGATCTTTTCAAATTTATCACAACTTAAGCACTTTTGATCCATTTTCATCATTTCTATTTTTCATTTTTCAATTTTGCATTTTTTTTAATTTTTGAGCAACCATGATCAAGTTGCATATGAGCACCCAAGAGACAAGGACAAAGCTATCAAGTAAGAAATGAATAGCAAAAGCACCCTAGCCTATTCATGCTAGAAACCAGACTTGGTAGTGACCATTTTAAAATTTTCGCAATGAAAAGCCATGCTCAAAACCTATAGATAGATGATTTCATTCTAAGCACAATCAAACAATGAAAGCAGGACAATATTGTAAAGTGCACACACAAGTCATGTACATGTAAAAGCAATTAATCATATTTTAGAAGCATATGCAAATGTACACAACTCCCCCTCACATGATGCCATAAGGATGACAAATGCCAAGCTCTCCCTTCAAAAATGCAAAGCGAGAAGCATCGAGAGGCTTGGTGAAAATATCTGCAAGCTGATTTTGAATATCGACATAACGCAATTCAATGTCACCTTTTTCATTGTGATATCTCAAAAAGTGATAATGCACGTCAATGTGTTTGGTCCTAGAGTGTTTGGTACCTTAAGATGCGTTTGACAGCTTGATGATGTGACGCCCTGGGAGAAGCCTGAAAACGAGCGCATAGACACACAACAAAGTGTATGTCCGGCCTTGTAGCCGTCAAGTACAGAAGGGAGCCGATAATGCTGTGATACTCCTTCTGATCCACTTCTTCTCCGTCTTCATCTGGATCAAGAGCAATAGAAGTACCCATTGGGGTAGCAAGAGGTTTAGCGTTAGACATGTCAAATCGTTTAAGCAAATATCTAGTGTATTTTGTTTGATGGACAAAAGTTCCTTGTTTGCTTTGTTTGATCTGTAAACCCAAGAAGAAAGTCAGCTCACCCATCATTGATATCTCGAATTCCCTGCTCATCGACTCTGCAAACTCAGCAACAAGTTTATGAGATGAACCACCAAATATTATATCATCGACATATATCTGAACAAGTATGAAGTCTTTGCCATGCATGAGAGTGAATAACGTTTTGTCAACGGACCCCATCTTGTACCCATGCTCGATCAAGAACGTCCTCATGCGGTCGTACCAAGCCCTCGGTGCTTGTTTGAGCCCATATAGCGCTTTGTGAAGTTTAAAAACTCTATGGGGGTACTTGGGATCCTCAAAGCCATGAGGCTGCTTGACATAAACGTCCTCTCCTATGAAACCATTCAGAAACACACTTTTCACATCCATTTGAAAAAGTTTAAAGCCGCGCAAAGAGGCAAAAGCAAG
Organism: Zizania palustris; assembly: GCA_019279435.1. Taxonomy (NCBI): domain Eukaryota; kingdom Viridiplantae; phylum Streptophyta; class Magnoliopsida; order Poales; family Poaceae; genus Zizania; species Zizania palustris. The sequence goes on along the minus strand of JAAALK010000288.1, from coordinate 73,775,506 downwards.
CAAGATCCTAATGGCCTCAAGTCGAGCTACTGGTGCAATAGTTTCTCCAAAATCAACCCCCTCGACTTGAGTATACCATTGAGCCACTAGCCTAGCTTTGTTTCTCACTATCGCCCCATCCTCCCCCTATTTGTTTTTGAAAATCCATTTTGTACCAATTAAATGAATGTTAGGGGGTGGATCAACGAGAATCCAAACCTGATTTCTAGCAAAGTTTTCAAGTTCCTCGTGCATGGCATTGACCCAAATCGCATCATACAAAGCATGACTAACATCTAATGGTTCAAAATTAGCAACAAAAGCAGAATCAACAAAATGAGCGTGAGATCGGGTTACTCGTTCATTTAGCTTGCCGATGATCTGCTCCGGGGGATGCATTCTTTGAATACGAAGCGATGCTTCTCTCTGCGACAAAATCTCCCCCTCAACTCTTGCCAAAGTTTGCTCCATACTCTCAGAAAAAGAATCTTCAGGTCCTCTTGTCGACGTGGTCAAAGATTTTGGAGTTGCCGTAGAGGGAGGTAGTGGTACAGCCTCAGGATCTTCATCATCTGATGGATCTTCTTCCTCAAAAGTGTTTCACTCATATCGTGCTCACACGCAAATTCAAAGTTAGGACTAACACAAGGAGAAGTTTAATCAAATGTTACATCACAAGATTCAACCAATGTGTTAGTTTCAAGATTGAAAACCCGATAAGAGTGTCCATGTAAAGAATAGCCCAAAAAGATCCCATCAGATGCGCGCGATTCAAATTTATCCAAATTACCTCGCTTTAGGATAAAGCAACGACATCCAACAATCTGAAGTGAGTGACCTTGGGCTTCCTCCCAAAGCAAAGTTCATAAGAAGTCACGTTTAGCAAAGAGCGCAAAAAGATCCTATTGGAGATGTAACATGTTGTACTCATGGCTTCAGCCCAAAATTTTCTAGTAGTCCTGTGCTCATTCAGCATCGTCCTAGCCATCTCCACAAGCGTACGATTTTTCCTCTCAACCACACCATTTTTCTGAGGGATTCTCGGTGCAGAAAACTGATGTTCAATCCCATGTTCAAGACAAAATTCTGCAAAAGAGCTATTTTTGAACTCGGTGCCGTTATTGCTTTGAAGAGCCTTCATTGCACTAGGGAGTTCATTGAATAGCCTCAGGGCTAAGCTCCAAAAGTGTATGAACACTTCATCCTTGCTTACGAGAAAGAAAACCCAAGAGTAACGAGAATAGTCATCAACCACAACAAATACGTACCATTTGCCGCCTAAAGAGCTAACCCGGGATGGACCACCTGTATCCATATGAAGAAGCTCTCCGGGTCGCTCAGTCATCACCATGTTTATGGGGTAATGCGAGGCATCAACCATTTTACCAAGACGACATGGAGCACAAATGAGGTTCTTCTCAAATTTTAGCTCGGGCAATCCTCAGATGAGTCCTAGGGCACTTAATCTCACAAGAAGATCAAAGCTCATGTGCCCTAGTCTCCTATGCCACATCAAAAGCTCAGAAGATGGTTCAGCTAAAAGACAATGAGAAGATCTAAAAGACTCAGTGAAATCAGCTCCAAAAATTCTCCCTACTCTTAAGATTTTGCAAATAAAAACACTAGAAGAATCACGCACAAAAGAGGCATCACAACTGAAATGAACCTCAAAACCATCATCGAGCAATTGTGAAACAGAAAACAAATTGTACCCTAAGTCCTCAACCAAAGCAACATTAGTGAGAGTGAAATTTTTGTTAATTTTGATCATACCTTTGCCCTTCACTCTGCTTTTGCGATTGTTTCCAAATGTGATGCTTTCACGATGCCTGGCTGAGGTTAAACTGGAGAACCATGAAGACTTCTCGGTCATGTGTTGTGAACACCCGGAATCAATGATTCACTTGTTCTCCAGCCTCCCATGACTCCCCTAAATAGAGAATAAAAATCTCGAGTACTCAGTGCTGGGTTTAGAGATAAGATGCTTAGGTATCCAACACTGAACTACCCGAGAAGTAGGTAAATCTGGAGACTGTGTGTGATGAGAATCATACTGCACATGAGGTCTCCTCACAACTCGCTGAGGTCTCCTAAAATAATTTGGACCAAAACGCCTACGTGGTCTATCATCATACGAGGTACGATATACACCACGATGGGCATAGCCACTCATATAACTGTAAGGACCCTCATAATCAGTATAAGTATTATAATCATAGTCATGCATATCAAATGAAGGATAGTCATGAAAATTTAAAGAATGAGAACAACGTTCATCTTTCATGCGTCTATAGCAAAAACCAATCAAATAACCTACACGATGAAAATAAATGCAATGGAAAACTTTCTTGGGTGTAGGTTTATAGGTATCTGGCGCGAACCTCATAGTTTTCCTAGGTTTTTGTTTGGAGTCTGTCTTGAGTGAAGAATTGATTATTTTTTTGGGTTGGGTAGGATTTTTGGCTTTTTGAGGTGTGTCTAACTCAAGGGTGGTAGGTAGAGTGAACACAGTTTGGCTTGAGGTACTAGATGAAGTCCTCTCATAACCTAACCCAAGAGATAACCTTGCCCTGTCAGCGCACATTTTAGTTTTATCCAAAAGCAAATCCATTTTCCCTTTCCCCTCAGTGCATTTGTCTACCATGGAAAGCAGATAATCATTCTCACACTTCAGCTTTTCTACTTGCTCTCTAGCAAAGCTGAGTTGGTCCTTAAGGGTGATGCAGGTGGGACACGTCGGCTACACATCCTTAGAACACTCAGCACTCTCCAATATAGCCTTAATCTCATCGATGTGCTTATCTCTCAGACTAACGCTTTCAATTAGTAAAGTGCAATTCAAGCATTCATCGATGGCATGAGGACTAGACTCCACCACCAAGAGTTGCTTCTGAACATTTTCAAGTTTTTCAATGTTTTGAGAATGAATCAGACGCAACTGAGCAAGTTCAGCCATCACGACAAGATATGACTCACAATCATTAGTTTCAATTTTAGACTTCAACAAAGCAAGTTCAGTAGAAAGTGATTCAATTTTAAGCTTTTGTTCTTTTCGTTCTTTAGCAGCAAGTTTAAGTAGTCTATCTTGTGAAATAATTGCATCATGTAATTCATCGTTTTGCACAAGTAATTGATCAAGAGATAGACTAACCTCAGATGAGTCAGTCTCATTGCCGCTTTGCTTGCCGTTGGCCATGAAGCAGAGGTCATTGAAGTCCTTCATCTTTTCCTTCTTCTCTTCATTCTTGCCTGGTTCATCTTCATCAGAACTTGGTTCTTCACTCGAGGTGTTATCGATGTCGCTGAGTGCTACCACGAAAGCTCTAACCATCCTTTTCTCCATTTTTCCTCTTTTGCCTTTGTAGAACGGTTTTTTATCTCTTTTCTGATATTTTTGTTCATGTTCATTTTTGGCTTTCAGTTTTGGGCAATTGGCTTTAATGTGATTGAGGTCACCACACTCAAAACACCCTCGAGAGCCTCCTCTCCTCTAATCTCTTCTATCATTGTAGAACCTACTGAACTTTTTAACTATGAGAGTAGGCTCTTCATCGTCCAATGTGTCCACTTGATCCTTTGTGATAGAGACCAAAGAAGACAAGGCAAAACCCCCAGACAAAGCACACACACTAGACATGCTACCTCCAGATGAGGTGCCACTACCGGAACCAGAAACTAGTGCCATGGATTGTGGCAAAGAGTTCCCAATCCCAAAACGAGATGCCTTGGCGATCTCGGTGGACTTAAGCTTACTGAAGAGTTCATCGCATGTCAAAGTATCAAAACTCGCAGACTCTTCAATGCTTGAGATCTTTACTTCCCATATGCTATGATCTAGAGCATATAGAAGTTTGATCGCTCGGTCATGATCTGAGTAAGCTAGCGTCCCAGTGGAACGCAAGTTACTAACAATTCCGTCAAAGCGAGCAAACAAAGCATCTACAGATTCGCCAGGGCCTTGCACGAACATTTGATATTCTTGATTATACGTGCTCTGCCTCCTAGCCTTAATCTGCGATATGCCCTCATGAAAAGTACTCAAGGTCGACCAAATTTCTCGTGCAGTGCGAAGGTGCTGGACCCTGTCGAACTCGTTGCGACTCAGACTGATAAAAAGAATGTTCCTAGCCTTGCTATTACATTCATATTGAGCCTTCTCAGTCTCTGAGGTATGAGTGTCAGGAATCACATACTGGGATGCAACAATGTCCCATATCGCACTTCCTTGGCTAAGCAAATAAGCCTCCATGCGCACCTTCCAATAGGCATAATATCAACCATCAAACATCGGGATCTTGGTGTTCTTATCGATGTCGCCACAAGGATCACAAACCGGTTAAGGTCAACTGGTTATCTAACCGGCTTTGATACTAATTGTGGGATCAGAATGGAGACTATAGGGGGGTGAATAGGCGCCTCGACACTTTCTCGCGAATGTGATGGCCTAATCAAACCACCCAATGCACCTCTAAAAACACAGTTTCAAGTTTTAATCCAATCAGTAGAAAAATTGAACTCCACAAGATAGAAAACCACCAATCAACTTTGTTTCAAGATTTTTAAACAATAAATATCAAAACACTCACACAACAGATCAATTCAAGTTTGGAATAGTGAATCAGCTTGTTTCAATTCAATCTCAAATGAAATCCCTATACTTCTGAAATTTGTCGGGCGATGAATAGTAAAAGTGACTTTCAACAAAGTTCATTAGTCATATTTTGGTTCAGTTTGCAAGTTTCAATTTCAGATTACTTTCAATTCAACACACAAAGATTCAGAACTTGTACTTCTAGAATTTGTCAGACGATGAATAGTAATAGAGTATTTCAACAAATTTCAGTATTCAAGTTTTGATTCAGATTTTGAACAAAACTGTATACTTCACATTCAGAACCAATATGATTTAGGCACACAAGTTTCAGTACTTGCACTAGATGAGTTTATGTGCTGAAAACTGTAGACAAACACCAAGAAGCAATGAAGTTAACACTATTCTGAAACACAACAGTAAATAGCATTCAAGTTTTGAACCAAAATGTATACTTCAATTTCAGAACATGTTTGATTTCAGCATGCAGAGTTCAGAACATGTACTAGATATATTTAACTCAGATTAATTGCTGAAAACAGAACTATTGATTCAAAAAGTATGTGCCGACAACACTGTAGCAAAACTGAAACCAGTAATCAGCAGTAACAGAATAGAAATGAAACACTCTCCAGAAACAAATTTCAGAATAATTTTGCTTCTAACACTACACACAAATCAGGCACTAACTTAAAAGATCAGTACTCTGAACAGTACATGTCTAAATACTATAGAGCGTCTAAAACTCTTCAGGCAGGTACTGTTCATACTCAAGAACTCAAAATGCAAAGAATATCTCTGATGTTTTTGAATGAAATGAAACTAAACAACTTTTGTTTCTCCAAAGATGATACAATTCTGAAACAGAACAGAAACAAACCAGTAAAAACTATTCACCGACGAGAACTCAAAAAGATTCTTCACCTATTTCAAATTTCAGCACATTACAGCAGCACTAACAACTTCCTTCAAAGCAAATCAATAGGATAAACAACAACTAGACTAGAAACAAAATATCCTGATTCAAAACTACACTCATAATCTGTTTCTAACTCAAACCAGGAAATTCATTTTGTTAAAAACAAGTGACCTGACACTTTCAAGTAGAGAAATATTTTCAGTTCAAAAACTCAGGATAGACATTGAAAACTGCTGCTATACTACAAAAACTAAAAACAGACCCTGAAAACTTGTATAGCAAACAGAAATGCTAATAGATGAATTGCAGACAAAAGGGACATGAAACAATATGTAAAGATCACCAAAAATGAAGAAGTACTTATGAAGTTCTAAGAGTCAAACACAAACACCAGCTCAAGGAAACAGATCTGAAGACATTTCAGGATTCAACACAATCAAAACAGAACTGAAATGGAGTATACAACTTTATAGGAGAAAACTAGACTAAGGGTTGAACCAAAACATACCAGAACTATAACTAGATTCACCTATAATTCAACACTCTATCAGCTAGACTTGATCAATTTTTATCCACAGACATTCATTCAATCACATATATATGAATCGTATCTGAACAAAAGGATACATACTATGCTGTGATCAAATATATTCAGTGTTCAAAACATGAAATACATGTGAAATCAGAATTGATTCAAAGATCAAAACTAATCAACAAGTATATCAATCATATCTAGTTGTAATCACACAAGAAAATAGATCAGATCATCAAGACTTCATAGAAAAATCGATGAAAAAATCACATAAACAGTTGCTGGAAATTTTATTCTCCTGGACGATGAATAGTTCATGCCGAAACACCTGTAGCGGGTCCGAAACTCCTCACGATCTGCTGTTCACCGTCAAGCCTCCAAAACTTTGAGAATTTTTATGATCTTTGTATAAAAAGCTAAGCAAATTTTTGATTCAATCAGCTATCCTGTTCGGCCAGCAGGTTGGGGATAAATATCCCACCTGCCCTTGTTTCTAGAAGGCCCAATTTTACACATTGCCCCCTAGAGAAAACTGAAAATACAATTCTTAAAATACCCAATTTGAACTAAAAAGAAAAAATTACAAAAGACTCCTTTTTAGTATATTTTCAGAATAGAGACATTCCAAAAATACACTAAAAAGACCACACTAAGAAACTAAAAAATTAAACTAATACATGACACAATTTTATTGAATTAATAAAAACATATAAAGTTTCGACGGTTTTCAGCAAAAACTGACAAAGCCTCTCCTCATCGTCGACGCCCATCATCAGTCCGCGAACTTTACCGTCAGCAAGTCTCTCCCGCTCTCGATCCCTCGAGCCACCTTGTCACTTGAACTGGCTTTCCTTTTGCTGACTCGATCGACGCTTCGTCTCGATCAATCTTCAACTCAATGTCCCATTCGACCTCCATGCATACATTAGAGTCTACTCTCGACTTTGACTGACACCCTCGACCATCTGGCATTAGACTCCCCGTCTAACCCTTATCCCGTGCCATCGACAGTTGATGAGTAACTCAAGCTTGCACACACGAGACAAACACAGACAAACACACCCAATCCAGAGCATCCAGACACAACTCATGAATTTACCCTGTCAATCACTCATCATTATCTTGAACACTTGTGACACACCTCACTATGTTCCTCAACTGTGGTCGCAGGGGTGTGGTCGACGGTGGTGGGGATTGGCTCCGGTGACGGCGAGCGGCGGCTAGAGGTGGAGTAGAGGGGCGGCACTAAAAATGAAGTATGGGCATTCTGTTTGGGTGTGGGCTACGCGATTGCGAGGACCGAACGTGGTGGCAATTGGGGGGCTTTTATAGGGCATCAGGCAGTGAAGGAGGGGGGTGAATACAAGGAAAGCCGAGGGGTGGGGGGTTATTGCTTCGGCGAGGTGTTTAAACATGCGATTACGGTGAGGACGAGTCTTAACTCTGGGGGAATCCGAGGGGAAATGATCGCTGGTTGATGGTGAGTAAAGGCCGGTCATCAATTCGAGGGGAGGGGGCTAGCATCGACGAGATTGAAACGGCTAGGGTTCGGACGACGTGATTTGGGGGCGGTGGCGTGATGGGGAAAAAGGAGCTGACAACGGGAGGGCATTCTCATTGGGCGGGCGCGGGGCGAGGCTACAACGGTCGGCGCCAATAGGTGGGGTCACTGTTCATAGCAAAAAATGACATCAATGATTAAGATTGTCAAAATATCAATTTTGGTAATTTGGGCCGAAAATGCACATGCCCCAAGTTAGGCCGAAGCCCTACATGGCCGAAGGACCACTGGGCTACAGGCTTCGGAAGCTTCCAGCCAGCCCACAGCCTTCAGCTATGAGGCCTTCGGAGGCCCACTCCGCCGAAGCTTTGGCCCGAGGAGCAGACTTCGGCGGGCCTGGCCGAAGGCCCACTTCGGGCAGAGATAGAGTTAGATCCGATTCTGGCTAAGTGTTTATCTTTATGCATGATTAAGTCGAGTCATAACAGATTATACTTAAAGATTAGAAGTCTAGCCCCTAGCTTTGAATCGTATTTACGTTATCTTTACTTTTCTATACTCTTCGTGGGTTTTCCTGGAATTTGTTACTTTGTCTGTGAAGTATCCGTTAATCTACGTAATAGATTGCTATCGCCTTGTTACTTCGCGTGTGAAGTATCCGCCAATCCGTGTAACATATTTCTACCTTTGCTCCTAGTGCAACGCTTAGTAGAGTTCGGTCCTCAGGCCGAATTGGTACTCTGAATCTACTCTGTTGTAGGTTTCCATGTTCGAAGCTATTCCGCCGGAGGTGTCCGGAGCTGAGAGATTGGTTTCGGAGGTTGCCAAAACACCCTTCGGCGAGACTGCTGCTTGGACTGCACGCCAACACACTTCACCAATAGACTTCATCACGATAAGCTTCGCCACACTCGTACTCTGCTCCGGACGAAGTCGCGTGCACACATTACGCCTGTGTCATCATTCTGTATCCTGCTGTATCAGAGACTTCACGCCGAACTCCACTGTTCGGAGGTGTTTGTCGCATCCAGATCCATTCGGAGTTCATCTTTGGCCAGATCAGTCTGAACGCCGAAGGTACCCTCCGGCGGGACACTTCGCATCAGATGCCGAAGGTACACTTCGGTGACACCCTTTGCACGATACTTCGAACAATCGGGCTTCGCTCGGTTTGCTGGTTTGTTCTATTTAATATATTTCTTTCGGCTAATTGGATTATTTTGTGTGATCTGATTACCTGGCGACTCCACCCCCTTACCACGGCTAAGGGTAGTCGGAACGCGACATTGGTGCTGTGTTACGCTTAGGCTTGTCCCTAAGTATCCGCACACTTTTGGATCGTCGAACTGACCTAAGTGCGGGGGCACGTTTTCGTGTCAACACACTTTTGGCAACTCCACTGGGGAGAAGCTACGCCAACATGACGGGTACGTCTACATCGGCCACCAGTACATCTACAACGACTACTACGTTTACACCATCGATGGACGCCATAGGAGACGCAGATATCGACAACCGCAACATCCTAACACCTACTCTTAAAGATATTCCCGTAGAAGACCGAGCAGAGATCGAGGCAAAGTTGAAGACGCTCCAAGACATGATGCTTGGGAGCTACGTCAAGACACGTGCGGGCTTCATCAAGCGCGACATCATTTCCCCCGACCTTGCTCGGATCCAGGTAACACCCGTATCGCCTCGTTTATCTTCTTTAGAGATTGAGCAAAAAATAGCCGCATCGGTAGATCAGGCCGTTAGCGCTTCGCTAGCCAACCGTTTAGATTCAGTAGTTAGCTCCCAAGTAGAGGCGACACTTAGGAGGTTCAGCTTTACGGAGGCCGTACCATCAGCCCCTATTGCTAGTATACCTCCGGTAAATCATGTGTACAGTACAACTGACGGTAGCACTGGCAAGACCGTTACGTCTCTGGCCTCAACACCTGTGGCCGAGAGTCATTATTCTTACGACCAAGCTAGCACCGCGTACCATGCACTACCACCACCTGCGATGGTACCAGCCCTACCCGCGCTGCCCGCACCACATGCACAGGCACCTGGGCTCGAGCATGTCGTACAGCTAGCGCATAGGGAAGAGGCCCATAGCCGATACGCCGATATCCCACCGCGTGTCGCGCCCCTGCACAAGAGACGTGCACAGACAGTAGGCCAAGATGACCTAGAGGAGCGAATCCGCGCACTATTTAGGGAATGCGCCGGTTTCGTGCTTAGTGGTCGGGCTTAGGTTCACTGGAAGCCATATCCCGATCATTTCGATACAATACCCTACCCCCACGGCTATAGAATCCCCGAATTCACTAAGTTCGACGGTGAGGGTAACAAAACCACACTAGAGCATGTTAGTCAATTTTTAGCACAGTGTGGAGAGGCTAGTGGGTCAGACGCTCTGAAACTTAGACTATTTTCTCTCTCACTATCCAGCACCGCTTTCACTTGGTTTTCGGCACTCCTACCGAATTCCGTCCAGACGTGGGACGAATTATAACAAAAATTCCATGACTACTTTTATATGGGTGAAACAGAACTTAGGCTCTCACACTTGACATCGGTTAGGCAGAAGTCTAACGAGGGCGTCTCTAAGTATATCAAGCATTTTAGGGACACTAGAAACCGATGTTTTAGTCTTAATATTTCAGAAAGAGATTTGGCGGATCTAGCTTTTAGCGGCTTGCGTTCCGAGATTAAAGAGAGACTAGACAACCAGAACTTGTTAGAGGTTAGCCAAGTCTTGCAGTAGGCTCTGGTCCAGGAATGCCATAGAAGAAGGATGATTCAAAATAGACCACAATCCAAAGATGAAGCTAGACAAAGATCCCTTCCCTGTCAACGCCTTCGACCTCGGCGAGAAGAAGGTGTTGATTCAGCCAAAACAGGCCGAGTTGACTAAAGGGAAGGCAGTAATTGTTGCAGAGCCGCGCACACGCACGCTCGTACCTAAGAACCCCGAGGTGGGAGTGTGGAAGCAGAATCTTAGCATTCCTTCATCTAGGGCTCACAAGAAGCCAAAGGTAACGTATAAGATGTTGTTAAACAAGCACCAAAGAAACGCCAAGGGAACAGGCCCCCGTGCTAAGAAACTAAGTTAGTCGAAGGGCCCAAGGCATCCGGAGGGTGGCTTTAGACCGTAGTGGCCGAGCCCTCCTCATGATGGTTCGGACCGCAATGGCCAAACCCTCCGCACGGTGACTTCGGGCCATAGTGGCCTAACGCTCCGTACAATGGCTTCGGACCCCAGTGGCCGAACCCCACATATAGTAACTTCGGACCCTAGTGGCCGAACCTCATGCAGAGCGAGTTCAGCCCCCAATGGCCAAACCCCGAACCACTCTAGACGAACCCTTTGATAGGAGGCTTTGGCCCGCACTGGCCGAACGTACCTCCGGCCTGGCAGGACCCCTCACTGATATGGTCCGAGACACCGTCGACTCTACCGAACCCCCTCCAGGTAACGGGTTCGGCTCATAGTGGGCCAGGCCACTAGAGCCACCGATGCCTCCACTGTACAACTAGGCGGGGACTCCGTGGGCTGCATATGTATCATAGCCAGAGTACCCTCCACTACTTAACGCTATGCCTTGTTTTCATTCGGAGTATTATGAATGGCAGGGAAAACAGACGCAGCGGAGGGAGGCATCATCCACAGGCTGTTCGTAGTACCTCCAAGATGGCTCAGCGAAGTCAAAGGGTATGGGCGTGAAGGGGCAAAGGACGGGGAGTCCGAAGCTATCACAGTCAAAGTAGGGTCTCAGGAAGTCCCAATCCCGAAGGCACCATCGCCGAAGTCTGATGGAGGTAAGTCCCCTGCTTCGGCTGGAGCCCGCACTAGAGCCTGGTCCGATCGGCCGAACGAGGCCTGTCCGATTACTGTGGTCCGCAGCGAAGGCTCCTCTGAATACAGAGTACGCGGGGCCGAGGTGGGCAGTACCACTTCGGCTAGAGTTGACAGGAACCAGACAGTAGCACCTGACACCAAGCCACAACCATCTTGGGCACCTCTAGGCATGTCCAAATCACAAAAAAGGCGCCTACAATGACTACAGGTACAGGAGATGCGCGAGAAGAAGGTCGAGGACAAGCGAGACACTATTTTTGAGGAAATTCTTCTATGGCCAACGACGAGACAGGTATGGAGGATGAATCCGGTTGAGATGACCAACCCGGCTCCTAGTCCGAGTGACGACGACGACATGCTCGATGACGACTATTCGCCTATCTCCGCGAGGCCTACACCCCAGGCGATGGACATCAATTTCATCACGCTACCCGCTAAGTTTGTCCTACCGCAGGACGAGGCCGAGGTCGCTCAGTTGAATCTTGACCCGCGCAATGCTATCTTCGAGAAGTCCGAGGACTCGGCTCGCCATCTAAAGCCTCTCTACGTCATGGGTCATATTGACGGAAAGCTGATTTCCCGGATGCTTGTTGACGGTGGCGCCACTATTAACTTAATGCCTTACTCGCTATTGAAGAAACTTGGCAGGGACGAGGATGATCTGAAGAAGACCAACATGATGCTCAATGACTTCAACGGCGAGAGTTTCGAGGCCAAAGGCGTGCTCTCCATGGAGTTGACAGTAGGCAACAAGACATTGCCAACATCATTCTTCGTCGTCGACGTACAAGGTAACTACAACATGCTGCTTGGGCGTGACTGGATTCACGCAAATTGTTGCATTCCTTCTACTCTGCACCAGTGCCTAATTCAGTGGGACGACGATGAAGTATAAGTCATACCCGCAGACACTTCGACCCAAGTGGCATTGGCCGATGTGTCAGTTGACACCGTTCACAACAAGGTAGAGTGTATATCAGGTAGAGATCTTTCGGATTACAATTTTGTCAGCGTGTCCGAAGGACATTTTGTACCAGTGTCTATAAAGCCGGCTGGTGTAGCACGACTGTTTTTATATTAGTAGTCATGTCTAGCAAGAATAATCTGGATTGGCTAAAGTCTCGTGTAGAGCAGTATCGGTATACTAAAGACGGTATCGCCGAAGCCATCGAGGACTTTAGCGAAGTAGAGAAATTAGGACAAGGTTTTGCGTCGGTCGATCCCTTAGAAGAAGTTGACATAGGTGATGGCAGCATCCCGAGGCCGACTTTTGTAAACCAACATTTACATCCTGATGAAAAGGACAAGTATCCAATGCAAATAGCCGACATGCTAATCAACGATGCTTTAGGACACAAGGTACTAAGTTTTCTTGATGGCAATGCTGGTTATAATCAAATCTTTATGGCCGAAGAGGATGTCTACAAGACAGCCTTTCGATGCCCTACAGATAAGTTGGTAGGGAAAACCACTTTTAGCGACCGAATGTTGGTCGGGAAAGAGTTTTCCCGACCAACCTTGTGAGTCACTGAAAGTTCGGTAGGCAAAGCTCTTTCCCGACCAACGTTTCTTTGCCGACCAACTGTTGGTCTGGGATAAAAAACTTTTACCGACCAACAAATTTTTTCCCCGACCGGCGTTTCTTTCCCGACCGACGGTTGGACACTATACTTTTACCGCCGACTGTCAGTAGGCACAGCTCAAAAAACTTTTACCGACCGACTGTCCGTAGGAAAAGCTTTGAACTTTTACCGACCAACAGTTAGACGATGGACTATTACCGACCAACTTTCTACGGCTAAATAATAAATTTTTCCCGACCAACAGTCTGACAGTGTGAAATTTTACCGACGAACACTTGACTATACTCTCATAGCCTATTGCAAACCAATCATCTCTCAAAACATAAGTGAACATTCGATAGAAATCAAATATATATTTATATGTTTGGAACTGACCATAATTAAACGAAGAATTGATAGTCAACCATACACGATCTTTTCATTGTATTGATTACTAAAAAATACAAGTTCATCCACCACTTAGTGTGAAAGTCATAATCATCCATAACAAGTTCACAAAATACTCGGCCTTGATGATCCCAAACAATGGCTAGAAGGTCGTCTACCATGACATACATTAATCAAAAAGCTACTAATCCATTCGCCCCAAAATGGTACCTTGCCTTTTTCCTTCCTACAAAACATGTCAATCAGATAAATCATGTCAATAGATTTATTACAAATCTATTATAAATCATAGTTAGTTAAAATAAATCATAATTAGCACTAACACCAATCAATTACACTATATCATGAGCTCAGTGGCATGCATCAACACACAGTGAGCCCATTGACAGATTACATTATATGAACCATATTTATTTGCTGCTGTTGAGAACAGATGGACATTTGTGTTAGCTTTGAATATCTGATAACAGCTAGTTGATGAGTGACTGGTTTAAATTTACTGATTTCTAAATTGTTTCATGAGTGAATTCAGGTCTGGTTGCACCTTGGTTGACTACTAAAATAGCTTTACAGAATTGAATCCCAATTGTAAACTCAATACTTTTGACAAAATCTGGACGATGAATAGTACCACAAATTCATTTTTGATTCAGTATTCAAAATTCAATTTCAGAACAAATTTTAATTCTAAAACAGTATAATTCAAACAGTCAATAAATTCTATCAGATTTGAAGTTACAACAAAAACAGATCTGAATTTGAGCAGATAATTTGGACTTGAAAACAGAATTAAATTTTCAGTTCTTCTCAAATATAAACATAGATTCTAAATCTAGTTTAAGTTCATGAAGATGAAGTGAACAGATTAAACTACAACACATTTATATTTAAAATACAACTTCAGAACCATTCAAAACACATTTCAATTTAAACTACAACTTCAGAACCTTTCTAGATACAGAGCAGTGATTGCTTAGGAGATAACAACTGAAAAAGATTCTAGCAATTCTGGAATCAGGAATGAACTGTAATGTTTTAGAATTCAGACTTGATCACACTCAGATTAGCTTCAACACATTTCAGGAAACAGATATAAACAGAATCAAATTAATTTAATACTGAAATAAAATTGCAGTTCACTATTACAAAACAGAACACTAAAAAGTACCACAGTTCGGATTACTAATTCAAGTTAACTCAAACAGTTCTCAGTTGAAACTTCAGTCTTGCTACAGTAGTTACTTCATTGAGCTTTTCATGTGTGATAGTTACTGTTTTAGTAAGGAAATTCATCTGATTCAGAATGAAATCATTGAGTGCTGAATTGAAGTTAATCTGAAATTGAAACTTGAAAACTGAACCAAAACATGACTAATGAACTTTGTTGAATTTCACTTTTACGGGTGAATTCACTTGAAATATGAATTTCATTTGGTGATTACCTTGCTAGATGGCCATGCATGCTCCTCTTCCCTCATGACCTGTATGCTTATGCAGATGCACGGCTACGGGTGGAGGTTGACGCGCTGGCTTGTAGGGCTTGATCTACCAAAATAATCACTAGTCAGAAATCATACACCAAATAATCAAACAAAGTAGAGAAGAAACGTGGTTTGGTGATTACCTTGCTAGATGGCCATGCAATGGACCTTGTGACGGCATCACCGACATATCGTAAACCATCATATTGATAAGGCAATGTAGAATCTCTTCTAATAGCAACATTAACAATAACCTCGTAACACTCCTTCCCAAGAGGATCTCCGCCAACAATAGTGTCTTCATCAACTGATATAATTGTTGCTTTAGCAACAGGAGTTTCAGGACCAGTCCAAGCATATAGAAGCACATCCGTACCAATCTGAAAACTATTTAACTCAGAAATATGGAAACAAAAGGTATTTAAATATGTAGGTAAGAATGATATGATTACGAGGCTTTCATCTTGGTGGGTTGAGGAAACCCTTGTAATAACTCTTCTACGCACAAAGGTCTCTTCGTCATCATCTTCTTCAACCCCAACCGTGTTATCATTCTCTTCTTCATGGCCACCTCTTGAGTTCTATACCAAATCAGTGTATTATTAGACTATTACGTGAAATATGAATAATTAATGCAATTAATAGATATGGATTTGGTTCATTACTTGCCGAGAATTTGAACCATGTTGCGAGATAGGAGTATCCACATTAAGCCCTCCTTGTGACATTGACATCAACTGGTACAATTGTTGCTGTATTTGTTGCATCTGTTCTTGCATTTTGTCCATGCGTTTTTCAGCTTCTCGACGTGCTTCAATTTCCACTAGTAACCTTGTGGTCATTTTACCCCGTGTACCCGGTGTGCCCACATCTTGAGGAGTTGGCCCTTGACCTAATAGACGGACACGACCCCTTGGCTCCTTCATTCCACAAACTTGTGCATAAAGATCACCATCTTGAATACTATTTTCCTTCCACTCAGGATGGTTTGCAGCTGCTTCAGTGAGTTGTTTCTGCAAAACGTATTGTCTTTACTTTATAATATATGTTGGTCTTGTACAATCTCTAAGTAATGGCTCTGTGGCATAAAAGACTTACAATAATTGGTGCTGCATGTGGCAAATGCTCGCCACTCTTTCGCGTATGTGTTTTGATATAAACTTCATCTCTTCGAGGGACATGCCCAAGTTCCTCGGCCTACAAGCATTTGATGTTCGTAATATGTACCAGGTCTTTAAAAAGAGTAATGTACCACAACTAAGAGAGGTAATTGTCTTTACCATTTCATGGCTAACACGGGCATAACTCTTGCTGCCGGTTGTATGGGACACCGTTGATTTGGCGCGGTTCTCTTTGGCTCTAGCACTACGGGCCTATAAGAGAAATAAATATAATTATAAGATCTCCAATAGCTAATATGGCAAGATGACTTACTTCAAATTCTGGAGATCTCCAATAGCTAATAAGAGTCGCCCAATCAGTTTCACCAACTCTCTTGTCACGTCTTTTCATAAGTTCTTCATCGCTCAATGCAGGATCAAACCTTGCCCTCCTTAAATCTGACTTCCATTCCTTCCATTTTGTGTGTGAAGTGTTATAGACATATCTCAAAGCAGTTGAATCTAGCTCATAGTATGCCTATTCAAATGACAAATGATGAATGTTAGCTACATAACATTAAACAACAAGACATTAAACAAGAGAATATAAGTTGTAGTGCAATACCCGTAAGTCTTCCCACACTAACAACTTCATGGCCTCATTGATATCTCTCCAATCCAACACTGCTGGTGGTATATGCTTTCTCACTAAAGTACCAATGAAATTGGCAAATTCAGTTGCATTTGGCCCAACAGGTTGACCATGCTCATTAAGTGAAATTTTGATTTTATCTTTGTTTCGTCTTGCATATATGTTACGCTTTTTAGTAATTTTTCTTCCACCTTTGTCTTCATCATCATCAGTGACAGTAGTAATCTCTTCATCCCATGAAAATACACATAATTATTAACAGTTCTACCTTTTGACATGAGGCTAAAATAACAAACAAGTATAACATCATGTAAATACCTTTGGAAGACTGGTGCGCAATATCTTCATGATCATCGTTTGTTCTTGCACTAGACCTCAAAACACGTCTTTCATTTGTAGTTTGAGGTGCGTTGGACGATGCCTACACAAAGTCATCATGAATGAGTGAAATAGATAGTGCAGCAAATTTAACACTTGCACATGTAAACATACTATTGCTTTCTTTTTTGTTGGTTGACTTCTTGTAAATTCTGCTTGAAGCGCATCTCTTTTTTGGCGTACCACTGCCAATCTTTTTTCATTTTCTTCTATTCGCCTAGTCCTTGCTAGTTCACACTCAAGTGCTCTTAGTTCTTCCTCCGTGACCCCACCATCTTTACTCCTTCCTCTTCCGCTTGCCATTTTTTCTCCTGAAAAGAATACAATGTAAGAGTATGTCGATAACAGTTGAAAACATGAGAACAACTAAATACAAGACTTAAAACTTACTTTTTTTAATATCACTTGCATTAACAACTAATCCATATATTTGTCCTAGCAGAACCAATGCATCCATCGGCGACACTCACATGTATACTATTATGTGGATCAGGTGAGAATGTCTCACGTAAAACCTCATTGGGCTCTATATTTTCATCTCCAGCCTCATTTATGTCATATAGTGAGGGCTTAACGATAGCTGACCAGTCAACATCGATGGGATCTTGAACATAGTAAACCTGGGTTGCTTGTGAATCTAAAATAAAAGGCTCATCCGATATCTTCTCACCAGTATTAAACAGATGTTTAAAATTCACACTAGTGATATGAAACTGATCGGTCTTTACCCATTTGTTCCTGTACGCGATTATCAACCAGTCACATTTGAACAACACTACTTTTCCTTCATGTTGATAGTTCAGCTCAAGAATTTCCTTTATAATACCATAATATGTCTTGTTTCCTATACTGAAATTGTCACCATTTCCTTTTTCGAAGGATGTGGTTTGTGCAACAAGAGCCACTCCACTACTTTGAACCGGCCGACCCTCGTCATATGAGTGTGTATGAAATTTTTTCCCATTTATAGTGTAGCTACTGTACTTGACCGCCACCACGTTTGCCTCTTTTGCTAATATTTTTATCTCTTGTGGTGCTTCGTCACCCATTTCTTCCACCTGTGATTATCAAATGCTATTGTTACACTAGATACTAATTATATGTATAGAACACTGACAAATCCATGTGCCTACTTACGTGCAATTTAAACCACTCATGAAAGGTCTCATAATGCACACGGTTGATTTCTCGTCGACTTCGTAGACCAATAGATGAAAGATACTCAAGATGCTTGCTGCAAAGGTTGAATTTATCACCCAACAGGAGAGAAATAATCTTATAGCCTAAACAACAGAGATAACTTACTTTAAGTATGGTTCTATGTTGTCATAGTTGAATAAAACATATCTGTGGGCTTGAATCCAAGTTTTGTCATCTAACATGACAACAGACTTGCCAGCCAACCCTCTACCAATGTTGCAGAAGAAAGGACTTGTATCACCAATTTCCATATCCAAAACTTCATCATTCCTAGCTCTTCGATTAAAACGAGTCTCGCCATCTAGATAGCGAGAGCAAAATGTCAAGCTCTCGTCAAACAAATAGCCCTCTGCGATAGATCCTTCTGGATGACTTCTAGTATGGACATATCCCTTAAGCTTGCCTAAAAACCTTCAATTATGTATACATAATCAAGAATAAGTTGAGTTATAAAATAAATTATTGAACTGCTTAAATAATACTAGAAAGTACCTCTCTATAGACCACATGCTGCGAAAATGAACGGGACCAGCGATCATCGCTTGGGCTGGAAGATGAACCATCAAATGCAACATGATATCAAAAAATGATGGGAGGAATATAGTCTCAAGAAGGCTCAAGGTCTCAGCTATTTCGGCCTTTAATTTTTGCATGTCACTTATGCGAATAACCGGTGCGTACATTTGCTTGAAAAAATTGCTTACACGAATCAGTACCGCACTCACTCTTGTTGGCAATGTTCGTCTCACAGCAAGTGGCAATAAGTCCTGCATGAGTCTGTGATTGTCATGAATCTTTAACCCAATTATCTTTCTCTCCTTAACATGCACATTTCGCCTTATGTCCGATGCATAACCATCAGGAAACCTAACACCTTTAATTACTTCACAAAATGTCCTCTGCTTGTTAGGTCCCATTGTGTATGGTGCTGGCGGCAAAAAAACCTTATCATCATATTCAATGGGATGAAGATCCTTTCTAATACCTAATGCTTGAAGGTCCAGTCAAGAATTCATATTATCCTTACTTTTTCCATCGACGCCTAACAATGTGTTAATTATATTATCACACATGTTTTTCTCTATGTGCATGATATCAAAGTTATGACGTAGCAACAAATCCTTCCAATATGGAAGCTTAAACCAAATAGACTTTCTCTTCCATATGGTCAATGGATCACCATCCTTGCGTCTCTTAGTTCTAGGCTTCTTCCCTTTAGGATCCTTCCCAAAGATGGTTTGAATATTTTCTGTCTACGCTAAGATTTCATCACCGGAAAGTGGAATGGGTGCTGTCTCATATTCTGTGACACCATCAAATGACTTGATGTCTTCTCTCAAGCTGCGATTTGCATCTAAAAATCTTCGATGCATCATATAACAAGTCTTGCTACCATTTTTCAGCCTAAGAGAACATGTATAAGTGTGGCATTCTAGGCAAGCTCCTGCTCCTGAGGTTACACATGCTGCCACATATCCAAGACCTGGGAAGTCAGTAATTGTGCATAGTATGGAAGCACGCAATTGAAAATACTCCCCCCTCGAAGCATCATAGGTCCTCACCCCATGAAGAAACATATCCAGCATATCATCAACTAGAGGCTCGAAATAGACATCAATATCACTACCAGGAGCATTTCGACCTGGAATCAACAATGATAGAATAAAATTTGGTTGCTTCATAACCATCCAAGGTGAAAAGTTGTAAGGAATCAATATGACAGGCCAAATACTATAGTTCACATTCATGGACCTGAATGGATTGAAACCGTCCGTTCCAAGTGCAAGCCTAATATTCCGACTTTCTTTAGCAAACTCTGGATGTTTTTCATCAAAGTCTTTCCACATGAGAGAATCTGCTGGATGCCTAACCAAACCATCTTGTGTGCGCTCTTCCGCATGCCATCTTGTGTGAGCTGCGGTTCTAGAGCACACAAACAACCTCTGAAGCCTTTTCTTTATTGGAAAGTAGCGAAGAACCTTCTTAGGAGCCTTGTGAACACGTTTACCATCTGCACTCTTCCTTTCAGATTTCCATCGTGAAGCAGTACATCTTGGGCATGAATTGGCATCAGCATTGTCCTTCCAAAACAGAATACAATCATTTTCACATGCATGGATATTAACATACCCAAGTCCAAGGCACTTAACTAGTTTTTTGGCTTCATTGTAGTTTCCAGGTATTGAGGACTCATGGTAAGCATCTTTTAATAGATCTAACAGGAGATTAAAACTTTTATCGGACCACCCTCCAAGCAATTTGGTATGAAGCAACCTCACTACAAAACGAAGCTTTGAGAAATTCTTACAGCCTGGATATAGATCTTGTCCAGCATCAGCTTCCAAGTTATGAAGAGATTCTAAATAAGCATTATCCTGACCCGAAACACAATCATCTTCAAAATCTCCCTTGTCATCTAAACCACCTGCTAGGTCTCTAAGCAAATCTGAAATATCATCACCCTCATTCCTCTCATCGACCTCATCACAATGTAGTGGTTCTGTGGAAGAAGATCCACGTTCCCCATGAAACATCCAGTGCCTATATCCTTCTACAAATCCCTCACATACCAGGTGCTCACGAACTTTCGTTTCTTCTCTCCAGTAGGAGTTGACACATCTTTTGCAAGGACATAATATTTTGTCCTCGACTGATGATTTACTAAATGCATAGCCTAGGAATCTGGTAAGCCCTTGTAAATACTCCTCTGTATGCCTAAATGAATCCATTGAAGAAATTCAAATACATGTTGCATCTAATTTCAGCAAGTTTTAGCAACTCATAAATTTTGAAAAATGATGTGTTGTACCTAGGCGCATCCATCCAACTTTTATCCATGCTAGCCACACACTTATAATATAATTTCTAGTGACTCCTGATAAAATGATAGCACAATCAAAATAATTATGCAATTAGTAGAAAATACATGGATTTCTCATTTTAGTTCTGACAGTGCACAAATATGCATTATAATGTATATATTGCAAATCTCATCAAGAAGGTAAACAACATTACAGTTTACAGGACATGCACACATTCATTCACCTACATTCATTCACATACATTCAACATGAACACATCATGGAACACATCAGAGAGCAAGATGCACATAATATTTTCTTATCATCACCTATTTCGGTGACTATTTCCCATGAAACCAACTCAAGATTGACGAGAAGAATTGTCTGTTGTCTGTTGTCTGTTTTCATTTTTATGTGAAGAAAGGATTCTTGTCCTGGTTTCAAGTTGTGCTGGTTTATGAATAGTGCTGATTACAAAATACTCCTGTAGCAATATGTTATCTGTTCAGTCTACTATATTTGAACTAAAGTGGCAATTTGAATTCAGGTAGTAAAATTGGTCCAAATGTGTTTACTGTTTTCAGATCAGTAGTGAGCTTCTGTTCTGCTTTTGATTCAATCATTTTTACATCTGTTGTATTCTAGATTTGGTTATTCAATCTAAAAACTCACTTCTAGGATCATGGTTGAATCTAAAAACTCATTTTTACAGTGTTGCTCAGATTGAACTTTCTTCTAAAACTGTGAATCGGTTGAGGAATAATACCTCAGTGGACGTGTGGAGGTCTGATCTCGGCGGACGGCGGCGCGGAGGTCGGATCTCGGCGATTGGTGGCGCGGGGCTCGGCGGACGGTGACACCGTGCTCGGTGGACAGCAGCGCGGAGGTCGGAGCTCGGCCTACGGCGGCGCGGGGCTCAGACCTCGGCGGCGCGGGGCTCCGACCTCGGCGGCGCGGGGCTCCGACCTCGGCGGCGCGGCGCTCCGACCTCGGTGGATGGCGGCGCGGGGCTCGGCGAACAGCGGTGCGGGGCTCTGTGGAGTCCAGGGAGTCGGGGTGCGGCTTTGTGAAGAGATGCGGTTGTTTGACTGAGACTTAGGGCTGGGTCATGGGTGAGTGGGCCGGGTGGCTGAGACTTAGGGATTCCCGACCAACTGTTTGACAATAAACATATTATCTTTACCGACCAATAGTATGATACGATATGTAATTATTACCGACCAACAATTTGTCGCTAGTTCTACTGACCAACTGTTGGTCGGTATATGTTAACTTTTCCCAACAAACGTTGGTAGGGAATTCCGCGCACTATTTAGGGAATGCGCCGGTTTCGTGCTTAGTGGTCGGGCTTAGGTTCACCGGAAGCCATATCCCGATCATTTCGATACATTACCCTACCCCCACGGCTATAGAATCCCCGAATTCACTAAGTTTGACAGTGTGGGTAACAAAACCACACTAGAGCATGTTAGTCAATTTTTAGCACAGTGTGGAGAGGCTAGTGGGTCAGACGCTCTGAAACTTAGACTATTTTCTCTCTCACTATCCAGCACCGCTTTCACTTGGTTTTCGGCACTCCTACCGAATTCCGTCCAGACGTGGGACGAATTATAACAAAAATTCCATGACTACTTTTATATGGGTGAAACAGAACTTAGGCTCTCACACTTGACATCGGTTAGGCAGAAGTCTAACGAGGGCGTCTCTAAGTATATCAAGCATTTTAGGGACACTAGAAACCGATGTTTTAGTCTTAATATTTCAGAAAGAGATTTGGCGGATCTAGCTTTTAGCGGCTTGCGTTCCGAGATTAAAGAGAGACTAGACAACCAGAACTTGTTAGAGGTTAGCCAAGTTTTGCAGTAGGCTCTGGTCCAGGAATGCCATAGAAGAAGGACGATTCAAAATAGACCACAATCCAAAGATGAAGCTAGACAAAGATCCCTTCCCTGTCAACGCCTTCGACCTCGGCGAGAAGAAGGTGTTGATTCAGCCAAAACAGGCCGAGTTGACTAAAGGGAAGGCAGTAATTGTTGCAGAGCCGCGCACACGCACGCTCGTACCTAAGAACCCCGAGGTGGGAGTGTGGAAGCAGAATCTTAGCATTCCTTCATCTAGGCTCACAAGAAGCCAAAGGTAACGTATAAGATGTTGTTAAACAAGCACCAAAGAAAAGCCAAGGGAACAGGCCCCCGTGCTAAGAAACTAAGTTAGTCGAAGGGCCCAAGGCATCCGGAGGGTGGCTTTGGACCGTAGTGGCCGAGCCCTCCTCATGATGGTTCGGACCGCAATGGCCAAACCCTTCGCACGGTGACTTCGGGCCATAGTGGCCTAACGCTCTGTACAATAGCTTCGGACCCCAGTGGCCGAACCCCACATACAGTAACTTCAGACCCTAGTGGCCGAACCTCATGCAGAGCGAGTTCAGCCCCCAATGGCCGAACCCCGAACCACTCTAGACGAACCCTTTGATAGGAGGCTTCGGCCCGCACTGGCCGAACGTACCTCCGGCCTGGCAGGACCCCTCACTGATATGGTCCAAGACACCGTCGACTCTACCGAACCCCCTCCAGGTAACGGGTTCGGCTCATAGTGGGCCAGGCCACTAGAGCCACCGATGCCTCCACTGTACAACTAGGCGGGGACTCCGTGGGCTCCATATGTATCACAGCCAGAGTACCCTCCGCAACTTAACGCTATGCCTTGTTTTCATTCGGAGTATTATGAATGGCAGGGAAAACAGACGCAGCGGAGGGAGGCATCATCCACAGGCTGTTCGTAGTACCTCCAAGATGGCTCAGTGAAGTCAAAGGGTATGGGCGTGAAGGGGCAAAGGACGGGGAGTCCGAAGCTATCACAGTCAGAGTAGGGTCTCAGGAAGTCCCAATCCCGAAGGCCCCATCGCCGAAGTCTGACGGAGGTAAGTCCCCTACTTCGGCTGGAGCCCGCACTACAGCTTGGTCCGATCGGCCGAACGAGGCCTGTCCGATTACTGTGGTCCGCAGCGAAGGCTCCTCTGAATACAGAGTACGCGGGGCCGAGGTGGGCAGTACCACTTCGGCTAGAGTTGACAGGAACCAGACAGTAGCACCTGACACCAAGCCACAACCATCTTGGGCACCTCTAGGCATGTCCAAATAACAAAAAAGGCGCCTACAATGACTACGGGTACAGGAGATGCTCGAGAAGAAGGTCGAGGACGAGCGAGACACTATTTTTGAGGAAATTCTTCTGTGGCCAACGACGAGACAGGTATGGAGGATGAATCCGGTTGAGATGACCAACCCGGCTCCTAATCCGAGTGACGACGACGACATGCTCGATGACGACTATTCGCCTATCTCCGAGAGGCCTACACCCCAGGCGATGGACATCAATTTCATCACGCTACCCGCTAAGTTTGTCCTACCGCAGGACGAGGCCGAGGTCGCTCAGTTGAATCTTGACCCGCGCAATGCTATCTTCGAGAAGTCCGAGGACTCGGCTCGCCATCTAAAGCCTCTCTACGTCATGGGTCACATTGACGGAAAGCTGATTTCCCGGATGCTTGTTGACGGTGGCGCCACTATTAACTTAATAACTTACTCGCTATTGAAGAAACTTGGCAGGGACGAGGATGATCTGAAGAAGACCAACATGATGCTCAATGACTTCAACGGCGAGAGTTTCGAGGCCAAAGGTGTGCTCTCCATGGAGTTGACAGTAGGCAACAAGACATTGCCAACATCATTCTTCGTCGTCGACGTACAAGGTAACTACAACATGCTGCTTGGGCGTGACTGGATTCACGCAAATTGTTGCATTCCTTCTACTCTGCACCAGTGCCTAATTCAGTGGGACGACGATGAAGTATAAGTCATACCCGCAGACACTTCGACCCAAGTGGCATTGGCCGATGTGTCAGTTGACACCGTTCACAACAAGGTAGAGTGTATATCAGGTAGAGATCTTTCGGATTACAATTTTGTCAGCGTGTCCGAAGGACATTTTGTACCAGTGTCTATAAAGCCGGCTGGTGTAGCACGACTGTTTTTATATTAGTAGTCATGTCTAGCAAGAATAATCTGGATTGGCTAAAGTCTCGTGTAGAGCAGTATCGGTATACTAAAGACGGTATCGCCGAAGCCATCGAGGACTTTAGCGAAGTAGAGAAATTAGGACAAGGTTTTGCGTCGGTCGATCCCTTAGAAGAAGTTGACATAGGTGATGGCAGCATCCCGAGGTCGACTTTTGTAAACCAACATTTACATCCTGATGAAAAGGACAAGTATCCAATGCAAATAGCCGACATGCTAATCAACGATGCTTTAGGACACAAGGTACTAAGTTTCTTGATGGCAATGCTGGTTATAATCAAATCTTTATGGCCGAAGAGGATGTCTACAAGACAGCCTTTCGATGCCCTAGTTTTGTCGGTTTATTCAAGTGGGTCGTTATGACTTTTGGTTTGAAAAATGCTGGTGCAACGTATCAGCGTGCTATGAACCTGATCTTTCATGACTTGCTAGGAGTTATTTTAGAAGTCTACATTGATGATGTTGTAGTCAAATCGTATGCTATGGGAAACCATTTAGCCGATTTGAAAGTTTCTTTTGATAGGATGCGGTAGTATGGTTTAAAAATGAACCCACTCAAATGTTCTTTTGGCGTGTCGGCGGGTAAGTTCTTAGGTTTCATGATTCATGAAAGAGTCATAGAGATTGATCCTAAGAAGCTTTAGAAAATTAGAGACGTTACGGCGCCGACATGCAAAAAAGATGTGCAAAAGTTGCTAGGCAAGATGAATTATTTGTGTCGCTTTATATCTAACTTGTCTGGCAAGATTGATGCCTTTGTCCCCATACTCTGGCTAAAGAACAAGGCCGAGTTCACTTGGGGGGCAAGCCAGCAAAGCGCCTTTGAGAAAATCAAGGAGTGCTTGTCATCGCCGCCCGTGGTGAGAGCACCCAAAGCTGGGATTCTATTTCGACTGTACATCGCTACTGAAGATAGCGTGATCGGGGCCGTGCTAACCCAGGAGGTAGAAGGAAAAGAGTATATCATCACGTTCTTGAGTCGCCGCCTGCTGGACGTCGAGACAAGGTACGCATTTATGGAACGTTTGTGTTTATCACTTTACTACGCGTGTTCCAAGTTGCGCCACTATCTTCTCCCTACTACATGTGTTGTCGTTTGCCAAACCGATGTTATAAAACACATGTTGCAAAAGCCGATTCTAAGTGGAAGAATCGGAAAGTGGGCTTACGCTTTGATTGAATATGATTTGGTCTATGAACCCCAAAGAGCTATGAAAGGCCAGATTGTAGCCAACTTTATAGTTGATCACCACATAGACGTCAGTTGGAGCGACAATGTTGCTTTGATTGAGGTAATGCCGTGGAAACTTTACTTTGATGGTTCAGCTTGCAAAAATGGCCAAGGTATTGGAGTGGTTCTCATATCACCTAGCAGAGCACACTTTGAAACCTCGGCTCGTTTAGAATTTCTCTCTACCAACAACCAAGCTGAATACGAGGCTTTACTGCTAGGGCTTGAATTGTTAGAATCCATGGGTGTTAAACATGTTCATGCGTATGGTGATTCCCTGTTAGTAGTACAACAAGTGGCTAAGTGTCGCGCCCCGATTTAATAAATCAGGACTTTATTGAAATTCCATAGAAAATCAATAAAACAAGACGTTCATCAAGCGACCACGTACAATACGGGCAATCATTCACGGTTCGTAGACCGCATTAATACAAAAGTGAATGAAAGTGAAGAGAAACTAATAAAATCAAGGGTCCTAGATGAACGCCTCCTTCCAGTCTCGCCTTGACTGGGTCGCTACTCCAGACCTTCATCCTCCTCGTAGTAGACGGGCTCTGATGGTGTAAGTCAACGGGGTGAGTACAGATGTACTCAGCAAGCCACCGAATGCAAATATAATGCAAGATAATAACAAGGGAGATAGTGGCTAGTTTTGCGAAAGCAGCATGTTTGTAAAGCATTAAATGTGAGCAGTTTATTAGTACGGAAAAGTAAACATGTGAATGCATCATCATCTTCTAACTCGAGGAGTACGTTTTACCTCCCCGCACAACAGTCCTTACATGCCATGAATAACTCATCCATTCAAACAATTGTAAACCAACTGCGAGTAGTCACACAACCCGCCCTTGACCGTGGGCTCGGCTTTTCGAAAAGATTTAAATTACTCTGATCAGAGATGTACCACTGTACCCACAAGGCACGCACTCATCACTTACACCAAAGTGTAACGAGATGACCCATTTCACGGGAACTCGTGCCAAAACCTTCCATATGGTCTTCCCCGACTCAACAGCACCCTCTTATAGGTTTCGTACCGTGTCTCGCCATGTCGAGTTTCCACAATACCCCCCTTGAGCCATCGTCGGTACAAGGCGCCCTGAGGGCTAGCCCCTTGCCCCCTCCACTATGGTGCCGTGAGACGGAGTGTTCCACACTTCCAGTTAGGACTTACCCATTAGACTTGTGGTTGGTACGGAAGTGCTTTGCAACAGATCCCGCAGACCGGTCCTTATAGTGCCCCGGGTGCGACATACCAAAACCCGAGCTTGCACCCGGAACCCACCATACTTATAACACGCCTAACTCCAACAGAGTCCAGAGACAAGAATAATAGGGTATTTCATATACCAGAATCCATCTAATCTACGACTCATTCTTTATATCCTATAGCAGTTGTGCCGGTACATTGGGCACTAGCTAATATTGTTATAGTAGAGTGACAAGGAGTTAAGGCTCAATAAGCATGGCTTGGGTTTGCACACAAGGACGGGGATCTAATAGATATAAGTGTAAGGCTTGATTATTGGACTAATGCAATATTAACCTATGAGTTATAGCGATAGTTTATTAAAACATGGGCTCAATATGATCAACTGTTTCCACAGAGGTGGTCGATGACTTGCCTTGATCAGCAAAGGGGGATGGAGGAACCTCGTAGTAGAACTCCTGCTCCTCAACGAACTCGTAGTCTTCTCGATACGGAAAAATAAATAATACATTCAATAAACAGATAAAAATCCACCAAATAAGCAATATTCATATTTGTGGATGTTTTATGTGAAGTAATATTTTAATATTAAAGTTGGGTATAAAACAGTAAAACTTAAACCTTTTTTTAGGATTTTTCCCAATTTATTTTCTGTATTTCAAATTTTAACCCTAAGGGGTTTTTATTCCTTTATTTATTAATAATATTTTGGGTAACAAAAACATACTGTTTTTATGGTTTTTAAGTGTAGAGAATAATATTCTGGATTTAACAAAATTTGAATGGTGAAATTTGGAGTTAAAATGAGCAAGATATGAATTTTTGAAGTTTTAAACTATTTTCTGGATTTTATTTAAACTGAAAAACAGTCCCTGGTCCACGGTGAACCAGGTTCACCGTGAACCCGTGGCTATGCGCATGGACCCGAGCGATCTGGACCGTTGGATCTGGATCCAGCGGCCAGATGCGAGGCGGGTGGGTTTTAATGAAATTGGACGGCTCAGATTAAAACGTGGCGAAAGGGTACGCGTGGACGCCTGAGATCGATCGGGGGTTTTAAGTCGTGATCAACGGCCGAGAGGCCTCGATACCCCTTTGACCAGATCCGAGGGCCCAGATTAAATCCCGGAGGGATTTAATCCTAGCCCTCTGATCGCGATCGGGTGGTCGCGGCGCGATCCGGCACGGCACGATGTAAGGGGGCGCGTACCCCCTTCGTCTCCGGCGACGGCGGCCTCGGATGCGATGGCGACGACGGCGGCGAGCGCCTACGGGCATAGCTAACGGCAAAAATGGAACGGGGAGGGGAGGGCGGTCATGACCGTACCTTTGACGGCGATGACGGAGGTCCGGAGGCAATCGGCGGCGAGCGTAGACGGCGGAGGGGTTTCGGGTGCTCGACGGCGACGAGGATCCGGCGGTGTCCACGGCCAACGGAATGGATGCCGAGGATGGCCGGACGACTACGGACCTGACGGTGGTGGTGGCTAGGGCGGCGAGGGTCCGAGGCGACGGCGAAGGCTCGCCGGAGGTGGAGCAGAGGGAAAACCCGAAAAAGGAGTGGCGACGCTCTGGATCGCTACGGCTCGGGCTACGGTGGTGTGGGATGAGAGCGGTGACCGGAGGGGGCTTTTATAGGGGGTCGCCGGCGTCGTGATGGCAGGGAACCGAGGGATCCCGAGGGCTCCGGCGATCTCCTTCCAAGCTTCGGGTAGCTTTCCAAAGGCGCGAAAACGCGTGGGCAACGGATGGAAAGGGGCGGTGGCGACCAGGGAAAGGGATCTGGGGTGAATCCTGGTGAGCGCGGGCGGCCGTCGGCAAAAACAGAAGGTGGGGGTCGCCGGCATGGAAGGGGGGATCCCCTTCCATCGGAGACGAAGCATCTGACAGGTGGCCCCCACCTGTCAGCGGGCGAAACAAAAAATGAAGGGCCAACAGGCGGGCCACTACTGCCAGAGAGAGGGAAATGGAGGCGAGAGGCTGCCATGTGGGGCCGAGGCGGGCGCGGGCGGGAGGAGAGAGGGGAGCGGCGCCGACAGGCGGGACCCACTCGTCAGTGGCTCATGGATGGGCTGGGCCGGGCTGAGGGAGGATTCGGGGTTGAGGCCCATTAAGGATTAAAATTGATTTCTGATTTAAAATAATTCCAGTAATTCATATATTTGATTAAGGGTTGAATCACTGTTGATAAAATCTGTAAAAATTCCTAAAATTATAATTTGGTCTCTAGTTCGTCTCATAAAATTTTCAAGTCCAGATTTTGAGTATTTCTCCCTGTTTGGCTTTATTTGGGTTCTTTGTGAATTTCCCTTTAATAATAAATCCAAAATGATTTAAATAATACTTTTTTTTATTTTATTTCTTTTAATTTCTGGGGTGTTACAATCCTATCCCCCTTACAGAGAATCTCGTCCTCGAGATTCGGGTCAATCCTCGAATAGCTCAGGATGCTGTGCCTTGAGTTCATCTTCTTTTTCCCATGTAGCTTCCTCTACCGGATGATTGCTCCACTGCACTTTGCAGAAACGGATGACTCGACTCCTGGTGGTCCTTTCTTTGACTTCCAATATCTTGACCGGCTTTTCCACATAGGTCAGATCCTCTTGGACATCCAACTGCTGAAGATCCACTTGCTCTGTGGGGACGCGGAGACACTTCTTGAGTTGAGATACGTGGAATACATCGTGCACTCCAGCCAATGAGGGTGGTAGTTCCAACTGATAAGCTACTTCGCCTTGGCGTCGGATAATGGGGAATGGTCCAACATATCGAGGGGCCAACTTCCCTCTCATGTTAAACCGTTGAGTACCACGGAGAGGTGTAACCCGAAGGTAGACATGATCTCCTTCTTCAAAGGCTAAGTCTCGACGACGATTGTCTGCGTAGCTCTTCTGTCGTGATTGGGCTGTCTTGAGTCGGTCTCTGATGACTCGTACTTTCTCTTCAGCTTCACGAAGAATTTCTGTTCCGAATACTTGGGATTCACCGGTTTGGTCCCAAAGTAGAGGCGTTCTGCACTTACGTCCATATAAGGCTTCAAAAGGAGACATTTGAAGGCTGGCTTGATAGCTGTTGTTGTACGAAAACTCAGCGTACGGCAAGCTCTTGTCCCAAGTGGCTCCAAATCCAAGACACATGCTCGAAGCATATCCTCCAATATCTGATTCACTCTTTCTGTTTGTCCATCTGTCTGAGGGTGGTAGGCGGTACTGAAATTCAATCTCGTGCCCATCTCCTCTTGAAGGTTCTTCCAGAAACGAGAGGTAAACGGACTTCCTCTGTCGGACACTATCTTCTTGGGCACTCCATGAAGACATACGATCCGGGCCATGTATAATTCTGCAAGCTTAGGGCCACTATAGGTCGTCTTAACGGCTATGAAATGCGCTACTTTTGTAAGCCGATCGATGATCACCCAAATAGAATCAAACCCAAGTTGGGTCTTTGGTAGTCCGGTGATGAAATCCATTCCGATTTCTTCCCACTTCCATTCAGGCACCTTAAGTGGCTGTAACAATCCTGCAGGTCTCTGATGTTCAGCTTTTACTCTTCTGCAGGTGTCACATTCGGCGACGAACTGCGCAATCTCCCTTTTCATACTAACCCACCAATAACGTTCCTTCAGGTCTTGGTACATCTTGGTACTGCCGGGATGAATGGAGTACATTGTCTCATGGGCTTCTCTCAGGATAAGGGTCTTTATCTCAGGTTTATCCGGCACACATATCCGGTTTCCAAACCATATGGTGCCGTTCTCCTCCTCTGAAAATCTTGGGGCTTTCCTTGTCTCATGTTCTTCCTAATGGCAGCTATATCTGGGTCTTCTAACTGGGCTTCACGGATTTGCTCGAACAAGACAGGTTGAGTCTCCAAGGTGGCTAGATATACTCCTGTGGTCAATCCGAGATTCAATTTTTCCATCTCTCTGCATAACAAGGGTGCGTGCTCCTGAATCATCATAGCTGTGCAATATCCCTTGCGACTTAATGCATCAGCTACCACATTAGCTTTTCCGGGGTGGTAGTGAATACCTAAGTCATAGTCCTTGATTAGTTCCAACCATCGTCTTTGCCTCAGATTGAGGTCAGGCTGTGTGAAGATATACTTCAAACTCTTGTGATCCGTAAAGATCTCACAGCGATTTCCAACCAAATAATGTCTCCATATTTTAAGGGCGTGCACAACTGCGGCAAGCTCCAAATCATGGGTTGGGTAGTTCATCTCATGGGGTCTCAACTGACGAGAGGCATAAGAGATAACTCTTCCATCCTGTATAAGAACACATCCCAATCCTTGGCGAGATGCATCGCAATAGACATGGAAGTCTTTTCGGATATCGGGTAATGTCAGTATGGGTGCTAACACCAGACGGGTCTTGAGAGTGCGGAAACTTTCCTCGCATTCAGGAGTCCATTCAAACTTCTCTCCTTTCTGCAACAACTTGGTCATTGGCTTGGCTATCTTAGAAAAATTCTCAATAAATCTCCGATAATATCCGGCCAAACCCAGAAAACTTCGTATCTCAGATACGTTCGTGGGTGGCAACCAATCCGTAACTGCTTCTACGGTGGCAGGTCTACTGCGATTCCTTGCGCAGAAATGATATGTCCAAGGAACTTTACTTCTGCCATCCAAAACTTGCATTTACTGTACTTGGCATACAATTGGTGTTCCCTTAGCTTTCCTAAGGTTAACCGGAGGTGAGTCTTGTGCTCTTTCTGATCCTTGGAATAAATGAGGATGTCGTCTATGAAGACTACGATGAACTTGTCCAAATACTCCATGAACACCTTATTCATCATATTCATGAAGAATGCAGGGGCGTTGGTCAATCCAAAGGACATAACCGTGCATTCATATAATCCATAACGGGTAGTGAAGGCAGTCTTGGGTATATCCTCCTCTCGGATCCTTAACTGATGATAACCAGAACGCAAGTCGATCTTCGAGAATACTGTAGATCCTTTTAGCTGATCGAAGAGATTGTCGATCCGAGGCAACGGATATTTATTCTTGATGGTTACCTCATTCAGAGCGCGGTAATCCACACACATACGCTTCGCCTTGTCTTCTTTCTTCTCGACGAAGATAACGGGAGCACCCCACGGCGATGTGCTTGGTCTGATGTAGCCTTTCTTCTCGAGATCCTCCAACTGCTGCTTCATCTCAGCTAACTCATTGGCGCCCATCCGGTATGGTCGCTTGTAAATAGGGGTGGTTCTAGGCACCAAGTCGATCCTGAACTCGATGTCCCTCTTGGGTGGCATCCCTGGTAGATCCTCTGGGAATACGTCCGGGTATTCACTGACTACTGGTATCTCCTCCAAGGTAATCTGATGTAGTCTTGGTCTTCTGATCTTCAGTCTTGGCATCTGAAATGTGACGGCAGTCCCTTCTTCACTGGTCACAGTCACTCTT
This sequence comes from Zizania palustris, assembly GCA_019279435.1. Classification (NCBI taxonomy): domain Eukaryota; kingdom Viridiplantae; phylum Streptophyta; class Magnoliopsida; order Poales; family Poaceae; genus Zizania; species Zizania palustris. The sequence continues at coordinate 73,742,617 of JAAALK010000288.1, read as the reverse complement.
CTCTGGGCACATTCTATTACTCCTTGATATTTATTCAACCAATCCATCCCTAGAATGAGGTCCAACCCTTGGCATTCTATTAGGATGGGGTCGGCCCAAAATACGGTGCCGTGGATATCTATCCATACCTTTGGGCTATACGTTAGGGCTAGAGTTTGTTTTCCCGGGGTGACTATTTGTACGGCTCTGGGTAGATCTTCTGTGTTTAGATTGTTCTTTTCCACAAAATCAGTTGATACGAAGGAGTGCGTAGCTCCAGTGTCAAATAAAACCACGGCAAGTGCTGAATGTACCAAGAACTTACCCATCACTATCTCTGGTGCGGCCTGAGCTTCTTTAGCGGTGACGTGATTGACTCGGGCGCGGATGGCGGGGTTCGCGGCAACTCCTTGGACGCGCTTAGGATGGGGGCAAGAATTGGAGTAATGCCCCTCCTGGCGGCAGTTGAAGCATACCACGGGCTTGTCGTGCTTGTCGCGCAGGATTTCCGCCTTCTTTGCCGGGGCAGCTGGGGCGGTTGGTGCAGCGGGAGCGGGACAAGGTTGGCTGGCTCCGGCATTGGCGGCTGGTGGCGCCGGACGATACACTGGGCGGGGGTGGTACTGCTGTGCTGGTGGAGGTGGAGCAAAACGGGGTCTCTGGGCCATGCCCTGGTTTTGCCTGAAGGCAATCATTCGCTTCTTCTTCAGGTCTACCTTGTTTTGCTGGGTCTCCTGCATGATAGCCTTGTTCACCAACTTTTGGAAGTTGGCGAAATCTCCGGAGATAAGCTGTAGAGACAGCTCATCCTTCAGTCCCCGGAGGAACTTGGCCTGTCTGGCCGTATCTGTACGGACCTCCTCAGGTGCGTACCTGGCCAGACGGTTGAACTCATGCAGGTACTCTGTGACAGACCTGCTCCCCTGCTGCAGGTCTCGGAATTCTTGTTGCTTCTGGGCGATGATGCCGTCGGGGATGTGGGCGGCATGAAAAGCGGCCGAGAACTCTGCCCAAGTAGGGGCGTGGCCCTCGGGTAGAGTCTCTCGATGGTTGTCCCACCACTCTGCGGCGGGACCATGAAGCTGGTGGGTGGCGAAGGCCACCCTCTCCTGCTCGGTGCAGGTCAGCAGATCGAGCTTTTTCTCGATAGCTCGCAACCAATCCCCAGCCTCCATGGGGTTGGTGGTGCTTGAGAAGGTCGGTGGGCGGACTCGGAGGAACTCCGAGAGCTGGGTTGCGGGAGCGGGAGCTGGTGTGGCGGGGCGGGGCAGTTCAGGCTGTTGGTGGAGGCGGAAGAGATGAGCCTGCTGCTCTTGCATCTGCTGCTGCTGCATCTGATTTAGTAGGGCAGCAACCAACTAGTTCTGGGTGGCCATCATTTCAGCCAGAGTAGGGTGGTTGGCGACCGGGGCTTGCCTTTGCCCGGTGGCTCCCCATTGTGGCAAGTTGCCATTCTCTCCTCCGTTCTGAGGAGCGTCAGAACCTTGAGTGTTGGTCATCCTGGAGTTTCCAAAGTAGACATATTTATTTTAGTGAACTTCTTCATATTTTATTTCAAAAGGTACCGTTCTTGCGGTTATATTTATTTATTACTTCATTCATGCCTTATGTTTTGACATGAATGCTAATACAATCAAGCAAAAATGAAAAACAATCAACCGTAAAACTACGTCTACGGTAGCTCGGGGGACGGCTCGATCTCGGGCTCGTGGGAGATGGTCGGGGTCGAGGAGCTGGACGGTCCGGCGGGTGGTGCGCTGCGGGAGATCCTCTTGGGCCTCACAGTGGGGATCCGAAGGGGTTTCTTCCTGCGGGGCGGAAGAGGCGCGATCTCCTCTATGTCCTTCTTCAACTCCTCGATCTGGTAGCGGAGCTGGGGGTTGGTGGCGACACGCTGCCGAAGGAGCTCATTTTGGCGCCGTAGTTCCTCTGCCTCGGTAGCCAAACGATGTCCCTGCTGGATGCGGCGACGAAGCTCTCCGTTCTCGCGGTTCAGATCCTCGGAAGAGTGTCGGTAGAAGCTGATGGTGTCGCGCTGTCCATTGGCGTCCTGCAGTGCTTCATAATGAAGATCATCCATGGCCTCCAATAAGCGCATGGTATGACCTATCGCAGAATGGCGCTGGGAGAGTGTGCTGATGAAGACACTGTGTGGACTCCCTGGGGTGCGAAGAGGCACAAAGTGGAAGTCCGTGTCATAGAGCTCACTGTCGTATCTCATCCGGAGCTCCGTGAGTGCCTGGAGGGCGGTGCGCTGACTGGCAACCAAGAAGGTAGGTCCTCCTCCACGATAGGTGTGAGCTGTCTGAGGGGAGGGCTGGACGACGATGGTGACCTCGCAGAAGCTCTCTTCCTCGTCGGGGAAGACTCCATGGTACATCGGCTCATGCTCGAATCCGAGGAAACTGACGAGCATGCGCAGCTCGCGGACGAATCCGGCCTCATCACGAAGAGTCCCGCTCATGGTATGAACCGGCATCTACAAAAGAGAGAGAAAGTTTTTGTGAAAATCTCGAAAGATGAGAGGATAAATAATTTTTGTAAGAAAATATAGTTAATATAAGTCCTAGGGTCAGGTCTGTTTGGCTTCCTACAGTCAAGTCGGCTCTGATACCATCTTGTCGCGCCCCGATTTAATAAATCAGGACTTTATTGAAATTCCATAGAAAATCAATAAAACAAGACGTTCATCAAGCGACCACGTACAATACGGGCAATCATTCACGGTTCGTAGACCGCATTAATACAAAAGTGAATGAAAGTGAAGAGAAACTAATAAAATCAAGGGTCCTAGATGAACGCCTCCTTCCAGTCTCGCCTTGACTGGGTCGCTACTCCAGACCTTCATCCTCCTCGTAGTAGACGAGCTCTGATGGTGTAAGTCAACGGGGTGAGTACAGATGTACTCAGCAAGCCACCGAATGCAAATATAATGCAAGATAATAACAAGGGAGATAGTGGCTAGTTTTGCGGAAGCAGCATGTTTGTAAAGCATTAAATGTGAGCAGTTTATTAGTACGGAAAAGTAAACATGTGAATGCATCATCATCTTCTAACTCGAGGAGTACGTTTTACCTCCCCGCACAACAGTCCTTACATGCCATGAATAACTCATCCATTCAAACAATTGTAAACTAACTGCGAGTAGTCACACAACCCGCCCTTGACCGTGGGCTCGGCTTTTCGAAAAGATTTAAATTACTCTGATCAGAGATGTACCACTGTACCCACAAGGCACGCACTCATCACTTACACCAAAGTGTAACGAGATGACCCATTTCACGGGAACTCGTGCCAAAACCTTCCATATGGTCTTCCCCGACTCAACAGCACCCTCTTATAGGTTTCGTACCGTGTCTCGCCATGTCGAGTTTCCACAATACCCCCCCTTGAGCCATCGTCGGTACAAGGCGCCCTGAGGGCTAGCCCCTTGCCCCCTCCACTATGGTGCCGTGAGACGGAGTGTTCCACACTTCCAGTTAGGACTTACCCATTAGACTTGTGGTTGGTACGGAAGTGCTTTGCAACAGATCCCGCAGACCGGTCCTTATAGTGCCCCGGGTGCGACATACCAAAACCCGAGCTTGCACCCGGAACCCACCATACTTATAACACGCCTAACTCCAACAGAGTCCAGAGACAAGAATAATATGGTATTTCATATACCAGAATCCATCTAATCTACGACTCATTCTTTATATCCTATAGCAGTTGTGCCGGTACATTGGGCACTAGCTAATATTATATTGTTATAGTAGAGTGACAAGGAGTTAAGGCTCAATAAGCATGGCTTGGGTTTGCACACAAGGACGGGGATCTAATAGATATAAGTGTAAGGCTTGATTATTGGACTAATGCAATATTAACCTATGAGTTATAGCGATAGTTTATTAAAACATGGGCTCAATATGATCAACTGTTTCCACAGAGGTGGTCGATGACTTGCCTTGATCAGCAAAGGGGGATGGAGGAACCTCGGGGTAGAACTCCTGCTCCTCGACGAACTCGTAGTCTTCTCGATACGGAAAAATAAATAATACATTCAATAAACAGATAAAAATCCACCAAATAAGCAATATTCATATTTGTGGATGTTTTTATGTGAAGTAATATTTTAATATTAAAGTTGGGTATAAAACAGTAAAACTTAAACCTTTTTTTTTAGGATTTTTCCCAATTTATTTTCTGTATTTCAAATTTTAACCCTAAGGGGTTTTTATTCCTTTATTTATTAATAATATTTTGGGTAACAGAAACATACTGTTTTTATGGTTTTTAAGTGTAGAGAATAATATTCTGGATTTAACAAAATTTTAATGGTGAAATTTGGAGTTAAAATGAGCAAGATATGAATTTTTGAAGTTTTAAACTATTTTCTGGATTTTATTTAAACTGAAAAACAGTCCCTGGTCCACGGTGAACCAGGTTCACCGTGAACCCGTGGCTATGCGCGTGGACCCGAGCGATCTGGACCGTTGGATCTGGATCCAGCGGCCAGATGCGAGGCGGGTGGGTTTTAATGAAATTGGACGGCTCAGATTAAAACGTGGCGAAAGGGTACGCGTGGACGCCTGAGATCGATCGGGGTTTTTAAGTCGTGATCAACGGCCGAGAGGCCTCGATACCCCTTTGACCAGATCCGAGGGCCCAGATTAAATCCCGGAGGGATTTAATCCTAGCCCTCTGATCGCGATCGGGTGGTCGCGGCGCGATCCGGCACGGCACGATGTAAGGGGGCGCGTACCTCCTTCGTCTCCGGCGACGGCGGCCTCGGATGCGATGGCGACGGCGGCGGCGAGCGCCTACGGGCATAGCTAACGGCAAAAATGGAACGGGGAGGGGAGGGCGGTCATGACCGTACCTTTGACGGCGACGACGGAGGTCCGGAGGCAATCAGCGGCGAGCGTAGACGGCGGAGGGGTTTCGGGTGCTCGACGGCGACGAGGATCCGGCGGTGTCCACGGCCAATGGAATGGATGCCGAGGATGGCCGGATGACTACGGACCTGACGGTGGTGGTGGCTAGGGCGGCGAGGGTCCGAGGCGACGGCGAAGGCTCGCCGGAGGTGGAGCAGAGGGAAAACCCGAAAAAGGAGTGGCGGCGCTCTGGATCGCTACGGCTCGGGCTACGGTGGTGTGGGATGAGAGCGGTGACCGGAGGGGGCTTTTATAGGGGGTCGCCGGCGTCGGGGATGGCAGGGAAGCGAGGGATCCCGAGGGCTCCGGCGATCTCCTTCCAAGCTTCGGGTAGCTTTCCAAAGGCGCGAAAACGTGTGGGCAACGGATGGAAAGGGGCGGTGGCGACCAGGGAAAGGGATCCCGGGTGAATCCTGGTGAGCGCGGGCGGCCGTCGGCGAAAACAGAAGGTGGGGGTCGCCGGCATGGAAGGGGGGATCCCCTTCCATCGGAGACGAAGCATCTGACAGGTGGCCCCCACCTGTCAGCGGGCGAAACAAAAAAGGAAGGGCCGACAGGCGGGCCACTACTGCCAAAGAGAGGGAGATGGAGGCGAGAGGCTGCCATGTGGGGCCAAGGCGGGCGCGGGCGGGAGGAGAGAGGGGAGCGGCGCCGACAGGCGGGACCCACTCGTCAGTGGCTCATGGATGGGCTGGGCCGGGCTGAGGGAGGATTCGGGGTTGAGGCCCATTAAGGATTAAAATTGATTTCTGATTTAAAATAATTCCAGTAATTCATATATTTGATTAAGGGTTGAATCACTGTTGATAAAAATCTGTAAAATTCCTAAAATTATAGTTTGGTCTCTAGTTCGTCTCATAAAATTTAAGTCCAGATTTTGAGTATTTCTCCCTGTTTGGCTTTATTTGGGTTCTTTGTGAATTTCCCTTTAATAATAAATCCAAAAATGATTTAAATAATACTTTCTTTTTATTTTATTTCTTTTAATTTCTGGGGTGTTACACTAAGAGTGCTCAATGTTTTAACGGCTTGCTAAACAGCTACTTGGATAAGTGCCTGGACATAGCTGCTACTTTTGATGACTTCAAATATTCTCATGTGTCAAGAGAGGTCAATTCAGTTGCAAATGATTTGGCTCAGCAAGCATCTGGTTGCCAAGTCAGGAGAGGAAAATTTTCTGTATGGGAGAAGCCGATGTTTGGTCTCACTATCGAAGCTAGTGACTTCGGACAGGCGCACCCTCCGGGTCGGACCCCTCCGGTTGCCGGAGACTACCATGCGTCGAGGTCCCGGGACCGGAGTACTCCGCCCACTGAAGGGTCTGGCATGCCGGAGACCATGAGCTGAAGTCCTCGCATCAGTGAGGGCTTCTAGGAGCATGGACCCTCCGGTGGGGGGCTTCGGCCTGATACGCCCCGCGTAGCCAGTCTAGCCAGGCTTCGGCAAAAGCAGGAAGGGCTCGGGGGGCACCCCAAAATCAGTAGCCTAGATATTTTTCCAGGGAGTGAGCTAGCGAAACCCTTAGAAGCCCAAAGGGCGATTGGAGAACTCCAATCGTCCAGTATTTGAGAGACCCTAGCCAAAGGGTTGATTGGAAAGTTCGGCTGGCAAGCGTTTAAATTTGTGTTGCTAGACGACACACTGTATCTCCGAACCGTTGACGGAGTCCTATTAAAGTGTCTAGACCATGAACGATCCTAGGTGGCTACGGGAGAAGTCCATAAAGAACTTTGTGGCACTCATCAGTCGGCCCAAAAATGAGTTGGATGCTCAAAAGAGCAGGTTTCTACTGGCCGACTCTGACTGAGGATTGTTTTAAGTATTATAGAGGTTGTGAAGCATGTCAGAAGTTTGGCAATATTCAATTAGCTCCTGATTCATTACTTAACCCTATTGTCAAGCCATGGCCATTCCGAGGTTGGGGTTTAGACTTCATCGGCCAAATTCACCCTCCTTCCTCGAAAGGGCATTGGTTCATGTTGATGATGACGGATTACTTCTCCAAGTGGACCCTGAGGCCGTACCTATCAAGAACATGACTCACGCCGAGGTACTTTACTTCATCTTGAAACACATTATACATAGATTCAGTATTCCTCAAACTCTCACTACAGATCAGGGTAGTTCATTTGTTTCTAAAGGAAGTGAGGGACTTCGTCGAATATTATGGTATTAAGTTGATAAACTCTTTGCCCTACTATGCTCAGGCCAATGGTCAGGCTGAGTCTAGTAATAAAACCGTGATTAAGCTCATTAGGAAGAAAATTGAAGAATTCCCTAAAAAGTTGCATGAAGTGCTCTCGAGGCACTATGGTCTTGTAGAATTGCAAAGCACGGTGCTACCAAAGTTAGTTCATATGAGTTGGTGTATGGACAAGAAGTCGTTCTACCTGTAGAAGTAGATATCGGCTTTCTAAGAGTGTTAAAGCAAGATGGCCTATCGGTCGACGAGTATGAAACTCTTTTGAAAGACAATCTAGAAGAAGTGACCGAGAAGAGATTGAGGGCCTTAAAAGCCATAGAAATAGACAAGAGGAGAGTAGCTAAATCCTACAATAAGAAGGTTAAACCAAAATCGTTTCAAGTAGGTGACTTGGTTTGGAAGATGATTTTACCCTTAGGCACTAAGAGTCCCAAGTTCGGTAAATGGTCGCCTAGTTCGGAAGGCCCTTTCAAAATAGCCGAAATCACTCCTGCCAATGCATATGTGTTAGAATCTCTACAAGGAGAGCGGTTTCGAAGAGCTTTGAATGGTAGATACTTGATGTGACGCCCCGATTTATCGAATCGGGACATTATTGAATTTCCAAAGAAAAACAATAATACAAGAGGTTCATCATGCAACAACGTTCATACGACAAGCATTCATGGTACACAGACCATATTATTACATAAGAGTGAAATTAACATAACAAAATAAACTGCATGACGAACGCCTTCTTGAGGATCTTTCTTCTTGACTGGGTCGCTACTCCAGACCATCCTCGTAGTAGGCATCCTCTGAATGGTGTGTCCAACGGGTATGAGTACAAAAAGTACTCAACAAAGCCACCGCAAATGCAAGTAATAATGCAGGATAATAACAAAGGAAGGATAATGGCTAAAAGTGCGGGAAAGTACATTTTCAGTTATTGCATTTAGTGTAGTCAATTTTTATCATGTGGAATCATAAACATGAACATCAATAATGCCATCTAACTCAAGGACTACGTTTTCCCTCCTCGCACAACAGTCCTTACATGTCAAACCATCATGCACATCCATTCCAAAAGTAAACTAACTGTGGGATGTCACGCAACCCGCCGTTGACCATGGGCTCGGCTTTGTGAAAAGATTTATGACTCTGATCAGAGATGTACTACTGTACCCACAAGGCACGCACTCATCCCAAACACCAAGGTGTAACGAGATGAGCCATACCACAGGAACTCGTGCCAAAACCTCAGCATGAAATGCTCCAAGTGATAAGCACCCGCTCTAGGTTTCGCCGGTGCGCCGGGACGCAACCCGGCTAATGTCGCACCCCCTTTTGCGCCACGTCGGTACAAGCCACACGCAGGTGCTGCTTGACCCATCTTCAAGTGGTGGCCTTGGTTTGGCACACTCCATACCTTAGTTAGGACTTACCAATGCCCTAGCTTGCACCCGGAACCCACCATGCATACACTCACAACCAAAACTCTATCACCAACAGAATTCCAAGGATAAGGATAACAGTGATCATATAGTAGAACCAAGTTGCTACGACTCATTTTTAATCCTATAGCAATCGTGTCGATACATTGGACACTAGCTAATAATACTAGTCATATGGTGACAAGGAGTTTAGGCTTGATAGCATGGCTTGGGTTGCACATCAAGGTCGGGGGATCCTAATAAATATATTATAAGGGTTTCATTTGACTAATGAATATATATCCTATGTGTTTTAGTGATAGTTTAATAAAACATGGGTTCAACATGCTCAAAAGAGTGGTTTGGTGACTTGCCTTGATCAGCAAAAGGGGAGGGAGGAACTTCGGGAAAATATTCCGGCTCCACGGCGGCGTCGTAGTCTTTTCAATATAAATAAAATAAATGCAACATTCAATTAAACAATCCAAGATTACACAACAAGCATATAAGTTTTAATGGGGTTAATTTAAGGAGAATAGAGTTGTTAAGTTTCTGAAATTCATTTTATGAATATTTTAAAATGAACTATAATGAAACATTGTTCTTTACAAAAGAGATAATAATGTGAACAAGTTTATTTTACGTTTTCTAACTAATTTAAAATAAGTGGTTCAGAGTAAACTTAGTGGTTTCATTGTATTAACAGGAAAAGAATAAAAGATAAACTTTGTTGAAATTGAAATGAATTAATTTGAAATTTACCCTAAAGAGATTTTGAACATTTTATTAAATAAGCAGGAAATATTCAGTAGTAAACCTACTGTTTTTATTGTATTAACATGTAGAGGATAAAATTATAAATTTTCTGGAGTTGAAATGATAATTTTTGGAGTTAAAATGCGCAAGATATGAATTTTATAAGTTTAAAACAATTTCTGGAATTAAATTTAAATCAAAAATAGCTTAGGGTCCACGGTGAACCCGCGCACTGTGCGTGTGCGCCGGATCGATATCCACCGTTGGATCGCGATCAGGCGGCCACGGGCGAGGCGGGGGAGTTAAGTTATCGCGGACGGCCAGGATTAAAACGTCGAACTGATACGCGATGGACGATCCAGATTAAACGTGGGTTTTAAATATTAACGAACGCACGAGATCGCACCGTACCGCTTCGCTCAGATCCGACGGCGTGGATTAAACCGCACAGATGATTTAATTGCCACTGTTGGATCTAGATCGCACGGCCGAGATCAAATCTGACACGGCACGGGTACTCGACCCTTGCCGGTCGTCTTCTCCGGTGATGGCGAGTGGGCCAGGGGCCACAGCGAGCGACGTCGGCTCTAGCTATGCCTAGAAACAGGAAAGAGGACACTAGGGGAACACGAAGGTACCGTTGGCGAGGCGAACGGTCGTCGGAGCGTGGCCGGCTGACGAGCGTAGATGAAGGAGGTGTTCGGGTCCTCGTCGGCAGTGGCAGTTCCGGTGGGGTTTGTTGGCGATGAAGTGGTGGCCGAGGTTGGGGTGGCGCTTGCGGTCACAGTGGTGCGGTCGGCGAGGACGGAGGGGGACTCCGGCGACGGTGAGCGGTGACTGGAGTGCGGGCGGCGGTGTGGCAGCTATAGTTCGGATTCCTGGGTGTTCTAATCATTCTCGCAGCGAATTAACGTGAGGGTTGAGCGCGGCGGTGGTCGGGGATTTAAATAGGGGCACCGGTGGGGGCAGGGAGGGCGCAATCGGGGAGGCCGAGAGTAAACGCCGGCGAGGTGGTTTCCTTGCATGCGAGCGACTGAGGGGCGATTACGCGAGGAATTAAGAGGGGAAACAGTCGGCGCACTGCAGGGGATTCAATGCCGGCGATAAATGGAGGGGAGGGGGCCGGCGATGAGCAGATCATGGAGGCATTGATTCGGCTGGTGAAGTTTGGGGGCGATGGCGCGAGGTGGATGACGGTCCTGACAGGCGGGGGCCACCGGGCAGTGGCGCCGGGGCGACAGCGGGTGGGGCTGACGGGTGGGGTCGGGTTCGGCCGAGAGCGGGGTGGCGCCGACAGGTAGGACCGAGGTGGTGGCCGGTCGTGCGCGCGGGGGGGGGGGGGGGGGGGAGGCCACTGGCGAGTGGGGCTCGGGTGTCAGTCCGAGGGCACGGGGAGGAGTGGGCTGGGCCAGCCGGTAGAGAGAGAAAAGGGGGAAGGCCCGATACTGTTTCAATTCTTTTCTGAATAAAAATAATCATAGAAATTGATTTAAAATATTTGGGCTACTTCCAAGGGTGATAAAAATTTGTAAAAATCTCAAAAATATATTTTGGTCTTGGGAACTCATACAAAAGTTTCTAGCCTATGGTTTGGTCATTTCAACTAGATTCTAGTTCAAAAGGCTAAGAAGGGCATTAAAGGTATTTCCAAATTAAATAATTCCAGAAAAATATATTAAATGATATTTTTATTGCCTTGAAAATTTGGGGTGTTACACTTGAAAAGGTATTTCCCAAGTGTGTGGCAAACAGCTTAAAAGATGTCGAAAGGCCGATATGGAAGGTATCGTCTTTAGCCTGTTGTGCTTTTAGTTCATTTAGTTCACTAAAAGGCAGGGGGCATGTGTTGATAGCAAAAAATGGCATCAATGATTAAGATTGTCAAAATATCAATTTTGGTAATTTGGGCCAAAAATGCACATGTCGTGGGTTAGGCTGAAGCCCTACAGGGCCGAAGGACCACTAGGCTACGGGCTCAAGAAGCTTCCAGCCAGCTCACAGCCTTCGACCAGGAGGCCTTCGGAGGCCCACTCCGCCGAAGCTTCGGCCCGAGGAGCAGACTTCGGTGGGCTTGGCCGAAGTCCCACTTCGGGCAAAGATAAAGTTAGATCCGATTCTGGCTAAGTGTTTATCTCTACGCGTGATTCAGCCGAGTCATAACAGATTAGACTTAGAGATTAGAAGTCTAGCCCCTATAAATATAGGGGTGAGGCCAGTTCAGAGGGCCCCCTAGCAAAATCAACCACAAAGCCCTAACTTTGAATCGTATTTACTTTATCTTTACTTTTCTGTACTCTTCGTGGGTTTGCCTAGAAGCCCTCCAACGGCCACTTCAGAACAGTGGTAATCCTTGTTACTTCGCTTGTGAAGTATCTGTTAATCTACGTAATAGATTTCTATCGCCTTGTTTCTTTGCCTGTGAAGTATCCGTTAATCTATGTAATAGATTGCTATCGCCTTGTTACTTCGCGTGTGAAGTATCCGCTAATTTGTGTAACAGATTGCTACCTTCGCTCCTAGTGCAACGCTTAGCAGAGTTTGGTCCTCAGGACGAATTGGTACTCCAAATCTACTCTGTTGCAGGTTTCCACATTCGGAGCTACTCCGCCGGAGGTGTTCGGAGATGAGAGATTGGTTTCGGAGGTTGCCAAAAAACCCTTCGACGAGACTTCTTCTTCGACCGCACGCCAACTGCTGCTTCGGCGAGACTGCTGCTGACATGTGGAGCCCATGTGTCAATGAGGAGGTGCAGGGTTAACGGGCTGGGCCGGCCTGTGGAAGGAGAAAGGCAGGGTGCGGCCCAATGCTATTTTAAAATTCTTTTCTAAATAAAATAATTGCAAAAAATGTTTTATAAATTATGAGCTAGAAGCAAAGTTTATAAAAATTTATAAAAATTCCCAAAATTACATCTTGGTCTTAAGAACATAATATAATTTTCTTAGATCATGGTCTAAATTATTTCTCTAGGTTTTTATTTATTTAGGTATTTCAAACTTTATAGAAATTCAAAATAAATCATTTTCTGGAAAATCTTTATTTCTTGATTTATTTTTACCTTTTGAAAATTAGGGATGTTACACAAGCCATAATTCCATGAATTAACCAGCTAATTACATGCACCATTAATTCCATAAGACATAACTATAGCCATGCACCATGCCATGCAACACAATAAGTTGCATGCAAACTGAAGCAAATAATGGAATGCATGCAAACCGAAGCACTAATGATATGGCTATTAAGCTAATTATATTGACCAATAACACAACTTCCATGCAGCTTAGTGAGCTAGCCATCATGGCCATTTCTACCACAAAATTGCACCTCTTTATCTTTGATCCGCAGGTTCTAGTAGCACACCACCGGGTATCTCCGATTCTTCTACACTAAGAATATTTCCATGCAATCCTACACTAATTGGTACAATTCTAGGCACACCACCTATTGTACCAAACACATGCAAATATGCTAATATAAAAATTAAGTCTAGATTATTTCTAACATTTCTCCCTAATCTAGACTCATCTAAAGCAATGTTTGTTCATATTCACACATGAGGTTCACCAGATCCTCATGGGCACGTTTTGGCTTGGGACACTATAATGCATAGTGTCCATAGTCGCTGTAGTTGAAGCACTTGATATGGCTCTTGTCACGTTTCGGTTTCGAGCCATTACCTTGTCTTCCTGACCAAGCTTCCCACTGAGGTTTGGTGACAAGGATATGCTCCTCATCCCCATTGCTACGATGAAAGTGCTGGGTGCGTTCCTCAAATGCCTTAAGGGAGCCAACGACCTTCTCAAAGGTCATGTTATTGATGTCTCTAAAGTACTCGATGGTCGTCGCAACATGGATGAATTTATTGGAGACAGGCTCATAGCAACCTCTTGATGACATTCTTCTCTTCTATATTTTCTCCAAGTGCCTGCATCTGGCTAACAAGTAATGTTACCTTAGTTGCAAAATCATATACCGATTCTACATTGCTCATGCTGAGATTTTCAAACTCCCACCGTAGCGTCAGGATCTTCGCTTCCTTGACTCAATCCGCCCCAATATGCATGGTCCAGAGTGATGTCCGCATCTCCAAGGCAGTGTTCTTGGTTGCAACTTGCATGAGCATCACATCATCACTCAATTCCTAAGAGATGATAGACATGACCTTCTCTTCTTCTTCTCATCGGCATCAACATTGCTATGGAGCTCAATTTCTTCTCACACGCCTTGCACCTTCATGAACACCTTCATCCAAGTTTCCCATGCCATGTAATTTGTTTTGTTTAGCAACAAATACTTGAGAGACATCACTCCCTTAGCTTGCTTGCTACCGACGCCGCTGGAATGATTGACATCTTACACTGCTTAAGAACTCAACCGCTCTAATGCCAATTATTGGAAATCAAAAGCTAAATAAAGAACAGTGGAGGCAAGATTTTTGTGGTGCACAACCACAACTTTTTCACTTCTCTTTTCCTCACCAATCAATCTCTAAATACAAGCTTAAATAGGCTAGCTAAGAGTGCATGCCTAGTCCACATTCTCCAAGCCATAATTCCATGACTTAATCGGCTAATTACATGCACCATTAACTCCATAATACATAACTATAGCCATGCACCACGCCATGCAAGTAATGGGTCACAATAAGTTGCATGCAAACCAAAGCAAATAATGAAATGCATGCAAACCGAAGCACTAATGACCCTACCATTAAGCTAATTATTTTGACCAATAACACAACTCCCATGCAGCTTAGTGAGCTAGCCATCCTATCCATTTCTACCACAGAAATTGCACCTCTTTGTCTTGGATCCGCATGTTCTAGTAGCACACCACTACTCCAGTATCTTCGGTTCTTCTGCACCAAGATATTTCCATGCAATTTTGTACTAATTGGTACAATTCTAGGCACACCACCTATTGCACCAAACATATGCAAATATGCTAACATAAATATGATTTTTCTACAATTTTTTAGTCATTATTTCATGTACATGCAGTTCAAATTTGATCTACTTCGAATTAAATCCTAAATCCTAGAAGCAAGATTAATTAATTAAAAATAGCAAACTCACTCAGAAAAATATGAACATTTTCTATGAATTAAGACATGTTGAATCATGATTGTAAAAATAATTTCAAGTTCAAGACATATTTAAAATTTGATATGGACTTAAATTATGATCTCACATAAAATAATGGGTTTTTAATCTTTGTCGAGTGTTTTTTAAATAACACTCGGCAAACCTAACCACTTGAAGACGCGGCGCACAACTTTGCCAAGTGTCCGTGTCCGTTAGGGACACTCGGCAAAGAAATTTTTCCCAATTTGTTATCACGCCGTGAGGACCAGCTAGGGAGCGTTTTTTTTAAAACGTTAGCCGAATGTCTTTGACTTGGCACTCGACAAAGATTGACATACGCCGAGTGTATGTTTTAGTATACTCGGCAAAGATTGTGTTGCCTAGTACCCAATGAAATATACTCGACAAACTATCATACACTCGATAAACATGTTATTTCCTGTACATATAATTTGGACCCCTAAATTTCGTGAGCCCTAGATGGTTACATCCCTCGCCATGGCCAGGAACGGCCCTGCCTATGTGGGGTCGGTGCTAATGACTCTAGCACTGACCCTCGACAGCACCAAGTTTGACATTGACCCATACCATCATGTCATCTATGTCCGTGTGGAATGTGCCAACAGGTGCCAAGTGACACTAGTGGAACTTGACGTCAAGGTCATCTCTAGCACCAAAAAGAGAGTTCATGTTTTTAGGATCTATTTGTGAAAAGATAAAAAAGATCAAAATGAAAAAAATAATCACACAATCACACAGACATACAAATCTAGATAATAGTCTCTCTGTATATAGATAGAAGCCACTACACCGATCCATACATGCGGGATGCATGTATAAACGCGAACCAATATGATAGTATGATACACATATTATACGGGACATGTAAGAGAGATATAGCTAGCTCGCGAAGCAACGGAATTAAGCTCTGATTACCTGCAGGCAACTAGGCCATCCTCATTCCTCACAGTGACGACGACTGTACTACTCCAAATTACTCAGAACTCGCAGAGACATATAATAAAAACTAGCTGGCCATAAATCTAGATATGCTAACCAGCTATATGTAAGAAGCTTAATATTAGCTATAGATATAGGTAGATACATACACGCGGCAAGATCGATCAATGTCTTGATCGATTCGACGTCGTGTGCTATACTAGCTAGCTGTGGTCCATGCTGGAGGGAGATCGACAACTTCTGTGAGTTCAAGGATGGTCGGTGTTGCTCCCGCCGCTGCCGGCGCCCCAGAGGAAGGCGCCGATGGCGAAGCCGCGCTTTTGCTGGAGGGTGCCGTCCACGGGCAGGCCGTACTCGGAGAGGAGGCGGTCGAGCTGCCACTCCGGCATGGCCTCGTAGTCCTCCCTCCTGTACCTTGGGTAGTGCAGCGGCATCTGGAAGTATCTCCCCCCGCACCCCGCCGCCTGCTGGCGGCCGCCGCCGCCTCTCGGCGCCGCCATCATCTCCATGATCAAGTACACTAAATTAACTTCTCTCTTCTATACGAGAGATATATAATATACGTGTGATGTACTGTCGAGTAATCGAGTTGACGAAAACGGAGGAGGTGATCGCCTTTTATAGCGATGCAAGGCTGCAAATATCGTTCGTACGTACGTGTGCAAGTGGCGGCGGTGGGCTGGCTGGTCACGAGAAATAATGCGTGTGAGGCAGCAACGCCAACCCGACTGCTCACCCGTGCGCTGGCGTCCGAGGTGGACAGAGAGAGCGACACCCGCGTAAGCGAGCATAGGTACACACGGCTAGCTAGCCGCGCGCATGAGCACGGGCCGGCGAGAGAGCAGACGGACGGACGGCGACCGCCCGTGCCGTGTCGTGGATGGCAAGCTGTGCACGCGCCTGAGGCAGGTTCACGAAACCATGGATGCATGGGGTAACTGCATTGTTACCATTTGTACCATATCATTACTCACCTTAGCTGAAAATCGGTTTAATAACTATCAAACCAGGCAATCCAAGAAAGGGTTCATAAAATTACAATAATCGAACTGGTTAGTGTGATCCATTTTCGACCATTTCATCATCCACAGATAGATGAAATTAAACCGGTCTGATAAACACCAAACCAAATCTTCAACTATAGTAACCACTACCACATAAAAACACCTTATAATGATTAATAACGTATATTAGTGATGGACATATCCCGTGAGTCTTATCATGTCACTGAAGTCATATTATTAACGATGATTAAACATCCATCGCTAAATTAATGGTCCATTTAGATGGACGTCATGTCCGGCATAACCCTTTAGTTATAGCTATATATTGTGACGACGAGTGACACTTTATCTCCAATCACACTATATGGTACAAACTATAGCTAATTAGACCGAATACTACAGTAAACAATCACTCGGTAACCAGTTTGAAACTATATTATTGGAGAAATAAATTGTGTTGAATGTGTTTTGAAGTCTTCTATGTATGTAGCATGTCTGGATTATTAGTCGTCCATGTAAAATGATATCAATCCTCCACCGTATCGTTAGTCTAAATGGGGTCGTTACGGCCGGAGAGGACTTTGAAGAACTAAAAAAAATATTTCATGTATCCTTCATAGTTAGATTACTCCAATCTTCCATATATAATATCAATCTAAGCAAGATAATAATAATAAGAACTTTGAAACCTACTCTAGAATTTATTTATTCATTAGCCCCGAGGTCAACCGGTCGGGTGAAAAGTGCATAGACGACGCGACGCGCGCGGGGGGTCAACCACGATGGCCGGCACTACAACAAAACAGGCAACTTCCGTCGGCCAAAGCCGACGGAAGTTAGCCCTTTCCCGACGGAAGAAGCCAACTTCCGTCGGCAAAACGCTATCTTCCGTCGGCCTTTGGCCGACGGAAGCGCGGCGACGGAAGTTAGCTTTAGTGCTGGCCGACGGAAGTTAGGGGGATCCGGACGGCCGCGGAAAAACCCTCGCTAACTTCCGTCGGCCACTGTCAGAAGCCGACGGAAGTTAAGTTAACTTCCGTCGGCTCGGGGAGGCCGACAGAAGTTATTTAACTGCCGTCGGCTTGCCCAAAAGCCGACGGAAGTTAACTTGGCCGACGAAAATATTCTGTTTTGTTGTAGTGCGGGTACGTGCGTTACGAGGGTCACGTCGTGCATGTGATGCGAGGCCCCGCGTTCGATGGTGGCAGGAACGGCCACCGGGCACCGGCCAGGGTGATCGATTAGAGCGGTGAAACGTACGCGATCGAGATGCACTTGTAGAAGCGAAGGGCGGCAATGGACGGATCAATGGATGCCAACCGAATCTGATCGCCAATCGACCGGTGTTACTTTAGGCTATATAGTAGTCAAAAGCAACCGAAAGTGGGACGGTGGCCGGCGACCGGCGTAGCAGCGCTGCAACTAGGAGAGCCCCAACAACATCTGCCTGCCAGCCGCCCGGCCAACCAATTGGTTACCACTCCACGGCAAAGCAATGCAAAGCAAAGCAAAGCAACGCAACGCAACGCAAATTAAAGGAGAAAAACCAGCTGCCATCCAACGACCGATCGATCGGTATGGTGCCGCGCGAACGAACACACGTGAGACGGCGGCGCGCGCCCCGTGACACCGCCGGCACGCACGCGCGGATCGAGGGCTCAGCTCGGCCGGCCGGAGACGCCACCACACGCGCGCGCGGCGCGAAAAGGACGAAAAGTTGCGTCGTTGTGGCGACGTGAGACGATCGACAATCGACGAGGACCAGAGGGGCCGGTGCAACGCGCGAGCCAACGACGGCCGATCGTTTCTTCAACTACAAGGACGGCCTAGATGCTGCTACATCCGGAATATCCGAGAGCGGCGGTAAACCGAACTAGCTAAAGAACTTCCAGTTCTATTTGTGCACGTAACTGGTTTTTTCTTCTTATCTATCAACAGTGTTTTTAACTCGCCGGATCAAAACCCAACAACTCATATGGCTCTCTTTCTTCTTGCGGTTGGAAAAATAGTCTAAATTGAAATTTAAACATTATAGTTTAACTTGCACATTTACTTGGTACAATAAAAAATATATATGATATAGATAAGTATAATAATACAAGTAAGCTTAATGTAGAAACTAAATAATAAAGTTAACAAAAATTTGTACAATTTTAGAGTTTAGACAATTTATTTAACAAATTAAGATGAGAGTCAAATAAGAAAAAAAATAGACCAACTTATAAATTTCTTTTCTCCTCCTTGCTCTACGGATAAATTACTCTCCAAGAGGCATGATGGGCAATAATGCCACGGTAAAAAGGGTTTGATTTATGAGAGCGACTAATACCCGATATACCATTGAAAAACACATGGACGGTACAAATAATGAAAGCCTCCCTCACCTACTCCCCCGTGGAGTGGTAGTAAGGCGACATGTGCATAGACGTGCTGCAGGCAGCTGGTGGGTCCATGGCGCAAAGAGAAAGAGAGGAAAAAGAGACGCCGACAAGTGAGCCATACATCAAAGAGAGAAGACGGAGCGGGTTGGCCGAAGGAAATTTTATTTTATTTACTAATTTTAATAATTTTTGAATTGGTATTTGTAATTACTATGCTAGTTATAAAAATCATAAAAATTCAGAGAAAAATCCTATGATATATTCTTGACTTGGAGAAATTTAACAAAAATTTTCCAAACCAAAATTTGAATCCTTTCTTGAGATTTTTAATTATTCATTATTTCAATCATTTTATTTTTCAAACTCAGTTTATTTATTTAAAACTTTATTTTCTCCAATTTATTCATTTTTTAAAAATAAGGGCCTTACAAATACTAACTAGTACATGTTTGTATCATATAAATATGTATGTACCATGACAGAAAAAATGATCTCCTTTTACGCTGTGACACATATTTATCTCATATAAAACCTAAGTGTATCATATGACAATCACAATAAAATGCAAAACTGATCAAATGCTCATGTTTGTTGCATGGTGTGTCTTACCCGCACTCTAATCGTTAGCCTCCATCCACATATAGGGTTTCAACAATGTCACAAACCTATGAAATAAAAAATTAGCACGGGTATTATGTAATCTAACATTGGAACAACATTGTACCATACAATACAAATTTGTACCATTTATGATACAAATTTGTAAATTTGTACCTTATGAAACAAAATTATATTAGGTTTGTTTCTGCATTAAAACTCTAGTTTCTCAATAGCAAGACCATAAATAACAACAAACAAAACATTCACACAAAACAGATCTTATACTCTACCAAATCAAACAAATAATTACTATATGTTGTTGTTTGGTACAAATTATGTAAGAGCTGAAACATAAACGAGACACTAATTTAGTGAACGAGAAGTCTAGAGTACATTGTTGTTAGTTTTTTATATAGGCGAGTATAATAAATGTTAGGGGGGTTAAACACATGGTTTATTAGGTTACAAGTTTACGTAATTAATTTACAATACGTGAGGGGGTTATGTAGAGGATATGTGTATACATGTATGGGTTGAAGTGTCGAACACGCCCACCCTCCTGCCTTATGTTTCTTCCACTACTATATAGAGTATTTGAGATTGAAAAATTTGAAGGAAGATACTTAAACAATAAATTTGTGTCTTAAACGTCAGTGAAAAAAGTGTGGGATTGTAGGATGCAACATCACCGTAAACCGTACGGTTTTTTATTTTTATTCATATGATTTGTCCTATTTATAATTGATAGATTATTATATATAAAATTAATCCATATGTTTTGATGCAAAATAGCCAATTCCCGCAAAGAAAATGGTATGATTAGGCAGCCAATTACATCGCCAAGAAAAAAAATCACAAAATAAAAAAATCTGAGCCGAACGGCCACGTAGCCCAATGGCCAACCCCAATGCCTGCGTCTGAACTTTCCACCCACTCCCATTTTTTTCTTGAATTTCCACTGCATTTGTGCGATGGGCTACAATTAGAACCCATCATAAAATATACCGCACCGATGGTACACCGTCTCGGGACTGTCTGTTAATTTATTGGTGTCGACATATTTTTTAGGCAATCACATGCAGTCGTTTTTTTAGCAAGCAACAATATTAATAAGCAACGATATGCAACGCGTAGTTATTCTGTTTTTGTATTTGTTTCTATAGAAAACCAATGTTCATCGCTTTTGTTTCGGTATAACTTTCTCTCCGTGTTTTTTACATACTTTCCCGCCGTTTTCATCCGTATGAGTCCTTGCATTGCGAAGTTATCTAATTAAACAAGCGAGCAAACATTAAATATAGAAATAACTATATTTTATTTTAGAATTAAATTTAATTCTAAGATAGTTATATTTTAAAACAGAAGAAATATTTACTATAACTTAACTAGAATGACTTTATCCACCAATTTTATCTCAATTTTAAAACTCATGATAGTGCAAATCATAGCACAAATCTTATATTGTTATTGTGAGCTCCGCTACATAAACATACATTAGTGGCAGGTCATAACGTACATTAGTGACGGGCATGTTCCCCGTCACTCTTATCGTGTTAATAATGTGATATCAATAGTGATGGGTAAACACCTGTCACTAAAGGGTCAACCTCACTCCAATGAGCTCACCTGTTATGTCTCTTTGGTGACGGTTAATAGTTGTCACCTATCACTAATATGTTCTTCAGTGACCGATCACGATTGTCACCCGTAACTAATGTATCCTTTAGTGACGGGTGATTATTATCACCCATCACTAATATTATGGTAATTTCAAAAAAAATTAGGCTGCATCCTGAATTTGGCAGCCAACATATGCAACATCCAAAGCATATCACAGATAATTAATCACAGAAGATTTATTACCAAATTAGTCTCACATATATTAACTTAAAACTCGTTATCTCGAAGAACATAGCTAAAATAAATATCCATACATAAGATGGTTTCATAGCTTCTAACTAATAGCAAACTTATAGCGATATCAAGAGCTTGGATAATGTCCTAGGAGAAGCACCATGGACAGCTTGAGGAGAAGCCCCATGGTTAGCCCGAGGAGCACTAGTGTACCACCATGGGTAGCCTAAGGAGCATCACCACGTACATGACAACATCCGGACAGGAGCACCTCTATGAATGGCCATGCCAACTTTGAGTGTGTTATCTCAAAGAAATTGGCTAAAACCATTATTTATCTCGAAGAAATTGGCTAAAAGAAGTAGATCAGTTTACCCTATAACAATAAAATTAAAACAAAGTTAGCTAGTTAGAGAAGACAAATAACATTTCGTACGGGGAAAAGGAGGAGGATGACAACCTTAGGAGGAGGACGAGGAGGACGCAACCAAGGTGGCAGCGAGTTGGACGAACACGCACGCCACGACTGACGGTGCATGTGGCCAGGAGCAACAACGGAGTGACGTGGAGCACGATGAAAATGACGACGACAGTGGGAGTTAGCTGGTTAGGGTTGCCCAAAATGAAAGCATGACAATTCACTTCGGTGCCCTGTCTATTTATAAGCGGGAGGAGTCATTTATAACGAGTGGTAGTTACTATCCGTCACTGATAATATTGGTAACTTTAGTAACACGTATAAATAAAACCCATCACTATATAATCAACATTTAGTAACGGGTAACAATATTCACCTGTCACTAAACGATCCTTTAGTTATGGTTGATTATTATTACCCATCACTAATGTTATGATCATTTTGAAAAAAAATAATAGTTTTTAGACTGCAACCTGAATCAAAGCCAGGATTTGGCAGCCAACATATCAACATTCCAAAACACATCATAGATAATTCATCACAAAAGTTTTATAACCTAATATTATATCATAAGCTAGGTTTACAGTACATACATTACAACCTCAATTGCATCATTATTGATGTTGAAATGGAAATTTCACACTGTACAAACTTCTAACGAGTCGTCGTGAAGAAATTGGCCAAAACCTTTAGTTAGGTAGCATCGTCCATCCGTCGCTTTATGCACCGCAATTGGGACTGTCTCAGACCCTGCTAATGCCACCTGAATCTCTGTGGTCTAGTGGTGTAGGTGAGGTGTGAAATACTTTTCACAGTAATGCCTTGAAAAATACTATAAAATAAAATTAAAACAAAGCTGTTAGAGAAGACTATTTGTATAGATGATCTAGTTAACCAACTACATGTGCAAATAACTTACTACCGACTTCTTGTAGATGATCGTGTTATTTATTGTGCAGACATATAACCGACTCTCGGAGGATAAATATACCGATATTTCTTGTAGGAGAGTCTTTCTTACTAAAGTTACATCTATTGGATTGCCAAAATAACATATGTGCTTTAATTGGTCCCGTTGGTCGATGTCGACCTCCCTAGCTATCCACTTCCCCTTCCTGTCTACAACATTGCTAGGACCCTCCTCTGACATTATAAGAAACCATGATAAGAACATAAACAAAACACGTGCATGTGTAGTAATGTCAGTTCTCTATCTATACCATTATCGTCATGTTGAAGCCAAGATTTTGTATGGTCTAGGCCCACAAGATATGTCGCACAGTCAATAGAAGTCAAAAAGGGTCCGATCAAAGGTGGTAAAAAAAGCCCGTCCATATTGTTACAATATGACCGGACATGCATGAGTCGATGAAGGAGAGAGAAGATAAGAATGATCCAGAATTGGTTAAAAGATAGATTAGTTGGACAACAAGTATTCAGACTATAAATATATATCTAGTTAACTAGGTTTAGACACACAATAAACCCCTACAAACTACTACTTTCGGTGCATCACCACCCTTGGATTCCCAAGGTTAATCCCGGCGAAACTTGGCACTTGGAACCGAGCTACATCATCTCGACCTCCGGCGTAAAGGTGAGTCCTGCCACCCTGACGGTCACATCAATCAAGGTTTGTGTTCTTCAAGGCTGCATCATATCGATCTCTCGAGGTATCGTCCTGATTGGTGTGACTTCCAAGTTTGTCTTGGTATATTTCGCTAGGTCTAAGTCTGTATCAGTTTTGATCTCTTAGATTGATGTGAATTAGGTCTCATAGTTTAAGGCTTCATCGGTTAAGTCCAATATCTCGATATATTGTTTCCTGTTCATTCTATGTACCATTCATCTAAATAAAGTATGCTTGATGCATTGTAGCGTTGTTGATTTATCGTGATTAGCGATTGTCTCGGTTAGGACCGATCTTGCGATTACGGTAGCTTAACGATATGAATATGTTATTTGGCATGCTTGCTTTAGTTTCTATCAGAGTACAAGCTGATAGGTTATCTCTATTTCTATGCTATGTTCCATCTACACATGGAAGGCGCTCATCGGCCCTGATTCGCCAAAATGCTATCCTATCAGGCGACAGAGTGTTCAGCCTGATAGCATGGGCATGGTCATGGGCCCCATGGCCGGTAGGCTTGTCCATTCCTGTTTATTATATTCTTGCCATGGTCATCATCTTGATAGCCGATCAGCGTTTCTACTAACATCGTTGTTTATGACTCCTTATCAGTTGCATGGTCAAACTAATTGGCACGCTTAGAACCTCTTTTTTTGTCTAATATTATAGGACCTGCACTGTAGTTCAATGGATCTTCTAGACAACGCGTGTGACCAAAAACTACACCAACACTTCATTGTCCTCCACTTTGATGGTCGTTGGGGTCTTCTCATCAAAAACGTTAGTGTAAAATTTGGCCATAATAGTCAATGGAGCATGTCCAATCGTTATTAACAAATAGTCCCCTTGTGTTAGGCCACCTCTTCTACTAAATTCATGCCACCCTTTGTGGAGGCATATCCTACCACCGCTCGCACAACTCACAACCTCAACGTCAGTGGTGCACCCTAAAGGTTGTGCCCAAGAAAATTCCATGTATCGGAAGTTTCGATTATTTTCTAGCTTCGATACAGAGTGCAAATGTTGCTTCGGAAGTTCTGATATGGTATCGGAAGTTCCGATATGGTATCGGAAGTTCTGAGGTAGGTGATAATAGATTGGATCTGTTACATGTTGTACTGTATTAGGAGACCTAAAATACCCTGTCGGAAGTTCTGATCCAGGATCGGAAGTTTCGACGTGGGCAAACAGATTAGATCTATTATGATTTTTAGGGTTTTGAGTAGAGCATGACGTAGGGGCTCTCAGCCCTATAAAAGAAGAGGAGGAGGACGTCTTGGGGCAAGCAATAAGCCTAGATTAGACCTAGCCACACAAGATTTCTCTCCTTCCTTTCTTGATCTCAAACATTGAGGTCAAGGATCCCTGTCTCTCACGTGCGGTGCTAGCACGCTGCCATGGGAGGTACTCCATCCCTGCACGTGTGGACTCCGTGGAGGCTTTGCTCTAATAGTGACGCTTGTGGACGTCTACATGCGAACAACTACGTCATCTTCATCGATCAGATCAGGCGAAGGATGACAAGGACGAAGAGAGGAGAGGCTTGACACACTGCTCCAACATCTTCTTCTGCTGCACCTAGCGAGTCTCGTGCTAGAAGGTACCGATCTATGATCTCACACGCGCATGAGCCTAGGGCCATAGGGCAGAAATTTTGAATTAACCGGCTAGCATAGCTCCCCTATTCCCCAACAGTGGTATCAAAGCCTACGTGCATAGTGTTCGATCTGGATCCCTCATGTATGGCGATACATGGTGGAAAAACAAGATTGGATATGTTTTTGTCCATAGCAGATCGGAAGTTCCGATGGCATATTGGAAGTTCCGATACTGATTGGATGTTTCGATGTTGAATAATAATTTGATACTGAAGGCAATTGTTGCGATGTGGGATTCCGATATTGATCGGAAGTTCCGAGGGATTAGAAGTTCTGATGCCAGATCGGAAGTTCTGACCCACGCGATTTTGAAAAACCGAGCTTGCTGACCTGAGTTTTTAGATCCAGAATCTAGTCATTTGTAGATTTCTCTCCTAAATTTGTTTTGTAGAGAATGTCATGACTGGCATGGCCTTGGTTAAATGTGATGTATGAGATGCATGCAATGAATGTAAATTAAATATGGCATGCATGTCATGGTTATTAGCAACCCAAGGCTGATGTAAAATTTATTGCGACTTGCATGTCGTTTCTGCGGTGCTTCGGCCCATGTAACTAGTATAGACTATGCGAGATGGACTAGTACTCTTCATGGAGGCTAGGAGAATGCACTCAAAGATGGGAGCCATGGAGATCTCCATGTGAAGAAGGCCATTCTATGTCATAGTTAATATGATTGCCTGTGATGCTTTGTGTTGACACAAAAATGCGCCCCCACACTTGGGTCAGTTCGATGATCCAAAAGCGTGTGGATACTTAGGGATGAGCCTAAGCGTAACATAATATTGACATCATGTTTTGACTACCCTTAATAGTGGTAAGGGGGAGGAGTCACCAGGTAATCAGGTCACAAAGAAATAATCCAATTAGCCGAAATATATAGATAAAATAAATCAATCGGACGAATGGAGCCTGATTGGTTCGGAGAGTACCGTGCGAAGGGTCACCGAAGGGGGCCCTTCGACGTCTGGTGCAAAGGGTGCACCGAAGGTAGCCTTCGGCGTTTGGATCGATCTGACCGAAGATAGGCTCCGAACAGATTGTGACGCGAAATTGCCTCCGAACAACAGGATTCGGTGCGAAGCCTCTAACAAACAAAATCCAACACGGAGCACTGCACGACGTAGTCCGAGGCAGAGCGTTGGCGCGATGAAGTATGATTCGGAGCACTGGCGCGATGAAGTCTGATGCGGGGCGGGCTCCGGTATGACTCCGGCATGAGGCAACTCTAAAGGCAAAGTATCTCCTATGCGCGGGACTTGACCAGACCAACAACAGCATGTCAGATAAGCCCTTAACCTCTTATTGGTCACTTCTTCCAAATTATCCTTCAATAGGGTTTCATATTCATAGACTGATAAGCCATCTTGCTTAAGAAATCTTAATGAGCCAAGATCCACCTCTACTGGTAGAACAACTTCTTGTCCATATACTAACTCATATGACTAACTTTGGTAGCACCATGCTTTGCAATTCTACAAGCCCATAATGCCTCAGAAAACACTTCATGCCACCTTTTAGGGAAGTCTTCATTTTTCTTCTTAATGAGCTTAATTATAGTTTTATTACTATACTCAGCTTGACCATTGGCCTGATCATAGTATGGTGAAGAGTTAATCAACTTAATACCATAAAATTTGGCAAAGTCTCTCACTTCTTTAGCAATAAATGAAGTACCTTGATTTATAGTGAGAGTTTGGGGAATACCGAACCTATGTATAATGTGCTTCAAAATGAAATCAGTTACCTCATTGTGAGTCATATTCTTGAGAGGCATGACTTCGGTTCATTTTGTGAAATAGTCTATTGCCATCAACACGAATCAATGCCCCTTTGAAGAGGGAGAATGAATTTGGCCGATGAAGTCCAAGCCCCAACCTCGGAATGACCGTGGTTTGATAATAGGGTTAAGTAGCGACGCAGGAGCCAACTGAATATTACCAAACTTTTGACATGCTTCAGACCCTCTATAATACTGGAAACAATCCTCAGTTATAGTCGGCCAATAAAAATCAGCTCTTTTGAGCATCCAACTCATTTTCTAGGCCGACTAATGAGTTCCACAAAGCCCCTCATGAACTTCTCCCGTAGCCACCTTAGATTGATCGGCATACAAGAACTTTAGATGTACTCCATCAATAGTTCGGCGGTACAATACATCTTCAAGCAACACAAATTTAAATGCATGTCGCTGAACTTTCCGATCAATCCTTTGACTGGGATATTTTAAATACTAGACGATTGGAATTCTCCAATCATCCTTATGGATTTCCGGAAGGTTTACTAACCCTTTTTCTGAAGTGGTGTCTAAATTGTTAATTTCAAAGTGCCCTCCGAGCCACTCCTGTTCCTACCGAGGGAAGTCAGATCGGCTATGCGGAGCCGATCGGACCGAAGCCCTTTGACGGAGGAGTCTGACGCACGAAGGCCTCTGATGCTCGAAAGGCTTCGACGTTAGGAGCCCGGTGTGAAAAGTCCTTCAGTGGATGAAGGGCTCCGGCACGAGGGCTCCGGCGCGAAACACCCTTCGGCGAGCGAAGGGGTCCGGTCCGGAGGGTCTGATGGGCCTCGCGTCTGACCGAAGTCTCTGGCTTCGGCAGGGAGTTCAAGCATCGACCTTCCCTATACAAAAATTTTCCTTTCCTGACCTGATAGCCAGATGCTTGTTGAGCCAAATCATTTGTAATTGAACTGGCTTCTTTGGACACGTGAGAAATTTTTAAGTCATCAAAAGTAGCAATTATGTCTAAACATTTATCCAAGTAGCTATTTAGCAAACCATTAAAACATTGAGCAATTTTAGCTACTTGTTGTAAAACTAATAGAGAATCCCCATATGCATGAACATTTTTAACACCCATGGAACCTAGCAACTCAAGTCCTACCAATAAAGTTTCATATTCGGCTTGATTATTAGTAGAATGGAATTCTAAACGGGCCGAGGTCTAAAAGTGCATACCATTAGGGGATATGATAACCACTCCAATACCTTGACCACTCTTACAAGTCGAACCATCAAAATATAGTTTCCATGGCACTAGTTCAACTAGAGCAATGTTGCTACCCCAATTAACATCTACGTGGTCATCAACTATAAAGTTAGCGATGATTTGGCCTTTCATAGCTCTTAGAGGTTCATAAGCCAAATCATATTTAATCAAAGCGTAAGCCCACTTCCTGATTCTACCACTTAGAATCGGCTTCTACAACATGTATTTTATGACACCGGTTTGACAAGCAACAATACATGTGCTAGGGAGAAGATAGTGACGTAATTTGGTACATGCGTAAGAAAGTGATAAACACAAATACTCCACAAACACGTACCTTGTCTCGGCATCCCGCAATTGGCGTCTTATGAATGTGATGATGTACTCTTTTCCTTCCACCTCTTGGGTTAGCACGACTCCTATCACGCTATTTTCTGCAGAATGTACATCCGAAATAGAATCCCGACTTTTGGTGCTCTTGCCACGGGCGATGATGACAAGAACTCTTTAATCTTCTCGAAGCGCTTTGCCGACTTGCCCCCCAAATGAAATTGGCCTCATTTTTTAGCCGAAGTATGGGGACAAAAGCATCAATCTTGCCAGACAAGTTAGATATAAAGCGACGCAAATAATTCATTTTGCGTAGCAACTTTTGCACATCTCTCTTTTCAAGCCTCTTAGGATCAATCTCAATACCTCTTTCATGAGTCATGAATCCTAAGAACTTGCCTGCCGACACGCCAAACGCACACTTGAGCGGATTCATTTTTAAGCCTTACTGACGCATCCTATCAAAAGCAACCCTCAAATCGGCTAAATGGTTTCCCATGGCAACCGATTTGACTACAACGTCATCTATGTAGACCTCTAGCATAACTCGTAGCAAGTCATGAAAGATCAAGTTCATAGCACGTTGATGCATAGCACCAACATTCTTTAAACCAAAAGTCATGATAACCCACTCAAACGAACTGACAAAACTAGGGCATTGAAAGGCTGTCTTGTGGATGTCCTCTTCGTACATAAAAATTTGATTATAACCAGCGTTGCCATCAAGAAAACTTAGTACCTTGTGTCCTAAAGCATCATTGATCAACATGTCGGCTATCGGCATGGGATACTCATCCTTCAGAGTGGCCTTGTTCAGATCCCTGAAATCAATACAAACTCGTATTTTTCCGCTCCCCTTCTCTACAGGCACAATGTTAGCGACCCATTCAACATACATGCATGGCCTAATAAAATCAGCCTTGAGTAGTCGTTCTATCTCCTCTTTAACTCGGTCATACATGGCCGAATTAAAGCGATGAGGGGGTTGTTTATATGGCCTAAACCTGGGTTTGATAGGTAGCTGATGCTCTACGAGCTCATGGCTTAGTCCGGACATTTCCCTATATCCCCATGTGAAACAATCGACATACAACCGAAGCAACTTTATTACTTTGGCCTTTTCACTAGCTTGTAGGTTTTTGTTTACAAAAATCGGCCTCAGAATTCTACCATTGCCTATATCGACCTCTTCTAAAGGATCGGCCGACGCAAAAACTTGACCTAAATTTTCTACTTCGCTAAAATCTTCAATGGCTTTAGCAATGCCGTCTTTAGAAGACCGATATTGCTCCACACGAGACTTTAGCCAATCAAGATTATTCTTACTAGACATGACTACTAGTTTAGAAATAGTCGTGCTACATCAGCTGACTTTACAGACATGGGTACAAAACGTCCCTCGGACACGCTAACGAAGTCGTAGTCCGAGAGGTCTACCTGATAGACACTCTACTTTATCATGGATGTTATCGATGGATACATCGGCCAATGCTACATGAGCCGAGGTATCCACTAGTACCACCTCCACATCGTCGTCATCCCACTACATTAGGCACTGGTGCAAAGTAAAAGGAATACAGTAATTTGTGTGAATCCAATCACACCCAAGTAGCACATTATAGTTACCTTGCACATCAACGACAAAGAATGCTATTGACAACGTCTTGTTGCCCACCGTCAACTCCAGCGAGAGTACACCCTTTGCTTCGGAGCTCTCACCATTGAAGCCGTTGAGCATTAGGTTGGTTTTCTTTAGATCCTCCTCGTTCCTACCGAGCTTCTTCAAAAGAGAGTATGGCATCAAATTGACAGTGGCACCACCATCAACCAGCATCCTGGAGATCGACTTCCCATCAATGTGCCCCTTGATGTAGAGAGGCTATAGGTGACGATCCGTATACTCGGGCTTGTCAAAAACAGTGTCTCATGGGCCGAGGTTCAACTGAGCAACCTCTGCCTTGTCTTGTGGTAGTGTGAACTTGATGGGAAGCATGATGATGTTTATGTCCATCACCTAAGGTGCAGGACCCTTAGAGACGAGTGTGTAGTCGCCGTCGAGCATGTCGTCATCATTATCGCTCGGAACAGGAGCCAAGTTATTTGTCTCAAACGACTTGGGCTTCCATACTTGCTTAGCGACTGGCCGAGGGCGGATTTCCTCGAATATGGCATCTCTCTCATCCTTGGCCTTATTCTCGCACATATCCTATGACTGCATGCATTGTAGGTGCCTCTTCTGTGATTTGGACATGCCCGGAGGTGCCCAAGATGGTTGTGGCTTAGTACTAGGCGCCACCAACTTGTTCCTGTGATTTCTGGCCAAACGGGAATTACCCGGGTCGGCCTCGTATTCTTTGTGCTTGGTGAGAACCTCTCTATGCACCATGTTGGTCGGACTAGCCTCGTTAGGCAAATCGGACAGGCCGGGCTTCGGCGATGGCCTCGGCCGGACTAGGGGACTTACCTCCATCGTGCTTCGGCGAGGCGGCCTTTAGGATTGGGACTTCCTGAGACCCTACCTTGACTGTGATGGTTTCGGACTCCCTCTCCCTCTCCTCTTCGCTCCCATCTCCCTCGGCTTCCTCTTGTGTGAGTTGATTCGGAGGTACCACGGATAGCCTGTGGAAAACATTCCCCTTCGCCGTGTCCACTTGTCCCTGTGAATCATAATACTACGAAGGAAAATAGGGGCTAACGTTATGCTGCGAAGGGTACTCCAGCGGCGAGGTGCAGTTCTGAGTCCATGGGAATCCTGCGTAGTAGTATGGCAGAAGCATCGGAAGTTCTAGCGGCCTCGTCCATTGAGAGCCGAACCCATTGCCTAGAGGGGGGTTCGGCCACATCGAAGGTATTTAAGACCATATCAGCGAAGGGTCCTGCCAGATCGGAGGTATGTTCAGCCATTACGGGCCGAACTCTCCCTTCCGGGGGTTCTCCTAGAGCAAAGGTGGGTTCGGCCACTGGGGTCCGAACTCACCCAACGGAGGGTTTGGCCATTGGGGTCCGAACTCATTATGCGGAGGGTTCAGCCATTGGGGTACGAAATCACCATGCGGAGGGTTCGGCCACTAGGGTCCGAACTCATTATGCGGAGGGTTCGGCCATTTGGGTCCGAACTCCCCATGCGGAGGGTTCGACCATTGGGGTCCAAACTCACCCTTCGGGGGGTTCGGCTATTGGGGTCCAAACTCATTGTTGGGGGAATAAGTATTCCTTAAATTGGGGCCAAATGACGTCAGCCTCCGAAGGCCTCGGGCTCAGAGTCTGTCCCCGCTGAAGTCTAAGAACGAAGTACGTCCCCCTCTGACGAAGACAATTCCAAGAACAGCCAGGCTTACCCCTCCGGAGCCCTCCGGAGCCAAGCCTAAAGGGCACATTCAGTCCCCTTCAAAGCCAAGCCTCTGGGGCCCATTTTGTCCCCTTCGAAGCCAAGCCTCTGGCCCCCCTTCGAAGCCCTTTGGAGCCTCTTGGAGCCCACTCCGAGAGCCAGTTCGGAGCCCAATTCGGAGCCCTCCTCGAGGTCCTCTTCAAAGTGCCCTTCGGAGCCCCCACAACTGCCTCCGTCTAAAGAACTCCAGCAGGTACTTCAAACTAGAAGGAATATCCAAGCATCGCTATAGTGTAAAGCCATATCAGGGCCCCTTCGCCCCTGGTATTTTGTATACCTGCTCCAGAGATGATGTTTATCTACTGCATCTGTAAAGTCAAATGTACAGTAGTCTAGCATTTTTCCTTTCTTACCCCTATAAAGCCTATGGCTTGTAGAGGGCAATTTGGTCTTTTCTTTTGGCCTACGTGCCTATAAAAGTAGGGCCATGCCCTTGTAATAGACAGGTTCAGCAGAGGCAAAACTATGCCAAATCTACTGTAAAATGGACGTAGGGCTATTATCCCTCTGGGGAGGCCTTCACAAGTATAAATTCTCTCTCCCTCTGTGAGAACCCTTGGAGGTTCACTCTAAACACCATTTTCCACAAAAACCTGCTATAGCTAACGCAATTGCTACAATAGTTGGCGTCGTCCGTGGGGAACCTAGTACTAAAAGGTAAGTTCTCTACCACTGCTTGTATCTCGAAGTACACTTGAGGGGGGAGCTTCGGAGTCCCATGACTCAGGGCACCCTTCGGCAAGGGGCTTCGAGTGCAACTCGAAAGCCTCTCTTTCCTTCTAGTAAGGGGCTCCGAGCGCGCGCCGAAGGCCTCCGAAGCTCAAGGGGCTACGAGGCGATCTCTTCCATCATGCGAAGCCACTCGATCCCCAGATCAAGTCAAGCTTCCTGAGGTATGTACACAGCTCGAAGCCCTGCTTCGTTGCGCAAAGCTGAAATTGTTTCAGTAGATCTTTGAAGCCTTGCTTCGCCTTAAAATCGAAGACTTGCTTCTCCTTTAAAGAAAAACCTTGCTTCGCCTTATTGAAAATCGAGCCTTGCTTCACTTTATTGAAAACCAAAGTCTTGCTTCGCTTTAAAATCGAGGCTCACTTCGACTTATTCAAAATTGAAGCCTTGCTTCGCCTTATTTAAAATCGAAGCCTCGCTTCGCTTTGTAAAAACTCGGAGCACTCCTCCGAAGGCTACACAGGGCCTCCGGGCCTGTAGCAGTGGGCTGTAGGACTCCCTCGAGCGATGGCTCGAGGTGTCCAGGACTTTCGGGTGATGGCTCGATGAGTCCAGGATTCCAGGCTCTGGCCTGATGCATCCTAGGGTCGAAGGTGGCTTAACCCCATCGCAGGTTCGGTGAATCCACACCACCCATTCCTTTCATTCTTACAGGATCAAGCTTAGAAGCCTTTCTTCGCTATCTGAACACGCTTCGAAGCCTTGCTTCGCATGTCAAAATCTAATCTAAGATTTAAGTATACCGATGGCATGCTTCGCTTAAAATCTAAATGTGCTTCGGAGCCCTGCTCGCGCTATCTAAAACCAAGCATGCTGAAGCCATGCTTCGCTTAATTTGAGTACGCTGAAGCCTTGCTTCGCTTCAAATTAAAGCGTTCGAAGCCCAAAAGAGGCCTCCGATCGACGCGACATAAGCATCCGAAGCCGCCAAAAGGTGCACCCCTTCGTATTTTTAATTGCTCGCACCGGCAACGACTAAGTCCCTAACCGCCATGCGTAAGGGGGGACCGAGGTATGCATGCGAAGTGTGCGAATGAAATGCACAGTACGAGCATGAAAAGCTAAACGTTCGGAACACTCAATTTACGTGAAGCATGCAAACGAAGTATGCAAATATACAAATCTCATTAATTGAATGATAAAAATGAAGTATGTTGCAAATACACTTCGAAAACAAAAAACTATGAGTAATATGTATCTAAGCCTAGGAAAAAGCGAGCTCGAGGCCCCGACATGATCGGCCCTCGCTTGCTCTTCTTCCGGGCAAGGCCCCCTCGGCTAGACGAAGCACCATCAGAGCCTGACTTCCCATGGCCGGACCGTCCATGCTACGAAGCCCACATACCTCATCTTTTTCCTTGCAGGTAGGTCCAAGTCTGAGACGCAACCGGTGCCATATCGAAGGCAGAAAAGTCTAGGGCTTTGTCGCCTTGTAAGGCCGTACCCGAAGACTGCACCCTCTCGCCACTTAAGCCCACTTCAAAACAACTTAAGTCTAGCGAGGATGAGGAACTCCGAAGGGGCTCCATCTTCATGGCAGCCAGCAGCTCCTGGGCTACTTAGGGAATGGCTTCGCCCGTGGGACCCCTCGGAAGTTTGAACCGAGGGGGGCCTTCAGACCTAGCTACTTTGAGCACCACCCAAAGCTGGCGAAGCTTTTCTGAATCCTCAAGCATTTCGAAGTCAACATCTGAAGGCTGAGCCTGGGCAGGTATAAAGTACCCCCGCATTTCTATTAATAAACTGGCAAGTCATTTACAGGCCTACGGCTACGAATTACAAAAAAAGCCTAAGGAGGTCTACACCTTCGGGGTAGAGGCTTCGACGTCGAAGGCTGAGATGGCGAGCCTTGTGCCCTAGCTCGGCGAAGGAGGGAGATCCGTTGGAGGTTGAGGACCGCTTCGCACACTTGGGCCTTCCAGGGTTCTGTTGACAGGGAAACGTGCCCCAGCACTTGGGTCAGTTCAACGATCCAAAAGTGCACGGATACTTAGGAACAAGCCTAAGCGTGACATAGCACTGGCGTCGTGTTCCGACTACCCTTAGTCGTGATAAGGGGGGTGGAGTCGCCAGGAAATCAGATCACACAAATAACCCAATTAGCCAAAAGAGATATATTAAACAGAATAAAATCAGCAAACCAGTCGGAGCCCGTCTGGTTTGATGTCTGGTGCGAAGGGGTCACCGAAGTGTACCTTCGACGTCTGGTGCAAAGTACTCCACCGAAGGGTGCTTCGGCGTTCGGACTGATCCAGCCGAAGATGGACTCCGAATGGATCTGGACGCGATGATCACCTCCGAACAACGGGGTTCGGCATGAGATCTCCGATACAGCGAACTACGAAATAATGACGCGAGGGCCACGCACGGGCGCAACTTCGTCCGGTGCAAAGTATGGTTGTGGTGAAGCCCGTTGTGACGAAGTATGCTGGCGAAGCCTATTGCCGGAGTCTGTAGTCTCGCCGAAGGGTGTCCTGGTGACCTCCGAAACCGATCTCTCAGCTCCAGACACCTCCGACGAAGTAGCTCCGAATGTGGTAACCTGCAACAAAAGAGTGTGAAGTACCAATTCAGCCTGAGGATCGAATTTTGCTAAGTGTTGCACTAGTAGCGAAGGTAGCAATCTATTACGCAGATTAGCGGATACTTCACAGGCGAACTAACAAGGCGATAGCAATCTATTACGTAGATTAACGGATACTTCACAGGCGAAGTAACAAGGGTTACCGCTGTTCCGTAGCGGCCGGCGGAGGGCTTCCAGGCAAATCCACGAAGAGGTATAGGAAAATAAAGGTAAAGTAAATACGATCAAAGCATAGGGCTTTAGTTTGGTTTGAGTTGGGGAGGGGCATCTACGCTGGCCTCGCCTCTCTATTTATAGGGGCTTAATCTCTGATCTAATCTGCTATTAATCCGGCCAGACAGAGATAAAAATTGAGCTAGAAACGCATACAACTCTACCTCTGCCGAAGTGGGTTTCGGCCAGGCCCGTCTAGGCCTGCTCCTCGGGCCGAAGCTTCGACGGCGTGGGCCTCCGAAGGCTTCCTGACCGAAGCCCATGGGCTGGCTAGAGGCTTTCGGAGCCCATAGCTCAATGGACTTCGGCCCTATAGGGCTTCGAACAGTCCCTAGACATGTGTTTTTTTGGCCCAAATCACCAAAACTGATATTTTGACAATCTAGCCATTAATGCCATTTTTTGCTATCAACACATGCCCCCTGCCTTTTAGTAAACTGAGTGAACTAAAAGCACAATGAGCTAAAGACGATACCATCCGTATCGGCTTTTCGACACTTTTTATGATGTCTGCCACACACTTGGGAAATACCTTTTCAAGTACTTACCATTCAAAGCTCTTCGAAACCGCTCTCCCTGCAGGGATTCCAACACGTATGCATTGCCAGGAGCGATTCCGGCTATCTTAAAAGGACCTTCCCAACTAGGAGACCATTTACCAAACTTGGGACTTTTCGTGCCTAAGGGTAAAATCGTTTTCCACACCAAGTCTCCTATTTGAAACGATTTTGGTTTAACCTTTTTATTGTAGGCTTTATCTACTCACTTCTTGTCTACTTCTATGGCTTCTAAAGCCCTTAGTCTCTTATCGATCACTTCCTCTAGATTATCCTTTAGAAGGGTTTCATACTCGTTGACCGATAAGCCATCTTGTTTTAACACTCTTAAAGAGCCAAGATCTACCTCTACAGGCAGAATGGTCTCTTGTCCATATACCAACTCATATGGACTGACCCTGGTAGCACTGTGCTTTGCAATCCTACAATCCCATAATGCCTCGGAAAGCACCTCATGCCACCTTTTAGGAAACTCTTCAATTTTTATCTTAATGAGCTTAATCACAGTTTTATTACTAGACTCGGCCTGACCATTGGCCTGAGCATAGTAGGGTGAAGAGTTTATCAACTTAATACCATAATATTCGGCGAAGTCCCTTACTTCTCCAGAAACAAATGAACTACCTTGATCTGTAGTAAGAGTTTAGGGAATGCCAAATCTATGTATGATATGCTTCAAAATAAAATCATGTACCTCATTGTGAGTCATGTTCTTGAGAGGTACGGCCTCGGTCCACTTAGTGAAGTAATCCGTTGCCATCAACACGAACCGATGCCCTTTTGAGGAAGGAGGGTAGATCTGGCCGATGAAGTCTAAACCCCAACCTCGAAATGGCCATGGCTTGACAATAGGATTGTGTAATGAGGCAGGAGCCAACTGAATATTGCCAAACTTCTGGCATGCTTCACACTCTCTGTAGTACTTGAAACAGTCTTCGGTCATAGTCGGCCAACAAAACCCTGCTCTTTTGAGAATCCAACTCATTTTCTGGGCCGACTGATGAGTGCCACAAAGCCCTTCATGGACTTCTCCTATACAAACTTGGGATTGCTCATGGTCTAAACACTTCAACAGTACTCCGTCGATGGTTTGGGGATAAAATGTGTCGTCTATCAACACGAATTTGAACGCTTGTCGCCGAACCTTCCGATCAACCCTTTGGCTAGGGTCTCTCAAATACTGGATGATTGGGACTCTCCAATCGCCCTTATAGGTTTTAGAGGATCTCGCTGGTCCACCTTCTGAAAAAATTCTAAATTACTAACTTCGGGGTGCCCCCCGAGCCATTCCAGCTCCTGCCGAAGCCTAGTCGGGGTGGCCGTTCGGAGTGTGCTAGGCCGAAGCCCTCCGAAGGGTTCGGACTCCGGCAAGATTTCTCTGTGCAGGAGGCTTTGGCCCACAGGCTTCGGTGTGCCAGCTCCTTTGGTTGGCAGGGTACTCTGGTCCAGGATCCTTGGCGCGCAGTGACCTTTGGAGGCCAGAGGGGTTCGACCCGGAGGGTGCGCCGGCCCACTGTTACTGGCTTCGGCAGTGAGGCCGAGCATCGGCTTCTCCAATATAGAAAATTTTCCTTTCCTAACTGGGTAACCAGATGCTTGCTGAGCCAAATCATTTGCGACTGAATTGGCTTCTCTTGATACGTGAGAGATTTCGAAGTCATCGAAAGCATCTACTATGTCTAGACATCTATCCAAGTAACTATTCAGAAAGCCATTAAAACATTGAGCACTCTTATCTACTTGTTGTACTACCAACAAAGAATCACCGTATGCGTGAACATGTCTAGCACCTACAGATTCTAGTAACTCAAGACCTAGCAATAAAGCTTTGTATTCGACTTGGTTGTTAGTAGAGGAAAACTCTAGTCGGGCCTAAGTTTCAAAGTGCATTCCATTAGGTGATATGAGAACCACTCCAACACCTTGGCCACTCTTGCAAGCCGAACCATCAAAGTAAAGCTTCCATGGCACTACCTCAACTAAAGCAATATTATCACTCCTAGTCGACGTCTATGTGATGATCAACTATAAAGTTGGCTACGACTTGGACTTTCATCGCTCTCAAGGGTTCGTAGGCCAAATCGTACTCAATCAACGCGTAAGCCCATTTTCCAATTCTTCCACTTAGAATCGTCTTCTGTAACATGTGTTTTATAACATCGGTTTGGCAAACGACAACACATGTAGTGGGGAGAAGATAATGGCGTAATTTGGTGCACGCGTAGTAAAGTGATAAACACAATCATTCCACAAACGTGTACCTAGTTTCGGCATCCAGCAGGCGGCGGCTCAAGAATGTGATGATGTAGTCCTTCCCCTCTACCTCCTGGGTTAGCACGACTCCAATCACGCTATCTTCAGCAGCGATGTATAACCGAAACAGAATCCAGACTTTAGGTGCTCTCACCACAGGCGGTGATGACAAGCACTTCTTGATCTTTTCGAGGCTTGCCCCCCAAGTGAACTCGTCTTCATTCTTTAGCCGGAGTATGGGGACAAATGCATCAATCTTGCCAGACAAGTTGGATATAAAGCGACGCAAATAGTTCATCTTGCCTAGTAATTTTTGTACATCCCTTTTGCATGTCGATGCTGCAATGTTTCTAATCTTCTCAAGTCTCTTAGGATCAATTTCTATGCCTCTCTCGTGAATCATGAAACCTAAGAACTTACCCGCCGACACGCCAAAAGCACACTTAAGTGGGTTCATTTTCAGCCCATACTGTCGCATCCTATCAAAAGCAACTTTAAATCGGCTAAATGGTTTCCCAGAGCATCCGATTTTACTACGACATCATCGATGTAAACTTCTAACATAACTCCTAACAAGTCATGAAAGAGAAAGTTCATAGCGCGCTGATATGTGGCGCCGACATTTTTCAAACCAAAAGTCATGATGACCCATTCGAACAATCCGACAAAACCAGGGCATCGAAAGGCAGTCTTGTATACGTCCTATTCGGCCATAAAGATTTGATTATAACCAGCATTGCCGTCAAGAAAACTTAGTACCTTGTGTCCTAAAGCATCATTGATCAGCATGTCGGCTATCGGCATTGGATACTCATCCTTCGGAGTGGCTCTATTCAGATCCCTGAAATCAATACACACCCATATCTTGCCGCTCCCTTTCTTCTCTACAGGAACAATGTTAGCAACCCATTCCGTGTACCTGCATGGCCTAATAAATTCAGCCCTGAGTAGTCGCTCCACTTCTTCTTTAACTCGGTAATAGACGGCCGAATTAAAGCGGCGGGGAGGCTGCTTATAAGGCCTAAATCTGAACTTGATGGGCAGCCGATGCTCCACGAGCTCGCGGCTTAGCCCTGGCATCTCTCTATACTCCCATGCAAAACAATCGACATACGACCGAAGTAACTTTATTACTTTAGCCTTTTCATCGGGCTGTAAATGTTGGTTTACAAAAGTCGGCCTTGGGATGCTACCATTACCTATATCGACTTCCTCCAAGGGATCGGCCGATGCAAAACCTTGTCCTAATTTCTCTACTTCGCTAAAGTCCCCGATGGCCTCGACAATACCGTCTTTACTAGACCGATATTGCTCCAAACGAGACTTTAGCCAATCTAGATTGTTCTTGCTAGACATGCCTATTAATACAAAAACAGCTGTGCTACTCCAGCCGGCTTTATAGACATAGGTACAAACTGTCCTTCGGATACACTAACAAAATCGTAATCCGAAAGATCTCTACCTGACAGACACTCTACTTTGTTATGGATGGCGTCAACCGATACATCGACCAATGCTACTTGGGCCGAAGTATCCGCGGGGATGACCTCCACCTCATCGCTGTCCCACTGTATCAGGCACTGGTGAAGAGTAGAAGGAATGCAACAGTTCACATGATTCCAGTCGCGCCCAAGTAGTACGCTATAATTACCTTATACGTCGATGATGAAAAATGCTGTTGGCAACGTCTTGTTGCCCACCGTCAACTCCATAGAGAGTACGCCCTTGGCCTCAGAGATCTCGTCGTTGAAGCCGTTGAGCATCAAGTTGGTTTTCTTTAGGTCATCTTCATCCCTGCCAAGCTTCTTCAACAATGAGTAAGGCATTAAGTTGACGGTGGCACCGCCGTCAACGAGCATTCAGGAAATCGGCTTCCCATCGATGTGACCTCTGACATAGAGGGGCTTTAGATGGCGAGCCGAGTCCTCGGGCTTCTCGAAGATGGCGCTGCGCGGCCCGAGGTTCAATTGAGCGACCTCGGCCTCGTCCTGTGGTAAGGCGAACTCGGCGGGAAGCGTGACGATGTTGATGTCCATCACCTAGGGTGCGGGCCCTTCAGAGATGGGCGAGTAATCATCGTCGAGCATTTCGTCGTCGTTGCTCGGACTAGGAGCCGAGTTGGTTATCTCAACTGAATTCTCCCTCCATACCTATTTTGTAGCTGGCCGAGGGTGGATCTCTTCGAAGATAGCATCGTGCTCGACCTCAGCTTCCCTCTCGTGCATCTCCTGTGCCCGTAGTCGTTGTAAGCATCTCTTCTATGATTTGGACATGCATGGAGGTGCCCAAGATGGATGAGGCTTAGTGTCGGGTGCTACTGTTCGACTTCCATTAATTCTGGCCGAAGTGGCACTGCGCCCTTCGGCCTTGTGCACCTTGTGTTTGGAGGGGGCTTCGCTGCGAACCCCATCGGACGGACCAACCTTGTTAGGCCGATCGAGCCAGGCTTCGGCGCAGAGTCCGGCCGAAGCATGGGACTTACCTCCGTCAGACCTCGGTGACAAAGTCTTCGGGATTGGGACTTCCTGAGACCCAACTCTGATGGTTATGGCTTCGGACTCCTTGACTTAGGCCTCTGCGTGCTCGCACCCTTCGGTTTCGCTCTGCATTGTCCGATTCGGAGGCACTACAGACAGTATGTGGACGATGCCCCCCTCCGTCGTGTCTGTTTGCTCCTTCCATCCATAATACTCCGAAGGAAAACAAGGCATAGTGTTAGGTTGCGGAGGATACCCCGGCCCAGATACGTACGGAGCCCACGGGGTCCCCGCCCAGTCATAGGGCGGAGGCATCGGCGGCTCTAGTGGCCTCGCCCAATGTGAGCTGAACCCGTTACCCGGAGGGGGGTTTGGTAGCGTTGATGGCATCTCGGACCACACCAGCGAAGGGTCCTGCCAGGCCGGAGGTACGTTCGACCAGTACGGGCCGAAGCCTCCCATCGGAGCAGTCCAACACGGTGCGGGATTCGCCCATTGGGGGCCGAAGTTGCTGTATAAGGGGCCCGACCATTGGGGCTCGACGCTGCTGTACGGGGGATTCAGCCATTGTGGCTCGGAACCACCGTGCGGGGCATCAGGCCACTGTGGTCCGAAGCCTCCGTGCGGAGGGTCCGCCTGCTTTGGTCTGAAGCTACCCCTCGAGAGTCCCGGACCCTTCGACTGTTTTAGCTTCTAAGTGTGTGGACCAGTCTCCTTGGCCCTTCTTCGATGCTTATTCAACAACATGTTATACGTCACCTTCGGCCTCTTGTGAGCCTTAGCCGAAGGTGTTTTAATGTTCCGTTTCCACACTCCTACCTCATGGTTCTTTGGTACGAGTGTGCGAGTGCATGGTTCTCCAACAATCACGTCCTTCCCCTTAGCCGACTCGGCTTGTTCTGGCCGAGTCAACACCTTTTTCTCGCCTAGGTCGACGGCGTTGACGGGAAAAGGATCTTTATCCAGCTTCATCTTCGGATTATGGTCTATCTTCAATCGTCCTTCTTCTATGGCTGATTGTATCTGCCGTCGAAAAACATTGCAATCATTAGTATTATGCGAATGTGAGTCATGCCACTTACAGTATGGATGCTTCTTTAACTCATCGGCAAGTGGAATGACTTGACCCTTAGGTACCTTAGAAGCTGGCTTTTTAAGAGAAAATCAAATATTTTATCACATTTAGTTATATAAAATGAGTACTTGACCTCACTATGCCGATTCTTTGTGGGGGATGGTCGTAATTCGGAGCAGGTGACAGGTTTATTTTTAGCATTCCAAACCCATTCGGCTACGTACATGTCGGCCAAATCCTCCTCCTCTCCTCTTCATCATAGCGTTCCATGATGTGGATTTCGGCCCTAGGCTTGCTAAAGGTCTTAATAAACTTTTTATCTTTGGTTCGGCCTTCCTGGACCAGAGCCGGCTGCAAAACTTGGCTAACTTCTAAAAAGTTTTGGTTATCTAACCTCTCTTTAATTTCGGAACACAACCCATTAAAAGCTAGTTCCGCCAAGTCCCTTTCCGAAATATTAAGGCTAAAACACCGGATTTCTAGTATCCCTAAAACGCTTGATGTACTCAAAGGCGTTCTCTCTAGATTTCTGCTTAACCGATGTCAAATGTGAAAGCCTAAGTTCCGTCTCACCCGTGTAGAAATAATCATGGAATTTCCGCTCTAAATCATCCCACATTTGGATGGAGTTTGGCGGGAGTGCCAAAAACCAAGTGAACGCGGTGCTAGATAGCGACAGAGAAAATAGTCTAACCTTTAGAGCATCTATCCCGCTAACTTCTCCACACTGCGCCAAAAATTGACTAACAGTGCTCTAGTGTAGTCTTGCTACCCTCGCCATCGAATTTAGTGAATTCAAGGATTCTATAGCCGCGGGGGTAGGGTATTGTATCAAGGTGGCCGGGGTATGGTTTACGGTAAACCCTAACCCATCCCTTGGGCACGAAGCCAGCACACTCCCTAAATAGTGCGTGGACCCGCTCCTCTATGTCATCTTGGTATGTTCCTTGTGTGCGCCTCTCATGCGGGGGCGCGACACGCGGTGGGATATCGGTGTGTCGGCCATGGGCCTCTTCCCTATGTGCTATTTGTATGACATGCTCGTGTCCGGGCGTCTGCGCGTGTGGTGCGGGCAGCGCGGGTATTGGTGCAGGTGGTGGTGGATGGTATGTAGTGTTACTTTGACCGTAGGTGTAATGATTGGTCTCGGCCATAAGTTCTGAGGCCGGAGACATGATCATGCCAGTGCTGTCATTAGTGCTACCGTATACGTGGTTTGTCTGAGGTGCACTAGCAATAGGAACTAGGGGTACGGCCTCAGTGAAACAGAACCTCCTAAGAGTTGCCTCTACTTGGGAGCTGACTACCGAATCTAAACGGTTGGCTCGCGAAGCGCTAACGGCTTGATCTACTGATGCGGCTATTTTTTTCTCAATCTCTAAAGAAGATAAACGAGGCGATACAGGTGTTACCTGGACCTGAGCGAGGTCGGGGGTGATGATGTCGCGCTTGATGAAGCCCGCGCGTGTCTTGACGTAGCCTCCAAGCATCATGTCTTGGAGCGCCTTTAACTTTGCCTCGATCTTGGCTCGGTCTTCTGCGGGGATGTCTTCAAGTGTAGGTGACAAGATGTTGCGGTTGTCGATATCCGCACCTCCTATTGTGTCCATCGGTGGTGTAGACGTAGTAGTCGACGTAGATGTACCGGTGGCCGATGTAGATGTACTTGTCATGTTGGCACAACCTTCCCCAGCGGAGTCGCCAAAAAGTGTGTTGACACGGAAACGTGCCCCCGCACTTGGGTCAGTTCGACGATCCAAAAGTGCACAGATACTTAGGAACAAGCCTAAGCGTGACATAGCACTGACGTCGCGTTCTGACTACCCTTAGTCGTGATAAGGGGGTGGAGTCGCTAGGCAATCAGATCACACAAAATAACCCAATTAGCCAAAAGAGATATATTAACCAGAATAAAATTAGCAAACCAGTCAGAGCCCATCTGGTTCGAAGTCTGGTGCGAAGGGGTCACCAAAGTGTACCTTCGGCGTCTGGTGCGAAGTACTCCGCCGAAGGGTGCTTCGGCGTTCGGACTGATCTGGCCAAAGATGGACTCCGAATGGATCTGGACGCGATGATCACCTCCGAACAATGGGGTTCGGTGTGAGATCTCCGATACAGCGAACTACGGAATAATAACGCGAGGGCCACGCGCGGGCGCAACTTCATCCGGTGCGGAGTATGGTTGTTGGGGGAATGGTTTTCCCTTGAACAGGGGCCAAATGACATCAGCCTATGACAGCGTTCCGCTCGGAGCCCAACACCGTCGAAGCCTGTTCCTCTTTGAAGAAGCTGTTTCCATGTCCCAGGGTACACTTCAGAGCCCGCTGGAGCGAAGCCCCCGAACCCCTTCGGAGCCTTCCACGGTTAAGCCCTCTAGAGCGAAGCCCTCAAGATCCCTTAAAGATTGCCAGAAGCTAAGTCTCAGGCTAACTTCGAAGTTAACCTTCGGGCCTTGTTCGGAGTTAGCCTTCGAGCCTTGTTCGGAGTTAACCTTCGGGCTCTATTCGAAGTTAACCTTCAAGCTCCCTTTGGAGCCCTTCAAGCCAGTCTCCGGACCCTTTCCAGCCAACTCCAAGCTAAGTCTCCAAGACTCCCGTTCAGAGCCCCAGTTCGGAACCCTAGCTCTGAGCCCTAGTTCGGAGTTCAGTTCGGAGTATGCTCCGAAGCCCCCTTCGAAGTTTACTTCGAAGCCTCCATTGCAGCCTCCGCCTGAAGAGCTCCGGCCCTAACTCCGAACCCAGGAAAATATCTATACTTCGCTACAGTGTAGAAGCCATACCAGGGGCCCCTCCACCCCTAGTATGTCATTTAGTTGGTCAAGATGTGAC
Source organism: Zizania palustris (assembly GCA_019279435.1). Taxonomy (NCBI): domain Eukaryota; kingdom Viridiplantae; phylum Streptophyta; class Magnoliopsida; order Poales; family Poaceae; genus Zizania; species Zizania palustris. Next base: position 73,698,335 of record JAAALK010000288.1, on the reverse strand, counting down.
GTTGTCTGAAACGTCTGTAAAGTTGTAAAGCACTTTGTATAGTAGCTAGCTCCTTTTTTCCCTTTTTGCCCCTATGAGCCTATGGCTTATAGAGGGCATTTTGGTCTTTTTCTTTGGCCTGCATGCCTATAAAAGCAGGGCCAAACCCTTGTAACAGTTTAGCCTCTCGAGGGCCATGAGACCCTGGAGTTCACTACATCACACCGAGGCATGCCATGCCAAATCCACCACAAACTGGACGTAGGGCTATTATCCCTTAGGGGAGGTCCGAACCAGTATAAATCCTTTCTCCCTATGAGAGAACCCTTCGAGGTTCATTTTACACACCATATACACACATAAACATGTGCTGTAGCTAACACAATTGCTACAACAGTTGGCGCCGTCCGTGGGGAACCTAGTCCTAAAAGCTAAGTTCTCTGCCACTGTCTACAACTCGAAGTACGCTTGAGGGGGGAGCTTCGAAGCTTTCTTGCTTCGCGCACCCTTCGGCAAGGGGCTTCGGGTGCAGTTCGAAGGCCATCTTCGCCTTCCCCCACCCTTTGCATTTCGGAGCTCACCCTCCAGCGAGGGGCTCCACTTCGTGTGTCGAAGGCCGTCGAAGCCCCAAGGGCTACGAGGCAAGATTTCAGCCACTTTACGAGGTATGTACACTATCCGAAGTACCACTTTGATGTACAATTTTGCAATTACTTTGATATAAAATCAAAGCCCTGCTTCGCCTTAAATCGAAGCCCCGCTTTGCCTTAAATTCGAAGCCTTGCTTCGCCTTTAAAGCAAACTTTTGCTCCATCTTATTGAAAAATTTGAAGCCTTGCTTCATCTTATCAAAAACCCAAAGCCTTGCTTCGCCTTATTTAAAATTCGAAGCCTCGCTTCGCTTTACAAAATCCGGAGCATCCCTCCGAAAGCTACACAGCGCCTCCGGGCCTGTAGCAGTGGGCTTTGAGACTTCCGGGCGACGGCTCGGCAAGTCTGAGATTCCAGGCTCCGGCCTGATGCATCCCTGGGTCGAAGGTGGCCCAGGGTCGTAGGTGACCCAGAGTCGAAGGTGGCTCAGAGTCGAAGGTGGCTCAACTTATCACAGGTTCGGTGAATCCACACCAAATATCCTTTTCACTACAGGACCAAGTTCAAGAAGCCTTGCTTCGCTATCTAAACATGCGCCGAGGCCTCGCTTCGTGTGACGTGATCTAATCTAAAAATTAAACATCTTGAAGTCATGGTTCGCCTAAAATCTAAGTGCGTTTCGGAGCTTCGCTCGCGCACAGCATCCAAATCCTAGCATGCCGAAGCATGCTTCACTTAATTTGGCTACGCTGAAGCCTTGCTTCGCTCCAAATTAACGCGTTCGAAGCCCAAAAGAGGCATTCGCTCAATGTTTTCCAAGCATCCGAAGCCGCCAAAAGGCGCACCCCTTCGCATTTTTATTTGCCCGCACCAGCAACGGCTAAGTCCCTAGCTGCCACGAGCAAGGGAGGAAGCATGTATGCGAAGTGTGCGAATATAATACGCAGTACGAGCGTGACAAGCTAAAATGTTCGAAGTCATCAAAATATGCGAAGCATGCAGGCGGAGTATGCAAATATAATAAACTCCATTCATTGAACGATAATTGAGAAGTATGTTACAAATATACTTCGAATACAAAACTACGAGTAGTCTGTATCTAAGCCTAAGAAAAAGCGAGCTCGAGGCCCCAGCCCTCACTTGCCCTTCTTTCGGCCAGGGCCCCTTGGCTGGACGAAGCCTAGTAGGATCCTACTCTCCCACGTCCGGTTTGTCCACGCTCCGAGGCCCGCATACCTCGTCTTCCACTTTGCAGGTCGCTCCAAGTCTGCGAGGCAGGCGGTGCCGTGTCGAAGGCAGAGAAGTCTAAAGCTTTGTCGCCTGCTAAGACCGTTTGCGAAGGCAAAAACGAAGAACTCCGAAGGGACTCCGTCTTCACAATGCCTAGCAGATCCTGAGCTACTTCGGGGATGGCTTCGCCGTTAGGCCCCCTCAGAAGTTTAAATCGAGGGGGGCCTTCGGACCTAGCTACCTCGAGGACCGCCCATAACTGACGGAGTTCTTCAGAGTCCTCAAGTACTTCGAAGTCAACATTCGGAGATTGAGCCTGGGCAGGTATAAATCACCCCCGCATTCATATTAATAAACTGATAAGTTTTTACAAAGCCTACAGCTAAGAATTACAAGGAGCCTAAGGAGATCTACACCTTCAGAGGCGGAGGTGCCGACGTCGAAGGCTGATTTGGCGAGGCAAGCGCTTTGCCTCGGTGAAGGCGGAGGGCCTTCTGAAGCTTGAGGACTGATTCGTAGCCTTGGTCCTTCCAAGGCTCCTGAAGTCGCCGCCAAGCTCCGCAGACGCTGGCCGGAGGCGTCACCAACTGCTGGCCTCCGAAGGTCACCGGAGTCGCGGAGGTTGCTGCTTCGAGGTGGTTGCACCCCGCGTCGTGAAGCATTTGCAACACTCCTTGACCCGCCACTCAGCCGGCCATCAAGGCGAAGCCCTTTAAAGACTGCTCTGCCGTCGAAGCCACCACCTTCAAGAATGCGGCGCGGTCCCCAATCGGATCCTGGCCGCCGAAGTCCAGAGCCCGACACTCGGTCCCTATCTGTTGAAGGACCTCGGTCAGGCTCTGAGTGGCTTCGCCGATGTTGTCAACGACAAAGTCCTCAAGGCGCTGAGCTCTTTGGCGAAGCTCAGAGTTCTCCCTCGCCAGCTGGTCTTAGGCGTCCTTCACAACTTTGAGCTCTGCGCAGGAGCCTGTCAGTCTCCGAGGCCAAGCCTTCCCTAGCCTCGCCTGCTTCAGCCCTCGCCACCTCGGCTGAAGCTTCGGCCCGCCTTCGCTTCTCGATTTCCACCGTGACTTCGCGTCGGAGGGCCTCCTTCTCCTCCGCCAAGCGTGTCATCCACCTGTCTGCAGAAGTCGAAGCTGCTGTGTTCAGTGCGAAGGCCTGGAAGAATTCAAGAAAATTATAAGTGTTGATCAAAGGCCAAAAAGTATAACTCGAAGGCTGTGTAGGACTTCACTCGCCTGGAGGAGGGCTTCGTTCGCGTTGATGAAGAGGTCCATGGGGTTCGAGTGGCTAAGTTGGGCCACCAAGCCTCTTGCCTCCGCAGCTGCGCAGCCCTCGCGGAAGTTGTTGATGGCTGCCTCTGTCACGGTTCCCTTCGGCTGCAGAGGCCGGACGATTTCCTCCGCCACCACCGCCTGCACAGGCTTCGGTAGGGCTAGAATTTGGTCCACCACTGGACTTCCTCGTCGCTTTGAGGGTCCCCTTCATCACGGCCACCGCCTCCGTCTTCTTCAGACGAGGAGCTGTCAGACTCCGAGCTACTGCTGTTGCTGCCTGCTGCTGCTGCTGCTGGAGGCCTCCGCTGGCTTCGGCACAGTGGTCCTCGCACAGGCATCATCTTCTGCAAAAAAAAGTTCAAGTCAAAACCCGCATATCAAAGAGAAGTATGTTTGAAGGGTTTACCTTCGTCGGAGATTTCTTCGAAGGTGGAGGGGTCAATGTGTGCCCCCAATCCTTTTGCTGCAAAGCTGACGCGTCGACCTCCACGCCCGAAGCCGTCACCATCGAAGTCTTCGCTACTACTTTGGTAGCCTTAGACGAAGCACTGGTGGGCTCCGTAACTGTTTGAGGGTCCGCGGCCGCTGCCTCCTCCGGAGTAGGGGCTTCGGTCGCGGGAACCTCTGGCCGAGCCCTCGAAGTTTCGGGCTCGTAGTCATCCCCTCTCTTCCTCTTGGCGCCGGTTGTCGAAGTTGCGAGGTGGGAGAAGTCCGGCAGAGCCAGGACTTCTTTGTAGCCAAGCAGGGTCCACACCCTGTTCCAGTGCTCCCAAGACCCCACCGAAGCAAGCCGCTGGGCTTGCTCCTCTGGTGTTGGAGCCCCAACAACACGCTCCGCCGCCACGATGGCCTCCTCTGGAGTCCTCACTTCAAGATGGCCTTCATAAAGATCTAAGTCAGAATAAAGTTCCCAGCGAAGTATGAAAGTGGAAAGGCTTCGGAGTCTTACCGAGGCGTTCAAAGGCCACTTCGTTCAGGCCCCCTCGGCCCGAAGGTTGGAAGAGCCCCTCCGGCCAAGAGCGCACATGGGGGTTGAGCCGGAGGGTGATGAACTCCTCTGCGAGGTCCCTCATGCTCATCTTCGCTGCCACCCTCCAAAGGAGTGAGATCCTCGAGCGAAGGGTGTCAGGGCTCGTCTTCACCACCCCTTCGCGCTGATAAGAGATAAGGGCATTGGTACTCCGAAGGGGAGAGTTCGCGCCGACGGAGGCGTAGAACCATTCTTTATCCCACTTCGAGTACCATTTGCTGTTGGCGGCCCTCGCCGGGAAGGCATCTTGGTACTCCCTCTGAAGCTGGAAGTTGGCGCTTCCGAAGGCCAAGGCCCTCTTGACGTGGTCTGTACCCTCCCTCGGCTTCGGCTGGCAGTTGGCATTGTGGAGGGTGACGAAGATGTCCGTGCGACCCTCGCAACCTTCAGCCCTCATAGCCCATTCAAAAACAGCAAGCCTCGCCACAGCGTTGGGCGAAAGTTGAGGAAGCTCGAGGTTGTAAGCCTTTAGGACTTCGCTCAACATCCCCACCGCTGGCAGCCCGAGGCCGGCTTCGAAGAAGGCTTCGAATAGCACCACTTCATTCAGCCCGAGGTCTTGGTATAGCCTCTGACTTCTCCAGGACTCTTAGTTGGATCTTCGCCGCAATCCTCCCTTCGTAGGCCCTCCGGACAGACTCCTCTATGGAGATCGAGGCCCTCATCTCCAGCGTTTGCTCAAACTTGTTAGATGACATTCGAAGGTCCCTTGGCCCCAACCGCCTCGGTGCAGGCTTCGCTGCTAGAGCTGCCGCTGCCTGTTGTTGGGTGGAGCTCGAGCTCGGGCACAAGGCCAAAGCCTTCGAAGCGGCCTTCTTCGGCATTTTTGTGGAGCTTCGGTGCGAGGGGCTAAAGCTAGCGAGGGGTGCTTCGCGCGAAGCTAAGGAAGAGAAGAGAGCGAAAGGGTGCAAGGCGTTGAGAAGAAATCAAATGAGAAGCATGTCGAAGCTGTGTGCGGTAAACCCCTATTTATAGGCGGTAAAAATCCCGACGGTTCGTGGGCCAAACCCACTGCCAAGTGGACCTCCAGCAAAGGCGAAGCAGCCCGGCGCGCAGTAACGGTCATTTTTATAGCCGTTGCGGAGTCAATTGATCTCCCCGAGGTCATTCTGTCAGTTGACGCAGGCAGTTATCACCTGTGCTTTTCGAAGCTGCCTTCGGTCCAAGCTCCGAAGGCCTGTTTTTCCCTAAAGTTGTAATTTTCTATCATTTGTCCCAAGGGCACACGCACCCCTTCGTCCAGAAGGCCTACACGCGAGGGGCTACTGTTGGGGGAATGGTTTTCCCTTGAACAAGGGCCAAATGATGTCAACCTCTGACATCCTTCGGCTCGGAGCCCAACACCTTCGAAGCATGTTCCTCTCAAAGAAGCTGTTTCCAAGTCCCAGGGTACACTTCGGAGCCCGCTGGAGCGAAGCCCCCGAACCCCTTTGAAGCCTTCCACGGCGAAGCCCTCTGGAGCGAAGCCCTCAAGATCCCTTAAAGATTGCCAGAAGCTAAGTCTCAGGCTAACTTCGAAGTTAACCTTCGGGCCTTGTTCGGAGTTAGCCTTCGAGCCTTGTTCGGAGTTAACATTCGGGCTTTGTTCGAAGTTAACCTTCAGGCTCCCTTCGGAGCCCTTCAAGCCAGTCTCCAGACCCTTTCCAGCCAACTCCAAGCTAAGTCTCCAAGACTCCCGTTCGGAGCCCCAGTTTGGAGCCCCAGCTCTGATCCCTAGTTCGGAGTATGCTCCGAAGCCCCCTTCGAAGTTTACTTCGAAGCCTCCATTGCAGCCTCCGCCTGAAGAGCTCCGGCCCCAACTCCGAACCTAGGAAAATATTTGTACTTCGCTACAGTGTAGAAGCCATATCAGGGGACCCTCCGCCCCTAGTATGTCGTTTAGCTTGTCAAGATGTGACGTTGTCTGACACGTCTGTAAAGTTGTAAAGCACTTTGTATAGTAGCTAGCTCCTTTTTTACCTTTTTCCCCCATGAGCCTATGGCTTATAGAAGGCATTTTGGTCTTTTCCTTTGGCCTACGTGCCTATAAAAGCAGGGCCAAAACCTTATAACAGTTTAGCCTCTCGAGGGCCATGAGACCCTGGAGTTCACTACATCACACCGAGGCATGCCATGCCAAATCCACCACAAACTGGACGTAGGGCTATTATCCCCTAGGGGAGGTCCGAACCAGTATAAATCCTTTCTCCCTCTCAGAGAACCCTTCGAGGTTCATTTTACACACCATATACACACATATAAACCTGTGGAGTAGGTAACACAATTGCTACAACAATGGTCATGGCGAAGCCCATTGTGACGAAGTATGCTGGATAAGCCTGTTGCCGGAGCCTGTAGTCTCGCCGAAGGGTGTCCTAGTGACCACCGAAACCGATCTCTCAGCTCCAGACACCTCCGACGAAGCAGCTCCGAATGTGGTAACCTGCAACAAAAGAGTGTGAAGTACCAATTCGGCCTGAGGACCGAATTTTGCTAAGTGTTGCACTAGTAGCTAGCGAAGGTAGCAATCTGTTACCAGATTAGCGGATACTTCACAGGCGAACTAACAAGGTCATAGCAAACTATTACGTAGATTAACGGATACTTCACAGGCGAAGTAACAAGGGTTACCGCTGTTCCGTAGTGGCCGGCGGAGGGCTTCCAGGCAAACCCACGAAGAGTTACAGGAAAATAAAGGTAAAGTAAGTACGATGAAAGCATAGGGATTTGGTTTAGGTTTGAGTTGGGGAGGGGCTTCTACGCTGGCCTCACCTCTCTATTTATAGGGGCTTAATCTTTGATCTAATCTGCTATTAATCCGGCCAGATAGAGATAAAAATTGAGCTAGAAATGCATACAACTCTACCTCTGCCGAAGTGGGCTTCGGCCAGGCCCAGTCGAGGCCTGCTCCTTGGGCCGAAGCTTCGACGGCGTGGGCCTCCGAAGGCTTCCCTCCCGAAGCACATGGGCTGGCTAGAGGCTTTCGGAGCCCATAGCTCAATGGACTTCAGCCCTGTAGTGCTTCGGACAGACCCTGGACATGTGTTTTTTGGCCCAAATCACCAAAACTGATATTTTGACAATCTAGCCATTAATTCCATTGTTTGCTATCAACAGGTTCTTGAAGCCGGCGTGATCGAGGTTGCTGCCTCGAGGTGGTTTCACCCCGCGTTGTGTATCATTTGCAATACTCCTTGGCCAGCCACTTGCCCGGCCATCAGCGCGAAGCCCTTCATTAACACCTTCGCCGTCGTAGCAGCCATCTGAAGGAACTCGAGGCGGTCCCCGATTAGATCTTGAGGGTTGAAGTCGGGGGTCGGGCACTCAGTCCCCAGTTGTTCAAGGACTACAGTCAAGCTCAAAGTCTTCCAAAGACTGATTAGCTGCGCGAAGATCAAAGCACTCCGCCGCCAACTTCGCCCTAGTTTCTACCGAAGCCCGAAGTGCTTCTCGAAGCCTTTCTGTCTCCAAAGCCAAGGCTTCCCTTGGCTTGACTGCCTTGGACCTCACCCCCTCTATTGCTGCTTTAGCTTGCCTTCGCCTTTCGGCCTCCTACGAAGCCTGGTGGTGAAGGGTGTCCCTCTCCTCTGCCAAAAGGGTCACCCGATGATCCGCGGAGGCTGTTGCTACAACGTTCAGCATGAAAGCCTGGAAAAATTCAAGAAAATATTAAGTGTTGATTAAAGTAGCTAGTATCACTCGGAGCCCGCGTGAAGCTTCTCGCTCCTGGTCGATAGCTTCGTGGGCATTTGCGAAGAGGTCGAGGTGGCTTGAGCGGCTAAGCTATGCCACCAAGTCCCCTTGCCCTACATCAACGAAGCCCTCGTGGAATGAGTTGATAGCTTCCTCCATCACAACCCCCCTCAGAAGCAGAGGCCAGACCATCTCCGTCACGGGCTCCACCAAAGCAGGCTCCGACGGAGTCGGGCTCCGGTCCACTACCTCGACGACCTCTTCGGCTTGCTCCTGAGGGACCCCTTCGCCGCGGTTGTCCCCCTCGTCCTCTTCGGATGAAGAGCTCTCGGACTTCGAGCTACTGCCGCTGCCACTACTACTGCTCCCACTACTATCGGAGGTTCCCTCAGGCCTCGACATGACAGGCCTCGCGTCGCCACCAATGTCTAAAGAAAAATACAAGTCAATACGCATAAATATAAAGAGAAGGGTGATCAAGTGTCTACCAATGTGCGCTCCCTAGTCCCTTTGCTGTGCGGTCTGAGCCCCATCCCCCGCGCTTGAAGGGGTCACCGCCGCTGCTTCGGACACTGCCACTTCGGTTGCCGCTGCAGCCTCCGGCGCCACCACTTCGGTTATCACCACCAGAGCATCTGCTGGCTCTACCATGGTAGGGGCTTCATCCACCGAGGGCTCCGAGCGAACCCTCGAGGCTTCAGGTTCCTCATCATCCACCCTCTTCCTTTTAGAGCCGCTCACTGAAGGTGTCGAGCTGGCGAAGTCTGGGAGTGCCTGGACCCCCTCGACGCCGAGCTAGGTCCACACCCGGTTCCAGCGCTCACAAGACCCCACCAGAGCAAGCCTTCAGGTCTGCTCTTCAAGCATCGGAGCCCTAACTATGGGCTCCACAGCCACGATTGCCTCCTCCGGGGGCCATACGTCATGCACAGCTTCATCAAGATTTCAAGTCAGCACAAGTCAATTTTGCGAAGTATGAAGATAAAAGTTTGAAGTTTTACCAAGGCGCTCCGTGGACACCTCGCTCGGTCCCTCCAAGCCCGAAGGCTGGAACAAGTTCTCTAGCCAAGAGAGTGCGAGGGGGCTGAGCCGAAGGGTGATGAACTCTTCGGCTAAGTCCCTCATGCTCATTCTCGAAGCCACCCTATGCATGAGCAGGATCCTCGATCGAAGGGCTTCGGGGCTCGCCTCCACCACGCTCTCGTGTCGGTAAGAGATGAGCACGTTGGTACTCTTGAGGGGGGAGTCCACGCCCACCGAAGCATAAAACCACCTTGGTCCCACTTCGAGTACCATTTGTTGTTTACGGCCATCGCCGGGAAGTCATCTTGGAACTCCCTTCGGAGCTGGAAGTTGGAGCTCCTGAAGGCTAAGGCCCTCTCCACACGGTCTGCCCCCTCCCTTCGCTTCAGCTAACAGCTTGCGTCGTGAAGGGCGACGAAGACGTCTATGCGCCCCTCACATCCTTCGGCCCTCATGGCCCATTCGAAGATCGCCAGCCTCGCCATGGTGTTCGGGAATAGGTGAGGGAGATTGAAGTTGTACACCTTCAGCACCTCGCTCAGCATCTCCACTGCTGGCAGACTGAGGCCTGCCTTGAAGAAGTCTTTGAAAACAACAACCTCATCAGCCCGAGGCCTCAGGATGGTCTCTGACTCCTCGGGCACCCGAAGCTGGATCCCCTCAGAAATTTTCCCTTTGCACACCCTACGAACAGACTCGTCCGTCGAAGCCGAAGCCTTCAACTCCAATGTCTGCACAAATTTGTCTGACGGCGACCGAAGGTCCCTCGGCCCCAAGCGCCTCGCTGCAGGCTTCGCCACCGCCGCCGCCTAGGCCAAGGCCTTCTTTGTCACAGCCTTCTTTAGCATCTTGCAGGGCTTCGGTATGAAGGGCACTAAGAAGCTACGAAGAAGGCTACGCGTGAAGCTAATGGTGGAGAGACGAGAGCGAAGGATGCTAGGGACTGACATAGAGAGCAAATGAAAGCATGAGCGGAGCCATGGTACGGTGAACCCCTTTTATAGGCAGTAAAAAACATCCACGGATCCCGCGCCGAAGTCTTTTTTCACCAGTTACCCCGGCCTCCGTAGTCTATGACAGGTGGGCCCACGGTGAATTTGAAGCGAACCGTCGCACCCCCCGCATGGCAACGGTCAGTTTTCTGACCGTTGTGGGGTCGCTTAGGCTCCCCGAGGGCGCCCCGTCAATCTGAACAGGCATTTACTGCCCGCACAGTTCGAAGCCAGCCTTCGCCCACGTTCTGAAGGCCTGCCTTCTCCGAAGCTACGTTTACTCCACGTCATTTATCCCAAAGCGCGCGCACCCCTTCACTCCGAAGGGCTACGTGTGAGGGGCTACTATTAGGGGAATAAGTTTTCCTTAAACAGGGGCCAAATGACGTTAGCCTCCGAAGGCCTCGGGCCCAGAGTCTATCCCCACCAAAGTCTAAGAACGAAGTATGGCCCCCTGTGACGAAGACAATTCCAAGAACAGTCGGGCTTACCCCTCCAGGGCCCATTCGGTCCCCTTCGGAGCCAAGCCTCTGGGGCCCTTCAAAGCCCTCCGGAGCCTCTTGGAGCCCACTCCAAGAGCCGATTTGGAGCCCACTTAGGAGCCCTCCTTGAGGTCCTCTTCGGAGTGCCCTTCGGAGCCCCCACAACTGTCTTCATCTAAAGAACTCCAGCAAGTACTTCGAACCAGAAGGAATATCCAAGCATCGCTACAGTGTAAAGTCATATCGGGGCCCCTTCGCCCCTGGTATGCCGTATACCTGCTCCAGAGATGATTTTTATCTACTGCATCTAGAAAGTCAAATGTACAATAGTCTAGCCTTTTTCCTTTCTTACCCTATAAAGCCTATGGCTTATAGAGGGCAATTTGGTCTTTTCTTTTGGCCTACGCGTCTATAAAAGCAGGGCCATGCCCTTGTAATAGATAGGTTCAGCAGAGGCAAAACTATGCCAAATCTACTATAAACTGGACGTATGGCTATTATCCCTCCGGGGAGGCCTGAACTAGTATAAATTCTCTCTCCCTCTGTGAGAACCCTTGGAGGTTCACTCTAAACACCATTTTCCACAAAAACCTACTGTAGCTAACGCAATTACTACAACACTGACCCTTCGGGGGGTTCGGTTGTTGGGGTTCAAACTCCTTCTCCAAAGGGTTTGGCTTGGCCCCTTCGACTGTCTTGGCATTTTTGGCCAGGGGCCTGTTTTCTCCACTTTCTTCTGGTGTGTATCCAACAACATCTGGTTTGTTACCTTTGGCTTCTTGCGTGCCCTAGCTGAAGAAGACACATTGATATTCTTTGTCCACACTCCCACTTCAGGGTTCTTTGGTATGTGTATGTGTGTGCATGATTCCCCAATAATGACCGCTTTCCCCTTGGAAGAGTCGGCCTGTTCTAGCCGAATCAGCACCTTCTTCTCATTGAGGTCGACTGTGTTCATGGGAAAGGGGTATTTGTCCAGCTTCATCTTCGGACTAGAATCTATTTTCAATCATTCTTCTTCTATGGACGATTGAACCTACCGACGGAAAACATTATAATCGTTAGTATAATGAGAATGTGAATTGTGCCACTTACAGTAGGGGCGCTTCTTTAGTTTGTCGGTGGTCGGGATGACCTAGCCCGTAGGCAACCTGAGAAGCTACCTCTTCAAGAGGAAATCAAATATTTTATCACATTTAGTCACATCAAAATATTATTTAATTTTGCTTGGCCGACTCTTAGTGGGAGACGGTCGTAGCTCGAAACAAGTGGTAGGCTTGCTCTTAGTGTTCCAAGCCCATTCAGCCGCATACATGTCGACCAAATCATCCTCTTCCTTCGACCCTTCCTCGTAGGACTTCACTGACTTCTAAAAATTTTTGGTTGTCTAGCATTTCTTTAATCTCAGAACGCAACCCGTTAAAAGCTAGATCCGCCAAATCCCTTTCTGAAATATTGAGACTAAAGCATCGGTTTCTGGTATCTCTAAAGCGCTTGACATACTCAAAGACACTCTCGCTGGATTTCTATTTGACCGATGTCAAGTGTGAAAGCCTAAGTTCTGTATCGCCTGTATAAAAATAGTCATGGGACTTCTGTTCTAATTGATCCCATGTTTGGACGGAGTTCGGCGGAAGTGCCGGAAACCAAGTGAAAGCCGTGCCGGATAGTGAAGGAGAAAACCATCTAAGTTTTAATGCGTCCGACCCACTAGCTTCTACACACTGTGCTAAGAATTGGCTGACATGCTCTAGTGTGGTCTTGTTACCCTCGCCGTTGAATTTGGTGAATTTAGGAACTCTATAGCCGTGAGGGTAGAGTATGGGGGAAATGGTCACGGGATCGTTGGGGATTCAATGCATGCGCCAATTCGGGGAAAGGGGCACGATGGTGGAGGATCGGGAGGGCTAGGGTTTCGGCCAGAGAAAATTGGGGGCGGCGTGAGGAGGAAGAAGATACTGACAGACGGAGTCCACTGTCAGGGGGCGGCTATGGGTGCGGGCGTGGCAACGGTCGAGGCTGACCGGTGGGGTCTGGCTCGACCGGGGGGGGGGGGGGGTTGACGCCGACATGTGGGCCTAGCCGGGTGCGCGCGCGGAGAGAGAGGGGGGGTCACTGATGAGCGGGGTCCGCTTGTTAGTGAGGGGCGCAGGGTGGAGTGGGCTGGGCCGGCCTGTGGAGGGGGAAAGGGGGAAGAGGGGCCCGTTACTGTTTAAATGCATTTCTGAATAAAAATAATTGCTGAAATTGATTTACAATATTTGGGTTGCTTCCAAGGGTGATAAAAATTTGTAAAAATTATGAAAAATAGGTCTTGGTCTTGGGATCTTATAGAAATTTTCTTAGGCTCTAGTTTGGACTTTTTCTCTAGGTTTCAGTTTATTTGGGAATTTTTAGCATTATGGGAAATTCAAAAATAATCCTTTTCAGAAAAATATAAAAAAAAGTTAGGACTGAATAAGACTCTTTAATATGTCCTCAAATCAAATTAACTTAAAATAAGTGCACCAAGAAATTTGTCAATGAATAAATTGTATATTGTAAAGTATGTGCATGGCAAATGATGGTTGAACCCTCATGGTTTCATTTTCAATCAGCAATACTGTTGACACGAAAACGTGCCCCCGCACTTGGGTCAGTTCGATGATCCAAAAGTTTTTTCAGGCAAATTAGTAGGAGAGGCTCCTACCTGAGATTTTATAAATTAAAGAGAGATTACAATAGGGATACAAATGACAATCCAAAAGTGTGCGGATACTTAGAGACAAGCCTAAGCGTAACACAACACTGATGTCGTGTTCCAACTACCCTTAACCGTGGTAAGGGGGGTGGAGTCGCCAGGTATTCAGATCGCACAAAATAATCCAATTAGCCGAAAGAAATATTTAAACAGAACAAATCAGCAAACTGAGTGGAGCTCGACTGATTCGAATTACAGTGCGAAGGGTACCTTCGATGTGTGGTGCGAAGTGTCCCGCCGAAGGGTACAATCAGCGTTTGGACTGATCTGGACGAAGATGAACTCCGAACAGATCTGGATGCGACAATCACGTACGAACAGCGGGGTTCGGTGCAAAGTCTCAAATATTGTAAGATACAGAATAATGACTTAGGCGCAACACACGAGCACGACTGCGTCTGGAGCGGAGTATGAGCATGGCGAAGCCTGTCGTGACGAAGTATTTTGGCAAAGCGTGTTGGCGTGCGGTCGAAGCAAAGATCTCGCCGAAGGGTGTTCTGGCAACCTCCGAAACCAATCTCTCAGCTCCGGACACCTCCGGTGGAGTAGCTCCGAACGTAGGTAACCTGCAACAGAGTAGATTCGAAGTACCAATTCGGCAATAGGACCGAATTCTGCTAAGTGTTGCACTAGGAGCGAAGGCAGCAATCTGTTACGCAGATTAGCGGATACTTCACAGGCGAAGTAACAAGGCGATAGCAATCTATTACGTAGATTAACAGATACTTCACATGCGAAGTAACAAGTATTACCATTGTTCCGAATTGGCCATCGGAGGGCTTCCGAGCAAACCCATCAAGAATACAGAAAATAAAGATAAAGTAAAGTACGGTTCAAAGCTAGGGCTTTGTGGTTGATTTGTTTGTGGGGGGGGGTCCTCTGAACCGGCCTCACCCCTATATTTATAGGGGCTAGACTTCTAATCTCTAAGCCTAATCTGGTGAAATTCTGTTTGGTCACGCGTAAAAGACTTAGTCAAAAATCGGACTCAATCTCTAACTCTTTCCCGAAGTGGGCCTTCGGCCAGGCCCGTCGAAGCCTGCTCCTCGGGCCGAAGCTTCGGTGGAGTGGGCCTCCGGGCTGAAGGCTGTGGGCTGGCTGGAAGCTTCCGAAGCCCATAGCCCAGTGGTCCTTTGGCCCTGTAGGGCTTCGGTCTAACCCGGGACATGTGCATTTTCGGCCCAAATTACCAAAATTGATATTTTGACAATCTTAACCATTAATGCCATTTTTTGCTACCAACAAATACTACAATAGAATAGAATGGACAAGTGCTTGGAAATTGACCATACACTAAAAAATTCTAGAACCAAACTAAGTAAAGATTCAGATTCAAAAATTAAATTCAAATTCAAATCAAATAACAATAATATGTGCTACTAATATCCGGCAAAAGCAATAGTATATAATGAGGAACGGTGCATAGGAAACTTGATGCTTGGATGCAAAAGATAATGAACAGAACTAAGCTGTTCTGGCATTAATGGGGCATGAATCTGGACAAAATGCACAGGAAAAATAAATCATCGGTGATGGCTAAAGGCCCTGGTCGCCATCAAGTGAGAGTTAGCAAAACATCAAACCCACACAACACTCGTGCATCCTGTTCCAACGGAATCCATGCCAACTGAATTCGTGAGCCTGAAAACTTAATGCTAAATGTGAAGATCTCAGCATCGCAATGAACCAAAATATGCACGACTCTTTTGTCTGAAGAAGCCAAACACACACAAACTGCAATTACTAACGGAATTAATTTTCAGAGTCTCAATTATCAAAGCACACCTGGAATCTCTGGAAGATTTAAATCTGAGGCTCTACAATCATACATGAACACAAAGAAGAGATTTCATTGAAATTATACTGAAGATGCAAAAACAACAGTAGTTACTCCATGAATAAAATCCTGTAATGAATCCGATAAAACTCCATGCCAACAGAATGTTCAGATTAATTCAAGATAGAAGTAATAGAACCTGAAGAACAGGAAAGCCAGATCAAATAGTAATACAAAATTTTCTACCATATATATGAGCCAAAAACTATATGCAGCTGTGGTCAGAACCTTTTGCAAATTTCATATATGAAACCTTTGAAACTTGGGTGACAAAAGTTATGCAGAACTCAGGTCCAAAAATAGTACCAAATTGGATCAAAAATCGCCTCAAATATTGAATCCAGACTGAAAACAGAACTCACACAACAGAAATCAGAAGTTTTTAGAACTTTTTAGGCACTTTGTTGGACATAAAAATATATGCAGCAGTGGTAAAAAACTTTTGCAAACTTAAAAAATGAAACCCTGGAAACTTGAACATCAAAAGCTATGAATAAAAAAGATCCAAAAACCACATCAAAACTGCTCAAAAATCATCTCAAAAAGTGACTCCACTCTAGGAAGATGAACAATACCTGCACTGGATCTGAATCATCACTGCTGTGCACTTGATCATCGCTACTGCTCTACTTTATTAGAACATTGACCCTATACTTTTAATATATTTTCAGAATTTTGATAATTCCGAAAAATACTAAAAGTTTACACTTAATCTAAATTACTAAATGAAAATAAACTCATAATTATTGGAATTTAAAAACATTTAGATATGAGACGGTTTTCAGCAAAAACAGACAAAGCCTCCTCGATCGCCGACATGTGATGCCAATCCGCGAACTCGACCGCTAGCAAGTCTCTCTCGCTCTCAATCCCCTTGAGACGCTTGATCACTTGCACTGGCCTCCCTTTCACTGACTTGACCGTCACCCTGTCTCGACCATCCATCCATCTATGTCTTGCTCTATGTTCTCGTGCGCAACTGAGGTCATCTCTAACTTCATCCGACATCCTTGATCCTCTAGCATCGAGCTTTCCGCTCGACCCTTGATCACCTGCTCGACCCTTGATCACCCGCTGTTGACAGTTGGTTAGCATCTCCACCCTACACACATGAGACAAGCCAAAACAAGAGACGCAATATACACCGATCCCCTCGGCATCCACTCTCCATAACCACACATCGATCCTATCGATGCAATCAAGCCATCACTCACTGATCTCACCAGATCACTCAACCTTGTCAATCACTCATCAAACAGACTAAAACCACAGTGCGACCTCACTTGGTTTCACAGTTTATCTTCCCCACCTCTTCTTCTGAGTGATTTTCCCCTACTCTTCTTCCCCCTGCTCCATAGCTAATGAGAGGTGCAGATTAACTCCACAGGCCCGCTTTCCTCTATTGTTTTGTTTTTTTTGTGTTGTGCTTATCTAGATGGCAGGGGACATAGTGGAGCAGGGATTGGCCGAGGAGGCTTGGTCGGACTGTGGGTGTCGGCGGCGGCAGCTCCGGCTTGATAGTAGAGGTTCTAAGGCCAGGTCGAGGCAGCAAAGGTGGCTAGGCAGCGGCATAGGCGACATGTCAAGGCTTAGTTCTGAGTAGTGACTAGCTAGTGGTCGAGCAACGGTGGCTGCTTTGGGAAAGAAGAGGACAATAACCTAGCTTTTATAGACGGGGAAGTGGAGGAATCCCATAGGAAAAAATGGAGAAAGAAGAACCGAAGAAAGAAGGAAGGGAAAAAACTTGGAAGGGACAGAAGGGTCCTACCGAACAGAGCACTAGGCTAGAGCATCGACTCAACACAAAGGAAGAAGAAGGGTAATATTGGCAATACAAAAAAGTTAGCACTGTAGGTGGGCCCGTATAGTCAATTCGGGTATAAAATTGCATGTGGGCTACAAACAGTAAAAAATAAAGGCATACGAGGGAATAGCGAAATTATAGTGGTATTTCTGGCATTGATGGAAATAACTGTGGCATAGAGGGAATTAACCCTTTTTTAAACTGATGCTGGTTTTTTAATTTGGCACATACGAGTTTTAAGAATAGTTCTGCTAGAATTTTAGGATATACCCATATGACTGAAAAGTCATCATGGTTCTCTAGCCTCACTTCGACGAAGTAACACGAGTACATCATATTCGGGAACAATCGAAGAGGAAAAGTGAAAGTTAACTGAATGGTAAAGATCAATGAAAACTTCACTCTTAAGGATGTCGCTTTCGTAGATCATCTGGGATACATTCTCTTGTCTGTATCTCAGCTTCTTGATGAGGGCTTGGAAGTGCATTTCAAACATGATACTTCTTAAGTTCTTGATTCGACTGGCACTTTGGTGTGTAATATTTCTAGAATAGGGATAGTTTTTGGAGCCAACTTTTCTGAGTCTCTTGGTTTTTCTTATTGTTTAATTGCTCGACCTTCTTCTGAGATCTAGATGTGGCATAGGAGGCTAGGGCATATGAGATTTGACTTGCTCATTCATTTGAGTGCCCTAGGCTTGATGAGAGGATTGCCCAAGCTCAAGTTTGAGAAGAACCTTGTTTGTGCTCCTTATCGACATGCAAAGATGGTGGCTATATCTCATTCACCAGTTAATCTGGTAATGACTGAACAACATGGCGAATTACTTCATATGGACACTATTGATCCATCTAGAGTTAGTTCAGTCAGAGGCAAATGATATGTCCTTGTCGTGGTGGATGACTACTCACGTTATTCTTGGGTCTTATTTCTTGCAAGAAAGGATGAAGTGTTTTCACGCTTTCGGAGCTTAGTTTTGAGATTGTTTAAAGAAGGAATAATTCAATTTATGCCATTACAATTTTGTGACTTTGGAGAAATGCCATTACAATTCACATATTTAGATTTATGCCATTCTAGAATTGTAGCTTTGTGAAAATGTAATGACATATTTCAGAATTCTCTAAAATTGTAATGACATATTTCAGAATTCTGTAAATTTGTAATGGTACAGTTTGGAGTTCTCTAAAATTGTAATGGCATGAATCTAAATATGTGAATTGTGATGGAATTTCTCCAATGTCACAAAATTGTAATGGCAAAGATCCAACTTTCCCTTGAAAGAACTACCTGGTGCATTGAAATCTCTTCGAAGTGATAATGGCACCGAGTTCAACAACAGTCTCCTTGACTACTTTTGCCTTGAGCATGGCATTGAACACCAATATTCTGCTCCACATGTTCCTCAACAAAATGGAGTTATTGAGAGAAAGAACCGTACTTTGGTGGAGATGGCTAGGATGATGCTTGATGAGCATAGGACTCCTAGAAGGTTTGGGGCTGAGGCCATAAAAAACACGCTACATCTCCAACAGATTTTCTTGCACTCGATTTTGAATTTACCGTCTTATGAGTTGCGTTTTAGAAGGAAGCCCAAAGTTTCTCACTTAAGAGTATTTGTATGTTGGTGCATTATTCTAAAACATGGCAATCTAGACATATTTGAGTCGCGCACTTCTGATGGTATTCTTCTGGGTTATTCAACCCATGGTCACTCTTACCTAGTTTTCAATCTTGACACTAACACCATCATTGAGTCATGTGATGTGACTTTTGATGAATCTTCTCTATGTTCTAGTGTTTCCTTTTAGTTTGCAAGTGACTAGGAAATGAGTGAGACCATCTTTGAGGAAGAACATACGTCGGATCAAGGAAAAACGAGGATGATCCTCTATTGTCATTGTGTTGGAACGGCAAGCCTATAGGGGTACCCGTAGTGTGATTTGTTGTCGGTAGAGGGAGGAGTCACGACTATGGATTCGATGGTTACTATTGATAGAAAAAATAGCATTAAATGGTTAAGATTGTCAAAATATCAATTTTGGTAAATTGCGCTAAAAATACACATGTCCTAGATCGGGCCAAAGCCCTACAGGGCCGAAGGCCTATTGAGTTATGGGCTTGAGAAGTTTCCAGCAGGCCTGCTAGCTTTGGCCCGAAGGCCTTCGGAGGCCTACCTCGCCGAAGCTTCAGCCCGAGGAGGAGGCTTCGATGGGCTTGGCCGAAGGCCCACTTCAGGCTGAATTCAGAGATAGAGTTTGAGTCTGATTCTGGCTAATTTTATCCCTACGCATGATTAGGCCTAATCTTAACAGATTAATCTTAGAGATTAGAAGACTAACCCCTATAAATATAGGGGGTGAGGCCGGTTCATTAACTCCCCCCAACACAAATCAACCACAAAGCCATAGCTTTGAACCGTACCTTTACTTTTATCTTTACTTTTCTGCAACCTTCGTGGGTTTGCCTGGAAGCCCTCCGTCGACCACTTCGGAACAGCGATAATACTTGTTACTTAACATGTGAAGTACCCGTTAATCTACGTAACAGATTGCTATCGCCTTGTTACTTCGCGTGTGAAGTATCCACTAATCTGTGTAACAGATTGCTACCTTCGTTTCCTTATTGCAACATTTAGCAGATTCGGTCCCCAGGCCAAATTGGCACTTGATCTCTATTCTATTGCAGGTTTTCACGCTCGGAGCCACTTCGCCGGAGGTGTCCAGAGCCAGGAGACTGGTTTCGGGGGCTGCCAGAACACCCTTCGGTAGGAATCCCTGCTTTGACTACCCGTGCCGGACCGTCACGCTGTTGTCGGTTTGACCGAGTCCCACGCGCCAGCACGCTCCACAACAGGCTTTGTCACGACATGCTTCTCCATGTTTACACCCCGCGCCATACGAAGTCACGCCAGTGCATTGCATTTGAGTTACTTTATCATGTCAGAGACTTCGTGCCGAACCCCGCTGTTCGGAGGTGATTGTCGCGCCGAGATCTGTTTGGAGCCTGCCTTTAGCCAGATCAGTCCGAACGCCGAAGGCACCCTTCGGCGAGACCGTTCGCATCAGACGCTGAAGGTACCCTTCGATGATACCCTTCGCACAGTACCCTTCGAATCAGTCAGGCTCCGTTCAGCTTACTGGTTTATTTTATCTAATATATTTCTTTTCAGCTAATTGGATTATTTCTGTGTGATCTGATTACCCGGCGACTCCACCCCCTTACCACTATTAAGTGTAGTCGGAACATGACATCAGTGTTGTGTTACGCTTAGGTTTGTACCTAAGTATCCGCACACTTTTGGATCATCGAACTGACCCAAGTGCGGGGGCACATTTTCATGTCAACACACTTTTTGGCGACTCCGCTGGGGAAGGCTACGCCAACATGATAGGTACATCTACATCGGCCGCCGGTACGTCTACAACGACTACTACATCTATATTGCTGATGGATCCCGTGGGAGGCGTAGATATCGACAACTGCAACATCATGACGCCTACCCTTGAAGATATTTCCGCAGAAGACCGAGCAGAGATTAAGGCAAAAATGAAGGCACTCCAAGACCTCATGCTTGGGAGCTACGTCAAGACATGCTCAGGCTTCATCAAGCGTGACGTCAACGTCCCCGACCTTGCTCGGACCTAGGTAACACCGGTATCGCCTCGTTTATCTTCTTTAGATATTGAGCAAAAGATAGTCGCATCAGTAGATCAAGCTGTTAGCACTTCGCTAGCCAACCTTTTAGATTCGACAGTTAGCTCTCAATTAGAGGCGACACTTAGAAGGTTCGACTTTATCGAGGTCGTACCTTCAGTTCTGATTGCTAGTATACCTCCAATAAATCACATTTACACCAGAACTAACGGTAGTACCGGCAAAGCTATTATGTCTCCGGCCTCGATATCTATGGCCGAGACCAATAATTATGCTTACAGATAGACTAGCATTGCCTACCATGCACCGCCTCTGCCTGCATCGGTGCTAGTTTTTCCCGCGCTGCCCACGTCACATGCACAAGCGCATAGGCCCAAACACGTCATACGTCCCGAGCTAGCGCATGAGGAAGAACCCCACGGCCGACACGCCGACATACCACCACGTGTCACACCCCCGCATGAGAGACGCACACAAGCAGAAGGCCAGGATGACATCGAGGAGCGGATCCGCGCACTGTTTAGAGAGTGCACTAGTTTCGTACCTAGAGGTCGAGCTAGGGTTTACCGAAAGTTGTGCCCCGACCATTTCGACACGATACCTTACCCTCGTGGCTATAGAGTCCCTGAATTCACCAAATTCCACGGTAAGGGTAACAAAACCACATTAGAGCATGTCAATCAATTTTTAGCACAGTGTGGAGAAGCTAGTGGGTCGGACACTTTAAAACTTAGACTATTTTCTCTCACTATCCGGCACCACGTTCACTTGGTTTTCGGTGCTCCCGCTGAACTCTATCCAAACATGGGCTGAATTAGAACAGAAATTCCATGACATCGGTTAGATAGAAATCTAACGAGAGTGTCTCTGGGTATATCAAGCATTTTCGAGATACCAGAAACCGGTATTTTAGTCTTAATATTTCAGAAAGGGATTTGGCGGATCTAGCTTTCAGTGGTTGCGCTCTGAAATTAAAGAAAGATTAGACAACCAACACTTCTTAGAATTTAGCCAAGTCTTACAACCAGCTCTGGTCCAGGAAGGTTGAGCCAAGGATAAAAAGTTTATTAAGACGTTTAACAAGCCTAGGGTTGAAGTCCACGTTATGGAACACTCCAACGAGGAAGAATCAGAGGAGGAAGAAGATTCAGCTAACATGTATGTAGCCAAATGGGTTTGGAACGCTAAGAGCAAACCTATTACTTGCTCCGAGTTACGGCCATATCCCACAAAGAATCGGCCTAGCGAAGTCAAGTACTCATTTGATATAACTAAGTGTGATAAAATATTTGATTTCCTCTTGAAGAACCAGCTTCTCAGGTTGCCTAAAGGCCAAGTCATCCCATCTATCGACGAGCTAAAGAAACGCCCCTACTATAAGTGGCATGATTGTAACGCCCATATTTAATAAATCCGGACTTTTATTGAAATTCCATAGAAAATCAATAAAAACAAGATGTTCATCACACGACTGCGTACAATAAGACAAGCATCCATGGTTCGTAGACCATATTAGTACAAAAGTGATAAAGTGAAGAGAAACTAATAAAATAAGGGTCCTAGATGAACGCCTCCTTCCAGTCTCGCCTTGACTGGGTCGCTACTCCAGACCTTCATCCTCCTCATAGTAGACGGGCTCTGGTGGTGTAAGTCAACGGGGGTGAGTACAATCGTACTCAGCAAGCCACCAGATGCAAGTATAATGCAGAGTAATAACAAGGAAGGTAGTGGCTAATTTTGCGGAAAAGCATATTTTGTAAAGCAATTAAATGTGATCAAGTTATTAGTACAGAACTATAAACATGTGTATGCATCATCTTCTAACTCGAGGGATACAGTCAGCCCACCCTCGCTCAACAGTCCTTACATGCCATGAATAACTCAACCAATCAAACAATTGTAAACTAACCGCGAGAAGTCACACAACCCGCCCTTGACTATGGGCTCGGCTTTTCGAAAAGATTTAAAATCTGATCAGAGGTGTACCACTGTACCCACAAGGCACGCACTCATCCCATACACCAAAGTGTAACAAGATGACCCATACCATGGGAACTCGTGCCAAAACCATCCATATGGACCGCCTCGACCCGACAGCACCCTCTTATGGGTTTCATATAGTGCCCCGACGCGTCGAGCCAACACCATACCCCCCTTGAGCCACGTCGGTACAAGTCACCCGCAGGATGCCCTGCCCCCTCCACTATGGGTCATCGAGTCAGTTTGTTCGATACTTCCAGTTAGGACTTACCCATTAGACTTGTGGTTAGTACGGAAGTGCTTTGCAACAGATCCTGCAGACCGGTCCTTATAGTGCCCCGGGTGTGACCAACCAATGCCCTAGCTTGCACACGGAACCCACCATACTTATAACATAGCCAACTCCAACAGAGTCCAGAGACGAGAATAACGGGGAAAAACATATAGTAGAATCCATCTATCTACGACTCATTCTTTTATCCTATAGCAGTTGTGTCGGTACATTGGACACTAGCTAATATAATATTGTAGAGTGACAAGGAGTTTAGGCTCAATAAGCATGGCTTGGGTTTATACACAAGGATGAGATCTAATAGATATAATTTAAGGCTTGAGATTAGACTAATGCAATATTATCCTATGAGTTATAGTGACAATTTATTAAAACATGGGCTCAATGATGATCAAAATGGGGGTTGTGACTTGCCTTGTTCAGCAAATGGTGAGGTGGAACCTCGGGGTAAAAGTCCGGCTCCTCGACTGATCTCGTAGTCTTCTTTATATGGAAAAATTAAATATAACATTCAATAAACAATCAAAATATCAAAAAACATGAGCATACAAGTTTATGGTTTAATCTTTGGGGAATTAAGCCTTTATTATTCTGAATTTATGTTGAAAATATTAAAGATTAAATCTTAGGGTTTTTCCTAATTTATTTCAGGAATTAACAATTTATCCCTAAGGGGTTTTTAATTATTTATTTAATAAGAATATTTTGGGCTAAAGTGACATACTGTTTTATGGCATTAACATGTAGAGAATAAAAAGAGGAATTTAACAAAATTTAAATGGTGAAATTTGGAGTTAAAATGAGCACGTTATGAATTTTCAAAGTTTAAACAATTTTCTGGAATTTTATTTAAACAGAAAACAGTCCCTGGTCCATGGTGAACCAGGTTCACCGTGAACCCATGACTGTGCGCGTGGACCCAATCGCCTAGAGCCATTCGATCAAGATCCAAAGGCTGGAGGCGAGGAGGGGGCTTTAAGTAGCAACGGACGGTTGAGATTAGAAGGCATCGAACCGGTACGCGTGGACGCACGAGATCAAGCCACAAGTTTAAGTAATAATCAACGACTCAGATTTAAAAATACCGGTTCGTTGAGATCCGAGGGCCCAGATTAAATCCCCTCGGGATCTAATCTATGCCGCTCGCTCGGGATCATGCGGTTCGGATGGAATCCGGCATGACACGTGCTAAGGGTTTTTTACCCCCCTTCGTTCCCTACTCCGGCGGAGCAACGTCGAAGAATTCCGGTGACGGCGAGGGTTAATTGGCCAAGCTATGGGCTAAAACGGGACCAGTGGGGCTAGGGGGTATCGGGTGTACCGGTGGTGGTGGCGGTGGCAAGCTGACGGTGCCCGGCGATGAAGAGGGGCGATGAAGCTTCATGGGCTCGACGGTGGCGATGGTCTCCGGTGGCGTGCCGGCCCAACGGATGAGAGGCCGAGGACAGGGCGGTCGACGATTGTCTCGAGGGTGGCGGTGGCATGGACGGCGGGGTCCTGTGGCGCCTACGAGGGCTGCCGGAGCCGAAATAGAGCAAAAGGCCGAAAACGGCGACGACCCTCTGGAAACGCGATGGCTAGGGCTAAGGGGTTGTGGGCAGAGGGCAGCGAGCCGAGGGGTTATTATAGGGTCGTCGGCGGCGGCCAAATGGAAGGAAACCGAACCTTCTCCGGCGAGGCTTCCTTTTTCTCGGCCAAGCTTCCAAACTTGTTAAAACGCGTGGGCTATAGATGGAAAGTGATCGCGGTGGTTCAAGGAAGGCGGTGCGGGGCATATCCAGGTGGATAGGGCGGCCGGCGGCGAGAAATAGGGTAGGGGGTCGCCGGGAAGGAAAGGGGGGATCCCTTTCAACGAAGAAGACGAACCTGACAGGTGGGTCCCACTTGTCAGCGGGCGAGCGGGAAAGGAAAGGGCCGACAGATGGGCCCGGGCGGTTAGAGGCTGAGGGTCGCGCTAATGAGGCTGACGGGTGGGCCAGGTAAAGGCGGGCGCAAGGAGGAGAGAGGGGGTGCGAGCGCCAACAGGCGGATCCCACATGTCAACGACGCACGGCTTGGACTGGGCTGGGCTGGAGCAGTTTGAGGATTTGATAGGATTTAAAATGCTTTTTCTATTTAAAATAATTCCAGTAATTCATTTATTTGATTCAAGGTTGATTCACTGTTGATAAAAATTTGTAAAAATTCCTAAAATTATATCTTGGCATCTTGATTCCACCATAAATTTTCCAAGTTAAAATTTGAAGTATTTCTTCCTGTTTGGCTTTATTAGGTCTCTTTTAGTATTTTCTTTAATTCCATAAATCACTTATATTCCTAGAAAATTCATTTTCTTTATTTTATTTATTTTTAAATCTTGGGATGTTATAATCCTATCCCCCTTACAAAGAATCTCGTCCTTGAGATTCAGATCAATCCTCGAATAGCTCTAGATGCTGCACTTTTAGTTCTTCCTCTTTTCCCATGTAGCTTCTTCTACGGGATGATTGCTCCACTGAACTTTACAGAAACGGATGACTCGACTCCTGGTGGTCCTTTCCTTGACTTCCAAGATTCTGACGGGTTTTTCAACATAGGTTAGATCCTCCTGTATATTCATTTGCCGAAGGTCAACTTGCTCGGTTGGGACTCGAAGACACTTCTTTAGCTGTGACACATGAAACACGTTATGTACCCCAGCCAATGAGGGTGGTAGCTCTAACTGATAAGAGACCTCGCCTTGACGTCGAACAATGAGGAAAGGTCCAACGTATCGAGGTGCCAACTTTCCTCTCATGTTAAACCTTTGAGTGCCACGGAGAGGAGTAACCCGGAGGTAGACATGGTCTCCTTCTTCAAAGGCTAAATCCCGACGACGATTGTCCGCATAGCTCTTCTGTCGAGATTGAGCTGTCTTGAGTCGGTCTCTGATAATCCGTACTTTCTCTTCAGCTTCTCGAAGGATGTCTGTTCCAAACACTTCGGACTCACCGGTCTGATCCCAAAGTAAAGGCATTCTGCACTTGCGTCCATATAAAGATTCGAACGGGGACATCTGAAGGCTGGCTTGGTAACTATTATTGTACGAGAATTCGGCGTACGGTAAGCTCTTGTCCCAAGTTCCTCCAAAGTCCAAGGCACATGCCCGGAGCATATCCTCTAATATCTGATTTACCCTTTCAGTTTGTCCATCTGTCTTAGGGTGGTACGCTGTACTGAAGTTTAGTCTCGTTCCCATTTCCTCTTGAAGGTTTTTCCAAAATGGAGATGTAAACTGACTCCCTCTATCAGAGACTATCTTCTTGGGTACTCCATGAAAACATACTACGCGGGCCATATATAACTCTGCTAGTTTAGGGCCACTGAAGGTCATCTTGACGGCTATGAAGTGAGCTAGCTTTGTTAGCCGATCGATGATTACACATATAGAGTCATACCCAAGTTGGGTCTTCGGTAGTCCGGTGATGAAGTCCATACCGATCTCTTCCCACTTCCATTCAGGCACTTTAAGTGGTTGTAACAGTCCCGCGGGTCTCTGATGCTCTACCTTCACTCGTCGGCAGGTGTCACAGTCTACGATGAATTGAGCAATCTCCTTTTTCATGCTAACCCACCAATATCGTTCCTTCAGGTCTTGGTACATCTTTGTACTCCCGGGATGGATGGAGTACAGAGTATCATGGGCCTCCCTTAGAATAAGGGTCTTTATCTCTAGTTTATCGGGTACACAGATCCTAGTTCAGAACCATACGGTGCCATTCTCACCCTTCGAAAATCCCGGGGCCTTGCCCTGCCTCATGTTCTTCTTAATTGCTGCTATGTCTGGGTCTTCTAACTGAGCTTCACGAATCTGCTCGAACAGGACTGGTCGGGTCTCAAGGGTGGCTAGATAGGCTCCTGTGGTTAATACGAGGTTTAATTTTTCCATATCCTTATACACCAAAGGCGCGTGATCCTGAATCACGATGGCGGTGTAGTATCCTTTACGACTTAATGCATCAGCTACCACATTTGCTTTGCCGGGATGGTAGTGAATGCCTAGGCCGTAGTCCTTTATCAATTCTAACCATCGCCTTTGCCTAAGGTTGAGGTTCGGCTGCGTGAAGATATACTTCAAACTCTTGTGGTCTGTAAAAACTTCGCAGCGGTTTCCGACATAATAGTGCCTCCATATTTTCAGGGCGTGCACTACAGCTGCCAACTCTAGGTCATGTGTAGGGTAGTTTAGCTCATGGGGTCTCAATTGCCGAGAGGCGTACGAGACAACATTCCCGTTTGCATAAGAACACATCCCAATCCCTGACGAGATGTGTCGCAATAGACATGGAAGTCCTTCCTTATGTCTGGTAGGGTCAGTATGGGTGCTGACACCAGTCGGGTCTTGAGGGTGCGAAAACTTTCCTCGCATTCGGGAGTCCATTCAAACTTCTCTCCCTTTTGCAACAACTTGGTCATAGGCTTGGCTATCTTGGAGAAATTCTCGATAAATCGTCGGTAGTATCCTACCAAACCAAGAAAGCTTCGTATCTCTAATACGTTGGTAGGTGACAGCCAATCAGTAACTGCTTCTACGGTAGCAGGGTCTACCGTGATACCTTGTGTGGTGATGATGTGTCCTAGGAACTTTACTTCCACCGTCCAAAATTTACACTTGCTGTACTTGGCATATAACTGATGTTCCCTTAGTTTTCCTAGGGTCAACCGGATGTGGGTCTCGTGCTCCTCTTTGTCCTTGGAATAGATGAGAATGTCATCTATAAATACCACGATAAACTTTTCCAAGTATTCCATAAACACTTTATTCATCATATTCATGAAGAAAGCCAGGGCGTTGGTCAATCCAAAGGACATGACGGTGCACTGATAAAGCCCATAGCGAGAGGTGAATGCCTTCTTGGGTATGTCTTCCTCTCGAATCCTCAGCTGATGATAACCAGACCGTAGGTCAATCTTGGAGAATATCGTGGCTCCTTTCATCTGATCAAATAGATCATCGATCCTGGGTAATGGGTACTTATTTTGATGGTTACCTCATTCAAGGCTCGATAATAAACACACATACGCTTAGCCTTGTCCTCCTTCTCAACGAAGATGACGGGGGCTCCCCACGGAGATGTGTTGGGTCTAATGTATCCCTTCTTCTCAAGGTCTTCAAGATGCTGCTTCATCTCAGCTAGCTCATTGGCGGCCATACGATATGGTCGCTTGTAGATGGGAGTGGTCCCGGGTACTAGATCAATCCGAAACTCGATATCCCTTTTGGGTGGCATCCCTGGTAAATCCTCCGGAAATACATCCGGGTACTCGCAGACTAGTGGTATCTCTTCCAAGGTAATCTGGTGTAGACGACGTCTATCGGGCTTTTGATTCGGCATCTGAAATGTGACGACAGTCCCTTCTTCACTAGTCACGGTCACTTGCCTTCGGGCACATCTTATCACTCCTTGATGTTTGTTGAGCCAGTCCATTCCTAGAATCAGATCCAAACCTTGGCATTCTTTTAGAATGGGGTCGACCCAGAATATTGTACCTTGGATATCTACCCATACCCTTGGACTATAAGAGTGGGCTTGGGTTTGTTTGCCAGGGGTGGCTATCAATACAAGTCTTGCTAATTCGCATTTGTTTAGATTATATTTTTGCACAAAAGTTGTTGAAATGAAGGAGTGCGTAGCTCCGGTGTCAAATAAGACCACTGCAGGTGCTGAATGTACGATGAACTTACCCATGACAATCTCTGGTGGAGTCTGGGCTTCCTCGGCGGAGACATGGTTGACGCGGGCGCGGACGGCAGGGTTGGCCGCAACTCCTTGCAGACGCTTGGGGTGGGGGCACTGGTGGGAGTAATGCCCTTCCTGGCGACAGTTGAAACAAATCACGGGCTTGCCGTGCTTGTCACGCAGAACCTCTGCTTTCTTGGCAGGGGCGGTTGGAGCAGCTGGTGTGGCGGGAGCAGGGTGAGGATGTCCTGCTCCTGGGTGGGCGGCGGGTGGCGCGGGTCATATTGGGGCGCCGGTGGGGGAGGTGCAAAACGGGGCCTCTTCTCCATTCCTTGATTCTAGCGGAAGGCGATCAACCTCTTCTTTTTCAGGTCGACCTTGTTCTGCTCGGTCTCCTGAATAATTGCCTTGTTGACCAACTTTTGAAAGTTGGCATAGTCTCTGGAGACCAGCTGAAGGGAAAGCTCGTCCTTCAGCCCCCGGAGAAACTTGGACTGCCATGCCGTATCAGTACGGACTTCCTCCAGCGCATACCAGGCCAGCCGGTTAAACTCGTGCAGATATTCCATCATGGACCTGCTTCCTTGTCGCAGGTCCCTAAATTCCTGCTGTTTTTGGGCAATGATGCCGTCGGGGACGTGTGCCACATGGAAAGCGGCAGAGAATTCTGCCCAAGTATGGGCGTGTCCTTCCGGCAGAGTCTCTCGCAGGTTATCCCACCATTCCACGGTGGGTCCCTGGAGTTGGTGGGCAGCGAACGCTACCCTCTCCTGCTCAATGCAGGCCAGGAGATCCAACTCTTTCCCAATCGTTCGTAGCCAGTCACCAGCCTCCATGGGGTTGGTGGTGCTAGAGAACGTGGGAGGGCGGACTCGGAGGAATTCCGACAGCTGTGAAACAGGTGCTGGAACGGGAGTGGCGGGACAAGGGATCTCGGGATGCTGTTGGTGCATACGAAAAAGTTGAGCCTGTTGCTCCTGCATCTGGTTTTGCTGTTGTTGCATCTGGTTCAATAGCATGGCTATCAGTTGGTTCTGATTGGCCATCATTTCGGCCTGGGTGGGGTGATTGGTGACTGGGGCCTGCCTCTGCCCCGTTGCTCCCCATTGGGGCAAATTTCCGTTGTCCCCTTCGTTCTGGAGAGCATCAAATCCCTGAGTGTTGGTCATCCTGGAGGTTTCCAAAACAGACATATGATTTAGGGGAAATGTGGCTAAGTTTTATTTCCAAAAAGTGTTATACTTAGACTATTACATATAGATCTTTTATTTAGTCTTCACCCATGCCTTATATTTGACATGAGTGGCAATACAATCAAAACAACGAAAATGAAACAAACAACCGTAAAACTACGTCTAAGGCAGCTCGGGGGACGACTCGATCACGGGCTCAGTGGAGAGGGTCGGTGCCGGGGTGGTGGAGCTGGAGGGTCCGGCGGGAGGGGCACTGCGGGAGATCCTCTTGGGCCTAACTGTGGGGATCCGGAGTGACTTACGCTTGCGGGGCGGAAGGGGAGCGACCTCCTCTAGATCCTTCTACAACTCTCGAATCTGGTGGTGAAGCTACGTGGTGTCGGTGACACTCTGGCGTAGGAGCTCATTCTGGTGCCTCAACTCCTCCACCACGGCGGTCAAGTGATGGTTCTGCTGAACCTGGCGACGAAGATCGGCGTTCTCGCGGTTCAGATCCTCTAACGAATGGCGGTAGAAGTCAATGGTGTCACGCTGGCCGTTGGCATCCAGCAGAGCCTCGGAGTGGAGCTCGTCCATTGCCTCCAATAGGCGTATAGTGTGGCCGACGACGGAGTGGCGCTGGGAGAGTGTGCTGACGTAGACGCTGTGTAGGCTCTCCGGAGTGCGCATAGGCATGAAGCGGTAGTCCGTATCATAGAGCTGGCTGTCGTAGATCACCCGAAGCTCGGTGAGGGCCTGAAGTGCAGTGCGCTGACTAGCCACCAAAAAGGTGGGTCCTCCAGCTTGGTAGGTGTGGGCTGTCTGCGTGGAGGGGCGGATGACAATGGTGACCTTGTAGTAGCTCTCGTTCTCGTCGGGGAAGACTCCGTGGAACATTGGCTCGTGCTTGAACCCGAGGAAACTGATGAGCATGCGAAGCTCACGGATGAATCTGGCCTCATCGCGGAGAGTCCCACTCATGGTATGGACCGACATCTACAAAAGAGAGAAATGTTTTTGTAAAATTCCAGAAGACGAGAGGGTAAGTAGTTTTGTATGAAACTATGGTTAATATAAGTCCTAGGGTTAGGTCTGTTTGGCTTCCTATAGTCAACCTGGCTCTGATACCATCTTGTAACGCTCAGATTTAATAAATCCGGACCTTTATTGAAATTCCATAGAAAATCAATAAAAACAAGACGTTCATCACACGACCTCGTACAATACGACAAGCATCCATGGTTCGTAGACCATATTAGTACAAAAGTGATAAAGTGAAGAGAAACTAATAAAATAAGGGTCCTAGATGAACGCCTCCTTCCAGTCTCGCCTTGACTGGGTCGCTACTCCAGACCTTCATCCTCCTCGTAGTAGACGGGCTCTAGTGGTGTAAGTCAACGGGGGTGAGTACAATCGTACTCAGCAAGCCACCGGATGCAAGTATAATGCAGAGTAATAACAAGGAAGGTAGTGGCTAATTTTGCGGAAAAGCATATTTTGTAAAGCAATTAAATGTGATCAAGTTATTAGTACAGAATTGTAAACATGTGTATGCATCATCTTCTAACTCGAGGTGTACAGTCAGCCCACCGTCGCTCAACAGTCCTTACATGCCATGAATAACTCAACCAATCAAAAAATTGTAAACTAACTGCGAGAAGTCACACAACCCGCCCTTGACCGTGGGCTCGGCTTTTCGAAAAGATTTAAACTCTGATCAGAGGTGTACCACTGTACCCACAAGGCATGCACTCATCCCATACACCAAAGTGTAACAAGATGACCCATACCACGGGAACTCATGCCAAAACCTTCCATATGGACCGCCTCAACCCGACAGCACCCTCTTATGGGTTTCATATGGTGCCCCGACACGTCTAGCCAACACCATACCCCCCTTGAGCCACGTCGGTACAAGTCACCCGCAGGTTGCCCCTTGCCCCCTCCACTATGGTGCATCGAGTCAGTTTGTTCCATACTTCCAGTTAGGACTTACCCATTAGACTTGTGGTTAGTACGGAAGTGCTTTGCAACAGATCCCGCAGACCGGTCCTTATAGTGCCTCGGGTGCGACCAACCAATGCCCTAGCTTGCACCCGGAACCCACCATACTTATAACATAGCCAACTCCAACAGAGTCCAGAGACGAGAATAACGGGGAAAAACATATAGTAGAATCCATCTATCTACGACTCATTCTTTTATCCTATAGCAGTTGTGTCGGTATATTGGACACTAGCTAATATAATATTGTAGAGTGACAAGGAGTTTAGGCTCAATAAGCATGGCTTGGGTTTACACACAAGGACAGGATCTAATAGATATAATTTAAGGCTTGAGATTAGACTAATGCAATATTATCCTATGAGTTATAACAATAATTTATTAAAACATGGGCTCAATGATGATCAAAATGTGGGTTGTGACTTGCCTTGTTCAGCAAATGGTGAAGGTGGAACCTCGGGGTTAAACTCTGGCTCCTCGACGATCTCGTAGTCTTCTTGATACGGAAAAATTAAATATAACATTCAATAAACAATCAAAATATCACAAAACATGAGCATGCAAGTTTATGGTTTAATCTTTGGGGAATTAAGCCTTTATTATTCTGAAGTTATGTTGAAAATATTAAAGATTAAATCTTAGGGTTTTTCCTAATTTATTTCAGGAATTAACAATTTATCCCTAAGGGGTTTTTAATTATTTATTTAATAAGAATATTTTGGGCTAAAGTGACATACTGTTTTTATGGCATTAACATGCAGATAATAAAAAGAGGAATTTAACAAAATTTAAATGGTGAAATTTTGAGTTAAAATGAGCAAGTTATGAATTTTCAAAGTTTAAACAATTTTCTGGAATTTTATTTAAACAGAAAACAGTCCCTGGTCCACGGTGAACCAGGTTCACCGTGAACCCGTGACTGTGCGCATCGACTCGATCGCCCAGAGCCGTTCGATCAAGATCCAAAGGCTGGAGGAGAGGCGGGGGCTTTAAGTGGCAACAGACGGTCGAGATTAGAAGGCATCGAACCGGTACGCATGGATGCACCAGATCGAGCCAGAGGTTTAAGTAATAATCAACGGCTTAGATTTAAAAATACCGGTTCGTTGAGATCCGAGGGCCCAGATTAAATCCCCTTGGGATCTAATCGGCGCCGCTCGCTCGGGATCGTGCGGCTCGGATGGAATCCGGCACGACACGTGCTAAGGGTTTTTTACCCCCCTTCGTTCCCGACTCCGGCGGAGCAACGACGATGAATTCCAGCGACGGAGAGGGTTAATTGGCCAAGCTAAGGGCTAAAACGGGACCAGTGGGGCTAGGGGGTCTCGAGCGTACCGGTGGTGGCGGCGGTGAGCTGACGGTGCCCGGCGATGAAGAGGGGCGACGAAGCTTCACGGGCTCGACGGTGGCGGCGGTCTCCGGTGGCTTGCCGGCCCAATGGACGAGAGGCCGAGGATGGGCGGTCGACGACGGTCTCGAGGGTGGCGGTGGCGTGGACGGCGGGGGCTTGTGGCGCTGGCGAGGGGCTGCCAGAGCCGAAATAGAGAAAAAGGCCGAAAAAGGGCGACGGCGCTCTGGAATCGCGATGGCTAGGGCTAAGGGGGTGTGGGCAGAGGGCGGTGAGCCGAGGGGTTCTTATAGGGTCATCGACGGTGGCCAAACGGAAGCTCTCTGGCGAGGCTTCCTTTTTCTCGGCCAAGCTTCCAAACTCGTTAAAACGCGTGGGCTATAGATGGAAAGTGATCGCGGTGGTTCGAGGAAGGGGGTCCGGGGCATATCCAGGTGGATAGGGCGGCCGGCGGCGAGAAATAGGGAAGGGGGTCGCTAGGAAGGAAAGGGGGGATCCCCTTCCAACGAAGAAGACGAACCTGACAGGTGGGTCCCACCTGTCAGTGGGCGAGCGGGAAAGGAAAGGGCCGACGGACGGGCCCGGGCGGTCAGATGCTGAGGGGCGCGCTAATAAGGCTGACGGGTGGGCCAGGTAGAGGCGGGCGTGGGGAGGAGAGAGGGGGTGCGAGCGCCGACAGGGGGACCCCACATGTTAGCGACGCACGACTTGGATTGGGCTGGGCCGGAGCAGTTTGGGGGTTTGCGGCCCGATAGAATTTAAAATGCTTTTTCTATTTAAAATAATTCCAGTAATTCATTCATTTGATTCAAGGTTGATTCACTGTTGATAAAAATTTGTAAAAAATCCTAAAATTATATCTTGGCCTCTTGATTCCACCATAAATTTTCCAAGTTAAAATTTGAAGTATTTCTTCCTGTTTGGCTTTATTAGGTCTCTTTTAGTATTTTATTTAATTCCATAAATCACTTATATTCCTAGAAAATTCATTTTCTTTATTTTATTTATTTTAAATCTTGGGATGTTACGATGATTCACATTCGCATTATACTAACGACTGCAATGTTTTTCGTCGACAGGTTCAATCGGCCATAGAGGAAGGACGATTGAAAATAGACCCCAGTCCAAAGATGAAGCTAGACAAAGACCCCTTTCCCATGAACACCGTCGACCTCAATGAGAAGATGGTGCTGATTCAGCCAGAGCAGGCCGAGTCGACTAAAGGGAAAGTGGTTGTTATTAGAGAACACACACACGCACACTCGTACCTAAGATCCCTGAAGTAGGAGTGTGGAAGCAGAATGTTAACATGTCTCCAGTCGGCTAGGCCTCGCGAGAAGATGAAGGTGACATATCAAATGTTGTTAAACAAGCACCAAAGAAAATATAAGGAAATAGACCCCCACGCAAAAAGGCTAAGTCAACCAAAGGGGCCAAAGCAGTCAGAGGGTGGCTTAGGACCACAGTGGTCGGACCCTCGCATGGTGGCTTCGGACCACAGTGGCCGAACCCTCTGCATGGTGGCTTCGGACCACAGTGGCCTAACACCCCCTATGGTGGCTTCGGATCCCAGTGGCCAAACCCTCCGTACAGTGGCCTCAGACCCCACTGGTCAAGCTCCACATAGAACGAGTTCAGACCCCAAGGGCCGAACCCAGCTCCACTTTGGATGAACCTTTGGCAGAAGGCTTCGGCACGCAATGGCCGAACATACCTCTGGCTTGGCTAGACCCTTCACTGATATGGTCCGAGATACTGTTGACCTGGCCGATCCCCCCTCCAGGTAATGGGTTCGGCTCACAGTGGGTGAAGCCGTTGGAGCCACCGATGCCTCCGCCATACAATTGGGCAGGGACCCCTGTGGGCTCTGTACACATCACAACCGGAGTAACCTCCACAACTTAACACGGTCCCTTGTTTTCCTTCGGAGTATTATAACTGGCAGGGACAAACAGACGCGACGGAGGAAGACATCATCCATAGGCTATCCGTAGTACCTCCGAATCGACTCACACAAGATGGAGCCAGGGAAGGTGAGCACGAAGAGGCGAAGGATAGGGAGTCCGAAGCTATCACAGTCAGAGTAGGGTCTTCAGGAAGTCCTAATCCCGAAGGACCCCTCACCGAAGCCCGATAGAGGTAAGTTCCCTACTCCAACCGAAGCCAATGCCGAAGCTTGGTCCGACCGGACAAACGAGGCCGGTCCGATTGGCAGGGTTACGCAACAAAGTCCCCTCCGATTATGAAGTACGTGAGGCCAACCTAGGTAATACCCCTTCGGACAAAAATCACAGAGGCACGACACTAGGCGCCTGGTACCAAGCCACAACCATCTTGGGCACCTCCAGGTTTGTCCAAATCACATAAAATGTGTCTGCAACGCCTACGGGCACAAGAGATGTGCAAGAAGAAAGCCGAGGACAAGCGAGACGCCATCTTTGAGGAGATCCTTCCTTGGCCAACGACGAGACATGTATGGAGGATTAAGCCGGTTGAGATAACCAACCCGGCTCCTAGTCCGAGCGACGACGACGACATGCTTGATGACGACTACTCGCCCATCTGTGAGGGACCCGTACCTCAAGCGATGGACATCAACGTCATCATGCTGCCCACCAAGTTCGCCCTACACAAAGATGAGGCCGAGGTCACTCAGTTGAACCTCGGCCCGTGCAAAACTTTTCTTGAGAAACCCGAGGATACGACTCACCATCTAAAGCCTCTTTACGTCAGAGGTCACATTGACGGGAAGCCGATCTCCAGAATGCTTGTTAATGGTGGCTCCACTGTTAACCTAATGCCTTACTCGCTATAGAAGAAACTTGGCAGGGACGAGAAATACTTGAAGAAAACTAACTTAATGCTCAACGGCTTCAACGATGAGAGTTCCGAGGCCAAAGGCGTGGTCTCCATGGAGCTTATAGTAGGCAACAAGATGTTGCCAACAACATTCTTCATCGTTGACGTTCAAGGTAACTACAGTGTGCTACTCGGGCGTGACTAGATCCACACAAATTGATGCATTCGTTATACTTTGCACCAATGCCTGATTCAGTGGGATGATGATGAGGTAAGAGCTCATACCCGTAGACACTTCGACCCAGGTAGCATTGGACGATGTGTCCATTGATGCCATCCACAACAAACTAGAATGTCTATCGGGTAGAGATCTTTTGGACTACGACTTCGTTAGCATGTCCGGATGACGTTTCGTACCTTTGTTTCTAAAGTCGGCTGGTGTAGCACGACTATTTCTAAATTAGTAGTCATGTCTAGCAAAAGTAATCTAGATTGGCTAAAGTCTCATGTAGAGCAATATCTGTCTGCTAAAGACGGTATTGCCGAAGCCATCAAAGACTTTAGCGAAGAAGAAAAATTAGGTCAAGGTTTTGCGTTGGCCGATCCTTTAGAAGAAGTTGACATAGGCGATGGTAGCATCCCAAGGCCGACTCTTGTAAACCAACAGTTACAGGCTGATGAGAAGGCCGAAGTAATAAAGTTGCTTCGGTCGTACGTCGATTGTTTCGCATGGGAATATAGTGAGATGCCCGGATTAAGCCGCGAGCTCGTGGAGCATCGGATACCTATTAAACCCGTATTTAGGCCTTATAAACAAGCCTCCACGTCACTTTAATTCAACCGTCTATGACCAAGTTAAAGAAGAGGTAGAACGATTACTCAAGGCTAAGTTTATTAGGCCATGCAGGTATGCTGAATGGGTCACCAACATTGTACCTGCAGAAAAGAAGGGGAGCAACAAGATACGAGTTTGTATTGATTTCAGGGATCTGAACAAGGCCACTCCGAAGGACGAGTATCCCATGCCAATGGATGACATGCTAATCAACGATGCTTCAGGACACAAGGTACTAAGTTTTCTTGATGGCAACGCTGGTTATAATCAAAATTTTATGGCCGAAGAGGACGTCTACAAGACAACCTTTCGATGCCCTGGTTTTGTCGACTTGTTCGAGTGGGTCGTTATGACTTTTGGTTTAAAGAATGCTGGCGCTACATATCAACGTGCTATGAACTTGATCTTTCATGACTTGTTAGGAGTTATGTTAGAAGTATACATAGATGATGTTGTAGTCAAATCGGACGCTATGGGGAACCACTTAGCCAATTTGAAAGTCGCTTTTGATAGGATGCGATAGTATGGTTTGAAAATGAACCCACTCAAATGTACTTTTGGCGTGTCGGCAGGCAAGTTCATAGGATTGATGGTCCATGAAAGAGGTATAGAAATTGATCCTAAGAGACTTGAGAATCTTAGAAACTTTGCAGCGCCGACATGCAAGAAAGATGTGCAAAAGTTGCTAGGCAAGATGAATTATTTGCATCGTTGAGGAGCCATGCTGAAGAGCGTGGTCCTCATGGCTCCAGATGTGATGAGTCATTGTCAATGGAAGTCAAAGAGGACTAAAGAGAAGAGAAGACCTGCTGCGTCTGGGCCGCATGTGACTCAGGTACACGGGCAGCGAGCGACTATCGGGTAGAGGGGCCGCGAAGTCGGGCTGGCCCAATCCAGGTACATGGGCTAGGAGCAACAGAGGATCCACTGGGCTATTGACTAGGATTGACTCAGGTATACGGGCGGCGAGTGATTTCCGCGCTGAGAGAGCTGTGGAATCGGGCCGGCCCAATCTGGGTACCTGGTGCAAAGTCGGTGGACGCTTTGTCAGTTTCGGCGCAAAACTGACGACCGATGATCTTGGAATGGACCGTCCTGAAGTGAAGCCGTAGTCGCTACGAAAGCTCCACTTCCGGATAAGTCATATGTAAATAGGAGTTTACTATTTTGTCCTTAGGCCCACAGTTAGTCAGTCGAGTCTGTAAAAATATCCTAAGGGAAGTTGGGTCTTTTCCATTTATTTCAGCGTCTGTTAAAAACCCTAAGGGTCTGGTGGAATATTCCTAGGCTATTGGGCTGCCTATAAATAGGGCCCCAATCCCTAGGGTTAGGGTTACCCATTCTGTAATTCACTTTAATCCAACACTAAAGTTTCGGTCACTTTTGGCTTGTTCCAGCTTCTTCCCGTGAGAGCGTCGTCGCCTCTCTTGCCTCTGTTCTTCACGAGTTCTTCGGTTTCGTGATTTTTGCTCTTCGACTCACAGAACATCAAGCTATGAAGTTGTTTTATTCATCTCGTTTTGCGTGCCTATCTACTTCTTCTACCAGCACGGTACCTATTCTACTGATCGATTCTTTCTAGGATGTTGTTATCAGTAGCATGTCCTGTTGCGAGAAGTAGGACCTATTCTTCTGTGTCTAGTACTATCTTTTCGCTAGGCACTTGAGTTTTGGCTTGATCCTTTGTTGTGTATGCACTGTAAATTTCTTGATGTATTGTCTTGTCTCACAGTTGCAGCAGGCCTATGGACAGCTAGATTTACTAGCTGCAGAGTTCAAAGGCTAGCTTGTCTGTCCTAGTAGTATACGGAAGTTTTTTAATCCAGCAACCTTCGCTCTGTTGTTTTTCTCTTCGGTGGTTCAATCAAAGCAGACTACATTTCACATTGGCTCAAACGCGAAAGTGTTTGTTGAGTCATGCGAAGGTCTGACTTCGAGACCCCGTGCGAAGGTACTTGGAAACTGAAGTTGTTTTTGTTGTTCGGAGCTTTCTGTGAAGTATTTAGCTTCGCTTCCCTTTCGAAGCTTATCTCTCTGTGAGCTTCGCTCGAAGTACTCTGTGAAGTGATTTTTGTTGGCTAGTGTCTTTTCGATGGCTTCAGCACCTACACACCTTCGCTCAACATCTTCGAAGCACACCTCGGCTTGGCACTGACAACCTCCGACACAGTGTACCTCGCACAGGCTTCGGAAGTTACTTCGCAGGATTCGGTTTTTCTCTGTTAAGCTTCGAAGTTGATTTTTCTTGTGTTAAGTTTCATAGCTTCGAAGTGTGTTTTTCGGAGCAGGCCTCAGTAGCCTCACACTCCGCACCGAAGCATGCTTCGCATTCTGCCACACTCTTCATCGAACTAGCCTAGACTCCATCAACCTTCGGCACGTTCACTACACCCTTCGACAAAGGACTTCGAAGCAGACTTCGGCACAACCCCCACGGGCTTCGACGTTGCAGGCTTCGATCGATAACCCTCGACAACTTCAGGGTTCGCCCATACTTCGACGCAGGCTTCATCATGTTCCTAACAGGAGACAACTTTGAACAGTAACTCTTCATCACTATTTATGTGCCCTCAGTTTAATTGCTGTGATGATCTGTTTCTGAGAACTTTGATCTGCCCATATTTTGAATGCTTTAGTTATCTGCCTATTAGCATTGTATTGGTGTTTCTTTGTCTAGGACACCGGTCATTTTTAGGCTAGATACTTTTAGGTTTTGGCAATCTGTTTACGTTTTGCTGCTGAGTCTTTTGAGGTGCGTTGGGTGTTGGGAGGAGGCCATTGATTCGAAAGAATTTTTAGGCGCCCATTCACCCCCCTCTGGTCGCTACTTTCGGTCCTACAGTCGCTTTATATATAACTTGTCTGGCAAGATTGATGCCTTTGTCCCTATACTCCGGCTAAATAATGAAGCAGAGTTCACATGGGGGGGCAAGTAAGCAAAGAGCCTTTGAAAAAATTAAAGAGTTCTTATCATCACCACCAGTGGTAAGAGTGCCAAAAGTCGGAATTCCGTTTCGGCTATACATCGCCGCTAAAGATAGCGTGATAGGGGCCGTGCTAACCCAGGAGGTGGAGGGAAGAGAGTACATCATCACTTTATTACGCATGTACCAAATTATGTCACTATCTTCTCCCTACTACATGTATTGTCGCTTTCCAAACTGATGTTATAAAATACATGTTGCAAAAGACGATTCTAAGTGGAAGAATCGGAAAATGGGCTTACATTTTGATTGAGTATGATTTGGCCTATGAACCTATAAGAGCTATGAAATGCCAAATTGTTGCTAACTTTATAATTGATCACCACGTGGACGTCAATTGGGGTGACGATATCGCTCTACTTGAGGTAGTACCATGGACACTTTATTTTGATGGTTCAGCTTGCAAGAATGGCCAAGGTATTAGAGTGGTCCTCATATCACCTAATGGAATGCGCTTTGAGACCTCAACCCATTTAGAATTTCCCTCCACTAATAACCAAGCTGAATATGAGGCTCTATTACTAGGACTTGAATTGCTAGAATCTATAGGTGCTAAACATGTCCATGCATATGGTGATTCTCTGTTAGTGGTACAACAAGTAGCTAAAGTGCTCAATGTTTTAATGGCTTGCTAAATAGTTACTTGGATAAATGTTTAGACATAATTGCTATTTTTGACGACTTCAAAATCTCTCACGTGTCAAGAGAAGTCCAATTCAATTGCAAATGATTTGGCTCAGCAAGCATCTGGCTATCCGGTTAGGAGAGGAAAATTTTCTGTACAAGAAAAGACAATGTTTGGTCTTACTACCGAAGCCAGAATCTTTGGGCAGGTGCGAGGTCTGTCGAACCCTACGGGTCGGACCCCTCCGGCCACTAGAGGGTGTCATGTGCCGGAGCCCTCGTGCCGGAACACTCCATCCGCTGTAGGACCGAAAGTAGCGACCAGAGGGGGGGTGAATGGGCGCCTTAAAAATTCTTTCGAATATATGGCCTGTTCCCAACACCCAACGCACCTCAAAAGACTAAGCAGCAGAAAATAAAAAGATAGCCTAAGTCTAAAGGTATCTAGCTTAGAAGCAACTAATGTTAAATAGAGAACTACCAAAGCAGTGCAACTAGGCAGATAAACAAAGTATACTAGACATGTCAGGCCAAACTTCTCAATGAAATGATCTAAGTATATATAAAGTGAGATGAGAAGTTACTGTTCAGATTTGTCTCCTGTTCGGAACTTGGCGAAGCCTGCTTCGCCCGTCGAGGTCTGCTTCGGTGGTCGAATCCTGCTTCGCTGGTCGAAGCCTGCTTCACTGGTCGAAGCCTGCTTCGGAGGTTAGTTGCGAAGCCTGCCGAAGTCTGTTGTGTAAATGTCGAAGGTATGTTTTGGTCTAGCCTAGTTCGAAGGGGCAGGGAGCGAAGTATGCTTCGAAGCCTATCCTTCGAACAGAATACTTCGAATGCAACGCACAGACGGACAACCTTCGAACGAAGAAGCGAAGGCTGACATGCGACAGAGAAACCAAAACGAAGCCTACACTCTATCTTCGAACAAACACATCGAGGACCTTCGAAGAAGACGGAAGCAAACACTGAGTGAAGTCTAACAGAAAGACAAGCTTCGAAGCCAACTTCGAAACCGGTCGAAGTATGGACTTCGAAGAGCTCGAGTCGGAGTACCTTCGCACAGGCGTTCGAAGTATGAGACACTGTCAGTTCAAAGAGTACTTCGAAGCTAGCAATTCAGGACACAAAACGAAGTTCGAAGTTCAAACGAAGCCTTCGAGTATATCAGATCGAAGCCTGCCTCACGGAGCTGAGGGGCTTCGAACAGAGAGGGTGGCTTCGCCAGAAAACAGTCAAAAAAGGTACTCAGCCCTAGTCAACTTCGATCGAAAAGCTGCACAGAAAAGCAAAATGCTGGTACTAGTGTACTGTTGCAACAATGTAGTAGTACTACTTGCAACAGCAAGAACTAGTACTACTTGCGTGAAGAACACACGCAACAGAAGCAACCGAAGCTTCTCTTCAAGAATAAACCAGCCGCATGCGCAAGGAAAACTTGTAGAGCAATAAATGAAATGGTGCACACAAAAATAGCAGGAACAAACTCTTCCAGACCAGAGCAAAACGAGATGAACCTGCCAATAACAATCAGCACAAAAATCTCTGGCGGCGCACGCATGAACAAGAGAGGAGAGAGACAAAGCAAGAGACAAAATGACCCAAAGGAGTATGAATTGATTTCAGCCAAAAGGGTGACCTAACCCTAGGGATTGGGGTCCTATTTATAGGCTGCCCAACACTAGGAATATTCCACCAGCCCCTTAGGGTTTTTTACAGACGCAGGAATAAAGGAAAAGACTCTACTACCCTTAGGTATTTTTACAGACACGACTGACTAACTGTGGGCCTAGAGATACAGATGACTTATCCAGAAGCTAAGTTTTCGTAGCGACTACGGCTTCTCTTCTGTACAGTCGGATACAAGATCAATGGTTGTCAGTTTTGCACCGAA
This sequence comes from Zizania palustris, assembly GCA_019279435.1. Taxonomy (NCBI): domain Eukaryota; kingdom Viridiplantae; phylum Streptophyta; class Magnoliopsida; order Poales; family Poaceae; genus Zizania; species Zizania palustris. Next base: position 73,656,393 of record JAAALK010000288.1, on the reverse strand, counting down.
ACTGACAAAGCCTCCACCGGCTTTGCACCAGGTACCCGGATTGGGCCGGCCCGATTCCGCGGCTCTCTCAGCCCGGCAATCACTCGCCGCCCATGTACCTGAGTGAACCCTAGTCAACAGCCCAGTGGGTCTTCTGCTGCTTCTGGCCCATGTACCCGGATTGGGCCAGGCCAACTTCGCAGCCTCCTCTGCCCGACAGTCGCTCGCTGCCCGTGTACCTGAGTCACACGCGGCCCATGAAACAGCAGATCTCTTCTTTTGTCCTCTTTGACTATCGTTGACAATGACTCATCACATCTGGAGCCATGAGGCCCACGCTATTCAGCATGGCTCCTCAATCTCCCCCTTGATGAGTGCATTGTCAACACTCCTCTTCTTCAGCTCTTCAACACCTACGAACAAATGTGGAAACACGAAAACAAAGCACAAGAAAACAAAGAAGAAGAAAAATAAGGTAAAAGTTTAACCCTAATGACCAAAAGCCGAACAAAAGCAAGAAGTGGTCATTATGGTTAACCAAAATGTAAAAGCTCAAAATGAGTGAGATTTCAGAACAACAAGGATATCAACAGAGTAAGAACTCCCCCTTAAACTCTGATCCCAAATTTTCTCCCCCTTGTTGACAAGTGAACTCATCAAGCACTCAAAAGAGACACGGATCCCCCCTGAAATGCAACTCCCCCTCAAAATATGCAGTAAATTCAACTAGAGTGCATGTGGTGTGTAGAAAGCATGCTTCTCAAATATGATTGACTGCAATTACAACATCTAACAAGTATAGCAAAAGACATACTGTCTAAGACACATGGCATGATCAGTGCAACAGATGATATCTAAGGAAAGTCATTAGCACGCATTTTTTAGTTTTTGCAAACAAAAGCATCACCACATTTTCCAGTGAACAAGCAAGGTAAAGCATGAGATGCAAGAGCTAACTGATATTTACCAAGATAAGCATTGTCCAAAGCAAAGTGCTTCAGCAAACTTGTTATCATTTCAATGTTCAAGCTTTTTCTTTTCTCTTTTTCATTAATGCCAGGGGTTATTTGCGTGTCAAAACCTCACGCTAACCGACCAAGTCAAGCCTAGGCCAGAACTGGACCATCAGAAGCTTAAGACATTGGTCTTGGCATACACTACATTGTCCCAGTTCATACCAAAGTGCTATGGTACGCAGTCCAGAACAATGCAATGTGACAAAGCAAACCCACCTGGATCTTTACAAGTTATGCATAAAGAGGCATGGAATTTTCATTTTTTTCTTGATTTTTTATAGCATATTTCCATGTTTTTTAAAGCAGAAGGATGTCCAAGTTGCATGTTTGCATCTAAGTCAGGAACTAGCTACAAGGCATGTAACAGATAGCAAAAATAGTCAGCCTACCCATGCTAGTTACCAGCGGCAATGGTGATCATTTTTCAAATTTAAAGCATAAAAGCCATGCATATGACAGATATCAAACATATCAAGTGAACTGAAGCAAAGCATGATCATCGACAAGTAATTAAAAGCATGTACCAGCTAGAATAAGTAAAGCAGTTCAATCATATAACATAAGCAAGCTCAAAAGTGTGATATGTGAATATGCAAGATATGAACACACACAAAAAGACTCAAGAAAAGAGTAAAGAAGAAAGAAAACTGACGCAAAATATCCTAAAACGGATACACAACACCCAAATCCCCTCGTAAACGCTCAAATGTAGACTGATCTAGGGGTTTGGTGAAAATATCATCCAACTGATGATGGGTATCAACATGAACAAGGTCAATGACACCTTTCTCATATTGATCCCGCAAGAAGTGAAAGCGCACATCAATGTGTTTGGTTTTTGAATGGAGACATGGGTTTTTCCCTACACTAATTGCACTGGTGCTGTCGCAAAACAAAGGAACTCTGGTAGGAAAGAACAACCCAAAATCTCGCAGAGTGGAAATCATCCAAACCAACTGTGAGCAGTAGCTAGCAGCAGCTACATACTCAGCCTCAGTGGTCGAAAGAGTAACTCCAGATTGCTTTCAAGAAGACCAAGAGACAAGAGAAGAACCAAGAAACTGGCAAGTACCGGAAGTCGACTTGCGATCCAACCGGCACCCACCAAAGTCGGCGTCCGAAAATCCAGATAAATCAAGAGATGATGATGCTGAATAGTAAAGACCAAGATCAGGCGCATAAGTGAGATACCTGAAGATGCGCTTGATAGCCTGCCGGTGAGACGCGCGTGGTGATGACTGAAAACGCGCGGAAAGTCCTACGGCGAACTGTATGTCCGGTCTTGTTGCCGTCAAGTATAGCAGCGAACCGATCATCCCTCAAAACTCCCTTTCATTGACCTTGACGCCACTCTCATCCTTGTCCAGACCCCCAGATGTGCCCATTGGGGTTATCTGCGGCTTCAATTCACCACCAAAGTCAAATTTTTTCAACATGTCACGAGTATACTTACCTTGGTGGATGAAGGTGCCGTCCTTGGTCTGCTTGATCTGGAGCCCTAAGAAATACTTGAGCTCACCCATGAGGCTCATCTCAAACTCACTATGCATCTGCTCAGAAAACTTGGACACAAGATCATTAGAAGTACCGCCAAAAATAATATCGTCCACATAAATCTGAGCGACTAAGAAATCTGAAGCATCTCTGAGCAAGAAAAGAGTTTTGTCCACAGAACCCATCACAAACCCCTTCCCCAACAAAAATTGCTTTAAACGGTCATACCAAGCCCTAGGGCTTGCTTCAACCCGTATAAAGCTTTGTGCAACTTAAAAACATGTCGAGGAAATTTAGGGTTCTCAAAACCGGGGGGCTGCCTAACATAGACTTCCTCCTCTATGAACCCTGTTCAGAAAAGCACTCTTAACGTCCATTTGAAAAAACTTAAAACCCTTCGAAGCGGCAAAAGCTAAGAGAATGCGAATGGACTCAAGACGGGCAACAGGAGCAAAGGTTTCTTCAAAGTCAATACCTTCCTTCTGGCAATAACCCTGGGAAACTAGTCGAGCTTTGTTGCGCACCACAACCCCATCTTCACCTTGTTTGTTTTTGAATACCCACTTGGTGCCTATGGGGTTGCATCCTGGTGGCGGCTCAACTAGTGTCCAAACCCGATTGCGGACAAAGTTCTCAAGCTCTTCTTGCATAGCATTAATCCAATTGGAATCAGAAAGAGCATGAGAAACGTCTCTGGGCTCAAAAGATGCAACAAACGCAGATTCAGCAAACACAGCAAGAGAGGCATTAGACAAGCGCAAAGTTCTCTCAGTCAAATCACCTATGATGAGCTCTGAGGGATGGTCACGCTGAACTGCTCGGGTTCCCTGGTGATCTGAAGTCACCTCACCGGAGTCAGCAGCTGGCACCTCTGGACTCGACTGAGGGGGTTCGATCATAGTGGAAGAAGTGATCAGAGGTCCACCCTCATCCTCAGTCGAAGTCTCAGAAGGTGTGGGCTCTGCAGGGGGTGCAGAAGGCACACCCTCATTAGCAGCTAGAGTATCCTCATCTTCCTCGAAGATGGACTCTCCGAGCTCATCATCACCAGAAGGCTCAAAAGAAGGAGTCAAAGAAGGCAAGGACTCATCAAATGAAACTTCGCAAGTCTCGACAAGCTGCTGGGTTTCGAGTTTCCAAACACGGAAACCTCGAGAATGCAATGCATATCCAAGAAAAACACCATCCCAGCAACGAGACTCAAACTTGTCCAAATGCCCTCCCTTCTTGAACACAAAGCACTTGCAGCCAAACGCTCGCAAGTGGCTCACCTTGGGCTGTCTGCCAAACCGCAAGTTCATATGATGTCTTACCAAGGTAAGCTCTAAGAAAGATGCGGTTGGCCAGATAGCAAGTCGTGTTCATGGCTTCAGCCCAAAAACGCCTAGGAGTCCTGTGCTCATCGAGCATCGTCCTGGCCATCTCGACTAGCATGCAGTTCTTTCGTTCCACAACGCCGTTCTGTGGGGGAGTGTAAGGAGAAGAAAACTGATGGTCCAGACCCTGATCACTACAGAAGCTGACGAACTGAGAGTTCTTGAACTCAGCCGTTGTCGGAGCGAATTGCTCGCATCCGACCATTGTTCTCATTCTTCAGCTTCAAAATCAGGTCATGAACAAACTGAAACGTTTCATCCTTAGACTCCAAGAAGAAAACCCACGAGAATCGAGAAAAATTGTCAACAATGACAAGCGCATACCACTTCCCACCGACTGAGCGTACCCGAGCTGGACCAACAGTGTCTATGTGTAAAAGCTCGCCCGGATACGAAGTCATCACCTGAGTCACAGGTGAGTGAGAAGCGGCAACCATTTTCCCATGACGACAGGGATGACAAACTAGATCCTTCTCCATCTTAAGATTGGGCAATCCTCGGATGAGGTCCATAGAGCTCAACCTGACTAGTAGATCAAAACTCAAATGACCTAACCTCCTATGCCACTTCCAGAGCTCAGAAGAAGATCCAGCTAACAAACAGCGAGAAGGGCCAAAAGAACTAGAGAAGTCAATTCGGAAAACTTTACCAAACGGTAAGATCTGGCAAATCAAAGACCCTCTAGAATCAAACACAGAAGAATTGCCCTTCTTAAAACGCACTTCCAAACCATCCTCAAGAAGTTGCGAAACAGAAATCAAATTGAAGTTCAAATTCTTAACCAAAGCAACATTCTTCAAAGAGAAATGATCTGAAATACGAATAGAGCCTATGCCACTTACATTCCCTTGACCACTGTTCCCGAATGTGATGTACTCTTTGGAGCTCGGGGGAGAGAGACTGGAGAACCATCTGCGATGTCCCATCATGTGGCGAGAGCATCCTGAGTCCATAATCCAAACGTCCGTCCAGTCCCCGATCCTACACAATCAGTTGCTGTAAGTGGGAGCAAACGGTCCGGCACCAGGTTTAGCAAAAGAGCTAAACCAGTGTCGAGCCATCTACTCAAAAGATGGAAAGCGAAAACCATCAAAAGAGTTTAGGACCAAAACGCGGCTCAAAGCGCGGTCCTCGGCTCTGCCTAAACCTGCGGCCACGAGGTCCAGGACCGTAGCCAACACGGTCTGGAACTCTACCGGAACGAACACCACCAACTGGAGCACGGGCAAGAAAGTCAGTCTCCTCTACCACCACCTACACGACGCGGCCTGGCCTCCAGCCTCTCCCCGCGTCGAGGAACACGCAGTCTACCACCCTGCTGGTAGAACTGCTCCTGACCACCATAAGTCTCTCTCTACACTCTCAACCCGCTTCCTCCTGAAGAAAAACTCCACAAGATGCCCGTCTCTCTGACAGTACTCACAATGATAGGTGGGCTTCTTGGGATGTGGTTGAGGTTTGGGGTTCTAGGGCTTAGTGGTGTTAGGTGTTGTATTCTTGGGCTGAGAAGGTCCAGGAAGAGAGTCTAGAGAAGAGTGGAGGTGTTTGGGCTTTGGAACCCAGATAGGCTTCTTAGGTGGAGCTTTGGGTGGTTCATGAATCACTCCATCCTTTGGCTGACAAGCCTGGGAGGACTCAGTGGAGTGAGTCTTGGGATACCTCTGTTCTGGAGTCATTTTACTCCACTCCATTGACCAGCTAATGGCACTCTCAAAGTCAGCCTTGGTGTAGGTATAATCTACTCCAAACCCATCCTGCCTCTTGAACTGCTGGATCATCATGCCGAGCTGAGGCTCCCTGGCACTGATCCAACTCAGGATGGAACGGAGGTAAAAGTTCTCATTCTGGAAATCTGCTAGCTCCTCTCTCAAGGAAGCTAGAACCTCCACCTGAGACAAGCAGGTCTCACACTCACTCTCTACTTGAACAGACTTCTCGGCTTTCAGCTTAATCAATTCCATTCTAAGAGACAGGCAGTTCTCACAGACAGTGGGTGGAACTGACAGTGTCTCAAGCTCTAGCCTAGTCTGCGCAAGCTCAGCTCTCAACCTCTCCAAATCACCCAAATGTTCATCGCCCTTGGATTTCAGCTCAGCTAAGGCAGCTAGATGAGATGGGCAATCAACACAGGGTGCGACGACAGTGGCTTGAGCATCTTTCAGCTCAAGCTGAGCGCTTTCAAGCGTCCCTCTCATCAACCCTTTCTGTGTACCTGGACTTCAGAGTCGACAGGTCACACAGAAGCACCTCACACTTCGGGCACTCACTGCTATCACCCAAGCAAGGGGAAGAAGATAGACTCTCAATTCTGCCAGTTGGCCACGGCAAGCTCACTCTCTAACTCATCTATCCTCTTCTTAGCCCCCCTAAGCAGTTTTTCCCGATATTTCAACTCCTGACGATTGCTCTCAAGTAAATCAACGATTTCGCGCTCGTAGGATGATACCTTTTAATTGTCGTCGTCGTCGGAGTCGTCGGAGGAGCTCCTTTCTTCCTTATCCCCAAGAGCCATTGAATAGAAGCTTTTGCGGGATCTTCGGCGCTGGTGTGAACGGCTCTTCGGCTCATCTCCGAAAGCCATGAAGCAGAGGCCCGCCGGATCGTCCTTGTACTTCCCCTTCCTGATGGCGATCTCCTCATCGCTTGAGCTCGATGAAGAGGAAGAAGACGTGGACCGCTTGGAGTAGCTCTTCTCCATTTCGGCGAAGAAGGCCTTGTCGCGCTTCTTGTTCTCTCGCTGGTAGTCCTTCAGGGCCTTCTTGAAGAATCTGGTCTTCGGCTTGCCCTTGTTGAAGGAAGAGCTGTCGTGCTTGCCGGAGTCGTGGAAGCCATCGGTGCCCTTCTTGTGTCCATTGCGCTTGGGGCAGTCGGCGATGAAGTGTCCTGGATCACCACACTCAAAGCACCCGGATTTTGTGCCGTGTCTTTTGAACATTCCCTTGTCATAGACACGACACACCCGGTTGTTAAAAAGACACAAATCATCATCACCCAAAAACTCAAGCTAGTCCTCAGTGATAGACATCAAAGAGAACCCAACACATCTCACAGAAGAGGGATCAACAGAAGGTGTAGCAAGGGCCAGAGATTTTGATCTAGAACCAGTGAGATTTGATCTCAGCTGGAGATCAACCTAGTAGCCTTCAACTTGCTAAACAACTCAGAAATGGTCAAGGTATCATAAGAAGTACTCTCAATGATAGAAGATACCTTGATCTCCCAGATCTTTGGGTCCAAGGTATGGAGAACCTTGAGCGCCTGCTCGTGATCTGAGACTAACTGAGCACCCTCAGCCTTGTTGTCCCGAAGCTTGTTAATGATCGATTGAAAGCGACCAAACAAAGCTTCAACAGATTCACCTGGCTTTTGTGTGAAGTTCTCGTACTCACGCCGGTAGGTCTGATAGAGCCGAGCCTTGACCTGAGCTGTTCCCTCATGGTGTGCCTTGAGGGTAGCCCAGATCTCTCTCACAGTGGAGAGATGGCTCACACGCTCAAACTCAATGGGACCTAAACCTAGAGAAAATAATGTTCACAGCCTTACTGTTGCTCAGATGCTTGAGCAATGATACCAGCAGTACCATGCTCAGTGACTGGCAATATGACAAACGTGGTGTGAACACAACTGTCCCAAAAGTCTGAACCCTGGCTCATGAGATAGGCTCGCATGCGAGTCTTCCAATAGTTATAGCCATAGGCTTCCAAGGATGGGACCTTGCCAGGAGACGTCATGGTCACTACTGGGGTTTAGAACCGGTTAAGGTATGGAAAAACCCTAACCTAGCTCTGATACCACTTGTAGGACCGAAAGTAGCGACCAGAGAGGGGGTGAATGGGCGCCTTAAAAATTCTTTCGAATATATGGCCTATTCCCAACACCCAACGCACCTCAAAAGGCTAAGCAGCAGAAAATAAACAGATAGCCTAAGTCTAAAGGTATCTAGCCTAGAAGCAACTGATGTTAAACAGAGAACTACCAAAGCAGTGCAACTAGGCAGATAAACAAAGTATACTAGACATGTCAGGCCAAACTTCTCAATGAAATGATCTAAGTATATATAAAGTGAGATGAGAAGTTACTGTTCAGATTTGTCTCCTGTTCGGAACTTGGCGAAGCCTGCTTCGCCCGTCGAGGTCTGCTTCGGTGGTCGAATCCTGCTTCGCTGGTCGAAGCCTGCTTCACTGGTCGAAGCCTGCTTCGGAGGTTAGTTGCGAAGCCTGCCGAAGTCTGTTGTGTAAATGTCGAAGGTATGTTTTGGTCTAGCCTAGTTCGAAGGGGCAGGGAGCGAAGTATGCTTCGAAGCGAAGTACGAAAGTATCGAAGCTAGCTTCGAACCGAGTGCTTCGAAGCCTATCCTTCGAACAGAATACTTCGAACGCAACGCACAGACGGACAACCTTCGAACGAAGAAGCGAAGGCTGACGTGCGACAGAGAAACCAAAACTGAAGCCTACACTCTATCTTCGAACAAACACATCGAGGACCTTCGAAGAAGACAGAAGCAAACACTGAGTGAAGTCTAACAGAAAGACAAGCTTCGAAGCCAACTTCGAAACCGGTCGAAGTATGGACTTCGAAGAGCTCGAGTCGGAGTACCTTCGCACAGACGTTCGAAGTATGAGACACTGTCAGTTCAAAGAGTACTTCGAAGCTAGCAATTCAGGACACAAAACGAAGTTCGAAGTTCAAACTGAAGCCTTCGAGTATATCAGATCGAAGCCTGCCTCACGGAGCTGAGGGGCTTCGAATAGAGAGGGTGGCTTCGCTAGAAAACAGTCAAAAAAGGTACTCAGCCCTGTCAACTTCGATCGAAAAGCTGCGCAGAAAAGCAAAAAGCTGGTACTAGTGTACTGTTGCAACAATGTAGTAGTACTACTTGCAACAGCAAGAACTAGTACTACTTGCGTGAAGAACACACGCAACAGAAGCAACCGAAGCTTCTCTTCAAGAATAAACCAGTCGCATGCGCAAGGAAAACTATAGAGCAATAAATGAAATGGTGCACACAAAAATAGCAGGAACAAACTCTTCCAGACCAGAGCAAAACGAGATGAACCTGCCAATAACAATCAGCACAAAAATCTCTGGCGGCGCACGCATGAACAAGAGAGGAGAGAGACAAAGCAAGAGACAAAATGACCCAAAGGAGTATGAATTGATTTCAGCCAAAAGGGTGACCTAACCCTAGGGATTGGGGTCCTATTTATAGGCTGCCCAACACTAGGAATATTCCACCAGCCTCTTAGGGCTTTTTACAGACGCAGGAATAAAGGAAAAGACTCTACTGCCCTTAGGTATTTTTACAGACACGACTGACTGACTGTGGGCCTAGAGATACAGATGACTTATCCGGAAGCTATGTTTTCGTAGCGACTACGACTTCTCTTCTGGATAGTCGGATACAAGATCAACGGTTGTCAGTTTTGCGCCGAAACTGACAAAGCCTCCACCGGCTTTGCACCAGGTACCCGGATTGGGCCGGCCCGATTCCGCAGCTCTCTCAGCCCGGCAATCACTCGCCGCCCGTGTACCTGAGTCAACCCTGGTCAACATCCCAGTGGGTCTTCTGCTGCTTCTGGCCCATGTACCCGGATTGGGCCAGCCCGACTTCGTAGCCTCCTCTGCCCGACAGTCGCTCATTGCCCGTGTACCTGAGTCACACGCGGCCCATGAAATAGCAGATCTCTTCTTCTTTTGTCTTCTTTGACTATCGTTGACAATGACTCATCACATCTGGAGCCATGAGTCCCACGCTATTCAGCATGGCTACTCATCCGCCGAAGGGCCTAGCACGCTGGAGCCCCTGCGCCGAAGCCCACTGGATAGCAGAGGTCTTCGGGAACTAGAACCCTCCAGCGGAAGGCTTCGGTCTGACCGTCTCCGCACGACCGACTCAGTTAGCCTTCGACAAAAATGGGAAAGGCCCGGGGGGCACTCCGAAGTTAATAGTTTGGACATCACTATAGGAAAGAAGTCAACAAACCGTCTGGAGGTCCATAAGTGCGATTGGAGAATTCCAATCGTCCAATATTTGAGAAATCCTAGTCAATGGGTTGATCGAAAAGTTCGGCGACAAGCATTTAAATTTGTGTTGCTAGACGATGTACTGTATCGCTGAACTATTGATGGTGTACTTTTAAAGTGTTTAGACAATGAACAGTCCTAAGTAGCTATGGGAGAAGTCCATGAAGGGCTTTGTGGCACTCATCTGTCATCTCAAAAAATGAGTTGGATGCTCAAAAGAGCAGGTTTCTACTGGCCGACTATGACTGAGGATTGTTTTAGATATTATAGAGGGTGTGAAGCGTGCCAGAAGTTTGGAAATATTCAGCTAGCTATTGTGTCATTGCTTAACCCTATTATCAAGCCATGGTTGTTCCGAGGTTGGGGTTTAGACTTCATTGACCAGATCTATCCTCTTTCTTCAAAAAGGGCATCGCTTCGTGTTGATGGCAACAGACTACTTCACCAAATGGACCGAAGCTGTGCCTCTCAAGAATATGACTCACAATGAGGTAACCGATTTTTATCTTGCAGCACATTGTACATAGATTCGGTATTCCCAAACTCTCTCTACAGATCAAGGTACTTCATTTGTTTCTAAAGAAGTGAGAGACTTTGTCGAATTTTAAGGTATTAAGTTAATAAACTCTTCACCATATTATGCTCAGGCCAATGGTCAGGCAGAGTCTAGTAACAAAACTGTGATTAAGCTCATTAAAAAGAAAATCGAAGAGTTCCCTAAGAGGTGGCATGAAGTGCTTTCTGAGGCGCTATGGGCTTGTAGAATTGCAAAGCACAGTGCTACCAATGTTAGTCCATATGAGCTAGTATATGGACAAGAAGCCCTTCTACCCGTAGAAGTAGATCTTGGCTCTTTAAGAGTTCTAAAGCAAGATGTCTTATCGGCCGATGAATATGAGACTCTTTTAAAGGATAATTTAGAATAAGTGATCGATAAGAGGCTAAGGGCTTTAGAAGCTATAGAGATAGACAAGAGGAGAATAGCTAGAGCCTACAATAAAAAAGTTAAGCCAAAATCGTTTCAAGTTGGTGACTTGGTTTGGAAGACGATTTTGCCCTTAGGCATTAAGAGTCCCAAATTTGGTAAGTGGTCACCTAGTTGGGAAGGCCCTTTCAAAATAGCCGAAATCGCTCCAGGTAATGCATATGTGCTAGAATCGCTACAAGGAGAGCGGTTTCGAAGAGCTTTGAATGGTAGGTACTTGAAAAAGTATTTCCCGAGTGTGTGGCAAACTGCTTAAAAGTGTCGAAAGGTCGATATGGGAGATATCGTCCTTAGCCCATTATGCTTTTAGTTCACTTAGTTCACTAAAAGGCAGGGGGCATGTGTTGATAACAAAAAATGGCATTAAATGGTTAAGATTATCAAAATATCAATTTTGGTAATTTGGGCCAAAAATACACATGTCCTGGATCGGGCCGAATTGAAGCCCTATAGGGCCGAAGGCCCATTGAGTTCTGGGCTTCAGAAGCTTCCATCAGGCCTGCTAGCTTCGGCCCGAAGGCCTTCGGAGGCCTGCCTCGCCGAAGCTTTGGCCCGAGGAGCAGGCTTTGACGGGCTTGGCCGAAGGCCCACTTTGGGCTGAATTCAGAGATAGAGTTTGAGTCTAATTCTAGCTAATTTTATCCCTACGCATGATTAGGCCGAATCTTAACAAATTAATCTTACAGATTAGAAGACTAGCCCCTATAAATATAGTGGTGAGGTCGGTTCATTAACTCCCCCCCCCAACACAAATCAACCACGAAGCCCTAGCTTTGAACTGTACCTTTACTTTTATCTTTACATTTCTACAACCTTCATGGGTTTGCTTGGAAGCCCTCCGCTGGCCACTTCAGAACAATGGTAATCCTTGTTACTTCTCCTGTGAAGTACCCGTTAATCTATGTAAAAGATTGCTAACGCCTTGTTACTTCGCTTGTGAAGTATCCGCTAATCTACGTAACATATTGCTACCTTCATTTCCCTATTGCAACACTTAGCAGATTCGGTCCCCAGGCCGAATTGGCACTTGATCTCTGTTCTGTTGCAGGTTTTCACGCTCGGAGCCACTTCACCGGAGGTGTCTGGAGCTAGGAGACTAGTTTCGGAGGCTACCAGAACACCCTTCAGCAGGAATCCCTGCTTCGACTACCCGTGTCAGACCGTCACGCTATTGTCGGTTTGATCGAGTCCCTCACGCCAGCACGCTCCTTAGCAGGCTTTGTCATGACAGAATTCACCACGTTTACACCCCACGCCAAATGAATTCACGCTAGTGCATTGCGTTCGAGTTACTTTATCATGTCAAAGACTTCGCGTCGAACCCCGCTGTTCGGAGGTGATTGTCGCATCGAGATCTGTTCGGAGCCTGCCTTCAGCCAGATCAGTCCGAACGCCGAAGGCACCCTTCAGCGAGACCTTTCGCATCAGACGCCGAAGGTACCCTTCGGCGATACCCTTCGCACAGTACCCTTCGAATCAGTCAGGCTCTGTTCAGCTTGCTGGTTTATTTTATCTAATATATTTCTTTTCGGCTAATTGGATTATTTCTGTGTGATATGATTACCTAGCGACTCCACCCCCTTACCAATGTTAAGGGTAGTCGGAACGCGGCGTCAGTGTTGTGTTACACTTAGGATTGTCCCTAAGTATCCGCACACTTTTGGATCATCGAACTGACCCAAGTGCGGGGGAACGTTTTCAGTGTCAACAGTTACCCCAACCGAATGGAGTAGAACACGGATAGAGACAACAAGAGGACAGACACAGAAGAGTTTTTAGATAGGTTCGGGCCTCCCGGAGGATAATAACCATACTCCTATGTGTGTATGGATGAATGGGGGTGTTTGTATGAATCAATCTCTCGGTGCCACTCTCGGCGTTGTGCTATGTGGCGTCGTGTGCTAAGATGCGATCCCGACGTGGTGATCGTCGAGCTTGCTTGTGGTGCTGTCTTTTCCCGGTTGTTCTATTAGGGCCTCCCCTAATCCTTTTATATGAGAATGATTGGGGAGTTACAAGAATAATCATGACATTGACAGCGAGCGGAAACAACCACATAACTACCAACATAACTGCCTCTAAATGGCACTAATGGCTGCCATAGAGATGACAATATTGAAGGTAACCGTCAGCATTGATTGGACATAACCATTGGGCAGATGGCCATAGTCCGACCATTAGAATCTAACCACTCGGGCACATTCGCTCCCGAGTGGGAGGCCTGGTGGCCAAGAAGTCCTCCGTGGGCTGGCGTAGCCAACAATCGACGATCTGAGTGAAACCACTCGGTGGGGTACCCTGGATCATATCCCCGACAACAGCCCCCGAGCTCTTTTCGGCGTGCGCCATGCTCGAAGTGGGTGGGAAGAGCTCCAAGTACCCTTGCTGTATTCTTGCTTTCGATCGGTGCACCACCCAGGTGCACCTACCGAGTCTAGCCCCCGAGGTTGAAGTTCCTTCGGAGAATGAGCTTCAGTCTCAAATCATCTTCTTTGGGGAGTTACCGTTGGAGTAGTTGATTTCGAAACTGTGCAGCCTCCCTACGGGAGGAAGTTACCGCACGGGGAGACGATAGTTGGTGATGTTGCTTCACTTGCTCTTTGCTTACTTCGTCTTCTAGAGCACGGATCAAGACCTCCTGAGAGATCCCTCGGAACTGTGGTGGCGCGATTGATGGCGAAAAGGTAGTTCTCCGAACCGCTCGCTTTAGTAGTCATGACGCTTCAGGAAAGGGAACCGCCGGGAGGAAAGTTATAAGTAACTTTCCTCGGCGCGCTTGGAAGTACTACTCCATCTTTTGCTTCATCTTCTAATCTCCTGGCGCCTCACAAAAGCTTTCGGCACTGTAACTGCATGATTTTCTATCGCAAGGCTTGACGGCTGTTCAGTTTGAAACCTTTGGCAAGGGCGTCTCGGATCCCAATGGCGGCGGGCACTCCTCGGAAGCCGGTGGATCGCCTGGAAGAGTTTCACCTCTCCTCCATGGGAGAAGAGGTGGTGCAGGCACTGGAGGATCGAGGCGATATCCCACCGAAATCCATCTCGTCGTGGCGAGCGGCCGGCGGCGAGACATTTCCATCCCTAGACACCCACGAGATTGTGGTCTTCGACTCCTTCTTTCTTTGTGGTTTCGGGTTTCCGGCGCATCCTTTCCTTCGTGGTGTTCTTCATCATTATGACATTTCTCTTTGTAATCTAAATCCCAACTCCATTCTTCATCTTGCAATCTTTGTAGAGTTGTGCGAATCTTTTCTGGGGGTCGATCCCCATTTCAATCTTTTTCGCCACTTCTACTTGCGGCTTCTTCGGAGCAAAGTGGTCGGCGGATGCGGGCTTCAGCTTCGTGATGGGAAGGTCACCGAAACGCTAGTATATCAAATAATAGTGAGAATCAAACAAATATCTAAATGGGTATTTGAGATCTGGTGGGGGATTGCACATGTTCATGAAATCCGACTCCTTGTCTGTCAGGGACACAATTTTTCCTTTAATTTTTCTGATTTTTTGAGAACTTGGCAAAGTTTACGGGATATGGTTATATGGAAACTGACTTGATTGGGATCGTGATCACGACATGAGATCTGGTTGCTCTCATATAAATACCCGTATATCTGGCCAATTCCAATGATGAGATATAACACATATCAGAAGCAAGAACTGAGTTAGGGTTTTTGACTATCTCTTCTCTCCACTATGCTGCCATAGGGTTTTTGACTATCTCTTCTCTCCGCTATGCTGCCACCGTAATCTACTCTGTTACATACACTGGCATGCACCGAGAACGGTAGAGTATATCTCCGGAACCTCTCGTCCTTGTGATCCTGCACCAGGGAGAGGGTGAATAAGGTTTTTGGGAAGCGCTCTGCGTGACTAGTAAAGTTCATCACTACGGGCACCTTCCGTCTATTTCTACCATCGGTCGCTGTTGGGTATTGTGATCCGACACCAACAGGAGCAACACTGCACTGACCACAGACTCGTCTTTGGCTACTTTACAGTACGTGTGTTACTTTTGTGTACAATTTTTAATCATATTTTGTAAAATCATGATTGCCGAGTTCATGCCTATTAGTATGATAGATATGTTCATGCCTATTAGTCTGTGCGGATCCCTATGATTTGTTTATTTCAGAAATTAATCTTGCAATTGCCTAATAATAGTTCTAGATATATTTTCATTTTTAAATAGTTATGAAAACATAACCATGATTCGTAATGAAGAAAACCCTAAATCAATCCAAATCAATTTGTAAAATTTAAAAACCAGCTTCGGTTTCAAAGAAAAAGTTGTGCCAATCTTGGTGCCTGGTTTGACGATTTAATTGCACTTGGCAGGATAAGTAACTGTCATCCATTATTATATCGTGTTGTGCCAATCTTGGTGCCTGGTTTGACGAAAAAGCATAGATTCACCTCTCAAAACGTTTATCTCTCTTTTTCCTCCACGACATATCTCTCGAATTTTATTTTGAGAGAATAATGACCAATAACATGCTCGCATATGCAATGGACCCTAAAAAGTGTACATCTTTGTACGTCTTCTCCATGCGGGCTGTGGGAAACTGGCAGCTATATGTCCATACAACCATATGGCATGTTCTTTTTAGGGATGTTCTAGGATTTTAGATTAATGATATCATTAAAAATATTCAATTAACAATAATAGCTTTTGGTGGAGTGTTAAGGTCACCACACATATTAGACTACTATCACCAATAATACATTATAGAAATATACTTAAAGTCTTAAACCAACTAATAAAGCATTGTTATCGTGTAACAACACGTACACATCTTAAATATGAATCTGCCCCCTGGTTTCATCAAGTAACAGCAGCATGTATGTAGCTATCCGGGCTAAGCCTATCCGTGATGAATGATGATACCGTGGACATTGCCTCCTAATTGTAAGCTATCAACTAGAGAAAAGCAACGTGTAACAAACTCAATGCTTAAGTGTATTAAGACCGGGCAGTGCAATAATCCTTGCAGAGAATCCAAAGTTCCAGCTCTACTATCACACGCAGACACAGAATTCTGAATCTTGGCAAGACATGTATATATATAGTTATTCTGAATTTATTTTGAGCGGGATTTTGTGAAATAGATGGTCAGGAAATGTGGTCCATGTGATGGGCAGATGAAAACAGATGCAGAGATATGATACAAACAACGAGAGGGCACATGAGGTGTTCTTGGTGCAAGGGTGTCTTTCATTATTTCCATCAATAGGATGATGAAATCCACGCTGATCATTATTGTGCGCTGACGAAAACACGGGCCAATGCAAGAGGATGGTTCACTATCACAGAGCCCATGACTGTGTGGAGAAAAGAAACCTCTCATTATTAAGGAGTAACAAGTGCTCGTAACCACTACTACAAATACATGTCTCTAGCGAGCTGCCAATGCAGCCAGTGGACTTTTGTTAAGAACTGAGAGCAATGCCAAACCGACCTATTAATAGCTACGGCATGCTCAACCGTAAAGCAGTGCATGGCTGCATGCATAATCTTCAATTTTGACCACGTCACCGAGAGTTCACTCAAACTATGCTTTGTATTGCTGGAAAACCGAACGATGATTTTAGGAAAACCGATTTTTATTGTATGAGTACGTCTATTTCTTAAAAGTTTTTATCTATTTAGTCATCTCCTTATTATATATAATTAAATATGAACAATAAAGAAGTTCAGATTTTTTCTACATACTTCATTGTCTCAAATTAAAGCTATTCTAGCGGCGTTTCATCGTGATAAAAATCAAAACAAAGAACATCATACAATATTAAGGAGGTAACAAATAATTCATGCATAATAAATAGTTAGTAAAACACAATATTATTCATAACTAACTTTGCAAGGACATTAAAAAAGAAAACAAAAGAACCAAAATTTATACTGTGTATCATCCACGTTTATTTGGTAGGTATAGTTATGATTTGAAATTAATTATAGGTGTCGTGTAAATTTGTATGACAAGTGTCGGTGTATATATTTAAGTAAGTAAATTAGATGGGTGGATGAGATTGTTCAGACGACACTACAAGAAAACTAGAAATTTTCGTCGGCCTTTTTAACTTCCGTCGGCTTTTGGGCAAGCCGACGGAAGTTAAATAACTTCCGTCGGCCCCTGGAGGCCGACGGAAAGTTAATTTAACTTCCGTCGGCTTCTGACAGTGGCCGACGGAAGTTAGCGGGGGTTTTTCCGCGGCCGATCGGATCCCCCTAACTTCCGTCGGCCAGAAGTCGACGGAAGTTAGCTAACTTCCATCGGCTTTAATGCTGGCCGACGGAAGTTAGGGGGACCTTTTCCCAACCGCGTGCGCGTACAGGGAGACCTAACTCCCTGTACGCGCCCACGCCGCCGCCGCCTCCCGCGCCCAGCCCGCCGCCGCCTCCCGCCCTCGCCGCCTCCCGCCGCCGCCCGCCCTCGTCGCCTCGGGCCGCCGCCCGCCCGGCCGCCGCACGCCTCGAGAGCCGCCCGCCCGGCCGCCGCACGCCTCGGGAGCCGCCCCTCCGCCCGGCCGCCTCCCGCCTCGGGCGCCGCCTCCCGCCCTCGCCACCGCGCCGCTGCACGCCTGGCCGCCGCCGCCCGCCCGCCCGCCCGGCCTCCTCCCGGCCGCCTCGGCCGCCGCCCGCCCGCCCGCCCGCCCGGCCGCCCCCCTTCCGGCCGCTGGCTAGCGCCTCCTGCCGCATTGCCCCCTCTCGCCCAGCGGCTGTAGGACCGAAAGTAGCGACCAGAGGGGGGGTGAATGGGCGCCTAAAAAATTCTTTCGAATCAATGGCCTGCTCCCAATACCCAACGCACCTCACAGACTTAGCAAAGAAAAGTAAACAGATCAACAAGACCTAAAATGATCTAGCCTAAACACGACCGATGTCCTAATCGAAAAGACACCAACACAGTGATTAAAGGCAGATTCAACAGATTAATTAACTCACAGGCATTTAATCAACCCAACACATATGAAGATGGTAAACTGTGATGTTCTAACCAAAATAAAACAGTGCTCAGATTAAAAACACCAAAATCAATATCATCTATCAAAACAGCAGATGAACCAACAGATGTAATGACAGCACAAAGATTAACTCAACAGATAAAATATATTCATGAAAAATACTTTTTAACAGTATGCCATCGCATGCAATAGGATGTTACGGGAAGTATTTGAAATAGTGCTAACCGTACGTGAAACATGGCAACACATGAATATTTAATTAGCACGCAAATCGAGAAATGTAATTAGTACTAATCATGGTTTGGTTTGATTCGTTGAATGAAACAGAACCCTGATGCTTTAGAAAAACGCTGCTACAGTACTCGTGATACCAAGGATTAAACAGAGGATTAAACATACCGACGTAACTGTAAATACACGCAAAACGAGGAAACCATTTACTGTTGTAAGGTTATTTTAATCTGGCTAACAACTGAAACAGCAACGCATAGGCACAATCTTCAAGGCAAAAGTGATTAAATTAGTTCTAATCATGTTGCTACAGTACTTACTGATTTCCGTGCGTGATAACTACCATTAGCCGTGCAGTTCGCATGATGCAGGAAATGTAGCCGGCTCGGTGTAGCTTCCGTATGGCACTCGGCAGCAGGAACAGCCGTAGCTTCACGCATGCAACCGGATCTTCACGCCTCCACCTTGGGACTTCACGCCGGCCTAGCGATGCTAGCTGCTACGCACTGCTGTGCACGCCACAAGTGCTAGGCTCTGCTGCAGGCTAGCAGCTAAGCACGTAGCCTCAAAGAGCGTGCAGAGAGAACGAACCAGAGGAGAAAAACTGGCGGCGACGACGAATCGGCTCGGATGAAAAATACGCCGGCGGCGGAGAAGAAAGAAATAGATGAAAAGTGACCCAATATTTGGTAAAGTGTATTCTGAAAAAAATGGGTGCCCTAACCCTAGGATATTGAGGCCTATTTATAGGCAGCCCATAAAATGGAGAAATGCAGAAATACCCCTAGGGTTTTTTACAGACGCTAAATAAAAATGGAAAAGACCAAAATGCCCTTAGGATTTTTTACAGACTTGACTGACAGACTGTGGGCCTAAAGGCAAAATAGTAAAAACCTAAATAAAGGTAACTTGTCCTGATGCGGAGCTTTTGTAGCAGCTACGGCTTCGCCTCAGAACAGTTAGATCTGAAATCAACGGTCGTCAGTTTTGCGCCGAAACTGACAAAGCGTCCACCGTCTTCGCACCGGGTACCCGGATTGGGCCGGCCTGATTCCGCGGCTCCCTCAGCCCGGCAATCACTCGCCGCCCGTGTACCTGAGTCAATCCCGGTCAATAGTCCAGTGGATCCTCTGCTGCTCCTAGCCCATGTACCCGGATTGGGCCAGCCCGACTTCGCGGCCCCTCTGCCCGACAGTCGCTCGCTGCCCGTGTACCTGAGTCACATGCGGCCCAGACGCAGCAGGTCTTCTCTCTCTTTTTAGTCCTCTTTGACTATCGTTGACAATGACTCATCACATCTGGAGCCATGAGGCCCACGCTATTCAGCATGGCTCCTCAATCTCCCCCTTGATGAGTGCATTGTCAACACTTCTCTTCTTCAGCTTTCCAGTACCTGCAAGCAACTGTGGAAACACGAAAACAAAAACACAAGAAAACAAAGAAGAAGAAAATAAAGTAAAAGTTTAACCCTAATGACCAAAAACCGAACAGAAGCAAGATACGGTCATTATGGTTAACCAAAGGTAAAAGCTCAAAACGAGTGCAGTCTCAGAAACATCAACAAGGATATCAAAAGAGTAAGGACAAACGGGACAAAAACTCCCCCTGAAACAAATCCCAGAGAAAGCCAAAACTCCCCCTTAAACTCTTATACCAAAATTTCTCCCCCTTGTTGACAAGTGAACTCATCAAGCACTCTAAAACGACACTGACTCCCCCTGAAAAGCAACTCCCCCTCAAAATATGCAATGAATGCAACGGAGGTGCAGGTGGAGTGAAGAAAGCATGCTTCTCAGATATGATTGACTGGAATTACAACATCTAACAAGTATAGCAAAAGACATACTGTCGAAGTCACATGGCATGATCAGTACAACAGATGATATCCAAAGAAAGTCATTTAGCACGCATTTTTCAGTTTTTGCAAACAAAAGCATCACCACATTTTCCAGTTAACAAGCAAGGTAAAGCATGAGATGCAGAAGCTAACTGATATCTACCAAGATAAACATCGTCCAAAACAAAGTGCTTCAGCAAACTTGTTGTCTTTTTAATTTTCAGGCTTTTTCATTGTCCTTTTTCATTTTTGCCAAGGGTTATTTGCATGTCAAACCTTATGCTAACCGACCAAGTCAAGCCTAGGCCAGAACTGGACCATCAGAAGCTTAAGACATTGGTCTTGGCATACACTACACTGTCCTAGTTCATACCAAAGTGCTATGGAAAGCAGTCCAGAACAATGCAATGCGACAAGGCAAACCCACTTGGATCTTTTCAACTTAAGCATAAAAAGGCATGGAATTTTCATTCATTTTTATTTTTATCATTTTTATAGCACATTTTCCATGTTAAAGCATAAAGATGTCCAAGTTGCATATCTGCATCTATGTGATGAACTAGCTACAAGGCATGTAACAGATAGCAAAAGCACTCAGCCTACACATGCTAGTTACCAGAAGCAATGGTGATCATTTTTCAAGTTGAAAGCGTAAAAGCCATGCATATGACAGATATCAGACATATCAAGCGAACTGAAACAAAGCATGATCATTGACAAGTAATCAAAAGCATGTACCAGCTAGAATAAGTAAAGCAGTTCAATCATATAACAGAAGCAGGCTCAAAAGTGTGATATGTGAATATGTATGATATGAACACACACCAAAAGACTCAAGAAAAGAGTAAAGAAGAAAGAAAAATGACGCAAAATATCCTAAAAAGGATACACAACACCCAAATCCCCTCGTAAACGCTCAAAAGTAGACTGATCTAGGGGTTTGGTGAAAATGTCAGCCAACTGATGATGGGTATCAACATGAACAAGGTCAATGACACCTTTCTCATATTGATCCCGCAAAAAGTGAAAGCGCACATCAATGTGTTTGGTTTTTGAATGGAGACATGGGTTTTTCCCTACACTAATTGCACTGGTGCTGTCGCAAAACAAAGGAACTCTGGTAGGAAAGAACAACCCAAAATCTCTCAAAGTGGAAATCATCCAAACCAACTGTGAGCAGCAGCTAGCAGCAACTACATACTCAGCCTCAGTGGTCGAAAGAGCAACTCCAGATTGCTTTCGAGAAGACCAAGAGACAAGAGAAGAACCAAGAAACTGGCAAGTACCGGAAGTCGACTTGCGATCCAACCGGCACCCACCGAAGTCAGCGTCCGAAAAAACCAGATAAATCAAGAATGATGATGCTGAATAGTAAAGACCAAGATCAGGCGCATAGGTAAGATACCTGAAGATACGCTTGACAGCTTACCGATGAGACGCGCGTGGTGAAGACTGGAAGCGCGCGCACAGTCCCACGGCGAACTGTATGTCTGGCCTTGTCGCCGTCAAGTACAGCAGCGAACCGATCATCCCTCGAAACTCTCTCTCATTGACCTTGACCCCGCTCTCGTCCTTGTCCAGACCCCCAGATGTACCCATTGGGGTCATCTGAGGCTTCAGCTCTCCACCAAAGTCGAATTTCTTCAACATGTCCCGAGTATACTTACCCTGGTGGATGAAGGTGCCGTCCTTGGTCTGCTTGATCTGGAGCCCTAGAAAATACTTGAGCTCACCCATGAGGCTCATCTCGAACTCGCTGTGCATCTGCTCAGAAAACTTGGACACAAGATCATTAGTAGTACCGCCAAAGATAATATCGTCCACGTATATCTGAGCGACTAAAAAATCTGAAGCATCTCTGAGCAAGAAGAGAGTCTTATCCACAGAACCCATCACAAAGCCCTTCCCCAACAAAAACTGCTTTAACCGGTCATACCAAGCCCTGGGGGCTTGCTTCAACCCGTATAAAGCTTTCTGCAGCTTAAAAACATGTCGAGGAAACTTAGGGTTCTCAAAACCGGGGGGCTGCCTAACATAAACCTCCTCCTCTATGTACCCGTTCAGAAAAGCACTCTTGACGTCCATTTGAAAAAGCTTAAAACCCTTCGAAGCGGCAAAAGCTAAGAGAATGCGAATGGACTCAAGACGGGCAACAGGGGCGAAGGTTTCTTCAAAATCAATACCTTCCTTCTGGCAGAAACCCTGGGCAACTAGTCGAGCTTTGTTGCGCACCACAACCCCATCTTCACCTTGCTTGTTTTTGAACACCCACTTGGTGCCTATGGGGTTGCATCCTGGTGGCAGCTCTACTAGTGTCCAAACCCGATTGCGGACAAAATTCTCAAGCTCTTCTTGCATGGCATTAATCCAGTTCGAGTCAGAAAGAGCATGAGAAATGTCTCTAGGCTCAAAAGATGCAACAAAAGCAGATTCAGCAAACACAGCAAGAGAGTCAACAGAAGAGCGCAAAGTTCTTGTAGACACATCACCGATGATGAGCTCTGAGGGGTGATTACGCTGAACTGCTCGGGATCCCTGGTGATCTGAAGTCACCTCTCCGGAGTCAGCAGCTGGCACCTCTGGACTCGACTGAGGGGGCTCGATCGAAGTGGAAGAAGTGATCAGAGGTCCGCCCTCGTCCTCAGTCGAAGTCTCAGAAGGTGTGGGCTCTGCAGGAGGTGCAGAAGGCCCACCCTCATCAGCAGCTGGAGTATCCTCATCTTCCTCAAAGATGGACTCTCCGAGCTCACCATCACCAGAAAGCTCAAAAGAAGGAGTTAAAGAAGGCAAGGACTCATCAAAGAAACCTCGTAGGTCTCGACAAGCTGCTGGGATTCGAGGTTCCAAACACGGAAACCTCGAGAATGCAATGCATAACCAAGAAAGACTCCGTCCCAGCAACGAGACTCAAACTTGTCCAAATGCCCTCCCTTCTTGAGCACAAAGCACTTACAGCCAAACGCTCGCAAGTGGCTCACCTTGGGCTGTCTACCAAACCGCAACTCATATGAGGTCTTACCTAGGTAAGCTCTAAGAAAAATGCGGTTGGCCAGATAGCAAGCCGTGTTCATGGCTTCAGCCCAAAAGCGCCTAGGAGAAATGCAGAAATACCCCTAGGGTTTTTTACAGACGCTAAATAAAAATGGAAAAGACCAAAATGCCCTTAGGATTTTTTACAGACTCGACTGACAGACTGTGGGCCTAAAGGCAAAATAGTAAAAACCTAAATAAAGGTAACTTGTCCTGATGCGGAGCTTTCCTAGTAGATACGGCTTCGCCTCAGAACAGTCAGATCCGAAATCAACGGTCGTCAGTTTTGCGCCGAAACTGACAAAGCGTCCACCGTCTTCGCACCGGGTACCCGGATTGGGCCGGCCTGATTCCGCGGCTCCCTCAGCCCGGCAATCACTCGCCGCCCGTGTACCTGAGTCAATCCCGGTCAACAGTCCAGTGGATCCTCTGCTGCTCCTAGCCCATGTACCCGGATTGGGCCAGCCCGACTTCGCGGCCCCTCTGCCCGACAGTCGCTCGCTGCCCGTGTACCTGAGTCACATGCGGCCCAGACGCAGCAGGTCTTCTCTCTCTTTTCAGTCCTCTTTGACTATCGTTGACAATGACTCATCACATCTGGAGCCATGAGGCCCACGCTATTCAGCATGGCTCCTCAGCGGCCAGCCGGCCACCGGCCCACGCGTGCCGCCCGCCGCCGCGCCCCCTCCCGGCCGTCGCCGCCCCCTTCCGGCCACCGCCCCCTGGTCGTCGCCACTGTCGCCCGCCATCGCCGCCCACTGTCCGTCGCCTGCCGACCACTACCGTCCGTCATCACCCGCCGACCGTCGCCGTCCGCCAAGTAATTTTTACCCCTCACTTGCATTGTGATTGAATAGTTTGTTACTTTGTGAATTGTATTGTGAATAGAATCGAATTGTGAATTGAGTTAAATTGTGAATATGCTTGCCGAATGTTTCGGTCTGATACTCAACGAACAATTATTTTTGCTAGTACCTATCGGAATACAATTTTGTCGTAGTGGCACTTAAATTTTGATCGAGATTGATAGTATGATAGACACTTAAATTTTTTCGTAGTATGTGATAAAATGAATAATTGATTCAATTGCTAGTGCATGTCAAGTGGAAATTGATTCATTACGTTGACTATTTATGCTATTACAAGTGTTTCGTTTGCGATGTTCTATTATATATGCTATTAATTAAATTCTTGTATTAATTTTTGGTTTGTTGATGATTTCATTACGGTGATTAGTATTACATATATATACTTTATTATATATATTTCTTTTCGTATGCAATTTTTTATTTGACAACAACGTAGATAGTGTAACGAAACCTATGCGTCACCCGTTTCGGACCAACATGTCTCACACGTGTCATGCGTGTGAGATGTGTAGGTCCGGAATTGTCCCTTTTTGGACAGCCTCAGAGTGGGCGACAGAGCGTGGTTTTATGATGAGTCATGAGTCCGAATGGGATTTCAGTAACATAACCTTGTTGTTCTCCATTGCACCACTATCAGGCGTGCAATTGGAGAACAGCGGGGTTATGCTGCTGAAATTTCGTTCGGACTCATGGCTCATCATAAATACCACGTTTTGTCGGTCACTCTTGGGTGGGTTTAGGACCTATCTTTTCCTATAGACCATGGTTGTCACGGCATCGCTTGCGCCGACTAGGCGTCCAGGCGGTCACCGCCGGACGCCATGGTGAATCGCGTCGCCGGCGGGCTCTGCTTCCCCTTGCGTCGCCGGCCGCCCGGCCGCCTCTACTTCCCCTCCGTTGTCTGGAGGCAGGAGGCGGGGGGTGGCCAGGGTGTGTGTATGTTGCGAGCCCCTTGATTGAATGAATGTTTTGCATATAGAATGGCTGAGGACGACCGACGGTGGATGTATAGTGGTTGGATGAAAAGTGGAGCTCACACGAGGGAGTGGGTAATCAACGCTGAGAAATTTGTTGATCGTGCATTCACTTTGACAACAAACACTGGCGCGAGGTGTCCATGCATGAAGTGCAGAAATTCTCGTTGGCAAGACAAGAGGACGTTGTCATTGCATATTTGCAAATATGGTTTCGTGCCAGGTTATGAAGTTTGGTCTTTTCACGGCGAGATAGGTCGTGAAAAAACTGTATTAGTAGTGGAAGAAGAAGATGATAGCAGTTGCTGACGATAGGATGGATGAGATGGTTGATGCTATACGACCGGAGTTTGAATCAAACCCCGAGGATCCTCCAACACCGGAGGTTCAAAAGTTTTTCGACATCCTTCGAGCTTCAGAAGAGCCATTGCATGAGCACACCACCGTAAGCGTTCTCGCTTTCGTGACTCGTATTATGGCTATTAAGTCAAAGTTTGCATTTTCAAACAATTGTTATAAGGAGCTCTTGAATCTGATCAGCGATATCCTTCCTAAGAACCATAAGGTGCCGAAAGAAATGTATCAGTCAAAGAAAATGCTTTCTGCTCTCGGTATGGAGTATGAGAAGATTGATGTGTGCCGAGATAATTGTATGCTGTTCTGGAAAGAACATAGTAATGAGGTGAAATGCTTAAAATGTGGTAAACCGAGATTCGTAGAGGTCGTAAATGAAGACGGAGAGAAAGTGACGACAGAGGTTGCTCATAAGCAACTTCGTTACATGCCTCTTACACCTCGGGTGAAACGATTGTTTCTATCAAAGAAAACCGCTAGACATATGCGATGGCATAAAGAAGGTGTACGTGAGAATAATCAAGTAATGGTGCACCCATCTGATGGTGCGGCATGGAAGGCTCTAGATGATTTTGATGCAGACTTTGCTAGTGATGCAAGGAATGTTCGCATCGGGTTGGCAACTGATGGATTCACGCCTTTCAATGTAACGGCATCGTCGTACTCTTGTTGGCCCGTGTTTGCTATTCCATACAACCTTCCACCTTCATTTTGTATGAAATATGAATTTATGTTCCTGTGTCTCATTATACCCGG
This sequence comes from Zizania palustris, assembly GCA_019279435.1. Lineage (NCBI taxonomy): Eukaryota > Viridiplantae > Streptophyta > Magnoliopsida > Poales > Poaceae > Zizania > Zizania palustris. The sequence goes on along the minus strand of JAAALK010000288.1, from coordinate 73,630,505 downwards.
TCCAGATCATCCTGGAACACGACTAAACGTGATGCTGAAGCCCTTAATTGAAGAGTTGAAACAATTGTGGAAAGGAGTTGAAGCATATGACTATGACCAGAAACAAAAATTCAATCTTCGAGTTGCGTATCTGTGGTCGGTTCACGATTTTCCGGCATACGGTATTTTTTCTGGTTGGAGTTGTCATGGAAGGTTGACATGCCCGATATGTGCGAAGGACACAGATTGTTTCCGTCTGAACTTCGGGGGAAAGATTTGTTACTTTGATTGCCATAGATGCTTTTTGCCCATGAATCACCCATTTAGGTTACAGAGGAACAATTTCAAGAAGGACAGCATTGTTGTAAAGGGACCACCAAGGCGTTTAAATGGTACAGAAATCGCTGATATGCTGAATGAGTTGGTCCTTAATGAAAATGAGGATGGATTTGTAGGATTCGGAACCGAACATAATTGGACCCACATATGTGGCTTATGGGAACTGCCGTATGTCAAATCACTAATTCTGATGCACAACATTGACGTTATGCATCAGGAACGTAATGTTGGTGAAAGCATTATAAGTACATGTATGGATTTTACTGACAGGACAAAAGATAATGTAAAGGCGAGAAGAGATTTAGCTGAGATTTGTAATCGACCAACCCTTGAGTTGACGAATAGTGGTGGCAAGCCACGTGCCCCATTTTGTTTAAAACCTAAAGAAAAAACAAGTAATGAGGTGGTTGAAAAATTTGAAATTCCCAGATGGTTACGCCGCGGGATTTAGAAGAGCTGTGAACTTGAAGACAGGGAAATTAAATGGATTGAAAAGTCACGATTACCACATAATAATGGAAAGACTCCTTCCTGTAATGTTTCGTGGGTACCTGAATGATGATGTGTGGAAGGCGTTAGCTGAGCTGAGCCATTTTTATAGACAACTTTGTGCGAAAGAAATTAAGAAAGATATGATGGAGATGCTAGAGCAAGAGATCCTGGTGCTTTTATGTAAACTGGAAAAAATATTCCCTCCAGGGTTCTTCAATCCAATGCAACATTTACTGGTTCATCTGCCATATGAAGCTAAGGTAGGTGGCCCTGTGCAATACAGGTGGATGTATCATATTGAAAGGTCCCTAAAGAAGCTTAGAGCGATGGTTGGTAATAAGGCCAGAGTTGAAGGTTGCATCGCAGAAGAATTTAAATTGAAAGAGATAGCATACTTCACTAGTGTATACTTCGCTGAGCATCACAATGTCAACACACCTGCTACACGGTACCATATGGATGAAGACCATCCTTGTAGTGATCTCCAAATATTTGGGTGGAAGGGCATAACTGTTGGTGTCTCCACGACATATTATGTAACTCAGGAAGAACGAACAAATGCCTTGCTCTACATGTACTCAAATATGGAAGAGATGGAACAATATTTCGCGTAAGTGATTCGTTTTAGTTTTATATTTTACCTCCAAATTTTATACCCGTTTGTTTACCTATTCGTTACATTGACAGTATGTTTGATTCGAAATACTTGACGTCTGGTCGTTAACCAACGGAGAAGCAATTAGATAAATTGCGTCGAGAAGGAGTAAATGGCGGGCCTAGTTTTCTCAGTTGGTTCAGAGAACATGTAAATCCTTACCTTTTCTGACACGTATTATTTTACTCTACTAGGTTAATTATCTTATAATCTCTTATGATTTGCAGTGCGTGCTCGCTGACAATGTACATATAGACTTGCGACAGCTCTCTTACGAGAGTATTAGTGCCAAAAGTTACGGTCGCTATGATGTTAATGGTTTCCGCTTCCGTTCAACTATTTTTGAAGCATATCGACCTCTAGCGGCAACAACTAATACTGGAGTTGTTACAAGGGTCGTTGATGGACAAGGACACGAAACTATGTATTATGGAATCATCAAAAATATAATCGAGTACAAATTTGCCGGGAATAAGGAGATTAAAGTAGTCTTCTTCGATTGTGATTGGTTCGACCCTAAACATGGTACTCGTGAAAACCAATTTGGGATGGTTGAAGTCAAACACGCGGAACGATTATCTGGTTGCGACAATTTTGTCCTTGCTCACCAAGTCGAGCAGGTGTATTATATGCCCTACCCATGTGAAAAACTAAGTGCTTGGTGGGTAGTCTACAAAGTGAATCCTCGGGAACGTCTACACACCCCTAGTGATGACGCTTATCAATTGGAGGTTGAAGAGGTCGATGAGGTTTATCAAGATGATGAATTGCCGACTTCGTTTAATGTAGAGTCAGAATCGTCGACAGATTCTTTTCTCGGCGATTCTAATGATGTGGCAGTTCCCGAGAAAAGGAAACACCAACATAAGAAGAAAAAAGTAACATGGCGTGCTTTGGGGAGTAAAGGACAAATTGATCCTGATTTTGATGATAATTGACAAGTAATTATTTTCATACATGGATATGCAATATACTTCATATTACATGTTTTTTCATATGTACAAACCTTCTTTACTAATAAATGCTTGTTTCTGCTTATTTTGAACAGGATGTCGAAAAAGGTGAGGAGTGTCACGAGGAAGCTCTTCCGCTTGGGGAGTTCATCGGCGAGTACTCCGGCGAGTACACCGACGAGTCAGGAGGACACCCTATTCCAGGGTAGTTCCTCTTCTTCAAACAGACGTCGTCAAGAGCAGCTCCTGAGATGCATAGATCCGACATTAATTGGTCGGCCTATTGCATTTCAACTAGATGATGAGGTAACTTTCAGATTGTTTTTTATGCCAGCTATTACTAATTGTTTCAATACTCTTTTGTAGGAGGAAGAACACTTGGAGAGTGCGGGTCATGAGGATCATCCGGTGGGTGGGGGGCAGGAGGGGGATGTCCCAGAGTGTGCGGCACAGAGGGATGACCCAGAGGGTGTGGGGCAGGGGGATGACCCTGGAGGGTGCGGGGCAGAGGGATCTCCCGGAGGGTGCGGGTCAGGAGGAAGTTGCTGAGGCTGCCGGCAGGTCCTCAGTAACTTTCAGGACGAGCCACTTGGTCGCTCCACTAGTAGTCTCTTCCGGTGGAGCCAAGATCGAGATTACGCCTGTTGGTGACGGGTAAGTGTAATACTCTTCTGTTGTTTTGCTTTTTTTTCAAAAAATTTCTTTCACTAAACTAATTAACTTTATTTATTATGTATTTCTAGATCTTGGATTGACTCTCGGTTCGACGGCAGTTCGAGGGTCAGGCAGGTTAACCAGATATTGGGTAACCTGTGCCGTCTGCACTACCCAGGGGTGCTGACAATGCCGACCGGTGAGCGGGTTCTATGCTAGACATGGGACCAGTACCGGTTCGCTCCTAACGGGCGCCACGGAACTGCTCAGGGGGCGGTGTCTCATGACTTCTGGCTATGCAAGTGTTTTTTCAATCTTCTTTTATGCTTTTCGAGTTACAACACTGTACTAATCATTACTTTTGCAGTTACGCTTTTGCTTGCCAGAAGTCGGCAATCACCATAACCATGCCCTTCAAGTCTTCAACAACAATGCACATAAGGTGGTGAAGGACGCCATTTCGTATGCCCGCATTCAAGCGAACAATGCTTACTACAAGGAGAAGCTAGGGCAACGAATGAGCAAGGCGACAGGCTCATCGTCAATCTATTTGACTGAAGAAGAATACCGTTCGGTAAACAATTCTAACTTTTTACCTCTTTGATTGTTGAGATATTGTTTTTCATATAATACAAATAGCATCTCTGTTCAGGTGAGGATTCCGTGGTTTGCAAACCGCGAGGACGCCTATTTCGAATTCTGCAAGATTTGGTCTTCAGCCGCATTTAAGAAGACTTCCGAGCAGAAAAGACAATGCCGCGGGACGGATCCGAAGCACAGATATGGTGCCGACAGACATATTCGCCACGCTAAACGCTTGGTAAGACCTCCTTCTGTCACTCTCTAGCTATAGATACATTGTAATGCGACTAACTCATTTCTAATGTACAGGAAGCTAAATCTGGCAACGTGCCAAGTGACATAGAGGTGTATACCTCTGGTCACAAAGGAAGCGATCCGACACAGCCAGATGTCTTGTGTAGCCAGACAGCCACGGACCATTTGGTGAGATGTTATTAAGAGTTTACGTAATTTCATTTTTCTGCGTCTAGCTAATCGGACATGTTTTTTGCAGGCGTAGTATGGTGAACACATGGTTCGACTCCATGGAGAGGACTATGATTGGCGGAGAGAACCTGTCGACCAAATGGCCGTGTACTCCAGCGGAGGTGGCAAAAGCCATGGACGGTGAGACAATGTTTTTATTAATGTTTTGTGTATGGTATTGTGATGGTAACTAACCCCTGTTAATGTTGCAGGTACTCCATGTTCAATGGAGTTATTGACTCGAGAGCGGTGAGAGCTCAGAAGTCAGCTCAGTCGTCGCAGAGCTCTGTCGGAGTTGGCTCCAGCCGTCGTCGCTCAGAAGAAACCCCGGAGATGGTTCGGATGAGGGAGGAATTGAGGCGGGTAAACGAGCACAACAGGAAACAACAAGAGTACTGTACCGCCTGCTTAGCACAACAACATGCGATGATCCAAGTAAGTTTAGTTTAGAGTGTTGCAGTTCAAAAGTATTCAGAAATAGGTTTAGAACTAACTGATTACATTACAACATGTGTAGCAACTAGCCCAGCAAAACAGTGGATTTGACATGTCTATGTTCCAACCACTACCTCCCCCGCCACCACCACTATCTCCTACATCACCTGAGGTACCTCCTAAATACTTAAGTTAGCGTTTAGAAGGGTAGTTGAGTTCGTTTCTAATTTTGTCTATTTCATCAGTGTTTCCGTACGCCTGGCCAGGATGGAGCCTCCGGGGCAAATGTGAACGAAGCGGGAGGCAGCGGCGGCGCCCACGACCCAAATGTGGGCGATCAGTGAGTATATGGACAAATATGACTTTGTATGTGGCTCTCGCTGTGTTTTGTGAATTTGTATGTGAGTTTGGATGTTATATGTGAATTCAGATGTGTACTGTGACTTTGGATGTGAATTCAGTTATATTATGTGATTTTGGATGTGATGTGTGAAGTGTGGATGTGAATTTGGATGTGAGATGTGATTTTTGATGTGAGATGTGATTTTGGATGTTATATGTGAAGTTTGAATGTGATTTTGGATGTGAAATGTGATTTTGGATGTGTATTGTGAATGTATGTGAAATTGTGGTTGGATGTGAGTGTGAGTAGGGGAACCAGGAAAAAATAAAAAAAAAATATCAGTTAACTTCCGTCGGCTTTGACCATAGCCGACGGAAGTTAGCTGGTTTCGGCCACGTGGGCAGAAAGGCTAACTTCCGTCGGCTTTGGCCCTAGCCGACGGAAGTTAGCTGCCCCCTCTGGTGACGTGGCAGTGTTCGGCGCTAACTTCCGTCGGCCACGTGAAGCCGACGGAAGTTAGCTAACTTCCGTCGGCCGCCGACGGAAGTTAGCTAACTTCCGTCGCCTCGCTTCCGTCGGCTTTGGCCGACGGAAGTTGCCTGTTTTGTTGTAGTGCGAGTGATGAATAGAGAACGAATGGTTAATATTGATTAGACGAATGATTTCAATTAGTTAATTATATAATAGGCTAGACATAAACTACATCGTGATACGTATATAAAACACATGAGAGATAATAAATGTACTATAAAGGAAAAGTTTTGTCCGTAATCTTCCCTCCACCATGCACAGCGCATCTTTCCCCTTCACAGATCACATAACATCTCTGCTCTTGCCCTTGCACTCCGCCGTGGCCTCCCCCATAGCCTCTCCATCGTGTACCACCTCCCCGTCGCCTCTTGTGTCAGCATGTACCGCTTCCCCACCGCTTCTTGTGCCGTCTCTCACCGATCCCTTCACGCACGCACCGCCAGGGCGCTGCTTATCCTGCGGCTATATTGAAAGGATACTGATGTCATCGAGTTAAATATAGACATTTCTATAATTTTACACTTAATAGAAGAAATTAGTATGGCTCGGATATTATGAAAATTTCTAAAACTTTTGGATTCAATTATCAGACATTTAATGGTCAACCGGAGAATCGTCCCATTTAAGAATTGTCTCACTGTTTGCAACTTAAAACTTTGAGAAATTTCTGGAATATCGGGCTTGGAACAGAGTGGCAATCCTAGAAGTTTTGAAAATTTTGAGAACTTCTAAAATTAAAATTCCGGACACTATAGAAAGATGGCCATAACTTGTTTGTTTCGATAATCTTGAAGTTTATGAAAAACTTATTCAAATGATTATCCTGTTGGATTTTTGGATAGATCCGTATAAATATTTTAGAAATTCCTAAATAAATTTTAAAAGCCCATGCCATATAAAGGAACACTCAAGTCGGGAATCGGACGTTGCACTACTACAAACCGCCACGGTAGTGGCATTGGGCAAAAATACTGTAGTGGCGGGCTATTAGAGGCCTACCACTACAGTGACACCAGCCGCTGCCGTGCCAACAACCGCCACTACTAGTGGCGGTCGGTGCTGACGTCTACACTGACCGCCACTAGTAGTGGCGGACAGAAAACTGCTCGCCACTGCTACGTTGTCCACCACTAATGTGATGATGACATCACAGGTGACTGCCACTACTATTTTGGCTATAAATACACACCTTCTTTCTCCCCGATCCTGAGGCTACAGAGTTCGCGATTTGGTCCGTACAATAGCGACAAAAATCTAGAAAGTGGAGGGGGAGGCTTTGTTTTCATTTCTTTTCAAGGATTTCGTTCTAGGAGGTAAATCCATGCCGAATATCACATTTATTTTGTCTTCAATTAAGTATATAATGAGTTAGTGTTTTACTGATCTAGGGTTTGTGAATAGAAATTTTCAAATATTTTTCTATTTATAGTGTTTCTTTCTCCCAAATAAACAAATATGACCATCCTCACAATTATTCATCACTTGTATACATTTTTACCTCATTTTAATCTCTTTTTTTAATTTTATTTATGATTATAGATCTAGATTTACGTTGTTTGGAGAGAGAAATCAATGTAGTTAATTTATTTAATATTTTTTATTCTACTTAATACTATTACTCCTTTATAATTAACAAGGGTTACATAGTTTCAATTAAACATTTTTAATTAATGTTGTTGTGAGAGATAAATCAATATCTTTTAATTTGTAAATTAATAAAATTAACAATAACGAATTTATTATTAATATTTTTTAAATAATATGTTTTAGATGGAGCACAAGTCCTGGATGTACTCGTCCAACGACGGAGATGTGATGTCATATTTTAATCGAGTAACTAAATTTACTGAAGCTACCGCACAATATGCTTCCCGTGAGAGTGAAGCGGTAATATATTGTCCTTATAAAGTTTGTAAGAATGAAGCGATGTATCCGTGTTCAGATCGTGAAACCATATGATTTCACTTGTTGAAAAATGGCTTCCTGAAGAACTACTATATATGGATGAAACACGAGGGTCGATACTATCGAGTGCTTGACTCGAGACGGAACTTAGTGGTTGGGAGTTAGCTTGTGGGTCGGCACTGCTGAGTGCCTGACCAGATCTAGGAATCGAGACTCGGGGGTCGGGAGTCGGCTTATCGAGTCTAACCCATGTCCACCATTTTCGACTCTGCAATTTCTGAAAATATGGTTTTCTTTTGTTGTTCCGATTATTTGGGAACCTAGCAAAGTTTGCGGGATATGATTATATGGAAACTGACTTGATTGAGATCATGATCGTGACACGAGATCTGGTTGCTCCCATATAAATATCCATATATCTGGCTAGTTTCGATGTGTGCGAAAAAGATTAGATCAGAACCAAGCTAAGGTTTTGGTTGTTTCTCTCCGTTGTGCTGCCGCCATAATCTACTATGTTTTGTTTGCTGATGTGCACCGAGAACAGAAGAGCAGGTCTTTGGAACTTCTTGTCCTTGTGATCTTGCATCGGAAAAGGGCGAATAAGAGTTTTGGGAAGCGCTCCGTGTGACTACTCAAGTTTATCAACACAACACGCCTTCCTTCTATGTCTACCGTTGGTCGCCTTTAGGTACTGCGATCCGACACTAATAGGAGCACCTCTGCACCAACCATGGATTTGTCTTCAACAACCATATAGTATGCGTGTTATGTGTTTGTATGGTTTTAATCATGTTTTGTGAAATCATGGTTGCTGAGTTCGTGCTTTTTAGTATGATAGTTCTGTTTATGCTAGTTCTTGTGGATGTCATGATTTATCTATTTCAGAAATTAATCATACAATTTCCTAATACTCCAACAATACAAATTTTTTATTTTAGGCAAGCTACGATTTATTCAATGGCTGACTTTGAGGATGCACTAAGGACGGAAATTTTTTCTAGTCTGCATTTTAAGAGATGGCAAGAAAAATATGTCTTTGGCTTACTTATATAAATGTATGGGAAGCGAGACTTGGCAAACATGAGGGCAAAATTTATTCTGATGAGCAAAAGAAATTCGCTGAGGACAATAATCTCTACGTGGAATGCATTCTAGGCGTGCTATCTGACCGTCTATGTGATGTCTACATCACTGTGACATATGCAAAAGAGCTGTGAGATCCTCTGATTACAAAATATGATGCATCAGACGAAGATAGTTAACTATATCTCATGGAGAGCTTTCATGGTTATAGGATGGTGAACAACCATTCTGTAGTGGAACAAGCTCATGAGGTTGCGTGCATTGTGTAACACCCCAAATTTTAGAGCAATAAAATAAATTTAGAAAAAAATTAGAAATTTTTAGAAAAGATTTATTTTAATTCTCATAAAGTCATAAATGCCTAAGTAAATAGAATCCAGAGAAATAATTCAAATTATGATCTAAAAAATTATATTATGTTCCTAAGGCCAAGATACAATTTTGGGAATTTTTACAAATTTTTACAACTTTGGATGCTAGTCCATAATTTAAGGATCAATTTCTGCAATTATTTTTATTATTTTCATTGTTTCTTTTATTTTAACCTTTGTGTAATAATGTGGTCTGCGAGCCACGAATGTTTGACGTATGTGCGCAATCATGTGATGAACATCTTGTGATTATTGATTTTCTATGGAATTTCAATAAAGTCTAGGTTTTATTAAATTCGGGCGCTACACATTGTAAAGGAACTTGACCTCGTTAAGTGTCATCTACCCAATAAGTTAGTGGTTACATGCATAATTGCAAAATTACCCAATAAGCTCTTGAGGTTGCGTGCATTGTAACGTCCATCTTCGTGAGTTTGCACTTGAAGCTCTCCATCCACTGTGTTGTAATCACGGTAAGTCCTTGTCGGTTCGCTCGAGAATCGTTCGTTTCATCCGCGTAATGGATCTCTATCATTTTATCGGTTTTTACTGGTAATTCGGTCTCTTAACCGAGTTACATCTTGTTTCTTGGTGTTCCTTGCAGTATTTTATCTCATCTTCTCCGCCAAGAAGTTTCAGAACCATATGGTTCACCTAAGACGGCCGCCGGAGCCCGGAGGCCGCTTTCCTGGAGTCTGTCGATCTAACTGATGGCATCCCTCTGGTCTGACCGGCTCGTGTCGTGTCGTCATCAGGTGTGCCGGCACACCCCGGTCTGACCGGTGCCCCGGGGCTGGTCCGACCGACCCTGGGTGTATCACACCGAAGCCTGGTCTGACCGGTGTCTTTACACCGGTCTGACCGACTCCCTTCGTAGAGGGTTTCGTCGCGCCAGACGCCATACACTGAGGGCCATCTCATAGCAAGCCTCTAGAGCCCTTCGCACACTGTCGGTCCGACCACAACCCTGCTTCTGATCTGACCGCTTGAAGATCCGAAGCCCCCTTCATATTTCTTCGACCCCTTCGCACTCGGACGACGAAGGCCCCCTTCAGCGAGACCTCGCACCACCGATCAAACCGTCCGTGTGCCCTCGGTCCGACCCGACTACCATGGCCAGTCTGACCGCCTGTGATATTCGGTCCAACCGGCCTATTCTGGTCGGTTTGATCTTTTACCCCTACAATTCGGCTAATTGAACATTATTCCTAGATATTTGTTTGATTGTCTGGCGACTCCATTTTCCCTTACCACTGTTTAAGGGTCATCAGAACGCGACGTCTGCGTCTTGCGACGTTTTAGGGTTTATCCTTGAAACGACCGTGCGCTTTTGGATCATCAAACTGAAGCCAATGTGTGCGTGTTTTCATGTCAACATCTTGATGTGTAGAATATGCTAAGTTTGCCAACCATGCTTGCCAGTTGATATGCTTATTTAAGTAGTCGATATTTCATGCATATTCATAATATATTGTTAACAATTAGCTATTTAACAGTATATTTATGTCTATAACATATATGTGATTGCATACAACTTCTAAAGGTTTTGGCCCAAAAATTCCATGTTTTCTTTTTTAGACTGTCAATATCAATATCTTCAACAGTCTAGATTTTGTCCCCTATCCCCTCTCATTTTCTTTCATTTTTTATCATTTTGATTTGCTACTTTCATTACTCTAAATTTCCAAAAAGATTGTTTCGTATGATTAGAGACAATTCTCTCAATTACATCATTTTCAATACTTATTTTTAGGAGATTGACTTGAAGGTAGAAAATAATGATTCTTCTAATGAAGAAATGGAATGATTCCTTTCTGAACTAACAAATGCAATTCCATGAGTTAATGGAGCTATGAGTTTTGCTGAAAAGCTGAAGTAATTGTTTCTTTCATTCCGGTGCTTATTTATACCCGATCTACAATCCTACATTAGTTGCTTATTTTACAATTTTACATGTCCATGTTTATACTGAATGTAAAATCCTACATTAGATGCTTATTTAGAGGGCACCGAAGGGTGCCTCCATTCCTAGTATAGATTAAAAGCCGCTGGTGTTTGGAGATCCCACAATGAGCCATGCCAGCGCGCTTACAAAAAAGCTCTTCAATTTTGGTCAAATTAATTCAGCGCGGTCTCTATGCCATTTTGCGAAAAAGTCCTTTACTTTGCTAAATTTATAGCGAGTGTCTCTCGTAGAAATATCGTCTTTCCCCTTTCCTTCCCCCCTCCCCATACTCTCCCCCTCCTTCCAGGACTCTCCAGCTGCTCTCCCTCTACCTCTTCCTAGTGATGCGATAGAGGCAATGGCTACTGAACGGATGTCCACCCACCGGCTTTGGAGCACCACCTACAAGCCCCCCGACGCAGTGCGCAGTCACAGCGTCAGTGAGTGGGGCACGACTTGCTACCATCTCATGTGAAGAACCAACTAAAGCTCTAGATTGCGTTCTAACCACAAAATCACAAATCAAAATGCCAGATCTTTCGTTGTAGATGGGAAAGAAAAGGGGGGAAAGGCACAAGTTGGCCAGATCCGGCGTGGAGGGCATGTACGCCATGGTGGGGCTAGGCCGGTGACTTGCTGTAGGGTACATAGGTCAGTTCATCCTGAACCTTTCTCAGTATACTTTTTATGCATAGTATACTTTTTGAGTTCATCCATAATACTAGCTTATGCACAATTTTTTCTTTAGAGTTGATACATCTCTTTTTATGGATGTCTGGGTGATTGTTAACCACTTCTATTTATATTATTACTTGTTCTTCGATTAATGGTGCTATGGTTCATATTATGTTGATGGCATTTGTGTGGTACTCAATGTCTTTAAGAAAAAATTTCGGACATAAGGATGTCATGTATTATGGGAGTGGAACTACTACTATCTTCAGCTTTGATAAAAGGCAATATTGGATTGGTGGGTTTAATTATCATGTCATTTCTTTGATGTTATACTAGAAAAATATACTTTATCATGCAATCATGACCATTATGTTACAATATCTAATGACATACACAAATTCAATATAGTTGAATATATTAGTAGGGTTTAATCACCTTGAGCAAAGTTGAAATGATGGCATGATATTTCTGTAACATCTAATCTTTAATAGTGTCAATAAAAAATTGTTTAGTAATTATAATAGCTTTCACATGTTTATGTGTAAGGGACTTACTTTTGATGTGCAAATTGATTTGGTCAAATAATATTATCAACCACTCTGTTATACTTTCTATATTAAGAAATTTGTGCCATCGATCTTTGCCAAATTTTATTATGTCTTCACTATGTAAAAGATGAATATACCATTGAAGCGATGAATCATTTTGTCAATGTGAATATATGACAATGATGACTATACCTCTTTTTAAACTTTTATGTGCTATTGTGATCATTTTTTCATTTCTTATCGTAGTTTCAATCAGACTTTTAATCTATTTAATCTTCATGATGACTATCAGCATTGCTAGGATAACTTTAGATTGTCATCTTATGTTCCTTCTGTTATCGAGGTTTTGTAGTTTCATGTGGGTTGTTCATTTAGTTGAGAATGTGCGGTCTTGATATTGTAGATCTGCACTATGAGTTTATTTAAAAGTGTTTGTGCCGTGTCCAAAACATACTAGCTATGTGAGATCATTTTTTCGTTTCTTATCATAGTTTTAATCAGACTTTTAATCTATCTATTTTTATTATTACATTAGTCATTAATTTTTATACATTCAAATTAGTATGACATTCTTAAAGACTCACTGATGGGAACATCTCGTTCTTATGAGTATCCAATCAGCTTGTTTGAAAATGATACAGATACCTCATTTAGAATTTAGATCTAAGAGTGGAAGAGTGTATCATAATCATGCTTGTTTTGTTCTTTACACACTGTTTGCACTACATGTGCATTGTACTTACGTTTTCAATAGTTTTTTAGCTATCCTGAACCAACTATACCCGCTTTCTAACCCATTTATTGTGAAATACATGGTCTGTACTGTATGTTTTTTGACTATATATTGTATTACATTGCTCTCACTGTGGGTGAGCAGTTCAATGTGATTTTTCCCCATGCTTTACCTGTGCTTTCGATACATGCTCCTTTATATATATATATGACACCATTTGCTTTGTTCTATCTCTTTCTCCTACTCTTGTTCTTCAATATTGTTATTGTTGTATCCAAGTCTGTGTTCTTACTGAATCCAAATATGTGTGCTCGGTGAGTTCTCTTTCTATATTTCAGTTTTTCCTTCATCTACACTTTCCACTACTATCAATTTCCTTTCTTTTTGCAGCTTCTCTACACATTGTAATTTGGTGATATCGTAGTAGATACTTGTTGACACTCGAATGTGGCATTAATGGTCAAAATTGTTGAAATATCAATTTTGGTAATTTGGCCGAAAATATGCCATCTCCGGCATAGGCCGAAGCCCTAAAGTGCGGAAGGCCCGTCCTACGTTGGGCTTCGGCAGAACCTTCGGAGGCCTGCTTTGCAGGCAGTCTTTGACCCAGCCGTCATCTTTGATAGCCTGTAGGCTTTGGCCCGGTAGGCTGGCTTCGGCGAGGCCCGTGGAAGCCCACTCCGATCGGCAGAGTTCTATTTAGATTAGTATAGTTCGGTTATTTTTGATCTCTTATCCAAATCTTAACCACTTGGTTGAATCCTACTCAGATTAGGTGAGACCAGCCCCTATAAATATAGGGGTGAGGCCAATTCAAGAGGACCCCCAATTTCATATCAACACAAATCCCTTTCTTTGAATCGTTCTTTTACCTTTCAATCTACTTCGTTGCCCTGTTATTAGCTAAGCAACGTCCATCTTCATGGGTTTGCGCTGTAAGCCCTTCGTCCGATGCATCGAAATCACGGTAACCCTTGTTGATTCACTCGTGAATCTCCCGTTTAATCCACGAATTGCACTTGATATATTATTGTTTTGTAGGGGAATTACCTTCAAAGTCATCGCCAAGGAGTTTTGGGGTTGATTTATACTCATCTACAAGGCCGCCAGAGCCCTTAGGCGATCAGATAGGAGCCTGTTGGTCTGACCGACAGGGCTTCGCTGGTCTGACCGGACATTGCCGTGCCGGGCCATCAGGCTGTTGCTGGCACGGTCTTCGCAACCCTCACAACACGCACGCCGAGGCCGTGCACCTAAATCCGTCCTTTGGTCCGACCGAGGGGCCTTCGCCGGTCCGAACGGACCTCTTCGCTGTGAACCACTCTGCGCCGAAGCACCCTTCACTATCACGCCGAAGCCCTCTTCGACGAGAACCCCTCCACAGTATACTTTGCACCAGGACATCGAAGCCATATTCGGTGACCCCTTCACAGGCATTGGTCTGACCGGGAGTTCTACTCCGGTCAAACCGACCAATAGGCTGAATCCCCCCTATGGGGTACTTTGAATTTATCCCACGCAGAACACGGAAGGGTACCCCTTCGGCGATACTTCGCATCAATGGTCTGACCGGGAGTATACCTCCAGTCTGATCGCCGTTTTTCTTACAGATCAGAATCGGCCCTGTTCCAGCCAGTTTGATTAGGTTTTATTATTTTTAGTTATTTTTCACACATCAGTTAATCGAACTTTATTTCTTAATATTTGTTTGATTACCTGGCGACTCCATTTTCCCTTACCACTATTTAAGGGTCATCGGAACGCGACGTCGTCGCCGTGTAATGCTTAGGTTTATCCCTAAGTATCCGCCCGTTTTTGGATCGTCGAACTGACCCAAGTGTGTGGGCGCGTTTTCGTGTGAACACACTTTTTGGCGACTCCACTGGGGATGACATTGACATGACGAGCACGTCTACATCGGCTAGGGGTACATCGGCCACGACTACTATGACTACGACAATAGTACCCCTATCGCCGATGGACCCGAGGGGCATCAACACGGAAATCGACAACTGCAACATCATCCTCCCCACTCTCAGTGACATCCCCGAAGAGGATCAGGCTGAGATCGAAGCCAAGACGAAGGAATTCCATGCCCTCATGCTCGGGCGCTACACAAAAACTCGCATAGGCTTCGTCAAGCGCGACATCGACACCCCGGGCCCCTTCAAAAAAAAGGTACCACCACCATCCCTCCCGTCTTTATCCCCCTTAGAGATTAGATAGGAGATAGATGCTACAGTGGATCAGGCCGTTAGTGCTACATTTTCAAATCAACTAGGGCCTAAAATGGAAGCGATGTTCAGGAGATTTGGCTTTTCTGAGGTCGTTTCTCACACCCCGATTGCTAGCCTATCCCCCACGCACCACGTATATAGTAGAACCGACGGGAGCACCAGAAAGGCCGTTACATATACACCTCTAATTTTCTAGGCCGAGGCTGCACACACCACTGTTGGTCAGGTCGACCCTTGGGCTAGCCAAACCAGCACGTACCAGGCACCGTCACCGACAACAGTCGGTCTGACCGGCTACCAGGCCAGTTCGACCGACCCATATACCTACGGTCCGACCAGCTACCAGGCTGGTCCGACCGGCCAGTATGCCTATGGTCAAACCGGCCCTATGGCCGATCAGACCACCCCTCTTTATTACACACCGCCTACGCCCACGCTGCCCTTTCATGCGCTGCCCGCACCTCCTGCTCCCGCATACCCACGTAGACCTGAGCATCCCATTTATCATGAGCCGGCACGAGACGAGGGAACCCACGACCGACATCCTAACATACCACCACATGTCGTGCCCCCGCACGAGAGACACGCGCAGGCCAGAAGCATAGAGGATATTGATGAGCGAATTCACGTG
Source organism: Zizania palustris (assembly GCA_019279435.1). Classification (NCBI taxonomy): domain Eukaryota; kingdom Viridiplantae; phylum Streptophyta; class Magnoliopsida; order Poales; family Poaceae; genus Zizania; species Zizania palustris. The sequence goes on along the minus strand of JAAALK010000288.1, from coordinate 73,614,949 downwards.
CTTGTTAGGGAATGCACAGGTTACACGACTCGAGATCGGATTAGAGTTTACCGTAAACCATACCCAAACAATTTTGATGACATCCCATATCCTCGTGGCTTTAGGGTTCATGAGTTCACCATGTTTGATGGCGAGAGTAGCAAGACCACCCTAGAGCATATAGGAAAATTTATATCACAGTGTGGTGAAGCAAGCGGGTTGGATGTAGTTAAGCTCAGATTATTTTCCTTATCGTTGTTCGGCACTGCTTTCACTTGGTTTTCGGCGCTACCGCCGAACTCCGTCCAGACTTGGGCCCGGTTAGAAAAAAATTCCACGATTATTTTTACATTGGGGAAACCGAACTTAGGCTCTCACATTTGACATCGGTTAAACAGAAGACCAATGAGAGTGTCTCCAAGTATATTAGGCACTTCCGGGACACTAGGAACTGATGTTTTAGTTTAAACATCTCCAAGAGGGATCTGGCTGACTTAGCTTTCAACGGTTTGCATTCTGAGATTATGGAAAAGCTAGACGGCCGAAACTTCCTCAAGGTTAGTCAGGTTTTATAGCCGTCTCTGGACCAGGAAGGTTGAGCCAGGAGAAAAAGGTCTGTCAAAGTTTTTAGTGAGCCTAAGGCCGAGCTACACATCGTGGAGCACTCCGAAGAAGAATCATCAGGAGAAGAAAATTCGACTGACATGTACATGGACGAATGCACCTGGCTCAGTGGATCTAAAACAATCGCGTGCTTCGAATTACAGCCGTCTCCCGCTAAGTGTCGGCCCAACAAAGTTAAGTACTCATTTGATGTGACCAAGTGCGATAAAATATTTGATTTCCTATTAAAAAGCAAGCTTCTCAAGTTGCCCAAAGGTCACGTCATTCCATCTGCCAACGACTTGAAGAAATGCGCATACTGTAAGGGGCATGATTCGCTTTCCCATTCTACTAATGAATGCAACGTTTTTCATCGACAAGTTCAATCGGCCATAGATGAAGGACGATTGAAGATAGATTCTAGCCCTAGAATGAAGCTAGATTATGACCCCTTTCCCGTAAACAACATTGATCTTGGCGGGAAGAAGGTACTGATTTGGCCCGAACAGGCTGAGTCATCTAAAGTAAAGACAGTCGTCATTGGGAAGCCTCGCACACGCATGCTCATATTGAAGAACCCTGAGGCAGGAGTGTGGAATGTAAATGTTGACAAGACATCTTCGGTTAAATCCCACAAAAAGCTGACGGTAACTTTTGGGATGCTTCTCCAAAGGCATAGGAGAAGGGCCGAGGACAAACTCCCTCGGCCACCCCCACCAAAGAGGTCAAACCCTCAACAGGAGCATGAGTTCGGCCCGTAGGTAGCTAAGGCCATTCCAAGTACACCCTGTTCGGCCGAAGGTTCTGGGAGCAAATTTGTGACGCTCAGAATCAAGCCACAATCTTCATGGGCGCCTCTCGGGATGACTAAGTCCCAAAAGAGGCGATTGCAACGTCTTCGTGCCGACTTAGCTTTCAACGGTTTGTATTTTGAAATTAAGGAAAAGTTAGATGGATGAAACTTCCTCTAGGTTAGTCAGGTTTTATAGCAGGCTCTGGACCAGGATGGCCGAGCCAAGGGCAAAAAGTCTATTAAAGTTTTTAGTGAGCCTAAGGCTGATCTGCACATCGTGGAGCACTCCGAAGAAGAATCATCAGGAGAAGAAGTTTTGGCTGACATGTACATGACCTAATGGACCTGGCCTAGTGGATCTAAAACAATCACGTGCTCCGAATTACGGCTGTCTCCCGCTAAGAGTTGGCCCAACGAAGTTAAGTACTCATTTGATGTGACCAAGTGCGATATAATATTTGATTTTCTATTGAAAAGCAATCTCCTCAGGTTGCCCAAAGGTCACGTCATTCCATCTGTCGACGACTTGAAGAAACATGCATACAGTAAGTGGCATGATTCACTTTCCCATTCTAATAATGAATGCAATGTTTTTCGTTGACAAGTTCAATCGGCCATAGATGAAGGACGATTGAAGATAGATTCTAGCCCTAGAATGAAGCTAGATCATGATGCCTTTCCCATAAACAACATTGATCTTTATGGGAAGAAGGTACTGATTCGTCCCGAACAGGCCGAGTCATCTAAAGGAAAGGCAGTTGCCATTGGGGGGGCTCACACACGCATGCTCATACCAAAGAACCTGAGGTAGGAGTGTGGAAAGTAAATGTCGACAAGCCATCTTCGGCTAAATCCCGCAAAAAGCCAAAGGTAACTTTTTGGATGCTTCTCTAGAGGCATAGGAGAAGGGCCGAGGACAAATGCCCTCGGCCACCCCCGCCAAAGAGGTCGAACCCTCAACAGGAGCATGAGTTCGGCCTGCAGGTAGCTAAGGCCGTTCCAGGTACACCCCGTTCGGCCGAAGGTTCTGGGAGCAAATTTGTGACGCCTGGAACCAAGCCGCAAGATTCATGGGCGCCTCCCGGGATGACTGTCTCAAAAGAGGCGATTGCAATGTCTTCGTGCCGAGTATCTTCGAGAAAAAGAGGCCGAAGAATGCAAAGGTAGCCCACCCGGTGAGTCCACAGATGTAGCTAGGACACACCAGGTGTGGAGATCGAAGTTGGCTGGCAAGCCAGCTTAGGAACCACAACCTCACGAAGGACTCGGGGGACATAACTAGTAAAATAACTAAAAGCCGATTTGATGAAAAATCAGTCCCCTGGTCATATTAATGACGTACAAATTGTCCTCATAAAATTCAAATGTCTTGGGTTATGAAATGGATGATTTGGTAGGTAAACAAATAGAGAGTACCACCCATTTCTCACTGTGCTTTTAGCTCACTAAGTTTGCTAAAAGGCAGGGGGCATGTGTTGACACTCGAATGTGGCATTAATGGTCGAAATTGTCGAAATATCAATTTTGGTAATTTGGGCCAAAAATATGCCATCTCCAGCACAGGCCGAAGCCCTGAAGTGCTGAAGGCCTGTCCTGTGTTGGGCTTCGGCAGAACCTTCGGAGGCCTACTTCACAGGCAAGCTTCGACCAAGTGGGCCTCTTCGGTGGCTTGTAGGCTTCGGCCCAGCATGCTGGCTTCAGCGAGGCCCGCGGAGGCCCACTCCGGCCGGCAGAGTTCTATTCAAATTAGTATAATTCGACTGTTTTTGATCTCTTATCCAAATCTTAACCACTTGGCCGAATCCTACTCAAATTAGGTGAGACCAGCCCCTATAAATATAGGGGTGAGGCCGATTTAAGAGGACCCCCGCTTTCATATTAACACAAAGCTCTCGCTTTGAATCGGTCTTTTACCTTTCAATCTACTTCCTTGCCGGTCTGATCGGACGTTGTCGTGCCGGGCCATCAGGTTGTTGCCGCACGGTCTTCACAACCCTTCGCAACGCGTGCTCCAAGGCTGTGCGCCCAAATACGTCATTCGGTCCAACCGGACCTCTTCACTGTGAACCACTCCGCGCCGGAACACCCTTCGCTATCACGCCGAAGCCCTTTTCGGCGAGAACCCCTCCGTAGTATACTTCGCACCAAGATGCCGAAGCCATCTTCGGTGACCCCTTCACAGCTCCGGTCTGACCGGGAGTATACCTTCGGTCCGATCACCATTTTTGTTGCATATCAGAATTAGTCCTGTTCTGATCGGTTTTATTAGGTTTTATTATTTTTAGTTATTTTCTCACACATCGGCTAATCGAACTTTATTTCTTAATATTTATTTGATTATCTGGCAACTCCGTTTTCCCTTACCACTATTTAAGGATCGTCGGAATGCGACGTTGGCACCGTGTCATGCTTAGGTTTATCCCTAAGTATCCGCGCGTTTTTGGATCATCAAACTGACCCAAATTTGTGGGCGTGTTTTCGTGTCAACAATACTTTTCTCTGCCAGCCAGGTTTTACTTAAACTTCAAATCATCATGTTTTGGCATTTGCTTATGCCCTTTACTATTTTTTTGGCCAATAGAACTGTTTATGTCCATAGCTCCAAGGTTGCTATCATTGAAGGTTTGTATGTATTGAGTGAAAAATTATGATACCTATGTGTTTCTATTGTCGATGGTGTTCATTTTGAAATTTTCGAGTGTTGATGGTGCCATGGTTGCTCTCATTAATGCTGTTGTTTGACTACCATGATGTGATTGAGCACCCAATGGACTTTGGCACCTTCGGGAGGAAACTTGCTAGGTATGCATTTTGCTCATTCGAGCAATTCAAGGTCAGACTTCAAGCTTTTGTCGTATCCTTAGAGCTATTGCTTATCTGAATGTGGTCATATCAATGTTTGGCGCCGGAGGTCTTAGCCCTGAGCAACTCCTCAACTAGATCAATTGATCAAAAGCAAGTAGAATGATATTTCTGCTATGCATTTTCTTTCCTCTACTACAAAATTGAAGGACCAGATAAGTTTTTCATCTTGTCCCAAATGCTGAATCTGTTGGTTGATAAAAAATACATCATGGTTTTTTAGCCCAAAAGGCACAAAGTTGTCAGATGATATTGAATTAAAAAAATATTGTGCTACATTTATGAAAACTCTTTTCAAACTGGACCATCTAATGTTGGGCTTGATGATCTTTGTTCTGAAACAATAGTCTTGTAAATAACTTTGCCAAATGGATTTTGCTGTGCTGATGTCTCATCATGTAGTAACATCTATTCTGATTGTAGTAACATCTATTGTGATTAGATATGCATATCTCATTGGGTAATTATTTTCAATTCCTTATAATAATCTATTTGCTATATTTGCACTTTGCCAAGAACATCCTTTTTATGTTCTGATGTAAACTGAACTACATCAATTATTGATATCGTTGTGCTATCGAGTTAGATAATTTTCCTAATGGTTTGATTATTTGGGATGAATTGAAGAAGAATAAAATTATCTAGAAAAATGATAGAAAATCAAAGTTTTTAGTGGAATGTCATCTCTTGCAGCATAGCTATGCCATCTAGCAATACACAGATGTTTTGAAATCTCTTTTCTTTACTATACATGTTTTCTTTTTTAGCTCATCTTGTTTCTATTGATTCCCAGCTTTCAAATGACATGTTTATTGACTTTTGCATTTGTTGAGTGTGATGTAGTTTCTAATTCTGAAATGATACAAATACTTATATGTATTATAATGTTATAATTTCTGCAAATGATACATTTTTACAAGTTTATTGTTATAATTGGTGCAAATGATAGATTTTCACCGGTGCGCATTGCATACCTCGTCGTCTAGTCTTATAGATTAAAAACCACTCCCCATTTGGACTCCTAGGGAGCTACACGCCACCCCTCTTGTGAAAACGCCCCTCAGTTTTGGAATCCAGCGCGGTGGCCAGGCCATTTTGCGAAAATGTCATCTTGCTTTGCAAAATTTACAGCTAGCGTCTCTCGCAGAAATCTCACCTTTCCCCTCCCCTTCCCCATCATCTCCCCCTTCCAGCACTTTTTAGCCACTCTCCCTCACCTGCAGGCCTCACATGGGCCATGGCCATGTCCTGCAACAGCTCAAACAATAGCTCACCTAGCCTCCGCACCGCCGCTGCGTACCCTACCACCGTGACCCTGCACACCTTTGAGAGATCCTCTAGTGTCGGGCCCTCTAGTGCCATCTCCATGAATAGCGTGTCATGCATGCCTCAAGCACATACTCTAGGCGTGGGGTGGCCAGATTCAACGTGGAGGGTGTTGGGGAATGGGGAAGCTATGCTAGCCGACAATTTTAAAAATTTCACCCCAAGCCCAAGAACCATGCAAGTGAGGGATCATGAATCGGTACCTTCTAGAACAAGACGCGCTAGGTGCAGCAGAAGATGTCAGGGAAGCGCATCCTCGCTGATCCTCACCTCGCTCCGATCGTTCCATGGAGATCCTATCGACGAAGACGATGGTGGTGTTCATGTGATGAAGCCCACGAGCGCCGCTATTGGAGCAGCGCCTCTACAATATCCACACGTACATGGATGAGATCCTTCCCACGTCAGCGTGCTAGCACCGTTTGTGAGAAACGGCAGAATCCTCAATCTCAACTCTTGAGATCAAGAAAGGGAGGATAGGAGTTCTTGATGGCTAGGGTTTAGATCTCATCTAAACTATGAATAACTTGATATCCAAGACCTCCTCCTCCACTCCTTATATAGAGGTGAGAGCCCTGGTCTCCAACAATTCGAGATCCAACAAATCGGCCTCAAACAATTTGAGACCCAACATATCCAATATGTTACGCCCACTTTAGAACTTCCGATCCAAAGATCGGAACTTCCGATCAGGGCTCTCGAACTACAATTCCAGGTATCATCAGAACTTTCGATGCCTCCTATCGAAACTTCCGATCAGTGCAATTTTTCTCGATGGGCATAGGAACTTCTGGTTTCAACTCTTTGTCTATAAATTATAAATTATTGGACCTTCCAATACCATATCAGAACTTCTGATTTGTGCTCTCTGTTTCCAATTTAGAAAATAATCAGAACATCCAATCCAACCAGAATTTTCTTGGGCATTGTTCCTTCAATCTCCCAATTGCACAAGATCCAATTCTTTGCAATTTTCTTAATTCATCCCCTTAAGTGTGTGACCTGATAGGTTCATACACTGATGGTTGTTCAATGGAAACCTTTTCTGACTCACTGATCAATAGTGGTACCTAGTAGCACATAATGACCCCCGAAAGCGTACAAAATCAATTTTCACTAAACCTTGATATACGCACACACCAGTCCCTTTACCACACGACATCAGTCAAGCTCAAGGAGAGATTCATGCCACCCTTGTTGGACAGCTCGACATTTCACTCGATCAAGTAACAGATTCAAATCATGACTAACTCTTTATTCAAAGTGGCATGGCCATGCACTTTATAATCCAATTACCTTGAGGGGCCTAGAGACGTCTCTCCCCTTATTAGGAGGGATAAATTCCATCTTGACTGCTAATATCCCAAGACATGTTTCATAGCACACCTGAAAACAACCCTTATTACTACCCTATTACGTAATAGAGTTAGGAAGCATCTAAGTGTCACTATGCATTCTGGAATCAAATGACGATCTCAGATCAAGAGGACTCTATAGGTACACCATCTGAGATGACAACTGATGTCACATTACAACAATAATCTCAATAGTATCTCAAGTGGGTCTATCCAACACCATGTTCACCAACATGTGTCCACATCGCTGATTTGACATCTCTATGTCTATGATTTGTGAAACATGATTATCAATCAGTTGGATGCGCTAATCTATGTATCATCACTGTCCCACATGATGACAAGATTACTGATCATTTTTTAACAATATCATTATAAAACAAATAGTTTCACATAACAAGTCATCAACTCATTAATTAAATGTAAATGAAATGTATTCAAGGGACAAGATAACAATTATCCTCTTACATTAGCATAGACAGTACTAACATCTTCCACATACACATGAATCACTCATGCAAGTATCTAATATCGATGGAGCTTAGGTGTGCCTCATGCTTGGGCTGTGGAAGATGTTTTGTCAATGGATTTGCTATGTTTAAATCTGTGTGCACCTTGCAAATCTTCATATCACCTCTCTCTATAGTCTCGCGGATCAGGTGATATCGCCGATGTATATGTTTGGACTTCTAGTGTGACCTTGGCTTCTTGGCTTGTGCAATGGCACCACTATTATCACAACATAGGTCGATTGGATTGGACGCACTAGGAACAACACCTAGCTCAGAAACAAACTTTCTGATCCAAACGACCTCCTTTGCAGCTTCTGAAGTTGCAATATACTCAACTTTGTCTCTTGCTTGGAACTTTTCTAACTCACTGCGACTCCATTGAGACAGAACACAAAACTAGATTGTGATCGAGAATCATCTTTATCAGTCTGAAAGCTAACATCGGTGTAACCATTTACAACGAGCTCCTTACCGATTGGTACCTGCTCGTAACACTTAGAGCATATGAAACATCTAGGCGTGCACACAACATGGCATACATGATGGACCTGATCACGGAGGCATACGGGATTGCACTCATCTTCTCTAGCTCATCAGGTGTCACAACACACTGAGTCTTACTAAGAGAAATACCATGAGACATTGGAAGAAGTCCCTTCTTGGAATTCTCAATTTTAAACTATTTCAAAACCTTGTCAATGTACGTACTCCAGCTTAATTCAATTAGCCATTTTGATCTATCTCTACAGATCTTTATGCCCAAAATGTATGATGCCTCTCCAAGATCTTCATCGAAAAATTGTTTTTCAATGAAGTCTTGACAACATTCAATAAAGGAATGTCATTTCCAATTAATAATATGTCATCCACATATAAGAATAGAAATACAAGTGAGCTCCCACTAGCCTTTTTGTAAACACAAGGCTCTTCTTCATTCTTGATGAAGCCAAACCCTTTGACTACCTCATCACAACGAAGATTCCAACTCCGAGATGCTTGCTTAAGCCCATAAATGGATTTCTGCAACTTACAAACTCTCCCAGCATTTTCTGGATCATCAAGACCTTCAGGCTGTGCCATGTACATATCCTCACTTAGGTTTCCACTCAGGAAAGTCGTCTTGACATCCATTTTACATATCTCATAATCATAAAATGCGACAATTGCTAGGATAATCCGAATATACTTAAGCATAGCGACAAGCAAAAATGTTTCATCATAATCAACACCTTGACTCTCTGAAGCCTTTCACCACCAATCATGCCTTATAGATGTAAATATTTCTATCATAGTCTATCTTTTTTTGAAGATCCATTTACACTCAATATTTTTTACTCCATCGGGTGGATCAACCAAGTTCCAAACTTGGTTTTCTCGCATGGACTCTAACTTGGATCTTAAGGAACCATGTTGAAGAGCATGGGCCTTATGGCTCCAGATGTGATGAGTGATTGTCAACAGAAGTCAAAGAGAAGACGTGAAGAGAAGATGAGACTTGTCGTGTCTGGGGCGCATGTGACTCAGGTACATGGGCAGCGAGCGACTGCCAAGCAGAGGAGCCGTGGAGTCAGGCTAGCCCGATCCAAGTACATGGGCTAGGAGCGGCAGAGAATCCACTGGTCTATTGACCAGGATTGACTCAGGTTCACGGGCGGTGAGCGATTGCCGGGCTGAGGGAGCTGCGGAATCGGGTCGGCCCAATCCGGGTACCCGATGCAAAGACGGTGGATGCTTTGTCAGTTTCGGCGTAAAACTGACAACCGATGATTATATTTATTCAGGATTTTATTATTTTGCCTTTAGGCCCACAGTCTGTGTTATTCGAGTTAGTAAAAAACCCTAAGGGCATTTTGGTCATTTCCAATTTTATTTTTAGAGTCAGTGTAATTTACCCTAGGGGTAAATTTGTCTTTTCCCTTTTTAGTGGGCTGCCTATAAATAGGCCCAAACACCCTAGGGTTAGGGTTGACTCATTTGCAATTAATCTAGAGTCCAGTTCGTCTCCCCTGTGGCTGCTATTCTACCTCTGCCGCCGAAATTGTTTTTTCTCTGGGAAGAAATTTTCGGCTTCGTGAACACGCGCGGCGTAGTAGCAGCCGTTGGCGTATTCTACATTGGTCGCGCATGCAGGCGTACTACGCGAAGTGCCGAAGTTTTCTTTTCCGAGAAGAAAGTTTCAGATTCGTGAGCACGCGTCGGTGCAGCATTTCTGACGTGATTGGGAGTCGGGCGAAAAGCCTTCCACGGCAGCAGCATCAGCGCACAAAGAAAAGGCAGCCAAAGCAGCCAACGCTGGCCGCCATTGATTGCCTCTGACTTGGAGCGGAGAATTCGACGCAGGTAGGCGGCACGTGGAGATGGCGTGCAGCAGTAGTTTGTTTATTAGCGGGAGAAGTAGAAGCTTCAGAGTTTTTTTCTTAGCGTGGCTTTCAAGGACACGACAACAACATTTGGGTACCAGGTGCAATATTCGGCACATTGTGCAAGGAAGCAGCAGGAGTCCAAGTTGTACGCAGAACGCGTAGAAGCTAGGCCACATGGCTAGTACTGGTTTATCCTCCGTTTTCTGTGCTGCATTGTTTCTTGATGATTGTTTATTCTGGAGACACAAGCAGAACAGCAGCTGAGGTAGCTCTATACTTCGGTTGCAGCTCGCAAAGAGTGCCTGACATGTAGCGCTGGTCTATCTTTTCCCTGGGGTGGCGCGTGAGGGCATTAATTGTTGCTGACACAAGCAGCACAGGCTAGCTGGAAGCGAGCCGCAGCGTTGCTGCTTTGTATGGTGCATGGTGTACACAGCAGAAGCAAGAAGATGGCACTCTAGAGCAGTATACGCATGGAAGCTGTTCGGTGTATTGCTTAGTAAGAATTTTTTTCTCTCATCTCGTGATATATGTAGCTATTTTGATAATTCATTTTTGGTCACGTACTACTTATTTGTATTGAGAGATAATCATCGTGGATGCATTTGGTTGTCTATTGTGTGTTCATACCTTTTGCTAGTATTTTCCATATAATTATTCTTGTATCAAATAAACGTGCTGGCTAGTTTATTTTCTTTATCAGTTTCTTGCATTAGTTGATATATATTGGTCAATATCATTTATTCATGTGCTTTCATATGTTTAATTTAAATTACAATGAATTGTTGACCTGATCTGTGAGTTAATTTAATCTGGCTTTAAGCACTTTGTTAGTGTCCTTTCATCTAAGACACCTGTCGTTTTTAGGCTAGATTATTTTAGTACCTGTGTTTGTTGAGGTACATTGGGTGTTGGGAAAAGACCATTGATTCAAAAGAATTTTTTAGGCTACCATTCACCCCTCTCTGGTCGCTACTTTCAGTCCTACAAGTGGTATCAGAGCTTGGTTAGGGTTTTCCCATACCTTAACTGGTTCAAACCCCAGGTAGTGATAATGACTTCCTCTGGTAAGGTCCCGTCCCTTGAAGCTTTTTTCTACACTTGTTGGAAGACTTGCATGCGAGCCTATATCATGAGACAGAGCTCAGACATTTGGGATATTTGTGTTCACGCTACTTTTTCTATACTTCCTGTTGCTAAGCGCACTTCTCCTGATATAATCGCCCAGCATGAGAACAATAGCAAAGCGGTGAACATTTTATTTTCTGGTTTAGGTCCCAGTGAGTTTGAGCACGTTAGCCATCTCGACACTGCTCGAGAGATCTGGGCTACCCTCTAGGAACACCATGAGGGGACAGCTCAGGTCAAGGCTAGGCTCTATCAGACCTACCGGCGTGAGTATGAAAATTTCTCATAGAAGCCGGGTGAGACTGTTGATGCTTTGTTTGGTCATTTTCAATCGATCATTAACAAGCTTCGGGCCAACAAGGCTGATCGTGATCAGCTGGTCTCAGATCATGAATAGGCGCTCAAGGTTCTTCATACCTTTAACCCTAAGATCTGAGAGATCAAGGTTTCTTCTATTGTTGAGAGCGCTTCCTATGATACCTTGACTGCCGCAGAGCTTTTTAGTAAGCTCAAGGCCTCAGAGGTTGATATCTAGTTGAGATCAAATCTCACTGGTTCTAGCTAAAAAACCCTAGCCCTTGTGACACCTTATGTTGATCCTACTGCTTTGAGTTGTGTTGTGTTTTCTTTGATGTTTATCTCTAAGGATCAGCTTGATTCGCTAGGAGATGATGATCTGTGTTTGTTTAACAATCCGGTGCGTCGTGTCTATGATAAATGAATGCTTAAAAGACATGACACAAAATCCGGATGCTTTGAGTGTGGTGATCAAGGTCATTTCATCGCTGACTGTCCCAAGCGGAAGAGTTACAAGAAGGGAACCGACGGTAGCTCCTACGACTCCGGCAAGCACGACAACTCCACCTTCACAAAGGGCAAGCCCAAGACGAGGTTCTTTCGAAAGGCTCTGAAGGACTACAGGCGTGAGAACAAGAAGCGAGACAAGGCCTTCTTCGCCGAGATAGAGAGAAGTTACTCCAAGAGGTCAACGTCTTCTTCCTCATCTTCAAGCTCAAGTGATGAAGAGATCGTGATCAAGAATGGGAAGGACATGGACGATCCGGCGGGCCTCTGCTTCATGTCCTTCGGGGACAAGTCAAAGAGTCGCTCGCGTCACAGCCGAAGATCCCGCAAGAGCTTCTGCTCAAAGGCTCTTGGGGATAAGGAAGAAAAGGGCTCCTCTGACAACTCCACGACGACAACGATGAAAAGGTATCTTCCTATGAACAAGAAGTCGTAAATTTTCTAGAAGAGAACCGTCAGGAGTTGAAGTATCGGGAGAAACTTCTTAGAGGGGCTAAAAAGAGGATAGATGATCTTGAGAGTAAGCTTGTCATGGCAAATGGAAAGATTGAGAGTCTGTCTTCTTTCCCTTGCTTGGGTGGTAGCAGTGAGTGCCCTAATTGTGTGACCTAATGACTCTGAAGTCCAGGTACACAGAGAGTGTAGATGAGAGAGACGCTTTGGCCACTGAGCTTGAGAGCACTCAGCTAGAGCTAAAAGATGCTCATGCCACTATCGTCGTGCCCTGTGTGGACTGTCCATCCCATTTAGCTAGTTTAGCTGAGATGAAAGCCAAGAGTAATGAGAAGTTGGGCGAGTTAGCTAGAGTGAGAGCTGAGCTGGAGCAGACTAAGCTAGAGCTTGAGACCTTGTCAGTTCCACCCACTATTTGTGAGAACTGCTTGTCCGTGAGATTGGAACTGATCAAGCTAAAAGCTGAGAAGTCTGTCGAAGTTGATAGAGAGTGTGAGATCCGCGTGTCTCAAGTGGAGGTACTAGCTTCTTTGAGAGAGGATCTAGCTGATGCTCAGAACGAGAACTTTTTCACCTCCATCATATCCTAAGTTGGATTAGTGCTAGAGAGCCACAGCTTGCCATGATGATCCAGCAGTGCAAGAGGCAGGATGGGTTTGGGGTAGGTTACACCTACACCAAGGCTGACTTTGAGAGTGCCATTAGCCATGCAGTGGAGTGGAGCAAGATGACTCCAGAGCAGAGATATCCCAAGACTCACTTCACTGAGTCTTTTCAGGTTAGTCAGCCCAAGGATGGAGTGTTCCAAGAACAACCTAAAGCTCCACCCAAGAAGCCTATCTGAGTCCCAAAGCCTAAATCTCTCCACACTTCTCTTGACTCTCTACTTGGACCATCTCACACCAAAGAGTCTACACCCAACACCACCAAGCCTAAGAACCCCATGCCTCAACCACATCCCAAGAAGCCTACCTATCACTGTGAGTTTTTCAGAGAGATGGGCATCTTGAGGAGTTTTGCTTTAGGAGGAAGCGGATTGAGAGAGCAGAGAGAGCTCGAGGTAGGCAAGAGTAGTTCTACCAGCAGGGTGGTAGACAGAGAGTCCCTCGATGGAGAGAGAGGCTAGAGGCCAGGCCACATCATGTAGGTGGTGGTAGAGGAGACAACTTTCATGACCGTGCTCCAGAGGGTGGTTTTCGCTCCGGCAGAGCTCCAGGTCATTCTGGATACGGCTTTGGACCTCATGGCCATGACTTTAGGCAGAACAGAAGATCACGCTTTGAGCCGCTTTTTGCTCCAGACTCGTATGATTCCTGCTGCTTTCCTACTTTTGAGCAGATGGCTCGACACTGGTTTAGCTCCTTTGCTAAACCTGGTGTCGGACCGTTTGCTCCCACTCATGACCATTGACCTTGCAGGATTGAGGACTGGAGGACGTGTGGATCAAGGATTTAGGATGCTCTCGCCACATGAAGGTACATCGTAGATGGTTATCCAACCTCACTCCCCTGATCTCCAAGGAGTACATCACTTTCGGGAACAGTGGTCAAGGGAAGGTACAAGGTATTAGGTCGATTCGCATCTCTGATTATTTCTCTTTGAAGAATGTTGCTTTCGTTGGAAACTTGAATTTTAATTTGATTTCTATTTCGCAACTTCTTGAGGATAGTTTAGAGGTTCTCTTTAAGAAGGGCATGTCTTCTGTTGTTAATTCTAGAGGATCTATGGTTTGCCAGATCTTACCCTTCGGTAGGGTTTTTCGTATTGATTTCTCTAGTTCTTCTGGCCCTTCTCGTTGTTTGATTGTTGGATCCTCCTCTGAGCTCTGGAAGTGGCATAGGAGGTTAGGCCATTTGAGATTTGATCTGCTAGTCAGATTGAGCTCTATGGACCTTATCCGAGGATTGCCCAAGCTTAAGATGGAGAAGGATCTAGTTTGCCATCCCTGTTGTCACGGGAAAATGGTTGCCTCTTCTCACGCACCTGTGACTCAGGTGATGATTTTGTACCCGTGAGAGCTGTTACACATGGACACTGTTCGTCCAGCTCGGGTACGCTCAGTCGGTGGGAAGTAGTACGCACTTGTGATAGTTGACGATTTTTCTCGATTCTCGTGGGTTTTCTTTTTGGAGTCTAAGGATGAGACTTTTTAGTTTGTTAATGACCTGATTTTGAAGCTGAAGAAAGAGAACAATGGTCGGATGCGAGCAATTCACTCTGACAATGGCTCTGAGTTCAAGAACTCTCAGTTCGTTAGCTTCTGTAGTGATCAGGGTCTTGAGCATCAGTTTTCTGCACCTTACACTCCTCCATAGAACAATGTTGTGGAACGAAAGAACCGCACACTAGTCGAGATGGCTAGGACGATGCTCGATGAGCATAGGAGTCCTAGGCGCTTTTGGGCTGAAGCCATGAACACGACTTGCTATCTGGCCAACCGCATTTTTCTTAGAGCTTACTTAGGTAAGACATTATATGAGTTGCGGTTTGGCAGACAGCCCAAGGTGAGTCACTTGCGAGCGTTTGGCTGCAAGTGCTTTGTGCTCAAGAAGGGAGGGCATTTGGACAAGTTTGAGTCTCGTTGCTGGGATGGAGTCTTTCTTGGCTATGCTCCGCATTCTCGAGGCTTTCGTGTTTGGAACCTCAACTCTCAGCAGCTTGTTGAGACTTGTGAGGTTTCTTTTGATGAGTCCATGCCTTCGCTGAATCCTTCTTTTGATCTTTCTGGAGATGTTGAGCTAGGAGAGTCCATCTTCGAGGAAGATGATGACGCTCCTGCTATTGATGAGGGTGGGCCTTCTGCTCAGCTTGCAGACCCCACACCTTTTGACACTTCGACTGAGGACGAGGGTGGACCTTTGATCACTCCTTCTACTTCAATTTTGCCCCCTCAGCCGAGTCCAGAGGTGCCAGTTGCTGACTCCTGTGAGGTGACTTCATATCACCTAGGATCCCGAGCAGTTCAGCGTGATCACCCTTCAGAGCTCATCATCGGTGATCTCACTTCGAGATCCTTGCGTTCTTCTATTGGTTCTCTTGTTGTGTTTGCTGAGTCTACGTTTGTTGCCACTTTTGAGCCCAGAGACATTTCTCATGCTCTTTCTGATTCAAATTAGACGCCATGCAAGAGGAGCTTGAGAATTTTGTTCGCAGTCGGGTTTGGACACTGGTTGAGCTGCCACCTGTATGCAACCCTATAGGCACCAAGTGGGTGTTTAAGAACAAGCAAGGTGAAGATGGGGTGGTAGTGCGCAACAAAGCTCGACTAGTTGCACAGGGTTTTTGCCAGAAAGAGGGTATTGATTTTGAGGAGACCTTTTCCCCTGTTGCCCGTCTTGAGTCCATTCGTATTCTTTTGGGTTTTTCTATTTCTAAAGGTTTTAAGATTTTTCAAATGGATGCCAAGAGTGCTTTTCTGAACGGGTATATAGAGAAGGAGGTCTATGTTAGGCAACCCCCCCCGGTTTTGATAACCCTAAGTTTCCACGACATGTTTTCAAGTTGCATAAAGCTTTATACGGTCTGAAGCAAGCCCCCTGGGCTTGGTATGATCGCCTAAAGCAGTTTTTGTTGGGGAACGGCTTTGTGATGGGTTCTATGGACAAAACTCTTTTCTTGCTCAGGGTTGGCTCAGACTTATTGATCGCTCAAATTTACGTGGACAATATTATTTTTGGTGGTTCCACTAATGATCTCGTGTCCAAGTTTTCTAAGCAGATGCACAGCGAGTTTGAGATGAACCTCATGGGTGAGCTCAAGTACTTCTTTGGGCTCCAGATCAAGCAGGCCAAGGACGGCATCTTCATCCACCAGAGCAAGTACACGTGGGACATGCTGAAGAAGTTCGACTTTGGTGGAGAGCTGAAGCCTTAGATGACCCCAATGGTTACATCTAGAGCCTTGGATAAGGACGAGAGCGGCGTCAAGGTCAACGAGAGAGAGTATCGAGGGATGATCGGATTGCTGCTGTACTTGACGGCGACCAGACCGGACATTCAGTTCGTTGTGGGACTGTGCGCGTGCTTTTATTCTTCACCACACGCATCTCATCGGCAGGCTGTCAAGCGTATTTTCATGTATCTTACCTATGCACCTGATCTAGGTCTTTACTATTCAGCATCATCGACTCTTGATTTATCTGGCTTTTCCGACGCTGATACTTGTCAGTTTCTTGGTTCTTCACTTGTATCTTGGTCTTCTCGAAACCAATCTGGAGTTGCTCTTTCTACTACTAAGGCTGAGTATGCAGCTACTGCTAGATGCTGCTCATAGTTGGTTTGGATGATTTCTACTTTGCGAGATTTTGATTTGTTCTTCCCTGCCAGAGTTCCTTTGTTTTGTGATAATACCAGTGCGATTAGTGTAGGGAAAAATCATGTCTTCATTCAAAAACCAAACATATTGATGTGCGCTTCCACTTTCTGAGGGATCAATATGAGAAAGGTGTCATTGACCTTGTTCATGTTGATACCCATCATCAGTTGGCTGACATTTTTACCAAACCCCTAGATCAGTGTACTTTTGAGCGTTTGCAAGGAGATTTGGGAGTTGTGTATCATTTTTAGGATACTTTGAGTCAGTTTTCTTTCTTCTTTACTCTTTTCTTGAGTTGTTTTTGTGTGAGTTCATATCATGCATAATCACATATCACAGTTTGAGCTTGCTTCTGTTATATGATAGATTTGCTTTACTTATTCTAGCTAGTACATGCTTTTGAATACCTATCGATGATCATGTTTTGCTTCAGTTCACATGATATGTCTGATATCTGTCATATGCATGGCTTTTATGCTTTAAAATTGAAAAATGATCACCATTGCTTCTGGTAACTAGCATGTGTAGGTTGAATGCTTTTGCTATCTGTTACATGCCTGGTAGCTAGATCCTTACTTAGATGCAGATGTGCAACTTGGACATCCATATGCTTTAAACATGGAAAATATGCTATAAAATGAAAAACAAATCAGAAAAATGAAAAAACCATGCCTTTTATGCTTAATTGAAAAGATCCAGGTGGGTTTGCTTTGTCACATTGCATTGTTCTGGACTGCTCACCATAGCACTTTGGTATGAACTAGGACAGTATAATGTATGCCAAGACCAATGTCTTAACCTCTAATGGTCCAGTTCTGTCCTAGGCTTGACTTGGTCGGTTAGCATAAGGTTGACATGCAAATAACCCTTGGCAAAAATGAAAAAAGGAAAAGAAAAAGCCTGAAAATTAAAAAGATAACAAGTTTGCTGAAGCATGTTGTTCTGGACAATGCTTATCTTAGGTAGATATCAGCTAGCCTTTGCATCTCATGCTTTACTTTGCTTGTCAATTAGAAAATGTGGTGATGCTTTTATTTGCAAAAATCGAAAAATGCATGCTAATGACTCTCTCTTTAGATATCATCTGTTGCATTGATCATGTCATGTGTCTTAGACAGTATGTCTTTTGCTATACCTGTTAGATGTTGTAATTGCAGTCAATCATATCTGAGAAGCATGCTTTTTACACTCCACCTACACCCCAGTTGCATCCATTGCATATTTTGAGGCGAAGATGCATTTTAGGGGGAGTTTATGTTTGTGTCTCCTTAGAGTGCATTTAGTCTGACTTGATGAGTCCATTTGTCAACAAGGGGGAGAAATTTTGGGTTACTCGATCTTTTAAAAGAGTTTAGGGGGAGTTTTGCTTCATGGGGGATTTTTAGTCTCTTTTGCCTTTACTCTTTGGATATCCTTGTTGATAATTTTGAGATTGCACTTGTTTTGAGTTTTTATTTTTGGTTAACCATAATGACCAGTTTTTTCTTGCTTCTATTCGTCTTTTGGTCATTAGGGTTAAACTTTTATTTTATTTTCTTCTTTCTATTTTGTTTGTTTGTTTTGTTTTGTTTTCGTGTTTCCATGCATTTTGCAGGTTCTGAAGAATTGCTGAAGAGGGTGTTGACAATGCACTCATAAAGGGGGAGATTGAGGAACCATGTTGAAGAGCATGGGCCTTATGGCTCCAGATGTGATGAGTGATTGCAGGTTCCACTAATGAGCTAGCACAAGCAACACAGGCTAGCTGGAAGCCAGACGAAGCGTTGCTGCTTTGGATGGTGCACGGTGTACACGGTAGAACCAAGAAGCTAGCGCTCTAGAGCAGTATACGCACGGAAGCTGTTCGGTGTATTGCTCAGTAAGAAATTTTTTTCTCTCATCTCGTGATACGTGTAGATATTCTGATAATTCATTTTTGGTCACGTACTACTTATTTGTATTGAGAGATAATCATCGTGGATGCATCTGGTTGTCTATTGTGTTCTTAACTTTTGCTAGTATTTTCCATATAATTATTTTTGTCTCAAATTAACATGCTAGCTAGTTTATTTTCTTTACTAGTTTCTTGCATTAGTTGATATATATTGGTCAATATCATTTATTCATGTGCTTTCATATGTTTAATTCAAATTACAATGAATTGTTGACCTGATCTGTGAGTTAATTTAATCTGGCTTTAAGCACTTTGTTAGTGTCCTTTCATCTAAGATACCTGTCAGTTTTTAGGCTAGATTATTTTAGTACCTGTGTTTGTTGAGGTGCGTTGGGTGTTGGGAAAGGGCCATTGATTCGAAAGAATTTTTTAGGCGCCCATTCAACCCCCCTCTGGTCACTACTTTCGGTCCTAAATCGAATGGCTCCAAGCCATTTCTCAGAGTCTGGTCCCATCACTGCTTCTGCATAGGTCTTGGGCTCGTCGTTGTCTAACAACAACATGTCGCATTGCCCAGTGGTCAAAAACATGTACCGCTTTGGCGCGTGACTCACCCTCTCTGGCCATCGTGGGGCTGGTGTCTCTACAACTAGTTGTGCAACATCTTACATATTCTGTTGTGGTTCAGTAGGATCTGGAACAGTTTCTAGTGGCTCTTGAACCTCTTCGAGATGCACTGTTCTCCCACTAACTCCTTTTGAGAGAAACTCTTTCTCAAGGAATACATCATTCCGAGCGACAAACACTTTGCCCTCTTCTCTATTATAGAAATAGTATCCTTTGGTTTCCCTAGGATACCCCACAAAGAAGCACTAGTCATATTTAGGAGTGAGCTTGTCAGACGTCAAACATTTGACATATGTCTCACAACCCCAAATCTTTAGAAAAGACAAACTAGGAGGCCTCCCAGACCACATCTCATATGGTGTCTTTTCTACTGACTTAGATGCAACTCTATTTATCGTAAAAGTTGCAGTTTATAGAACAAGTCCCCAAAAGGATAATGGAAGATCAACATGACTCGTCATCGATCGGACCATGTCCAACAAGGTGCAGTTCCTCCACTCAAACACTCCATTCCCCTAGGGCGTGCCAGGTGGAGTTAGTTGTGGAACAATTCCACACTGCTTCAGATGATCACTAAACTCATGGCTCAAATATTCACCTCCACGATCAGATCGTAAAAATTTAATTGTCTTGCCTGTATGATTTTTACTTCATTTTGGAACTCCTTGAACTTTTCAAAGGACTCTCACTCATGCCTCATCAAGTAGACATAACCATACTACTAAAGTCATCGGTAAAAGTGATGAAGTACTGAAAACCACCTCTTGCGACATGGCTCATTGTTCCACACACATCAGTATGTACTATGGCCAATAGCTCACTCGCCCTCTCACTCTATCTAGTGAAAGAGATCTTTGTAATTTTGCCAAGCAAGTAAGACTCACATGTGTCATATGATCTAAAATCAAATGACTCCAAAAGTCCATCACTATGGAGCTTCTGCATGCGCTTCTCATTTATATGACCCAAACGACAATGCCAAATATAGGTAGGATTCAAATCTTTGAATTGTTGTTTCTTTGTAATAATGTTATAAACGCGTGCATCCTCAAGACTTAGAATGTATAATCCAATTCACCAATGGACAAACACCATAGAGCATACCATTCTAGAATATCGATTAACATTTGTTCTTTATCACAAACTCATAACCTTCTTCGTCCAAACATGAAGAAGAGATAATGTTTCTGCCCAATGCTGGAACATAATAATAATTATTTAATTCTATAACTAATCCTAAGGGTAGTAACAAAGAATAAATGTCGATGGCTAATGTTGCAACCTTTGCACCATTGCCGACGTGAATATCCGTTCACCTACTGCACACTTTCTTGACCTACTCAGTCCTTGCAACGATTAGTAAGTATGAATCATCGACTTGGTATCAAATGCCCATAAATCATTTGGACTTGTAGCAAGATTAGTAAGTATGAATCATCGACTTGGTATCAAATGCCCATGAATCAACAATTAGTAAGTATGGTACCTCAGTGTCCTTCTTCTAAAATTCTTCCAAGTACAATTTTGAAATTCATGAACCATTGACCAGTTTTACAGGCAAAAAAGGACATTGAGGTACCATACCTCTTAGCCCGAGCTTTGTTCTCAAAAATGCCTTGGTGTCCCATAATCATATTATGGACATTCTTGTTCTCATCTTGCTTCCAAAGCTCAGAGGACAAACAAGCAGTCATGATACAACTTACATTAAGTGACTCATTTGAGTGCTTCTCACAAGCCTTCCCGTCAACTAATTCATCATGATGGGACTCTTCTAGAATATTTTCCTTTTCCTTTTACTTGAGAACACTTCTCAAGTTTCTATACCAATCCATAAAAATTGTTCATTTCTTTTAATTTCTCTCTACTGTCCATCCCCGTTCGTAAGTTTTCTTCACCGATGTTGTAGCATTTTCCTGAAGCAGTTTAAATCAGTGCTGCCTTCTGTTCTTCGTTGGTTCTCTATCACTGTTCTCAATCTTCTGCCGGTTTTTCTGATGATTCTTTCCCTGGCCGGTTCTTGTTTCTTGGGTGTGCGGTTCATGGCGGCATACGGGGAGCCGCGCGAGCATTGTACATCATGGGGTGCAACAGCACCCAGAGTTACCCAGGTAGAGGCCGAGCGAGCAGGCGAAGCCATTGCAGCCCATCACACCCTAGCACTTCACCAAGCGATGCGCTCCGTGAGGAAGGCCGCTCGGGGCTTGGCGCATGGAGCCCTGGCGCGTGCTAATCCAGCACGGGAACAACAAGGCGTGAGGAGCACCAACGGAAGACGGAGGCCGTTCGGTGTGCAGGCGGAAGCAACATTCGCCCATGGCCACAACCGCAACACAGTGCTAAACAGTGATTTTGTTCCATAATCCTCGTGCACGCACAGTAATCTATGTTATCATTCCTCGATTAGCGCGCATTTACAGATTTATTTCCTGAATATTGTGAGATATATTAACTTACATCAATCCTTTTATTCAGATTGCACTATGTATGTTCATTGATGTATCTATGTATCTTTAGTGCATTTTGAATCATCTATGAGCTGTTTTAATCATCTGCATTTATTTTATTTGATTAAATGTCTGAGTATTGTTGATGATTTTATTTGTGCTATCTAAAATGCTTGAGTTAAATGCATTGTTAATCTGCCTTTAAGCACTTTGGTGGTGTATTTTTGATTCGGACACCAGTTGTTTTTAGGATAGATTATTTGTAGTGCTTATGATCTCTCATACTGTCGCATCACATGATATTTGGCAGGAGAGTGATAATGCTATTTCCATCTGAGTTTTTGGTCTAATATTTTGGTTATATCTTGAGGCACGTTGGGTGTTGGGAGAAGGCATTGATTCAAAAGAATTTTTAGGCGCCTATTCACCCCCTCTGGTCGCTATTGTTGGTCCTACACGTGGTATGAGAGCGAGGTTAGGGTTTTTTCATACCTTAACCGGTTCTAACCCAAGATAGCGATCACGACTTTTGTTGGGAAGGTTCCATCTCTTGAGGTCTTTGGCTATAACTATTGGAACACTCGCATGCGAGCCTATCCATTAAGCCAGAGCTCAAGAATATGGGACATGTGTGTTCATGTCACTTTCACTATGCTTTTGGCTGCTAAGCGTACTACCCCTAAGATAGTCGCTCAGCATGACTAGAATAACAAGGCAGTGAACATTATGGTTTCTGGTTTAGGTCCTAGTGATTTTGAGCGCGTTAGCGATCTCGACACTGCTCGAGATATCTGGGCTACCCTCCAGGCACACCATGAGGGGACAACTCATGTCAAGGCTAGGCTCTATCAGACCTACCGGTGAGAATGTGAAAATTTCTCACAAAAGTCGGATGAGACTATCGAGGACTTGTTTAGTCGCTTTCAATCGATTATTAAAAAGGTTCGGGCCAACAAGGCCGATAGAGATCAGCCGGTCTCAGATCATGAACAAGCGCTCAAGGTTCTTCATACCTTGGACCCTAAGCTCTAGGAGATCAAGGTATCGTCCATTGTTGAGAGTGCTTCTTATGATACCTTGACTATCGTAGAGCTTTTCAATAACCTCAAGGCCTCAGAGGTTGATATCCAGTTGATATCAAATCTCACTGGTTCTGGCTCAAAACCCTGACCCTTGCGACACCTTATAGTGATCTTGCTTTTTTGAGTTGTGCTTTCTCCTCTTTGATGTCTATCACTGAGGACCAATTGGATCTGCTAGGAGATGATGACCTGTGTTTGTTCAATAGCCCGGTTCATCGTGTCTATGATAAAAGGATGTTCGAACAACATGGCACAAAACATGGTTGTTTTGAGTGTGGTGATCCAGGTCATTTTATCGTCGACTGCCCCAAGTGGAACACACATAATGAGGGCACCGACGGTGGCTCCTATGACTCCAATAATCACGACAGCTCCAACTTCACCAAGGGCAAGCCTAAGAAGAAGTTCTTTCTAAAGGCCCTAAAGGACTACCGACGCGAGAACAAGAAGCGAGACAAGGCGTTCTTCACCGAGTTGGAGAGAAGCTATTCTAAGTGGTCATCCTCCTCTTTCTCTTCATCGAGCTCAAGCGATGAGGAGATTGTGATCAAGAAGGGGAATGAGAAGGACATGGATGATCCGCTAGCCTTTGCTTCATGTCTTTTGGGGACAAGCCGAAGACTCGCTCGCACTGCAACCGAAGATCCCACAAGAGCATCTACTTAATGGCCCTTCGGGATAAAGAAGACAAGGGCTCCTTAGACAACTCTGACGACGACGATGATAAGATATCCTCTTATGAGCGTGAAGTTGTTGAATTACCTGAAGAAAATCATCAGGAGTTGAAGTATAGGGAGAAACTGCTTCGGAGGGTTAAGAAGAGGGTAGATGAGCTTGAGAGTGAGCTTTCTATGGCCAATAGCAAGATTGAGAGTCTATCTTCTTTCACTTGCTTGGGTGAGAGCAGTGAGTACCCTAACTGTCAGGGCTTTGTGTTGATATGAAAGCGGGGGGTCCTCTTGAATCGGCCTCACCCCTTTATTTATAT
Source organism: Zizania palustris (assembly GCA_019279435.1). NCBI lineage: Eukaryota > Viridiplantae > Streptophyta > Magnoliopsida > Poales > Poaceae > Zizania > Zizania palustris. The sequence continues at coordinate 73,591,440 of JAAALK010000288.1, read as the reverse complement.
AGGGGTTGGTCTCATGTTCCCCAACTCCTAAACTGAGTCAGATTCGACCAAAAGTGGTTAGGATTTGTTTATAGATATAAACAGCCCGGAATCAAACTCTATCTCTAAACCTAGACTTGGGACGGTCTGACCGGACCCATTGGGCCGGTCTGACCGGGCCTACATGGACGATCGAACCAGCCTACCATGGCCGATTGGACCGGCCTATGTATGGGAAGGCATATTTTCGGCCCAAATTACCAAAACTTGATATTTTGATAATTTTAACCATTAATGCCAAATTTGGGTGTCAACACATGCCCCCTTCCTTTTATCAATCTTAGTGAGCTAAAAGCACAATGGGTTAAGGACGATACAATCCATAATGGCCTTATGTTTCCTAGGTGTTCTTTTGTGAGTTCCCAAAAGTACCTAAAATGAATTCGCCTACCAAATAATCCATTTCATAACTCAAGGCGTGTGAATTTGATGAGGACGATTTGCACAACTTACTAATAAAATGTGGGAACTTAAGCACCGGATTTTCCCCAAAATCGGCCTTTAGTAATTTTACTTGTTTTGCCCCCCGGGTCCCTCGCGAGGACGTGATTTGTACTCAGCTGTGGACTACCTTTGCATTCTTACGCCTCTTTTCTCTAAGATACTCGACACGAAGACTGTTGCAATCGCCTCTTTTGGGACTTAGTCATCCCGAGAGGCGCCCATGAAGATTGTGGCTTGATTCCGAGCGTCACAAATTTGCTCCGAGAACCTTCGGCCGAATGGGGTGTACTTGGAACGGCCTTAGCTACCTACGGGCTGAACTCATGCTCCTGTTGAGGGTTCGACCTCTTTGGCGGGGGTGGCCGAGGGCGTTTGTCCTCGGCCCTTCTCCTATGCCTTTGGACAAACATCCCAAAAGTTACCTTTAGCTTTTTGCGGGATTTAGCCGAAGATGTCTTGTCAACATTTACTTTCCACACTCCTGCCTCAGGGTTCTTCAATATGAGCATGCGTGTGCGAGGCTTCCAAATGACGTCTGTCTTTCCTTTAGATGACTCATTCTGTTCGGGCCAAATTAGTACCTTCTTCCCGCCAAGATCAATGTTGTTTACGAGAAAGGGGTCATAATCTAGCTTCATTCTAGGGCTAGAATCTATCTTCAATTGTCCTTCATCTATGGCCGATTGAACTTGTCGATGAAAAACGTTGCATTCATTAGTAGAATGGGAAATCAAATCATGGCCCTTACAATATGCGCATTTCTTCAAGTCGTTGGCAGATGGAATGACGTGACCTTTGGGCAACTTGAGAAGCTTGCTTTTTAATAGGAAATCAAATATTTTATCGCACTTGGTCACATCAAATGAGTACTTAACTTCGTTGGGCCGACTCTTAGCGGGAGACGGCTGTAATTCGAAGCATGCGATTGTTTTAGATCCACTGAGTCAGGTGCATTCATCCGTGGACATGTCAGCCGAATTTTCTTCTCCTAATGATTCTTCTTCGGAGTGCTCCATGATGTGTAGCTCGGCCTTAGGCTCACTAAAAACTTTGACAGACCTTTTCCCCTGGCTCGGCCTTCCTGGTCTAGAGCCGGCTGTAAAACCTGACTAACCTCGAGGAAGTTTCGGCCGTCTAGATTTTCCTTAATCTCAGAATGCAAACCGTTGAAAGCTAAGTCAGCCAGATCCCTCTCAGGGATGTTTAAACTAAAACATTGGTTCCTAGTGTCACGAAAGCGCCTAATATAGTAGGGGACACTCTCATTGGTCTTCTGTTTAACCGATGTCAAATGTGAGAGCCTAAGTTTGGTTTCCCCAATGTAAAATAATCGTGGAATTTCTATTCTAACTGGGCCCATGTTTGGACGGAGTTCGACGGTAGCGCCAAAAACCAAGTGAAAGCAGTGTCGGACAGCGATGAGGAAAATAATCTGAGCTTAAGCGCATACGACCCGCTTGCTTCACCACACTGTGCTAGAAATTGGCCTATATGCTCTAGGGTGGTCTTGCTACTCTCGCCATCAAACTTGGTGAACTCAGGAATCCTAAAGCCACGAGGATATGGGATGGCATCGAAATGGTCTAGGTACGACTTACGGTAAACCCTAATCCGATCCCGAGGCTGTGTAACTAGTGCATTCCCTAACAAGCGCGTGAATTCGCTCATCAATATCATCTATGCTTTTGGCCTATGTGCGTCTCTCGTGCGGGGGCGCGACACATGGTGGTATGTCGGGATGTCGGTCGTGGCTTCCCTCATCTCGTGCCAGCTCATGATAAATGGGATGCTCAGGCCTATGTGGGTATGCAGGAGCATGAGGTGCGGGAAGCGCATGAAAGGGAAGCATGGGCACAGGCGGTGTGTAATAAAGTGGGGCGGCTTGACTGAACATAGGGCTGGTTTGACCATAGGCACACTGGCCGGTCAGACTTGCCTGGTAGTTGGTCAGACCGATTGTTGTCGGTGACGGTGCCTGGTGTGTGCTAGTTTGGCTAGACCAAGGGCCGACCTGACCGACAGTGGTGTGCGTAGCCTCAAGCCCCAGAAATTGGAGGTGTATATGTAACGACTTTTCCAGTGCTCCCGTCGGTTCTACTGTATACATGGTGCGCGGGGGTAGGCTAGCAATCGGGGTGTGAGAAATGACCTCGGAAAAGCCGAATCTCCTGAACATCTCTTCCATTTCAGGCCCTAGTCGATCTAAAAATGTAGCACTAACGGCCTGATCCACTATAGCGGCTATCTCCTGTCTAATCTCTAAGGGGGATAAAGATGGGAGGGATGGTGGTAGTACCTTGTTTTCGGAGAGGTCAGGGATGTTGATGTCACGCGTGACGAAGCCTGTGCGAGTTTTCGTGTAGCGCTCGAGCATCAGGGCGTGGAATTCCTTCGTCTTGGCTTCAATCTCGGCATGATCCTCTTCGGGGATGTCTGCGAGAGTGGGGAGGATGATATTGCGGCTGTCGATTTCCGTGTTCATCCCCCCGGGTCCATCGGCGACAGGGGTACTGTTGTTGTAGTTGTAATAGTCGTGGTCGATGTACCCACAGCCGATTTAGACGTGCTCGTCATGTTGATGTCTCCCCAACAGAGTCGGCAAAAAGTGTGTTGACACAAAAATGCGCCCACACACTAACGTCGATTCGATGATCCAAAAGCACACGGCCGTCTCAAGGATAAACCCTAAAACATCGCGAGATGCCGACGTCACGTTCTGATGACCCTTAAACAGTGGTAAGGGAAAAACAGAGTCGCCAGCCAATCAAACAAATATTTTGCAATAAAGTTTGATTAACCGAAGTATGAATAAAAGATAATAAAGCTAACCGGCTAGACTAAGTCATGTGTAGATCTATAGCGAAGGGAGTCTAAAGCATCCCAAAAGGGCTTCGGCCTGCTGATCGGTTAGACCGACGCCTGCGAAGGGGTCACCGAAGATAGCTTCGGCGTTCTGGTGCGACGCGGGCTCTAGGCGGTCAGGCAGACGGGAGACGTCTGGTTGGACCGACGGAAGACCTCGGTCGGACTAAGGGCTCCGGTGTCACGGAGTCCGGTGCAGAGTCTACTTCGAAGGGGTTCTCACCGAAGAGGGCTTCGGCGTGATGGCAAAGCGTGCTCCGGCGCAGAGTGGTTCACTGTGAAGAGGTCCGGTAAGACCGGCGAAGGCCCCTTGGTCGGACCGAAAGATAGCTTTGAGCACAAGTCCTCGGCGCGCGTGTTGCGAAGGGCTGCGAAGACCGTGCCAGCATCAGCCTGACGGGCCGACATGACAACGTTCGGTCAGACTGGCGAAGCCCTCTCGGTTAGACCGACAGGCTCCAATCTAATCGCCTAAGGGCACCGGTGACCTTGTAGAGGAATATCAATCACCCCCAAACTTCTTGGAGATGATTTTGAAGGTGATTCCCCTGCAAAACAATAGGAGATCAAGTGCAATCCAGCCTAAAGGCCGAACTCCCAAGAGTAGCAATAAAACCGAATAAAATGATAAAAATCTGTTTCGTGGATTAAACGTGAGATTCACGAGCGAATCAACAAGGGTTACCGTGATTTTGACGCGGCGAACAGATGGCTTTCAGCGCAAACCCATGAAGATTGACGTTACTTGGTGTTAGCGTAAAAGATTACGCTAACAGGTTCTCTAAGATTAAGAACTAAGAAACAAGGAGTTTGTGAAGCGAATTATCTCAAGCCTCTCAATAGGATAATAGCTCGAAGTAGTTCGAAGTTGTGTATTGAATATATTAGTATTCAATGCCTATTATAGGGTGAGAAGGGGTATTTATAGGTAAAAAACTCTAAGAAAAAGACATTTTTACCCCTCAATTACAACCGACATAGTGGAAACTATTCGGTAACCCGAATAGGCTAAAATAGTAAAATATGTCCAAAGAAGATAGATAAGGCAGATGTCCCGCCAGTCTTGATGTTTCCCACTTTAGAGACGGAGCCTTCGGAGGGTATCTTCGAACTAGGGTTCGGACGAACCCTTCGGCTTAGAAACTTCATCAACTCGGGGACACGTCTCTGTCTTAGAACTGCATGAGTTGTCTTTGTCTCTTGAGCTTGAAGGTCCTGGGGATGAAGTATTTCCCCCCAACACTTGGCTAATCCTAGGGAAAGGAAAGTAGATTGAAAGGTAAAAGTACGATTCAAAGCAAGGGCTTTGTGTTGATATGAAAGCGGGGGTCCTCTTGAATCGGCCTCACCCCTTTATTTATAGGGGCTGGTCTCATGTTCCCCGACTCCTAAACTGAGTCGGATTTGGCCAAAAGTGGTTAGGATTTGTTTATAGATAAAAACAGCCCGGAATCAAACTCTATCTCTAAACCTAGACTTGCGCCGGTCTAAGCGGACCCATTGGGCCGGTCTGACCGGGCCTACATGGCCGGTCGGACTGGCCTACCATGGCCGATTGGACCGGCTTGTGTCGGGGAAGGCATATTTTCGTCCCAAATTACCAAATCTTGATATTTTGATAATTTTAACCATTAATGCCAAATTTGGGTGTCAACACTTATGTTATCTTGTGTTTTATTTTTCATGTTTCCACATGTGTTGCAGGTTCTAAAGCGATAATGAAGAAGGTGTTGACAATGCACTCATCAAAGGGGAGATTGAGGAGCCATGTTGAATATCATAGGCCTCATTGCTCCTGAAGTCAACAGTGATGAGGCGAAGACAGTGGACGCTTTGACGGTTTCGGCGCAAAACCGACACCCCAATCTACAATGTCCATCAGAGATCCGACGGTCCTGAAGCGAAGTCGTAGCTGCTATGAAAGCTCCATGTCAGGACAAGCTATCTATAGATAGGATTTTACTATTTTGCCCATTGGGCCCGTAGTTTTATTTTTGTGTCTGTGTAATTTACCCTAGGGGTAATTTGGTCTTTTCCACTTTTTGAAATGCCTATAAAAAGGCATGTGTACCCTAGGGTTTCACAAACTCACTTTAATGCAAATCAGAGTTCATTCCTTTTAATTTCTCTCTACTATTCATCCCCATTCAGAAGTTTTCTTCACCGCTGCTATAGCATTTTCCTGAAGCATTTTAAATCAGCGTTGCCTTCTATTCTTCGCTGCTTCTCTGCCCCTGTTCTCTGTCTTCTACTAGTTTTTCGGAGGATTCTTTCCCTAGCCGGTTCTTGTTTCCTGGGTGTGCGGTTCGTTGCGGCGTACGGGGAGTCGTGCGTGCACTGTACATCACAGGGCACCACAACACTCGGAGTTACCTAGGCAGAGACCGAGCGAGCAGGCGAAGCCGCTATAGCCCATCGTGCCACAACACTTTGTTGACACTAAAACCTGACGGTTAAAGAACCAAATGCACTAACATCGATCTGACGATCTGAAAGCATGTGGATACTTAGTAATAGCCCTAAGCGTGACACCACGCCGACAGTCGCGTTTTGATGACCCTTAAACAGTCGTAAGGGAATAACAGAGTCGCCATGCAATCAAATAATATCAATTAAAATTATTCAACTAACCGAGTTGTAGATAAAAATACCCAACCTGCCAAATTAGGGTCGGTTGGACCGAAGCCTAATTGGCGATCAGATCGGCCTAAGCAAGCCGGTCATACCGATAGTACACCACCGGTCGGACCAACGGTGCGAAGGTTCTTGTTGAAGGGTGACCTCCGGCGTGTACTACAAAGGGGTCCTGTTGATAGAAAAAAGGCATTAATGGCCAAGATTGTCAAAATATCAATTTTGGTAATTTGGGCCGAAAATATACAACTCCTAGTACAGGACGAAGCCCTGAAGTACCGGAGGCCCACCTGCATAGGGCCTTGGGGACCTTTTGGCGGCCTGCTTCATAGGCTGGCTTTGGCCCAGAGGCCCTTCGGCGGCCCGCCTCGCCGAAGATTTAGCCCGAGGAGCAGGCTTTGGCGGGACTGCCAAAGGCCAACTTTTGCAAGTTTCGGATAGGGGTCTTATACAAATTAAGGTTGTTTTTGTCTCTAATCTTGATTAGGCCGAATCTTATCAGCTTAGAGTTAGAGATAAGAAGACTAGCCCCTATAAATATAGGGGTGAGGCTGGTTCATAGGACCCCCAACACAGATCAACTCTTTAAACCCTAGTTTGAACCGTACCTTTATTTTCTTTTCTTTCCGCAGTAGATCAGTACACCTTTGTGGGTTTGCTCTGGAAGCCCTCCGTCGGCCATGCCGTAACTATGGTAAGACTACTTGGTTCGCTTGTGAATCATCCATTAATCTACGTAACAAATTACTATCACCTTGTTGGCTCGCTTATGAACCATCCGTTAATCTATGTAACAGATTGCTACCCTTCGGTTTGTATACTGCAACACTTGGTAATTCGGTCTCCAGGCCGAATTGGCACTTGATCTCCGTTTGCTGCAGGTTTCATGTTCAGAGCCCCCTCGCCGAAGGTTTCCTGGAGCTAGGAAGCTAGTTTCAGAGGCCGCCAGAGCAACCTTCGGCAAGTCTCCGCTTCATTTGACCGTACCGGGTCTGTCACGCTGTTGACAGTCTGGTCAAGTCCCGCTCATAGGAGCTACTTCGCCTTCGGAGTTGCCTCGCGCCAGAGTCATACCAGAGCCCACCACGCATCGGACTTCATCATGGCAGTGCTCCACATAGAACTTCATCAGCGCCAGCGCTACGCATCGGACTACGTCATGCCAGCGCTCCACGTTGGATTTTGTCGTGTCAGAGGCTTCGCACTGAACCCTATTGTTCGGAGGCGATTTCGCGTCGCGATCTATTCAGAGCCTGTCTTCGGCTAGATCGATCCAAACGCCGAAGGATACCTTCGGCGCACCCTTCACACCAGACTTCAAAGGAACCCCTTAGGTGACCCTTCGCATGGTACTATCTGAACCAATCAGGCTTCGTTCAGCCGATTGATTTATTTTATCTATATATTTCGGCTAATTGGATTATTTCTTTGTGATCTGATTTCCTCATGACTCCACCACCCTTGCCACTGTTAAGGGTAGTCGGAACGTGACGTCGGTGTTGTGTTACACTTAGGCTCATCCCTAAGTATCCACACGCTTTTGGATCGTTGAATCGACCCAAGTGTGGGGGCACATTTTCGTGTCAACAAACTTTTTGGCGACTCCACTGGGGAAAACGCCAACATGACGAGTACATCTACATCGGCTGCAAGTACCTCTACAATGACTACCACGTCTACAATGCCAATGGACCCCGTGGGAGGCGCAGAGATCGACAACCGCAACATCGTGACGCCCACCCTTGAAGATATCCCCGAGGAAGGTCAAGTAGAGATCGAGGCAAAGATGAAAAAGCTCCAATATCTCATGCTTGGGAGCTACGTCAAGACATGCGCGGGCTTCATCAACCGCGACGTCAACATCCCTGACCTCGCCCGGACTCAAGTAAAACCAGTATTGACTCCTTTATCTTCTTTAGAGATTGAGACAAAGATAGGCACATCTGTAGATCAAGCTATTAGAGCTTCGCTACCCAACCTTCTAGATTCGACAGTTAGCTCTCAGGGAGAGGCAACATTTAGAAGGTTCAGCTTTACCGAGGTCGTTCCTCCAACTCTAATTGCTAGTGCACCCTGATAAATAAAATTTATAGCAGAACCGACGGTAGTACTGGTAAAGCTATCACATCTCCGGCCTCAACATTTACAGCTGAGACAAGCCACTACCCTTACGGTGAAGCTAACACTACTTATTATGTGCCGCCTCCACCTATGCCCGCGCCAACTTTTCCTGCGCTGTCGGTGCCGCGTGCTCCTACGAACCCGCATAGACTAGAGCACGTCATATACCCTAAGCCAGCATGAGAGGAGGAACCCGACGCCCGACATGCATAAGTCAGCCGAAGGGCCCAAGGCATCCGGAGGGTGGCTTCGGACCACAGTGGCCGAGCCCTCCTCATGACGGCTTCAGACCGCAATGGCTGAACCCTCCGCATGGTGACTTCGAGCCATAGTGGCCTAACACTCCATACAGTGGCTTCGGACCTCAATGGCCGAACCCCCCGTACAATAGCTTCAGACCCTAGTGGCCAAACCCCATGCGGAGCGAGTTCGGCCCCCAATGGTCGAACCACACACCACTCTGGATGAACCCTTCGACAGGAGGCTTTGGCCCACACTGGCCGAACGTACCTCCGGCCTGGTAGGACCCCTCACTGATATGGTCCGAGACACTGTCAACTTGGCCGAACCTCCCTACGGATAACGGGTTCGGCCCACAGTGAGCGAAGCCACTAGAGTCGTCGGTGCCTCCGCCATACAACTGGGCGGGGACTCCGTGGGCTCCATATGTATCATAGCCGGAGTACCCTCCGCAACATAACACTATGCCTTGTTTTCCCTTCGGAGTGTTATGAATGGAAGGGACAAACAGACGCAGTGGTGGGAGGCATCATCCACAGGCTATCTGTGGTACCCTCGAGTCGACTCAGCGAAGTTGTAGGATACGGGCTCAAAGGGGAAAAGGACAGGGAGTCTGAAGCTATCATAGTTAGAGTAGGGTCTCAGGAAGTCCCAATCCCGAAGGCCCCATCGCCTGAAGTCTGACGGAGGTAAGTCCCCTGCTTCGGCCGAAGCCCGCGCCGGAGCCTGGTCCGATCGGCCGAACGAGGCCACTCTGATTGCCGGGGTCCGCATCAAAGGCTCCTCCGAATACAGAGTGCACGAGGCCGAGGTGGGCAGTACCACTTCGGCTAGAGTTGATAGGAACCAGGCAGTGGCACCTGGCACCAAGCCACAACCATCTTCGGCACCGTCAGGCATGTCCAAATCACAAAAGAGGCACCTACAACAACTACGGGCACAGGAGATGCGCGAGAAGAAGGCCGAGGACGAGCGCGATGCTATTTTTGAAGAAATCCTCCCTCGACCAACTAAGAGATAGATATGGAAAGTTAAGTCGATTGAGATGACCAATCCGGATCCTAGTCCGAGCGACGACGAAGAAGACATGCTCGACGATGACTACTCGCACGTCTCTGAGGGGCCCGTACCCCAGGCGATGGACTTCAACAGTCGTCATGCTGCTCACCGAATTCGCCCTACCACGGGACGAGGCTGAGGTCGCTCAGTTGATCCTCGACCCGCGCAATGCTATTTTGAGAAGCCCGAGGACTCGGCTCGCAATCTGAAGCTTCTCTACGTCAGAGGTCACATTGATGGAAAGTTGATTTCCCGGATACTTGTTGACGGTGGTGCCACTGTTAAACTAATGCCTTACTTGCTGTTGAAGAAACTTGGCAAGGACAAGGATTATCTGAAGAAGACCAACTTGATGCTCAACAACTTCAACGGCGAGAGTTCCGAGGCCAAGGGTGTGCTCTCCATGGAGTTGACAGTAGGCAACAAGACGTTGCCAATAGCATTCTTCATCGTCGATGTACAAGGTAACTACATCGTGCTGCTTAGGGCGCCACTGGATTCATGCAAATTGTTGCATTCCTTCTACTCTGCACCAATGCCTAATTCAGTGGAACGGTGATGAAGTAGAATTCATACCCGCAGACACTTAGCCCAAGTGGCATTGGCCGATGTGTCAATTGACTCCGTTCACAACAAGGTGGAGTGCCTGTCAGGAAGAGATCTTTTGGATTACGATTTTGTTAGCGTGTCCAGAGGACGTCTTGTACCAATGTCTGTAAATCCTGGTTGGTGTAGCGCGGTCGTTTTTATATTAGTAGTCATGTCTAGCAAGAGTAACCTGGATTGGCTAAAGTCTCGTGTAGAGCAGTATCGGTCTACTAAAGATAGTATCGTTTAAGCCATCGAGGACTTTAGCGAAGTCGAGAAATTAGGACAAGGTTTTGCGTCGGCCGATCCCTTTGAAGAAGTTGACATAGGGGATGGTAGCATCCCGAGGCCGAATTTTGTAAACCAACATTTACAACCTGATGAAAAGGCCGAAGTAATAAAGTTACTTCGGTCGTAAGTCAATTGTTTCGCATGTGAGTACAGCGAGATACCGGGACTAAGCTGTGAGCTCGTAGAGCATCGGCTACCTATCAAGTCCGGATTTAGGCCTTATAAACAGCATCCTTGTCGCTTTAGCTCGGTCGTCTATGACCGAAGTTAAAGAAGAAGTAGAGCGACTGCTCAAAGCTGAATTATTAGGCCATGCAGGTACGCAGAATGGGTCACTAACATTGTGCCTGTAGAAAAGAAGGGGAGCGGCAAAATACGAGTTTGTATTGATTTAGGGATCTAAACAAGGCCACTCCGAAGGAAGAGTATCCGATGCCGATAGCCGACATGCTAATCAACGATGCTTTAGGACACAAGGTACTAAGTTTTCTTGATGGCAATGCTGGTTATAATCAAATCTTTATGGCCGAAGAGGACATCTACAAGACAACCTTTCGATGCCCTAGTTTTGTCAGTTTATTTGAGTGGGTCATTATGACTTTTGGTTTGAAGAATGCTGGCGCCACATATCAGCGTGCTATGAACTTGATCTTTCATGACTTGCTAGGAGTTATGTTAGAAGTTTGCAGTAATGATGTTGTAGTCAAATCGGACACTATAGGAAACCATTTAGCCGATTTGAAAGTTGATTTTGATAGGATACGACGGTATGGCTTAAAAATGAACCCACTCAAATGTGCTTTTGGCATGTCAGCGGGTAAGTTCTTAGGTTTCATGATTCATGAAAGAGGCATAGAGATTGATCCTAAGAGGCTTGATAAAATTAGAAACGTTACAGCTCTGACATGCAAAAAAGATATGCAAAAGTTGCTAGGCAAGATGAATTATTTGTGTCGCTTTATATCTAACTTGTTTGGCAAGATTGATGCCTTTGTCCCCATACTCCGCTAAAGAACGAGGCCGAGTTCACTTGGGGGGCAAGCCAGCAAAGCGCCTTTGAGAAAATCAAGGAGTGCTTGTCATCACCGCCTGTGGTGAGAGCACCCAAAGCCGAGATTCCGTTTCGGCTATACGTCGCTGCTAAAGATAGCGTGATCGAGGCTCGTGCTAACCCAGGAGGTAGAAGGAAAAGAGTACATCATCACATTCTTGAGCCGCCGCCTGCTAGACGCCGAGACTAGGTACGCGTTTGTGGAACGTTTAGTTTATCACTTTACTATGCGTGTACAAATTGCGCCACTATCTTCTCCCTACTACATGTGTTGTCGTTTGCCAAACCGATGTTATAAAACACATGTTGCAAAAGCCGATTCTAAGTGGATGAATCGGAAAGTGGGCTTACGCTTTGATTGAATATGATTTGGCCTATGAACCCCTAAGAGCTATGAAAGACTAGATCGTAGCCAACTTTATAGTTGATCACCACATAGACGTCAATTGGAGCAACAATGTTGCTTTGATTGAGGTAATACCGTGGAAACTTTACTTTGATGGTTCATCTTGCAAAAATGGCCAAGGTATTGGAGTGGTTCTCATATCACCTAGCGGAGCGCACTTTGAAACCTCGACTCATTTAGAATTTCCCTCTACCAACAACCAAGTTGAATACGAGGCTTTATTGCTAGGGCTTGAATTGTTAGAATCCATGGGTGTTAACATGTTCATGCGCATGGTGATTCCCTGTTAGTGGTGCAACAAGTGGCTAAGAGTGCTCAATGTTTTAACGTCTTGCTAAACACTACTTGGATAAGTGCCTGGACATAGTTGCTACTTTTGATGACTTCAAAATTTGTCATGTGTCAAGAGAGGCCAATTCAGTTGCAAATGATTTGGCTCAGCAAGCATCTAGTTACCAAGTCAGGAGAGGAAAATTTTTGTACGGGAGAAGTCGATGTTTAGTCTCACTGCCGAAACCAGTGACTTCGGACAGGCGCACCCTTCAGGTTGGACCCCTCCGGCTGCCGAAGACTACCGCGCGCCGAGGTCCTAGGACCGGAGTACTCCGCCGACCGAAGGGTCTGTCATGCCGGAGACCGTGAGCCGAAGTCCTCGGGACAGTGAGGGCTTCCGAGAGCCGGACCCTCCGACAGGGGGCTTCGGCCTGATACGCTTCGCGCAGGCCAGTCCAGCCAGGCTTTGCAGAAGCAAGAAGGGCTCGGGACACCCCAAAATCAGTAGCCTAGACATTTTTTTTAGGGAGTGAGCTAGCGAAACCCTCAGATGGTCCATAAGGGCAATTGGGAGAACTCCAATCGTCCAGTATTTGAAGACCCTAGCTAAAGAGTTGATCGGAAAGTTCGGCGACAAGCGTTTAAATTTGTGTTGCTAGATGAACACACTGTATCGCCGAACCATTGACGGAGTACTGTTAGAGGGTATAGACCAGGAACGATCCTAGGTGGCTACGGGAGAAGTCCATGAAGGACTTTGTGGCACTCATCAGTCGGCCCAGAAGATGAGTTCGATGCTCAAAAGAGAGGGTTTCTACTGGCCGACTATGACTGAGAGGTTGTTTTAATTATTACAGAGGGTGGTAAAGCATGTCAGAAGTTTGTCAATATCAATTAGCTCCTGCTTCATTACTTAACCCTATTGTCAA